>JARQOD010000003.1:106212437-106315687 GCA_033576555.1 Oophaga sylvatica
CGTGCCCCAAACTACCCCCACACCAGGCACAGAGACATTACTACTCTGTACCCCCAGCCTTACATACACCATGCCCCCAAACTATCCCCACATCGGGCACAGAGACATTACTGCTCTGTATACCCAGCTTTACATACACCGTGCCCCCAAACTACCCTCACACGGGCACAGAGACATTACTGCTCTGTACACGCAGCTTTACATACACCATGCCCCCAAACTACCCTCACACCAGGCACAGAGTCATTACTGCTCTGTACCCCCAGCCTTACATACACCATGCCCCCAAACTACCCCCACACCAGGCACAGAGTCATTACTGCTCTGTACCCCCAGCCTTACATACACCATGCCCCCAAACTACCCCCACATCGGGCACAGAGACATTACTGCTCTGTCCACCCAGCTTTACATACACCGTGCCCCCAAACTACCCTCACACCGGGCACAGAGACATTACTGCTATGTACCCCCAGCCTTACATACACCATGCCCCCAAACTACCCCCACATCGGGCACAGAGACATTACTGCTCTGTACACCCAGCTTTACATACACCGTGCCCCCAAACTACCCCCACACCGGGCACAGAGACATTACTGCTCTGTCCACCCAGTCTTACATACACCGTGCCCCCAAACTACCCCCACACCAGGCACAGAGACATTACTGCTCTGTACACCCAGCCTTACATACACCGTGCCCCCAAACTACCCCCACACCGGGCAGAGAGACATTATTGCTCTGTACACCCAGCCTTACATACACTGTGCCCCCAAACTACCACCACACCGGGCACAGAGACATTACTACTCTGTACACCCATCTTTACATACACCTTACCCCCACACCGGGCACAGAGACATTACTGCTCTGTATACCCAGCCTTATATACACCGTGCCCCCAAACTACCCCCACACCGGGCATGGAATCATTACTGCTCTGTACACCCAGCCTTACATACACCGTGCCCCCAAACTACCCCCACACCGGGCACAGAGACATTACTGCTCTGTCTACCCTGCCTTACATACACCGTGCTCCCAAACTACCCCCACATCGGGCACAGAGACATTACTGCTCTGTATACCCAGCCTTACATACACCGTGCCCCCAAACTACACCCATACCGGGCACAGAGACATTACTGCTCTGTACACGCAGCTTTACATACACCGTGCCCCCAAACTACCCCCACACCGGGCATGGAAACATTAATGCTCTGTCCACCCAGCCTTACATACACCGTGCCCCCAAACTGCCCCCATATTGGGCACAGAGACATTACTGCTCTGTCCACCCAACCTTACATACACCGTGCCCCCAAACTACCCCCACACCAGGCACAGAGACATTACTGCTCTGTACACCCAGCCTTACATACACCGTGCCCCCAAACTACACCCACACCAGGCACAGAGACATTACTGCTCTGTACACACCCAGCCTTACATACACCATGCCCCCAAACTACCCTCACACCGGGTACAGAGACATTACTTCTCTGTCAACCCAGCCTTACATACACCGTGCTCCCAAACTACCCCCACACCGGGCACAGAGACATTACTGCTCTGTACACGCAGCTTTACATACACCGTGCCCCCAAACTACCCCCACACCGGGTACAGAGACATTACTTCTCTGTCCACCCAGCCTTACATACACCGTGCTCCCAAACTACCCCCACACCGGGCACAGAGACATTACTGCTCTGTACACGCAGCTTTACATACACCGTGCTCCCAAACTACACCCATAACGGGCACAGAGACATTACTGCTCTGTACACGCAACTTTACATACACCGTGCCCCAAACTACCCCCACACCGGGTACAGAGACATTACTTCTCTGTCCACCCAGCCTTACATACACCGTGCTCCCAAACTACCCTCACACCGGGCACAGAGACATTACTGCTCTGTACACGCAGCTTTACATACACCGTGCCCCCAAACTACCCTCACACCGGGTACAGAGACATTACTTCTCTGTCTACCCAGCCTTACATACACCGTGCTCCCAAACTACCCCCACACCGGGCACAGAGACATTACTGCTCTGTACACCCAGCCTTACTCTGTGCCCCCAAAGTACCTCTACACCGGGCGCAGGAGATATTACTACTACTACTCTGTTCACCCAGCCTTACACACACTTTGCCCACAAACTAGGCCCATAATAGGCACAATAGAGAGCTTACTACCCTGCCAACTTTTTTACCCCCACAGGACCCTTGCAACCCAAATGACACCACACTGGGCACATGAGAGACACTGCTACCACCCTGTGTGGCCATCTATGCATACACTGTGTCTTCCCGCCTGTGCGCAAAATTACCTCTACACAAGAGAGACTTCCCTGCATGCCACCTTACCTCACACTGTACCCCCTGTTCCTCTGACTACCCCACACTGGGCATAAGAGACTTTATCACCCAGAATGTCGCTTATTCACAAAATTGCACCCTCGTGTCCTAAACTTCTCCTGCACTGTCCACATGCCCCAAACTACCCTCACTGTGCGCTAGGCAGACATTACTACCCTCCGGGTCACTTACACACGTACACTACACCCTGCATGTGAAAATCCCCTCATACTGGGCACTCCAGAGACATTAGTACCCTCCTCGTCACTTTTACACTGTAGCCCCTGCATCCCAATCTACCTCCCACAATACTCAGCGCCGGTATTACTATTTTCAGTGCTACTTATACCTACACAGTACCTCTGATGCCCCAAACTATGCCCTAATTGTTCACAGGAGGCATCCCTTCTACCTACATAATCCCCCCACACAGGGCACTAGTAATACACTACCCTCTGTGCCCACCACTAAGCCTTTCCCCAGACGTAATGGCAGGCATTGGTACTGGGCATACCGTCCTGTACCTGCACCCTCTGTATGACCACTCCAGGCACAACAGACGCCGCCATGCCACTTACCTAACCCTGTACTACAGCATCCTACGACCCCAGCACCAGGCCTGGAGGCCTCTCTACCCCTCTCCCACCCAAGTACTCTCAGAACAGTCATTACCTCCTACCCTACCCCACATCCCATAAATTCTCCTGAGTCTGGTCCATGCCAACCTATATTCAAGCCCCAAAATTCCCCTACTAGATCCAAACTTACCCTCTGACATGAAATAGCTGCCGGTACATTCACTGCATCCTAATGTACCCCCAAAACTACTTCTGCGGGTCACCATAGTGGCTTGGTGGCTTTAATGTCAGACCTGGTAGACCCCTAAGTTATGCAGTGTTCCTGGCTGTATGTGGCTGGGATGGGGTATGAAGATTTGGAGACCCCCTTCATCATGATCATTACCAGCCAATCATAAATTAGTAGCCCCCAGGACCCTTATAGCCCTTTCCCATCAGATCCTGGCTTGGGTACAGGGACTTGCAGTTTGTTGTAGGGGAGCATCTCATTATGGCGCATGTGATACACTGTACCAGAATGGAGACCATCATTGTGCTCATACATTTATACCGTCATGACTCCCCGCTACCCCATTATTTATTTTTTCCTTTTTTGTCTTCCATTCTTCAGGGTCCTAAAGCCTCTTGTTGTATTTACTTACATTCTTTATATAAAAACTTGGGGTTAATCCGGAAGCCTCTATGCCTAGTGTCTGAGCTGTGAGGGTCCGATGATGTCCTACGTGGTGCGGTGCCCACGTATGGGCAGCACCAGCAGTTTTTGCGCACGTCCATGTGCGCAGGTGGGGGAGGCTGTAGTGCAGCGGCCGGCAGATCTGTAATGTTGGGTGAAGCAGTTAATTGTCCCGGCGCCTTGTTGTGTATACAGCGCCGTGTTGTGCAGGAGGCAAAGTGTTGGACGTCGCAGTGTTTTGGGTTATAACTAAATAAGTAGCAACTTACGGAAATCTCCAACCGGCGCCAAAGGGGTTTTATCCAAATTGAAAATCAGTAAATGGCCGCCGTATGTCTATAGTATCCCAGGGTCTGATAAATGCCTGAAAGTTCCCTTTTAGGACTAATATTTGACCCCTTTGCACTATTACTAATTTAGCACATTTATGGATCAGGTATAAATACTGAAGAGTGCGGCCTTTTGCTCCATGTTATAATGTCCTCCGTACTCAGCTGCTCCTTTTTATATAAATGGAGAAATGTCCTAGATGCACTGATGGCTCAGACCATGCAATCTAGAATCAGCACCCCCTACTGGTCATACATGAAAACAATGTTGACTTATGGATCTGTTCTTTTATATAGAAGTATGATTGCTTTTGACCTAGTAGCAGGTAGGGTAGGTCTTCTATTTTTGGTGTTCGGGGTCAAACCCATTGACTTAGGTAGGATGTGAACTTCAAATGGCCTTCAGCGTCTGGGCCCTAAAATGCGGGGCCATTTCAGAGTCTGCCCCAGAATCAGGGCTGTGGAGATGGTAAGACAAACCTCCGACTTTGACTCCTCAATTTTCCTGACTCCCGACCCCACAGCACTGGTCACTACTGAGCATGTAGATAAAGTGCAGCACAGATTCATCTCATCTATGACCCCACAGCATCGGTCACTACTGAGCATGCACTGAACTACTGTAGAAGTCAGTCCATTTTATACTGACTCCTCCAAAATGGACTCCGACTCGACAGCTCTGTCAAGAATCATGTGCTCTTTCAGGGTCTGGGCCCGAGAATTGCTTGGCCTTCGGAGTCTTGGCCCAAGAATCTCATGGCCCTTCGGGGTCTGGGTGCGAGAATCATGTGGCTTTTTGGGGTCTGGGCCCGAGAATCACGTGACACTTCTGGTTCTGGGCCTGAGAATCGCTTGGTCTTCAGGGTCTGGGCCCGAGAATCGCTTGGCCTTCAGGGTCTGGGCCCAAGAATCTTATGACCCTTCGGGGTCTGGGTGTGAGAATCATGTGGCCCTTTGGGGTCTGGGCCTGAGAATCATGTGACCCTTGGGGTTCTGGGCCCGATAATCACATGGCCTTTTGGGGTCTAGTCTCTAGATTCACCTAGCCCTTTGGGGTCTGGGCCTGAGAATCACATATCTCTTTGGGGTCTGCGTCCAAGAATTGTGTGGCCCTTTAGGGTCTGGCCCGAGAATCACTTGGCACTTTGGGGTCTGGGTCAGAGAATTGCGTGGCCCTTTGGGATTTGGGCCCGAAAATTTTGTGGCCCTTTGGGGTCTGTGCCCAAGAATTGCGTGGCTCATTGGGTTCTGGGATGTAGAATCATGGCACCGTTTGGGATATTGGCCTCAGATTCATTTAGTCCTTTAGTGTCTGGGCACGAGAATCATGTTACTGACTCGGCCTACTAGGTCTGGACCTGAGTCTGTGATAGACAGAAACGTTGGCCGTCCTTTCCTGGCACTCACGCACTGATGTGTTAATATAAATGACATGATAATTGCACACACTTATGTGCTCTTCTTTTACTGGACAACCCCTTTAACTAAGCCACGAGCGCCAACCTGACCTCACTCATCGCAGGCTTGGACAGATCTTGATGGTACATAAAGCAATATATTTCCTGCTGACTTGACAGGCGGTGGCTTTGGGTACCGGGGTCCTAGGTGGTGGCTCTGTGCCCACATGGCAGACTGGGTGAGGGAGTTGCACTTTCCTGGTCCTTGCCTCTCTGAGTTTCCTGTTTCTTGCCTCTACATTCAGTGCTTAGTCAAGTGGAGTGTTAACTCTTTCAGAACCTTATTTGTTTTGATTAGCAGAGGTCATCAGGCTCACAGGTAGCTTAGGATGGGCCTGCATGTGACCACCGGGCACTTCATGGTGAAGCCAGGACACCCACAGGACGCCCTGAGGAGCGTCTGGCCATTTTGGGGTTTTTGGAAACTTACTGTAATGGGGATTATCACTCAGCATCTGCTGGAAACGAGTAAATCTATTTTAGGCTTCAGAGTTTAGCATGGAAATATTCCTGAAATACTCTGTGTTGCTGTGAAAGTCGGCATTTTTACGGCATGAGAGGAGATACATCACACCCATCATGCGGGGGAGCTGCCGGAATGTAAGAGGATCAAAACGCGATATGCGCACATTATATAAACCATATAAAGGGCCATTGAGAACTGTCCACTGATCCCTACAACGATAAACATTCAAGCACTAAATAGATTTTAATTTCACCCTTTCAAATAAATGGCGACTTCCTGTGCTGTTATGCGTTATGTCAGGCGGAGGGTTTCTGGGGGTTTGGTTTATTACAGGGGTCTTCTAGTATTAGGTTAGTAGCCCAGTCGCTGTGTAATATCGGGGTCTGCAGCTCACTAACATGCTTCATATATCTGTTGCTGTCAATGAAGATTGTCATCCTAAACAGCACGGTCCTAGCTATGCGGATGAGATTAGACGCACACGTTTTCACCACGGATTTCGCCCCTTTTAATCTGCATGTAAGGCTGCGTTCACACAACCGTATTTTGTGTCTTGAGTGCCGTCCATGGATAAATAGACAGCGCTCGGATTAATGGTATATAATTGGGCTTTTCCTATAACCGTTTTATTACATGAGCAAAAAAAATCTCAGCATGTGTCATTCAAAATACGGGAGGGAAGAGACTCGCCAATACAAGTCTATGAGTGCAGAAAAAAAATCGGATCTCATCCGAACCACCATATGAGCGCCGATGTTTCCGGATACATCGCCATTGCTAACATAGGAAACTGTTTGATCTTTTACATGTTTTTTCTCTGCTAATGTATAGATGGCTGTGATACGGGTGACGATACAAAGGAAAATGTTTTCTGGATGAAAATTTGATGATTTTTTTTTCCTATTCACTTGTGTGGCCTTAGGGTAAGGGATCACTTAGACGTCCAGTTTTTCGTGTTTTTGACGGATAGCACTCGTACCTGTAGTAGTCTATGGGGCTGTTCTTCACATGTTCCTCGGACCTTGTGGTCCACACAAAAGCTCGGAGCCCTGTCCAATATTGAATCCAAATCGCAAGTCTATGGGGTCCTCGAAGAAATTTGACAGCATTCGGATGACATTTGAGTGCTTTCTGTATTTCATGTACATGTTTGATAGTTGTCTTTTTTTTGCTTCTCATTCAAGAAAAACTTATGAAATTCGGATGAAACTTTGAATAAACTCTGATGGCAAAAGATGATGAAACTCTTAATAAAATCACTGACAAAACTAGGGCCGATCTTCTCGTACGTGAAAAAACTTGACGTCTGAACGAGCCCTAACTTGGGTGGATTTTGTTGCGGATTTGCCGTAAAATCTGCGGATGGATTTGTTGTTGATTGACAATCTGATCAGATCTTTTGGATTAAAAAGAAGATCCGTATATTGGCCTCACAGTCTGACCTTCCCTTGCCCCCCAGTTTTGGTGATCTGGCCCCTTTTGATGACGTGGTGTTGACGTGTGACCACTGCTCATCATCGCTTGACCCGACGTACAGGAACCCACCATGGAATCCTCGGACAAGATTGAGAACTAGGGCTCAAATTGAGGTCCTCTCCCATCATCTTGTGGGGGGTATCGCGGGTAATATATATTTATGTGAAGGAGGAAGAAGAGGACAATAATGGACTGAACAAACCTGAGAAGTTTCAGCAGAACAGGAAACGGTCACTTTGTATTGCGCAGGGAAGGAAGAGGCAGAGGAACTTTCTCAAGAGCTTGCAATTGATCCGCAGCTGGATCAGGCTCTGTATTCTACTGAATGTGAAAAAAGGAGGAAACTGTATTGTCTGTGGCGTGAATGTGCGAGGGAGGAAGCGGTCGGGTCTGTGCATTGTTCACGTACCACCGCACACAGGACGGTGCTGGGAAGTATTCTTCTCAGCCACTTCTTTGTTATATCTGCTCCTTGTAAATCTGAGTGATTAGCGGCTGTCACCTAGCTTTCCCAGAGCCCTGCAAGGCAAATCTACCTGATTACATGCAACCCAGGAACAGGAGATGCTAAACTGGACAGATTTGGCTCTCAGGGATGTGGTAAAGCAGGTTGAAAACCAATATGACTGTTGTTCCAGTTTCTAACACAGCTGGTTGTCGCCTGCCTCTGCCCCCTATGGATGACTGACCGTCTTAGGTGTTACCCTACCGCAACCATTAGTGGTCAGCAGCAGATACTGCGCCCCAGTCACGGGACAGTCCAACGGGTGTTTTTGTACATGTTCGCTTTGCGCTGGTTTCGCTCTGTAGCGGAAGTTTAGTTGTCAGGAAGTTGCATTCTCACCACAGGATGTCATAATCACTTCTCTTCCACACCCTTAGTGTTCCTATTCTCTCCCATCCCTCAGCCGGGGTAAGAACTGTGGCCGGCAGCAGTCTCTTTGCTCTGCTCAATGGGCGTCGGAGAACGGGGGCAACAGATGCATCCACTGGGAGAGCAGTCCATGGGATGCAAGGTGGGTGATCGTCATCATCTTCACAGGATTGGGGGGCTCAGCATGGTTCACGGACAATTGAGATGGATTTGCATAAGGTGCCACAGACCTAGAATCTAGATGGAGGTCTGCAGGTGGCTTGAGCTAAGTTGTTTTCGTGTGATAATCTATGTATGACTTTAAGTTCAGGCTGCATAGAGATGATGCAGTGCTGTGTTTGTGCAGGGTTGAGGAGTCGGAGTCCATTTGGTAGTGTCGAAGTCGGTTCAAAATGGACCAACTCCGACTCCTAAAATATATAATACATTGGATACAGTAGCACAATGCAGGATGTAGTGTAAATGTTTCCATAAGAATTTGGGAACGTGATGAAATGTCCTATAAATGTCTGTTCCTGATCTAAGGATCTCAGCTTTTAGTGGAGATAAATCTGTGCTGCACTTTATGTACATGCTCAGTAGTGACCGATGCTGTGGGGTGGTAGATGAGGTGAATCTGTGCTGCACTTTATGTACATGCTCAGTAGTGACCGATGCTGTGGGGTGGTAGATGAGGTGAATCTGTGCTGCACTTTATGTACATGCTCAGTAGTGACCGATGCTGTGGGGTGGTAGATGAGATGAATCTGTGCTGTACTTTATCTACATGCTCAGTGTGACCGATGCTGTGGGGTGGTAGATGAGATGAATCTGTGTTGCACTTTATGTTCATGCTCTGTAGTGACCAATGCTGTGGGGTCGTAGATGAGATGAATCCGTGCTGCACTTTATGCACATGCTCAGTAGTGACCGATGCTGTGGGGTGGTAGATGAGGTGAATCTGTGCTGCACTTTATGTACATGCTCAGTAGTGACCGATGCTGTGGGGTGGTAGATGAGGTGAATCTGTGCTGCACTTTATGTACATGCTCAGTAGTGACCGATGCTGTGGGGTGGTAGATGAGGTGAATCTGTGCTGCACTTTATGTACATGCTCAGTAGTGACCGATGCTGTGGGGTGGTAGATGAGATGAATCTGTGCTGTACTTTATCTACATGCTCAGTGTGACCGATGCTGTGGGGTGGTAGATGAGATGAATCTGTGTTGCACTTTATGTTCATGCTCTGTAGTGACCAATGCTGTGGGGTCGTAGATGAGATGAATCCGTGCTGCACTTTATGCACATGCTCAGTAGTGACCGATGCTGTGGGGTGGTAGATGAGGTGAATCTGTGCTGCACTTTATGTACATGCTCAGTAGTGACCGATGCTGTGGGGTGGTAGATGAGATGAATCTGTGCTGTACTTTATCTACATGCTCAGTGTGACCGATGCTGTGGGGTCATAGATGAGATGAATCTGTGTTGCACTTTATGTTCATGCTCTGTAGTGACCAATGCTGTGGGGTCGTAGATGAGATGAATCCGTGCTGCACTTTATGCACATGCTCAGTAGTGACCGATGCTGTGGGTGGTAGATGAGGTGAATCTGTGCTGCACTTTATGTACATGCTCAGTAGTGACCGATGCTGTGGGGTGGTAGATGAGATGAATCTGTGCTGTACTTTATCTACATGCTCAGTGTGACCGATGCTGTGGGGTCATAGATGAGATGAATCTGTGTTGCACTTTATGTTCATGCTCTGTAGTGACCAATGCTGTGGGGTCGTAGATGAGATGAATCCGTGCTGCACTTTATGCACATGCTCAGTAGTGACCGATGCTGTGGGGTCATAGATGAGATGAATCTGTGCTGCACTTTATGGACATGCTCATTAGTGACCAGTGCTGGGGAGTCGTAATGGAGATAAATCTGTGCTGCACTTTATGCACATGCTCAGTAGTGACCGATGCTGTGGGGTCGTAGATGAGATGAATCTGTGCTGCACTTTATGTACATGCTCAGTAGCGACCAGTGCTGTGGGGTCGTAGATGAGATGAATCTGTGCTGCACTTTATGCACATGCTCAGTAGTGACCAGCGTTTTGGGGTCATAGATGAGATGAATCTGTGCTGCACTTTATGTACATGCTCAGTAGTGACCGATGCTGTGGGGTCGTAGATGAGATGACTCTGTGCTGCACTTTATGTACATGCTCAGTAGTGACCGATGCTGTGGGGTCGTAGATGAGATGAATCTGTGCTGCACTTTATGTACATGCTCAGTAGTGACCAGTGCTGTGGGGTCGTAGATGAGATGAATCTGTGCTGCACTTTATGCACATGCTCAGTAGTGACCAGCGTTGTGGGGTCATAGATGAGATGAATCTGTGCTGCACTTTATGCACATGCTCAGTAGTGACCAGCGTTGTGGGGTCATAGATGAGATGAATCTGTGCTGCACTTTATGTACATGCTCAGTAGTGACCAGTGCTGTGGGGTCATAGATGAGATGAATCTGTGCTGCACTTTATGCACATGCTCAGTAGTGACCGACGCTGTGGGGTCGTAGATGAGATGAATCTGTGCTGCACTTTATGCACATGCTCAGTAGTGACCAGCGTTGTGGGGTCGTAAATGAGATGAATCTGTGCTGCACTTTATGTACATGCTCAGTAGTGACCAGCGTTGTGGGGTCGTAGATGAGATGAATCTGTGCTGCACTTTATCTACATGCTCAGTAGTGACCAGTGCTGTGGGGTCGTAGATGAGATGAATCTGTGCTGCACTTTATGTACATGCTCAGTAGTGACCAGTGCTGTGGGGTTGGAGTTGTGGAGTTGGGAGTCGGGGAAATTGGATACATGCAGATGTAGCAGTGTTGGGTTTCTCAATTAATTCCGTGGGACTACAATGTATTGCTTTGTAATAACTTATACACCTATGGAAAACTGCAGATGACGCAGTGATATCTCGCTATCAGTTGTGCTGGTTATGAACATTCTGTTGCATCTGACAAATTCAGCTCCACTACGTGTTTGAAATGTCTCAGCACTACATTGTTTGGGCACTATATTGACTGTGAGTGGCGATACAGCTACACCTGACCCTGCCCAACTCGGTTCTGCTACACCTTCCCCATTCTGCTGTGCTGCCCCTACCCGACTCCTGACTCTGTTCTGCTGCCCCTTCCCGACTGCTCTGCTGCCCCTTCCCGACTGCTCTGCAGCCCCTGCCCGACTCTGCTCTTCTGCCCCTGCCCGAATCTGCTCTTCTGTCCCTACCCGAATCTGCTCTTCTGCCCATGCCCGACTCTGCTCTGCTGCCCCTGCCCGACTCTGCTCTGCTGCTCCTTCCCGACTGCTATGCTGCTCCTGCCCGACTCTGCTCTTCTGCCCCTGCCTGACTCTGTTCTTCTGTCCCTGCCCGACTCTGCTCTTCTGTCCCTGCCTGACTCTGCTCTTCTGTCCCTGCCCGACTCTGCTCTTCTGTCCTTGCCCGACTCTGCTCTTCTGCCCCTGCTCGACTCTGCTCTGCTGCCCCTGCCTGACTCTGCTCTTCTGCCCATGCCCGACTCTGCTCTTCTCCCCATGCCCGACTCTGCTCTGCTGCCCCTGCCCGACTCTGCTCTTCTGCCCATGCCCGACTCTGCTCTGCTGCCCATGCTCGACTCTGCTCTGCTTCATCTGCCAAACCCCAGTGTAGTAATAATACCTTGTAGATTTTCTCTAGTGAACTGCTACAGAGCCGGTCTCTGGTTCACAAGTCTGCAGCCGAGGGCTGGAAATTTGGGGGAAGTTGTCGGCGCTGTGTTTTTCAGGGGCTTCCTCTTATCAGCTGGGCTGTTACATTTTCATGTTCTGCCTGTGTAGCGCATTTATATCTGCAATAGTATAGTCGAGGTGAGTTTGCCATTTGGTTTAGGCCATTGAGATGTTGGTACCGCATTGCGACATCACATCTAATGGTCTCATATGGCGTCTCAGCGAGTCAGGTATTGGAATACAGAGTCGCAAATGTTTCCAAATGAATCCAGTCACACGCAACTTTCTTGCCACTGTGGGAATACGACTACAATTTGGCTGTCGTACAGAAGTGGCACAAATGGTTTAGGGTCTCACAACTTGTCCAGGAATTGCTGTCGCGTGACACGTCACAGCTCAGGATGAGGGACTTCTGTGAGCTGTATGACATGGCGAGTCCTGGCTAACCCAGCTCTGCTTCATCTGATAAGGGGGGAAAATCTGATCAGTGAATTATTTCTGCACTTTGTGAACATGGGCTGATTCTCAGACTCATTCTTGTGCTCAATACCCGAACCTAGACCATCCAATGGATTCCTCCTAGACCACCAATATTTCACCTAACTTCCTTCTGCACCCCGCAGCCAAACTTTTCCGTCACGAGGTGGGTGCACTTGATACTGTGGCCTCCATAAGAGGCCCGTCTGGTTTGGTTGGCGCTGTCATATCCACCCATGGTGTGCACCCTATAGATGCCCCTCTTTAAAGGGCACCTGCCTTTTAAAGTGTTAAATGATGCAAAATTTAGAATAGCAGAAAACATAAAAATGGGTTAACTTTTTTTTCTGTAAGAGGAAGCTGTGCAAGTTCCTCTTGCTATTAGTGGTCTAGGTTCACAAAGATAAGTTTCCAATCCAGGGTTGGCAGCGTGACGGGTAACACCAGTAGCAGACACGATTTAAAGGAGGCGACGACCAATCAAATGTGTTTCTGTTAGGTTCTTTTTCGTCCGTTTTAAGCAAATGCGTCATCCTGTTCCGTTTTCTGGATCTTTTCCAGAATGTATTTTTATTGCAGCTTTTAGTGGAAGGTGTAATTGGAGAATAGGACATGTCCTGTCAAAACTGCCAGTTGGCACCGTTACTTGCTTACAGGTGGCACCGTTACTTGCTTGCAGGTGGCTAAAGAAGTAAGCTCTGCCCCTCTGACTCCTGACTATTTCTTAGGAGTCAGGGCTTAGGGGAAATGCGTCATGTGACCTCTCGCCTCTGAGAATGTTCACCGAGGGTCGAGGCTTATCTGTTTCCACTTAAAGGGAGCTGTCCCATGGGGCACCATGTTTTTGCTTGTAATTTTATAGTCGTTACTGGGTAAAGATTTGACTTGGAAACTTGCGCAGCATTTGGGTGATTTGCATAGATTAGGTCGAAATTTTCATAGGGGACGATAAAAAAGCCGATGGTTGTGTGACAGGACAGAAGTTTCCTTTAGAAGTTGCCAGTGTCTTACAAGAAGGATGAGTAGCCGGTGTTTGTACTGTGGCTCTACGGTAAGGCATCCGCCATGGGGAGCCCTAAGTAGGAACGGCTGGGGGAGTCCACAGGTTAGAGGGGCTTCATCATTGGCTCTGCAGTTTCTTTTTGATGCTGGTTGCTGGCCCTGATGTCAGGATAATGGAAAGCTGAAAACATGGATATTTTTTGGACATCTAGATGGAAAGTCAATGCACAGTTTGGCATCAAATTCTGAAGTGAAGTGGAGGTTGTTTCACATTTTCCGTGAATGAAGGACATATATAGACAAAGGTGTATTGTGCCCAATATCTGGGGAGGGATTTCTAGGAACCTCGTGTCATAGCCCAGAATCCACATGTTCTGTGATTTATTGTCTCACTAAAGATCACGTCTTACCACAGGGGAGCTCGGGTCCAGACCGGTCTTATTGAGGTCAGGCTGTCACACAAATAATGTTGTTGGGGTACAGTATAATGACACTTGGGGTACAGGATAAGACACTTGGGGTACAGGATAATGACACTGGTACTTGGGGGACAGGATATTGACACTGACACTTGGGGTACAGGATAATGACACTGACATGTGAGTGGCAGGATAATGACACTGATACTTGGGGTACAGCAGAATGACACTGACACTTGGGGTACAGGATAATGACACTGACACTTGGGGTACAGAATAATGACACTGACACTTGGGGAATAGGACAGTAACACTTGGTACAGGATATTGACACTGACACTTGGGAGACAGAATGACACTGACACTTGGGGTACAGGAGAATGACACTGACACTTGAGGTACAGGATAATGACACTGACACTTGGAGTACAGGATAATGACACTGACACTTGGGGAATAGGACAGTAACACTTGGTACAGGATATTGACACTGACACTTGGGAGACAGGAGAATGACACTGACACTTGGGGGAATAGGACAATGACACTTGGGGACAGGATACTGACACTTGGGTACAGGAGAATGACACTGATATTTGGGGACAGGATAATAACACTGACATTTGGGAGTGACGCTGGTGGTACCGAAGAGGAACACTGAAACCTGGGGTTCCGGACAATAGCACTAGGACACATGGGGTACACAGCAATTGTGGGGTTCCCGCTAATGATGATTTTCTCCCTCAGTACACAGGGCCTGACCCCAGCGAGTCTCCCATGTCACGATATGACAGGAAGCAGCCCACCCGGAACCACCGGTCCAATCCCTGCTGCCTGTGCTGGTGTTGCTGCTGCAGCTGTTCCTGGTGAGTGGCGGTGTCGGTGTTGTCGCCTCTTTCCACTTTCTTCTGTGTCTCATATACCCCAGCACTGACTATTAACACCGTAGTGGCCTTTCTGCCCTCCGTGACCAGATGTATCGAAGGGATTTTAATTCCTCTTATTTCCTTTATAGGAATGAAGATCGCAACAGACGCAGGAGATTATCTCGAGACACAAAACTGGAGCCGGTATCTCACTGCGAGGTCTGGTAAGTTGGACAGAGATGGAGAGTCACACAGTGGAGGGTTTCTAAGGAGCAGCACAGAGTATTTCTGAAGAAAACTCTGTGGGGGACAGTGAAAGTGAGGGGAAAAGAGGCTGCAGATTTCTAGTGTAAGGAGCGGGGTTCTCAAGCAGCACAGAGTATTTAAGCTTGAACCTGTAAGTAATTGAGGTCGGGTGACTACTGCTAGCTGATGATTTGTCTCAAATGTCCTCATTTTATAGCTCAAAACCGTCCTCAGAAGAGGTGCACAGCTGGGGACATTCATTCGAGAAGCTGATGAAGAACCCGGCCGGTCGCAACGTGTTCCGGGAGTTTCTCCGCACAGAGTACAGTGAGGAGAACATGCTGTTCTGGCTGGCGTGTGAGGAGCTGAAGAAGGACAACAGTAAGCACAGCACCGAGGAGAAGGCACGCACCATCTACGAGGATTATATCTCCATCCTTTCACCAAAAGAGGTACCAGCTCCATGGACTGATCATGACCTGTACTCCATTCACAACCAAAGCTTCGCTCTGCCTGACAGAATCCAAAGTGCAGCCAGTGGCACCTGGACTACAGCTCTGGATGTGACTGGATTATAACACATTATGTAATCCAGGTCAATGCTAAAGAAGGAAAGAAGCAAATGTGAACAAACATTATATGAGAACTTAAATGGTTTGTCCCCTTTTTTTGTAGCCAAAAGTAGCTTCATAATTAAAGGTGTATTCCCATCTCCAAGATCCTATCCCAATATGTAGTAGGTGTAGTACTAATAATAATAATATTAGTAGTAAATGCCTCCTATTAGAAATGTAGTATAGTTCTTCTGATGAGCTGCGTCACTTACCCCATGTGCAGGGCATTGCAGGAGCTTAGGTATCAATGGTTACGTCCGCTCATATAGTAACAGTTGTTAGTGGTCATTACCATGGATACCTGCAGATGGGGTAAGTGACATAGCGAATCAGAATAACTGTACTACATTTCTAATTGGAGGTATTTGCTAAAATTATTACTACTACACCTACTACAAATTGAAATAGGATCTTGGAGATGGGAAAGCGCCGTTAATGCAAAATATCTCATTATGTAGCGTTGGCAGGTAGGAAAGTATAATAATAACAATAATATGCAGTTGTAAACATTTGCATATTACGTTTGAATATGGATTTTGCATTCAAATCACAGGCAGAGTACATTGTGTCTTCGGCGTGTGTACGCTCGGGTACTACAGTGACACTACAGAGTTGTTTGGGGACACATCTCTTCTTTCCTGTTTTTTTTTTTTTCTCGTTCCACATTGAGCTGTTTGTTATTCAGGTTCATGAATCATTACAAAGCCTAGAAAACATCGACCAGTGAAAGGAACGGCTGGTCCTTGGGCCTGCCATAGTCAGATCGATCAAAGGAATGGAATTGACAGTCTCTTCCGCCCTCTTGTGGCCATTTAACTAACTGCTCATAATTCTCTAGACAGATTGACTGTAACAGGTTTATTTTGTGCCTTGTAAAAGAAAATCTTTTATTAAATTAATGTATAGGTGCACAAATACACTATGTGGTCAATATACAAACCTTAACATGCGCTGTACATTTGCACATTGCGATTAAAGAGCACATGAACTCCAATATTGCTTTAAACTTTAAAAACTTAATGTACTTAGTTAACATTTTTGGATCCAAAAGTGCAAACATAATTCAACCACCTTAATGTGTACTTAAATATGGATGGCCTTTAGCAACTTATGTGTGCAACTTACCTGCAGCTTAGCAGTTTTATATATTACAGCAAAATCAGAGCTCTAAAATAGTTTTACGACAGCAAGTCATATGTTGCCATGTAGCCCTTGTCTTATACTGACCCTTTGCGTACAGGAATATAACTACTATAATCCTGCTTCATGTACAAGAATATAACTACTATAATACTGCTCCATGTACAAGAATATAACTACTATAATACTGCTCCATGTACAAGAATATAACTACTGTAATACTGCCCCTATGTACAAGAATATAACTACTATAATACTACTCCATGTACAAAAATATAACTACTATAATACTGCCCCTATGTACAAGAATATAACTACTATAATACTGCTCCATGTACAAGAATATAACTACCATAATACTGCCCTATGTACAAGAATATAACTACTATAATACTGCTCCATGTACAAGAATATAAATACTATAATACTGCCCCTATATACAAGAATATAACTACTATAATACTGCTCCTATGTATAAGAAATTAACTACTATAATACTGCCCCCTGTGTACAAGAATATAACTACTATAATACTGTTCCATGTACAAGAATATAACTACTATAATACTGCCCCATGTACAAGAATATAACTACTATAATACTGCTCCATGTACAAGAATATAACTACTATAATACTGCCCCTATGTACAAGAATATAACTACTATAATACTGCTCCATGTACAAGAATATAACTACTATAATACTGCCCCCTATGTACGAGAATATAACTACTATAATACTGCCTCCTAGCTGAGAGGTTGTGTGTTTATAGCTCTCCTGATGTCTGGAGCAAGCCCAGGGAGGGGCCACCCTGGGCGGGGAAGCTCCCCAGGCAAGGCCCAGGCTTCCCGGCCTACACTGGGACAAGCCTCCCAGGCCTCTCCTAATGGGAATGTTAATCCCAGAGCCACTGTCAGAGCAGTGAATGCAGCGAGCCAAAGCTGCAGCAGTTCTGTGAAGGAGGAAAAAGCCGTCAGTAAAGTTTTGGGAGGAAAACCTTCTCCAAGTCCAGCAAAGAAGCAAGAAGGAAAAGTGTCGGTCAGCAATGGGTTAATGCACAATGTGAAGTCAGGTAACTCCCCAGTCAGCAAGCAGCTCCTGCCAGGTGCACAGGTGAGATCAGCCCCAGCTGTGCAGATCACCTCTCCTGCTCCCAGGCAGAGACGGACGTCTTTGGAAAGACAAACCATCCAGGAGAACTTACAGCAGCATGGCAGTATGGCGCGGTCAGGACGCACACGGTCGCAGTCAGGTGGCAGCAGTAAAAGTGCTGTGGAGCCTGGAGCCATGAAACCAGCGGAGGTGAAAATTAAGGAGACGTCTGGGTTCAAGCAGCCGGGGACATCGCTGAATGCAGGATCCCAGGAGGAGACGCCACGTGCACCTGAGCTTCAGCTCGCAGAGGAGATCCCAGGACTGGTCAAGAAGTTTGGTGAGTTACAGCAGCAGAAAGACGCACTACAGATGCAGATAGACACTTGCTATAAGCTAAAGGCTATTAATCCCGGGAGTCATGATTTTTATGATGAGACTCTGAACACACTGGGTGTATTGCTGGCAAAAGTGGTGAGGGACATGGACTGCGTCCTAGAGAGGATGGGGCCCCTGGCGGAGACTTATAGGAACCAGGAACTGTTTAAGTCACAGAAGCAGAACTCTGCAGGTTCCAGGTCAGACATTGTCCCAGGTGGACCCCAGAAGCAGGTGCGGCCAGTGCTGCAGCCTGCAAGTTTCTGCTTCCAAAAGGGGCAAATGCCGCACCAGCAGCAGCCTGTAGTACAGACCCCAGCAGACGTACCACAAGTCTCAGAATGCCCAGCAAAACTGCCTGCAGCAGATCCAAAGCAGAAGCATGTAGTGCAGATTCCAGCAGAGGTACAACAAGTCACAGAATGCCCAGCACAACAGCCTGCAGCAGATTCCAAGCAGCAGCATGAAGGGCACATTCCAGTAGAGGTAAAACAAGTCGCAGAATGCCCAGCACAGCCGCCTGCAGCAGATTCCAAGCAGCAGCATGGACATTTTTCAGCAGAGGGACTACAAGTCTCAGAATGCCAAGCACCACAGTTGGGCAGTGGACATGTGCCGGTAGTTCCTGATGGTGCCCAGCAGGGCTCTGATGCTGGGGATAACCACTCTGTATCTGAGGGGTCGGGGGTTTGGGGGAGCACAGTATCTTTGCTGGACGCTGCGCAGTCTGATAGTGACATTGATGTTGATGATAACAATGTGCATGATGATGTCTGTGATTTCCCCCCTTTAATTCCGAGCACACAAGGTGTAGAAGCCCCCCCTGCTGCAGACCCTCACCCCGTCAGTCAGCCTAGTGTGACCCCGCAGGTTCCCCCCAGTAATGCCTGGAGTCGTGGCGCTCCGTCCTTCACAGCTGGTGCCAATTATACCGGCCAGGCGTTTAAACGGAGAAACGTTGTGCGTTTCCGGCACAGAGGTGCCAAGGAGGATCTGCCAGATAGAAGGTTTGTGGTCAGGGAGCTCTTGTGTCGCCAGATGGGGTTTGCGCCAGTCAGCATCTTGGCGGTGATTAATCTTCCAGACAGGCAGGGCTATGACGTCAGCTTTAAGCTCATGAGTGACCTGGACAGGTTTTGGTCTAATTTCCCCAAGTTTAGAGACACTGAGGGCTGGAGTAAGTTCAGCTTTATTCCTATCTCTAAGCCAGATACCGTTACGGTTAATCTCATCTTCTGGAATGAGTCTGTTCCCCCGCAGGACATTGTGGTGTGGCTCCGGAGGCATTGTGACCTGGTCTCTGACCTCACCAAAAGCAGAGACAATGATGGTATCTGGACGGGAGGGTGGAGGGTTTTGGTGAAACTGCGCCAGTGCGATAATATCACTGCCCACTTACCCAACTCCTTCTTTATTGGGAGGGAGAGGGGTGTGTGTTTCTATCCTGGGCAGCCTCGTAAGTGCTTCAAATGTGGCAAGGCGGGTCACCTGGCAAATACGTGTACTGTGGTGAAGTGCAACCTGTGTGGGGAGGTCGGCCATGTGGCTGCAGACTGCCAGAACATCAGGTGCAACCTCTGTGGGAAGATCGGTCACCCTCACAGGGACTGTCCTGACGCCTGGCACAATATCTGTAAGGACTATCCTGATGAGAATTTGGTGGCAGGGGCAGAGATTCTGGAGGAGGCAGCTTTACTGTCAGGGAAATACTGGCCAGACCGGAGGCCCACCAGGGGTCTACTCAGGTGACACCAGAGCAGCAGGGTTCATAGGGTGCACAGGGAAGTATGGAGGTTGTCCCTCAGGGGCAGCAGTCACAGGGAAGCATTACTTCAGTACTACCATCTGTGTCTCAGACTAAAAGGAAGAAAAAGGACAAGACCTCCCGTAAACCTGAGAAGGAGTATGACACTGGCCAAGGAGCCAGGAAGAAGGTCCAGAGTTCTGCAGGTGTAATGGACTTATCTAATAGGTTTGGTGTTCTGTCTGAGTCTGACGGTGATTTTGAGGATGACCTTAGAAGAATTGACGCAGAGTTTGATAGGGACGCAGAGGACTGTCCTCCACCAAAGCGGAAGCCATTACCTGAGGGCTCTCGGGTAGAGTCTGAAATGGAGACCGGCGGTGACCAGAATAACTCCGACTCAGATCTGTGACGCTGTCAACCACATAATGTCCGAGCCCAGATAGATAAAATCATTAGGAAAATTAGGAAATGTTAAGTTATGGAAGGATGTGTCACTGGGTTGAAATATGATGTTTTTTTTTTTTTTTTTTTTTTTTTTTTCCAACCAGGTGTATGGACTCTTTAAGATAATTTTATATGTATAATCCGGATATGTAATGTATGTACAATCCAAGTGAATTTATTTTTGTATTACTGGAGGAATGTCAGTATATTTGTATTTGTTTGGTTTTTACAATAAAAATTGCCCCTATGTACAAAATATAACTATTATAACACTGCTCCCTATGTACAAGAATATAACTACTATAATACTGTCCCTTATGTACAAGAATATAACTACTATAATACTGTCCCCTATGTACAAGAATATAACTATTATAATACTGTCCCCTATGTACAAGAATATAACTACTATAATACTGCCGCTATGTACAAGAATATAACTACTATACTTCTCCTATGTACAAGAATATAACTATTATAATACTGTCCCCTATGTACAAGAGTATAACTACTATAATACTGCCCCTATGTACAAGAATATAACTGCTATAATACTGCCCCCTATGTACAAGAATATAACTACTATAATACTGCTCCTATGTACAAGAATATATTTACTATAATACTGCCCCTATGTACAAGAATATAACTACTATAATACTGCCCCTATGTTCAAGAATATAACTACTATAATACTTCCCCTATGTTCAAGAATATAACTACTATAATACTTCCCCTATGTACAAGAATATAACTACTATAATACTGCCCCTATGTACAAAAATATACCGTATTTTTCGGACCATAAGACGCACTTTTTTCCCAAAAAAATTTTGGGGAAAATGGGGATGCATCTTATGGTCGCAACATACCTAAAAATCCGGTGGCGGTCCTGATGCAGCCTCCCTGTGGTGCGGTGGTGACGGGGCAGCAGCGGGGCTCTGTGCTGCGTGGGGGGCTCCTCCGGCATTTCCCTCTTAGCTGGAAAGCCCCCCCGCAGCTCCGCTGCTGCGACACAGTGGCCTCGTGAAAGATGGCCGCCAGGGGCCTCCGGTGGCGGTCCCGATGCAGCCTTCCATGTGGTGCGGTAGTGTCGGGGCAGCAGCCGGGCTCTGTGCTGCGTGTTGGGCTCCGCCGGCATTTCGCTCTTAGCCGGAAAGCCCCCCGCAGCTCCAGTGGTGTCCTGAAAGATGGCCGCCACATACTCATTCAAATCTCGGCAACGAGATCTCGTCTCCCGAGATCTCAGGACAAGATCTCGGGAGAAGAGATCTCGTTGCTGAGATTTGAATGAGTATGCGGCGGCCATCTTTCCGGAGGCCCCTGGCGGCCATCTTTCAGGACGCCACGGAGTTGCAGCAGCGGAGCTGCGAGGGGCTTTCGGGCTAAGAGCGAAATGCCGGTGGAGCCCCCCACGCAGCACAGAGCCCCGCTGCTGCCCCAACACCACCGCACCACAGAGCACAGGAGGCTGCATTGGGACCGCCGCCACGGGATTTGTAAGTATATTGCGACCCCACAGAGCACAGCCACCCCACAGAACACAGCCACCCCACAGTGCACAACCACCCCCCAGAGTACAACCACCCCACAGTACACAGCCACCCCACAGTGCACAACCACCCACAGAGCACAGCCACCCCACAGAACACAGCCACCCCACAGTACACAACCACCCCACAGAGCACAGCCACCCCACAGAGCACAGCCACCCCACAGAGCACAGCCACCCCACAGAGCACCCCTGCAACACAGAGCACCAGCCTGGACCACCGAACGACCCCTGTGACCACTCCTCTACCTGTGCTGATCCCTTCACTGGTAAGCTGAATTCGGACTGTAAGACTTACCCCCATTTGACACATTATTTTTTTTTCCCTATTTTCCTTCTGAAAATTTGGGTTGCGTCTTATGGTCCGGTGCATCTTATAGTCCGAAAAATACGGTAACTATTATAATACTGCCCCTATGTACAAGAGTATAACTACTATAATACTGCCCCTATGTTCAAGAATGTAACTACTATAATACTGCCGCTATGTACAAGAATATAACTACTATAATACTGTCCCCTATATACAAGAATATAACTACTATAATACTGCCCCCTATGTACAAGAATATAACTAGTATAATACTGCTCCCTATGTTCAAGAATATAACTACTATAATACTGCTCCCTATGTACAAGAATATAACTACTATAATACTGCCCCTATGTACAAGAATATAACTACTATAATACAGCTCCTATGTACAAGAATATAGCTACTATAATACTGTCTCCATGTACAAGAATATAACTACTATAATACTGCTCCTATGTACAAGAATATAGCTATTATAATACTGCACTCTATGTACAAGAATATAACTACTATATTGCTGCTCCTATGTACAAGAATATAGCTACTATAATACTGCCGCTATGTACAAGAATATAACTGCTATAGTACTGCCTCTATCTACAAGTATATAAGCACTATGATACTTCCTTCTGATGTTCTTGTGTATTGTGTTGTGCTGACCTGCTCTTTTTCGCCCCCTGCAGGTCAGTCTAGATTCTCGGGTTAGAGAAGTGATCAACCGACGGATGCAGGAGCCCTCCTCTCACACGTTTGATGACGCTCAGTTGCAGATTTACACCCTGATGCACAGAGACTCTTACCCACGATTCCTTAATTCGGGCATTTACAAATCCCTCCTGCAGAACATTTCACGCTCCAGTTCGGAGTCGTAGGTTGGAACCGCTCCAGGGGCTGCAGAGACAGATCCAAACGCACATTTTATACAAGCTGTTGGGAGCAAGAAGGGGCCATTAACGGGACAGATGGCGCAGGTCCTCTTTCCTCCAGTCACTTTACGAGCTCCATCCTGCCTCAGAATACGGAACGGCACCGAAGCCTCAGCTTCCGCGGCTCGGAGAGATATGAACGCCGCCTTCACCTCACGCCTCTCCTGACCTCCCACCGCCCCTCTGTTCACTGGAGACTGTGCGCAGGAAGACAAAGAGGGGTATTAGGTACTGTAGGGGGGGAACTTACCTCAGGACTGAAATACTACTGAACTCCCCAGGGGGTCCTGAGAGGGGTCCCAATATTTCATATTGCCTTTCGTGGTGCATAGGGCTATGTATGGGAGCTTGGAGGGGAGGGGTAGTGTGTTTGATGACCTCCCAGCTTTGCAGTTCCGTACTGGAAGGAATAGAGATCGGGAACTGCTCCGGCACCCCCTCCTTGTTCAGTGTCTGCAATGGCAGCACATATTCAGAGGGGGAGGTACGATTTTACTCAACTATTGGGGATTCCTACGAGGTTTGATTTTACATTTCCGAGTGTTGGGGAGTGGGTGTTAGGTTCATCTGGTTGATATTGGGGGAGGGTGGGCAACATTCTCCTTTTTTGGATACATATACATTATATTACACATGATACACAATTTGCCAACAACATGCAAGGAGGGAGGGGGCGTCTGTTTACAGTGTGGAAGCAATGAAGCCCTATTACAGACTTTGCTCAGAGACGTCGTTCGAGGATCGGTACCATAATCTGCCTCTTCATGGAATATTCATTCGTTAATGGGGTTTATATCAGGTTTGGGGGAGGGGGTTTTGTTCACCCCCCCCACCCCTCCTGCTTGCCAAAACTTCCTGAAGCTACCAAATACTCCAGCACTCCTCAAGCAGATGTGATGTCACCGTCTAACAGTGTTACTTTTCTTTCAACACCTCCATGGAAATTTTAACAGACTTTTTATAAAAATATATATATGTGCAAATATATATATTATATCTATATAATATTGTGTGGCTTTTATGTGTAACCCTGGAGAAAAAGGCGCTGCCTCGTCTGATCACGCCCTCTGCTGGTGTGCAGCAGGACAGCAACATGAACTGCAGCCTGTCTGGTCTGCGCCATGCTTCTTATATTCTTTGTATTACAGCTCCCTCTGCTGGTCAGCAATATATATTCATTATGTTATAGCGCCCTCTGCTGGTCAACAATATATATTCCTTTATTTTATACTCTCCTGGTTAATATCCAAAAATATGAATGTTACCAATATCATGGATGGCAAGAAGAACAAACCAATCCAGCCAGATATGTCACTCGAAGTAAGGATCTCCACACTAATTCTTGCCTACTTTGGACACATTATACGAAAAGAGCAATCACTGGAGAAGGACATCATGGTGGGAAAAATAGAAGAAACAAAAGGAAGAGGAAGACCAGCAACCCGATACTTGATACAATTAAGATAACAGCGGAGAAGATCCTGATGGACCTATCTAGGCTTTCACAAGATCGATCTTCCTACAGATCGTTCATCCATCACATGACCATGGCACGAGATCGAGGTGAATTTGGTTAATAATAATGTTATAGCTCCCTCTGCTGGTCAGCAATATACAGTCATTTACCGACTGACAAATTTTGGCTTTCACAATTTGCTGTTTCAGTGTTTCAAGATCTTTTAGTCAAATCATTCTATTGTTACTGAAGTACAATTATCAGCATTTCATAAGTTTATACACGCTAATTGTCAGTTGCTGCAAAAACTCAATATTTACATTGTTGTCCCTTAGTTTTCAAGACTTCTGCCCTTCTCCCCTGGCAGCTGGACATCGGCTTCTGGGCCAAATCCTGACTGATGACCGCCCGTTCTTGTCGTTTCAGTGCTTGGAGTTTATCATTTCTGTGGTTTTGTTCGTCTTTTCGCTTTTTCAGGATTGTCCGCAGGTTCTCAATGGGATTGTGATCTGGAGAGTTTCCTGTCCATGGATCCAAAATGTCAATGTTTTGTTCACTGAGCCACTTAGTTATCACTTTTGCCTGGTGACATGGTCTCCATCATGTTGGAAAAAGCATTGTTCACCACCAAATTGCTCCTGGACTGTCGGGAGAAGTTGCTCTTGGAGGATGTTAGATCTCATTCTTCATTCATGGCCGTGTTCTTGGGACAGAGTGGAAGTGAGCCTATCCATGGATGAGAAGCCCCCACACATGAGTGGTCTCAGGATGCTCTACTGTTGGCAGACACAGGACTCATGGCAACACTCACCTGTACTTTTCCAGACAATCATTCTACCAGATGTACAAAATAGTCTGAAGGGGCTTCATCAGAAAAAATAACTCCCCAATTCTCAGCAGTCCAGTCTATGTATTTCCTGCAAAGTTATTTTCTCTGATGAATCCCCTTCAGACTGTTTGGTACATGTGTAAGAATGATTGTCTGGAGAAGAAAAGGTGAGCGCTACTAAGAATATATATATATGGGAATTCGCTGGTTTCTGGAGGGTATGTATGAGTTATACATACTCCTGGGTAGAAGTCGTCTAGTGGGCGCGGCCTCACTCCTTACACTTGTAGTGAGCGAGGCTGCGCCTCGTCTAGTGATGTGGCTGACCAATAGGCGTGCCTGGCCTGAGGGCACAGCGTCGCTCCATACAAGTGTATTGCAACAAGGCCACACCCACTGGCCAGGAGTATGTATAAATCATACATCTCCGATCCCGGGTCAGAAATAAGTGAATCCCCGCAGTGTGTGTGCTGGGAGGATTCATAAGTGTGCAGTTACTCAGAGTGAATGCAGCTTATCGGTTTGGACTGGACAACCCCTTTAAAGGCTCTTTTTAGGCTGCATCCACACATTGTTTTGTTGTGATTTTTGAAAATTGCCATAAAACGTTACGATTCTATCACAATTGCAGAAAAAAGCACCATTGCTGAAGAGATCCTGCTGGTCGGGTCGTGCAGAACCTGCCAGCTTGTAGTGTAGGGCTGTGTAGCTGAAGATTGGCCACAAGTGCCTACTCTGATCCTTGGTCACGTCTGAAAGTACCCATAACAACCACAGGTGCAGCAGAACTAAACCACAGCTCAATAGAAGATGGACACGTGGTCTAGTGAATCACGTTTTCTTTTCCATCATGTGGTCGCAGTGGCGTAACTAGAGTCCGCTGGGCCCCAGTGCAAGATTTGGACCAGGGCCCCCATCCTTTTATATAAACAGTCATGGATGAAAATGTTGGCACCAGGGAGGTGGAGTCAATAAGCTAAACCTCCGACTCCTCAATTTCCCTGACTCCCGACTCCCAAATTATTGCAATTACATATGTTTTGTGATACGTTTATTTCACGTTTATTTCCTTTGTGTGTATTGAAACAACACAATAAAATATGCAAATTGTACATAATTTAACACTAAATCCCAAAAATGGACTGGACAAAATTGTTGGCACCCTTCCAAAATTATGATTAAACTACTTTGTTTCAATCTTGTGATGCTCGTTAAAACTCACCTGTGGCAAGTAACAGGTGTGGGCAATATGAGAATCAATCTTTGCATTGTGTGTCTGTGTGCGCCACACTAAGCAAGGAGAACAGAAAGAGGAGAAGAGAACTGTCTGAGGACTTGAAAACCAAAATTATTGAACAATATCAACAATCTCAACAATGGTCCGAACAATGAAAGCAATTGTTACCATCCACCTTTTGTGTCTCCCCTTTTTCCTCATAGATTGTAAGCTTGCGAGCAGGGCCCTCATTCCTCTTGGTATCTACTTTGATCTGTGTTTATTGTTATGCTGTAATGTCTATTGTCTGTACAAGTCCCCTCTATAATGTAAAGTGCTGCGGAATATGTTGGCGCTATAGAAATAAAATTATTATTAATTATCTCAAGGTTACAAGTCCATCTCCAGAGATCTTCATATTCCTTTGTCCACGGGGCAGAACATATCAAGAAGTTTACAACCCATGGCACTGTAGCTAATCTCACTGGATGTGGACAGCACAAAGAAAAATTGATGAAAGGTTGCAACGCAGAATTGTTCGGATAGTGGATAAGCAGCCCCAATCAAGTTCCAAAGACATTCAAACTGTCCTGCTTCTCAGGGTCCATCAGTGTCAGCGTGAACTATCCGTTGACATTTGAATGAAATTAAACTCTATGGCAGGAGACCCAGAAGGACCCTACTGCTGACACAGAGACATAAAAAAGCTAGATTGAAGTTTGCCAACATTTACGTGAGTAAGCCAAAATCCTTTTGGGAAAGTGTCTTATGGACAGTTGAGACCAAGATAGAGCTTTTTGCTAAAGCACATCATTCTCCTACTTACCAGAATGAGGCTTACAAAGAAAAGAGCACAGTACTTACAGTCAAATAGGGTGGAGGTTCAAAGATGTTTTGGGATTGTCTTGCTGCCTTTGACACTGGGTGCCTTCCTGTTTTCAAAGGATCATGAAATCTGAAGATTATCAAAGGATTTTGGGTCACAATATAGTGCCCAATGTTAAAGCTGGGTTTGTGTCCTAAGCCATAGGTGTTCCAGCAGGACAATGACCCCAAACAGACTTCAAAAAGCACACAGAAATGGAAGGAAACAAAGAGCTGGAGAGTTCAGATGTGTACATCCCCTTGAACACCTGTGGACAGATCATAAAATGGCTGTTGGGAGAAGGCGCCTTCAAATATGAGAGTACAAAATTCCAGTTGAGAGGTATAAGAAGCTTGTTGATGGTTATAGGAAGCGATTGATTGCAGTTACTTATTCCAAAATGTGAGAAACCAAATAATAAGTTGAGGGTGTGAATAATTTTGTCTGGTCCATTTTTGGGGTTTTGTGTGAAATTATGTCCAATTTGCCTTTTTTTCTCGTTTTTTTTTCTGTGTTGTTCCAATACATACAAAGGAAATAAACATGTGCATAACAAAATGTGTAATTTAAGTATTTCTCCCAGAAAATTATTGTATTTTCTGGAACAATTTCAAGGGTGCCAACCCTTTTGGCCATAACTCTGTGTGTGTGTATGAAAAAACTTCCTTCTCATCCCCCACGGGGGTGGTCTTTGTTGTCCTTTCTCATTCTCGGGTCCTCTACCAGAAGCCTGGGAGTTTGAGGGTTCTGTGCAGGATCTTAGTTGATCCCAGCATTGCTCTTTTCTGGACAGAGAGCTCAGATGTTGCTCCTGGGATCTGTTGTAGCCATTTTTCCAACTTAGGGGTCACTGATCCAAGTGCTCCTATCACCATTGGAATCACTGTTGCCTTCACTTTCCACATCTTCTCCAGTTCTCCTTTGAGGCCCTGGTATTTCTCCAGCCTCTCATATTCCTTCTTTCTAATGTTGCTGTCACTTGGCACTGCCACATCTATTATCATTACTTCTTCTGATCCTTGTCTACAGTCATGGCCAAAAGTTTTGAGAATGACACAAATATTATATTTTCACATGATCTGCTGCCTCTGTTTTTTATGTGTGTTTGACAGATGTTTTTATCACAGACAGAAATATAATTGCAAACATATGAGTAACAAAAGCTTATATTGACAGTTAGAATGAGTTAATGCAGCAAGTCAATATTTGCAGTGTTGACCCTTCTTCTTCAGGACCTCTGCAGTTCTCCCTGGCATGCTCTCAATCAACTTCTGGACCAAATCCTGACTGATAGCAGTCCATTCTTGCACAATCAATGCTTTCATTTTGTCAGAATTTTTAGGTTTTTGTTTGTCCTTCCGTCTCGATGATTGACCACAAGTTCTCAATGGGATTAAGATCTGGGGAGTTTCCAGGCCATGGACCCAAAATCTCTATGTTTTGTTCCCTGAGCCATTTAGTTATCACCTTTGCTTTATGGCAAGGTGCTCCATCATGCTGGAAAAGGCATTGTTGATCGCCAAACTGCTCTTATAGGGTTGGGAGAAGTTGCTCTTGGAGGACATTCTGGTACCATTCTTTATTCATGGCTGTGTTTTTAGGCAAGACTGTGAGAGAGCCGATTCCCTTGGCTGAGAAGCAACCCCACACATGAATGGTTTCAGGATGCTTAACAGTTGGCATGAGACAAGACTGGTGGTAGCGCTCACCTTGTCTTCTCCGAATGAGGCGTTTTCCTGATGTCCCAAACAATCGAAAAGGGGATTCATCAGAGAAAATAACTTTACCCCAGTCCTCAGCAGTCCACTGCCTGTACCTTTTGCAGAATATCAGTCTGTCCATGATGTTTTTTCTGGAGAGAAGTGGCTTCTTTGCTGCCCTCCTTGAGACCAGGCCTTGCTCCAAGAGTTTCCGCCTCACAGTGCGTGCAGATGCACTCACACCTGCCTGCTGCCATTCCTGAGCAAGCTCTGCACTGCTGGTAGCCCGATCCCGCAGCTGAAACACTTTTAAGAGACGGTCCTGGCGCTTGCTGGTCTTTCTTGGCGCCCTGGAGCCTTTTTGGCAACAATGGAACCTCTCTCCTTGAAGTTCTTGATGATGCAATAGATTGTTGACTGAGGTGCAATCTTTCTAGCTGTGATACTCTTCCCTGTTAGGCCATTTTTGTGCATTGCAATGATGACTGCACGTGTTTCTTTAGAGATAACCATGGTTAACAGAAGAGAAACAATGATGCCAAGCACCAGCCTCCTTTTAAAGTGTCCAGTGGTGTCATTCTTACTTAATCATGACAGATTGATCTCCAGCCATGTCCTCATCAACATCCACACCTGTGTTAATGGAGCAATCACTGAAAAGAGGTTAGCTGGTCCTTTTAAGGCAGGGCTGCAATGATGTTGAAATTGTTTTGGGGATAAAGTTCATTTTCTAGCCAAATATTGACTTTGCAAGTAATTGCTGTTAAGCTGATCACTCTTTATAACATTCTTGAGTATATGCAAATTGCCATTAGAAAAGTGAAGCAGTAGACTTTGTAAAAATTAATATTTGTGTCATTCTCAAAACTTTTGGCCATGACTGTACTATCACAATGTCTGGTTGGTTAGCCAAAACCTGCTTAGGAGTTGAAAAGTCTTGAGTGAGGAAAAAAAGGACTCAATTCTGGCTTTACTAGCAGAGGGATACAGAGAACGTCATGTTGCCTCCATCCTTAAAATTTCTAAGACGGCAGTCCATTACAACAAGGTCAAACAGCAGACATTGGGGAAACAAAGCTACAGACCGGAAAAGGGCAAAAACGACTCTCCACTGACCGGGATGACCGTCATCTTATTCGAATGTCATTCCGCTATCCTCAATTTTGGTATGTATATCCCTCATCCTGGTATATATATCTCTCATCCTGGGCCTCATCCTGGTATATATATCTACATCCTGGTAGTATGGCCCCGTTCTGCTGCTGTTCTTTCATGCATAGAGAAAAATAAACAATTATACTCACCTTACCTACGCTTCCCAGCCACACCACGTCCTCTTTTGAAGCCGGCAGCTGTCTTCAGTGTGCAAGCTACGTGAGCACATGACGTCATTGCCATATGCCGCCAGTCATGTGCACACCAATGTCAGCTGTTGGCACCTTGAATTGTAGCGCACGTCCCTGACCGGTCTGTGCACCGCAATACATTTCAACTGGATTCGCGTCCAAGATAGCACCAGGATGCCCAATGAGAAAAAAACAAGCTATGGCGGCACAGTGATGCTCTGGGCAATGTTCTGCTGGGAAACCTTGAAATTTGTGTGAATGTGACATGAACCACCTATTTTCATAGCAGTGGCTGTCTCTAATGACGGTGGGCTAATGCATCTGTTGTAGTAAAAAAAATGTTTAGGATTGATTGGAGGAACATGACAAATAGATTGAGGTGACAACTTGTCTTCAAATCCCCAGATCTCAATCCAATCGATCATATGTAGCATGTGCTGGAACATCACGTATGATCCATAGAGGGTCACACCTCACAACTTCCAGGATCTGCTGATAACATGGTAGTAGTAAGAGATGATCAAATCGTTCACAGAACCTGGTCTGGCCGGACAGGAGTCCTAGGTGTTGTCTCCTATCTGCCGGAATCTCCAGCACTTTTTATGATCATTAGGCCTGGTCATTAGGTCACTGTGTTTACCTATGGAGGTAGATGAAGAATTGAGAAGCCTGAAAAAGGTCATGCCCATGCTAATTGTTAGGTGTGTAGGTACCACTCAGAGTGTTCTTCCAGTTTGGGGTTTCAGGTTCTCGAACTGCACCTTCCCATTGTCTGTTATCTTGCTTATTCTTCCCACCTCACATTCCTTCTCTCTTCTGAATAAGCCGGGTGTATACCCGCAGAGGGCATTAGCTCTGTGTAGCAGTAGCCTCCCTGCATGTGTAACTGAGACACCATAATGGCTGCTGTATATACTGCAGACACTGCCTCTTTAGAAAATTTATCAATCTAGGGCAGAGCAGCTAACCTAATCCCTATGCATCAATGCAAGTGTAACGTTTAAGGTTAGGTTTTCAGTTTGCGTATTTGGTGAAGAATTTTGGTGCAGGATACAGCGTTCCTGTATCTACAATTCATACATATTTCCCACACTTATTCATGCATTTTTATCTGCGTTTTATGTTGTGGAAACGCTGAATACAATGTCAGAGCAGCTTTAACCTGCAAATTTAGGATCCCCACTGAAATGAATAGAAAAATCTGCATCAAAACAGTGTTTTTCTACAACATATGGCTAAGATCAAATTTAAGGGAATCTGTCACCTCATTTTTCAAGTATAAGATGCGGCCACCGCCATCAGGGGCTTATTTTACAGCATTCTGTAATGCTGTAGATAAGCCCCCGATGTTACCTGAAAGTGAAGAAAAACAACTTAGATTATACTCACCCAGGGGTGGTACGGCGTCCGGTCCGATGGGCGGTCCGGTTCGGCGCCTCCCATCTTCTAGCGAAGACGTCCTCTTCTTTCTGTCCCGTCGCGGCTCCGGCGCAGGCTCACTGCTCTGTGTTATGAATGTGCTAGAGATGGTTTCTGAGCAGAGGCTCCCTCTGGTGGTTACAGACAGTACTGAACCTTTCAGCGAGGAATGGCAATCTGGGATCACTGACTGGTCTGATATAAGGGAGGTTCCCTCCCATGATGGTTGTCGGTGATCAATTGTTCTTGTCTCAATTGTGGTTCCTGGTTCATTTGGAAGTTTGCTGAGTCTTGCCTGCATCTTCTATCAGATTAGATATTTTCTGCTTTATTTTTGTGCTTGCTTTTTGCATAGTTCCCTGCACTTCTGTGGAGGTCAGCCGGTTCCCCTCCGGGGGCTTGTGCTCCTCTCGGTTTATCTGGAGCCACTGTTGTTTGTTCATTTGCTTTTTCCTGTTTTTTCAGTGGCTGAGGCTTAGTTTTGTTACACCAGAGATCTGATTTAGGTGGTAGAGATCGTGTGATCTCAGGTGTTTTTGCAATCAGAAGAGTTGGTATTTTTAGGGTTTTTTTTGGATTGCAGTGAGTATCCTTTCCTGTACTTTTCTATCTAGACAGATTGGGCCCCAGCGTTTGCTCATTCTATTTTCTGTCTGTGTCCGTGCTTCTTCTTGTCTAACCGCCATTACATGTTTGGGGGCTTCCTATTTTCTTTGGGGATCTGCTCCAGGGCAGATAGCTTTCCTCTTTCTGCCTTTAGGTGTAGTTATCTCTCAGGCTGTGACGAGGCGTCTTGGATCAACGTAGGAACGCTCCACGGCTACCTCTAGTTGTGTGGTTAGTTCAGGTTACTGCAATTCAATAGGTTCCAGCCTCTCTGGTGTATTGCCGTATTTGCTTTTTCTCCTCAGCTACCAAAACATAACAGCTCTGCCCTATTAAGGGCAGAGCAGAGTACTGCAGTGCGCAGGCGCCGGAAAAGGTCAGACAGGTCCGACACCTGCGCACTGCAGTACTTTACTCTGCCCTCAACTGGGCAGATCAGTGCACCTGCGCAGGAGCCACGACGGGAAGCAAAGAAGAGGACGTCTTCGCTACAAGATGGGAGGCACCAAACCAGACCGCGACACCCATCGGACCGGACGTCGGACCGCCCCTGGGTGAGTATAATATAACTCGTTTTTCTTCTCTTTCAGGTGACATCGGGGCTTATCTACAGCATTACAGAATACTGTAGATAAGCCCCTGATGGAGGTGGCCGCATCTTATACTCGAAAAATGGGGTGACAGATTCCCTTTAAAACTCATTTACTTTCCTGTTACTTTATACAACTGTAAGGCTACGTTCACACTATGATTATTTGGTGGGTTTTTGCTGTACAAAGGAGACTAATAGGAAGAAACCCTAAAAAAATTTTGGATGTGAAAGATAAAATATAACTTTTAATGAATATTCTCAAAAAGACAGACAACAATCGCCGTGCAAGTAACCGTGCTGGCTATGTTCACTTTGCACCAAATGCGGTAATTGTGTGAGCTGTAAGTGGATGAAACCTTGCAAATATGTCTGTAGTTCATCCACTGGTAGAAAATTCTACCACCGTGATTTTTCCAACTGCAAAACCACGGGACTCCTTTATGTGGCAACTTGCAGTTGCCCTAAGGATTATGTGGGTAAAACCACAAGGGAATTTAGGCCGGGATCACACATGCGACGAAGTCGTCCAACACTCTCATGTGAAATCCCAGCTCTGGCGCCGGCACTCGGGAGTGGAGTGAGCGGCTGCATGTAGTTCTATGCAGCGGCTCGCTCCACTCCCGAGTGCCGGCGCCAGAGCTGGGATTTCACATGGGAGTGTTGGACGACTTCGTCGCATGTGTGATCCCGGCCTTAGGAGGAGAGTGGGCGAGCACATTGAGGACATAAGATATAAACGGGACACCCCACTGGCTAGACACATCAATGGGACACACCAAGGCGACACTGGGGAGGTATCCTTCAGAGTCATCGAGGTAGTTACACCTAATCCTCGTGGGGCAACTTTGACAGATTGTTGCTCCAAAAGGAATGTGGGTGGATCCATCGGATGGACTCAGTGGCCTCTGCGGGTCTGAATGAGGGTCTATCCCTATGCCTGCTTCCTGTGATTCAGTTTTTCTCAGGTACTAGCGGATAGGTCCATCCAGTCTTTATTAGGTATTCAGGGACCAAAATTCCATTGCCATGACTAGTCAATTTCTCCATAAAAAGATTATGGAGTTCACAAATCGTTGTGAGGATCAATCCTTTTATAAACATTGCGCTATGAAACAATTGTGTGTCTCTGACACTTGTGTTCCTGGCTACTATTAACAGTATATGGCCAATAATCATATACACACATGGTCAAAATTGTTGGTACCCCTCGTTTAATGACAGAAAAACCCACAATTTTGAAAGAAATAACTTGAATCTGACAAAAGTAATAATAAATCAAAAATCTATGAATATGAACAAATGAAAGTCAGACATTGCTTTTCAACCATGCTTCCACAGAATTTAAAAAAATAAAACTCATGAAATAGGCCTGGACAGAAATGATGGCACCCCTGAAAATATCAGGGTGTATGGTGCAGAGTGAACGTAGCCAGCGCGGTTACTTGCACGGTGATTGTTTTCTGTCTTTTTAAGAATATTCATTAAAAGTTATATTTCTCCATCGCCTCATTGGGGACACAAGACCATGGGTGTTATGCTGCTGCCACTAGGAGGACACTAAGCAATACATAAGCAAAGAAGATTAACTCCTCCTCCTGCAGTATACACCCTCTGTTGGCTCAATCCTGAACCAGTTCTTGCTTAGTGTCTGTAGAAGGCACTAGGGTCTGCTCTCAGACCCCACTTTTTTCTCATTTTTTACCTTTTTTATTTTAATTTTTGCTTCTTCACGCACGGATGGGCGACGGGACTTGTACGAAAAGTCACGATCTCCCAAAAACTATCAACAGGCGACATCGTGGAGTGTCGCCTCCACGTACCCCTCCTGCTACGCTACCATGGAGGTATCGCACATCCTCCGCTGGGCCGAAGCAAACCGCTCGCCCATCTCCGCGGTTCACATCCCAGGAGTGGACAATTGGGAGGCCGACTTCCTCAGTCATCAAGGCTTAGACTCAGGGGAATGGTCCCTGCATCCGGAAATGTTTCAACTCATTTGCCAGCGTTGGGGCATGCCGGATGTGGATCTCATGGCATCCAGATTGAATGCCAAAGTTCAGACTTTCATAAGTCGATCTCGCGATCCACTAGCCATCGGCTTGGATGCGCTAGTCCTCCCTTGGAGTCAATTTCGTCTTCCTTACATCTTTCCTCCTCTTCCGTTAATCCCCAGGGTGATTCGGAAGATCAAGGCGGAAGGCGTTCCTCTCATTCTGGTCGCTCCGGACTGGCCTCGCCGTCCGTGGTATGCGGAACTAGTGCGTCTGCTCGCAGACGTCCCTTGGAGTTTACCGGATCGTCCGGACCTTCTCTCGCAGGGCCCAATTTACCATCACAATTCCAAAGCGCTGAATTTGACGGTATGGCCATTGAAGCCTGGATCTTAGGTCAGGCTGGTTTTTCTCACAAAGTTGTCTCCTCAATGGTCAATGCCAGGAAGCCGGCTTCCGCCCGCATTTATCATCGTGTCTGGAAAACATTCTTTTCCTGGTGTAAGGACAAAGGTCGTTCCCCTTTGGTTTTTTCTATCCCTTCCATTCTGGAATTTCTCCAAGCAGGAATGGACTCGGGGCTAGCACTCTCCTCCCTCAAGGGGCAGATTTCCGCTTTATCCGTTCTTTTCCAACGACGGATCACATCTAAGTCTCAGGTCAGGACTTTTATCCAGGGAGTGTCACATCTTGTTCCCCCTTACAAGAGGCCTTTGGAACCTTGGGATCTTAATCTGGTCCTCAGTGCATTACAGGAATCTCCCTTCGAGCCTTTGCCGGAAGTGCCTTTATCTCTTCTTTCCTGGAAAGTTGTCTTCCTAGTGGCAATTACCTCTATCAGGCGGGTATCGGAATTGGCAGCTTTGTCTTGTAAACCTCCTTTTCTTACCTTTCACCAGGACAAGGTGGTTCTCAGGACTTCTCCTTCTTTCCTGCCCAAAGTAGTTTCAGCTTTTCATATCAACGAAGAGATAGTCCTGCCCTCCTTCTGTCCGGCGCCGATTCACCGTACAGAAAAAGCCCTACACACCTTGGATTTGGTGAGGGCTCTCCGAAGGTATATTTCGAGAACGGCATCTTTCCGTAAATCGGACCCTCTGTTTGTGCTTCTGGAAGGACGCAGACAGGGTTTGCCTGCTTCCAAGGCCATGTTAGCCAGATGGATCCGTTCAGCGATCCAAGAGGCGTACCGTCTCAAGGGTCAGCCTATCCCGGCTGGGATTAAGGCACACTCCACTCGGTCTGTGGGAGCCTCCTGGGCCATTCGGCACCAGGCTTCGGCACAGCAAGTGTGCAAGGCTGCGACTTGGTCCAGTCTTCATACTTTCGTCAAGCATTACCAAATCCATGCTCAGGTTTCTTCAGATGCGGCACTTGGCAGACAGATTCTGCAATCAGCTGTTGCGCATCTGTAAGTTGTCCGTTGACTGTTTAAGCGTTTTATGCATGTGGTTCACGAGGCTTCATCTACTGTTATGGCTTCCCACCCAGGGACTGCTTTGGGACGTCCCATGGTCTTGTGTCCCCCAATGAGGCGATGGAGAAAAGGAGATTTTTGTGTACTCACTGTAAAATCCTTTTCTCCGAGACGCTCATTGGGGGACACAGCTCCCACCCTTGTTTAGCCTGTAGCCTCGTTGTTTCTTTGAATTGTTGACATATTGCACTCTGTTATGAGCTCCTACTGCTTTGGCACCGAACTGGTTCAGGATTGAGCCAACAGAGGGTGTATACTGCAGGAGGAGGAGTTAATCTTCTTTGCTTATGTATTGCTTAGTGTCCTCCTAGTGGCAGCAGCATAACACCCATGGTCTTGTGTCCCCCAATGAGCGTCTCGGAGAAAAGGATTTTACGGTGAGTACACAAAAATCTCCTTTTTATCTTTCACATCAAAAATTGTTTTAGGGTTTCTTGTGTGATAATCTCCTTTGGTTGATGAACCCTACCAGTTCATGATTTTCTAAGGGTTTTTGCTGTTCCAGATTCTTCACCTTTTAGATACTTGCGTTTTTTTTTTTATTGCATTTATTAGTGTATTTTTATCCTGTTTTTGATTTTGCGGTTTTTATCTCTTTTTGGGCTGTCATATTTTAAATAAAGCTGCTTTGATTTTGATACTTCCTGGTATGTGACTTTGACAAAACTTTATTGATGCAGTCACGTGCGTATTTTACGCATCTAATGCAATTCTATGGGGGAAAATCCACACATAAAATTGGAACTGTAAGACGCTGCATTTTTTTTGTTCAGCGTTAAATACTCAACTTGGGAACTTAACCTAAAATCAAAAATCGGATAGCACACATCCAGTTTATACGCTTGAGCCCTAAGGGCACACGAGAGCTGCTGCTCTCTCACTTCCTCTGGATGTATGTGATTTGTCCAAAGGCGAGGAGAGTGAAGCCAGCGCCGATTGGCCTCAGGGATTGCATGACATAATGTCACGTGATCCCGGGAGAGACAGTGCCGACACCGCTGGAATGGCGCCAGTAGTATAGGTGTTATTATTTTACAAGGGGGAACATACGAATTGAAAAGGGATTATCCGAGTAGTGGACAATTACTTTAAAAAGTGTATTAGAAAGTTGCAAATGTTTTCATTTCACATTGATTAAGCTTTAGGACTTCACACATTACATTTTTGATGTTTTTTTATTTTTTGCTGTGTTTTACAGTAGTACAAGCAAAGTGAAGGAAATGTGCTCTCCCAGGAGGACCTGAGCTGCTCTCACCATTCATTTCTATGCGAGCTCTGAGAGTTGAGAGTAAGCATGGCCTCCATCCACTCCTGGCAGCTTTCGCTGGGGTCCAATCTTGTGATTTGGGACTTGCATCTATCTGACATTTAGGGTGAATTCCTACTTTGCAGATTTTGCAGCCAAAATTTCTGGAAATGAAAATCAGTTGGGACGTCTCAGGTGAAAGTTATAAAACTTTCTGCAGCAAATACGCAAGTGTGAACCTAGTCTTATGGTGTATGCTATTTATATATCCAAAATGTCCCAGATACTAAAATCTGATAGGGAATGGTCCGTATGGAAAAACCTGACATGTGCGCGCCACCATTTAATACAATGGGTGTGCGTGTGTCAGTATTTTCGCCCCTTAAAAAACAGATCGTTCCCTTTTTTTATACAATAAAACCAGAAATCGGATTATTTGTTATGATTTTTTTTATTTAGATTGAAATTGAGCCCCTAAGGGGACAGTGATGATGTCTGTAACACGCTTTGGAATTAACGCCTTTTCAACATTGGGCGTTATAGTACGCGGATGTCGGACTCCCCCTGTTTGGTGCAGGCTCCGGCACTTAGTCCGCACCTTTCCAAGCACATGTCAGCTGATTTATACAGCTCACATGTGCCTCTAACAGCCACGGGTGGAATCGTGATCCACCCGCGGCTTTTAACCCATTAAATGCCCTGTCAATCTCTGACAGCGGCATTAAACTCGCGCTTCCGGCAAGCGCTCCGGAAATCCCGCCCATTGGTGGGATTGGCATGATAACCAGAGGTCTCCAGCAGACCTCTATGGTTGTCATAGCCAGATTGCTATGAGCGCCACCCGGCTGTCGGCGCTCATAACAAGTGAGCATTTCTGCTATATACAGGGGATCTGATCATTGCCTGTATGTAGTAGAGACGATCAGACAACTGCAGCTTCTAGTCTCCCGTGGAGACTATTAAAGCATGCACAAAATAAAAAAAATGTTTTAAAAAAAAATATATATATTATATATATATATATATAAGTTCAAATCACCCCCAATTCAAAATAAAACAATTTAAAAAATACACATATTTGGTATCGCCGTGTTCAAAATCACCCGATCAATATAAATAAAAATTAACCCAATCGCTAAACGGCGTAATGAGAAAAAAGTCAAAAACACCAGAATTAGGTTTTTTGGGTCGCCGCGACATTAAAATGCAATTACGGGCGATCAAAACATTGTATCTGCACCAAAATGGTATCAATAAAAAGGTCAGCTCGGCGTGCAAAAAAATAAGCCCTCACCCGACCCCAGATCACAAAAAATGGAGACGCTATGGGTATCGGAAAATGGTGCAATTTTTTTTAACAAACTTTGGAGTTTTTTTCCACCATTTAAATAAAAAAGAACCTAGACATGGTTTGGTGTCTGTGAACTCAGAATGACCTTGGGAATCATAATGGCAGGTCAGTTTTAGCATTTATTGAACATGGTAAAAAAAAAAACAGGAAAAACCATTGTGGGATTGCACTCTTTTTTTGCAATTTCACCGCACTTGGAATTTTTTTCCGTTTTCTAGTACATGACATGGAAAAAACCAATGGTGTCGTTCAAAAGTACAACTCGTCGCAAAAAAACAAGCACTCACACGGCCATATTGATGGAAAAATAAAAAAGTTATGACTCTGGGAAGAATGGGAGCAAAAAATGAAAACGAAAATACCTCCGGGGTTAATGTCGCTATATAAGTGAGTAAAATAAATAATATGTTAGGGAAAATGGAAGGTGCCCTTGACTTAAAGGCAATGCAATACTAACAGTTAGCCACTAGATGTCCCTGTTGTGATATAGTTTACAAACTTAAACTATCTGAAACTATTTTCTCCCTATTACGGTGTATGGGGAAAAATCTGTCAGTGCATATGATGAATATTATCAACCTCTTCCTTAGTTTAGGGTGTAAATTCTAAAAACTGCTGCACAAATACACATCAGTGACAGACCGCTGGAGTCGCTACTTTATGCTGTCCTAAGGTGCCGTTTACATGTCTTAGAGATGCAAAATAGGTGTAGTAGTTAAATCGCATTACTTTTTATAAAGCACAGTAAGTGCAGACTTATTGATAGTATTCAGACTAAGCCCAACAGAAAGGGACAAATTAATCAGAAACCTGGCATAAAACACTCTGCACATTGCGCAAAAAAAGTGTGACGTTTCAAACATTTTTCATGTTTTGTAGTCTTTTACGACAATTTCTAGCAGCTCTGTCAAAATAGGTGGAGCTGGGGAGAAGCCATGGCGGAAGAGGTGTGACTATGCTTACCTATCAAATTCATCAAAAGTGGCGGCAATCCTTGACTGGAGTTACATTCTGGTGCGGCGCATACCACTGATAAGACTGGAGTACGAAATGCCAGTCTTAGTGAATTGTGGCCAAATTTTTTTTTTATATACTGGTCTTTTTTCATCTCTGCCTACTTCTGCGCATGCAGCTTCACATTTCCCAGCGCCACCCTGCTTCTATTCAGTGCTACAGACCCCTCCCTCCATCTCCTGTGTGCTCCTAACTAGCCCCCCTGTGTGTGATCAAGCTAATCTATGTGAAGAATTCACCTTAGGGCTCCTTTCCACTTGCGAGAAATACGTCCGATTCTCGCATGTGAAATCCCAGCTCTGGGGCCGGCATTCGGGAGTGGAGCGAGCAGCTGCATACAAATACATGCAGCCGCACACTCCACTCCCGAGTGTCGGGGCCAGAGCTGGGATTTCACATGCGAGAATCGGACGTATTTCTCGCAAGTGGAAAAGAACCCTTAGGCTTCTGTGCCCTGGTTGCTCCTTTTCAGCACCCTGCCTGACTGATTTTATCTTCTGCCATCTACATTAGTATAGCTGCAGTTTGGTTTTACATTACATTAGCTGGTTCTAGCAGAGCTCAACTGTTCTGTAGTCCTCCACAGAGTTGAGTTTGTTGTCTGCTGTAGACAGATTAGTGATGTGGAACTGCAAATGCTGCTCTGTTAATATATATAATATATATATATTATCATGAAATAATCCTCTGCCATATGCATCAGCAGAGCAGCATTTGCAGTTTTAGATCACACTGATCTGTCATCAGCAGGAAACAAACACAGTTTAAGGCCGGGGACAGACGTGCGAGAAACTCGCACGAGTCTCGCATGTCAATACCCGGCACTACCGCCGGCACTCGGACAAGAGCGTGCGGCTGCATGTATTTCTATGCAGCCGCACGCTCCGGTCCCGAGTTCCAGCGGCAGTGCCGGGTATTGACATGCGAGACTCATGTGAGTTTCTCGCATGTCTGACCCCTGCCTAAAGCCTCCGTCACACTAAGCGAGATCACTAGCAAGATCGCTGAAGCGTCACCGATTTTGTGACGCAACAGCGACCTAGCCAGCGATCTCGCTTAGTGTGACGCGCATCGACAACCAGCCCCCTGCTGGGTATCGGTGATCGTCGTTGAATGTCCTGGACCATTTTTTGATCGTTGGTCTCCCGCTGGCCAGCGCGTATCGCTGCGTGTGACAGCGGGAGACCAATGATCAGCGAGCTCCCAGCACGTACAACAAGCTGGGAATTGGTATCTAGGGTACACATCGGGTAACTAAGCACCGCGCGGCGCTTAGTAACTCAATGTTTAGCCTGGATACCAGCGTGCTCGCTGGTCCTGATCGCTGGTGAGTCTGCCTATGTGACAGCTCACCAGCGATCAGCTAACGATGTCCCAGCGATCCCATCCACGTCGGATCGTTGGTGGGATCGCTGGGACATTGAAGAGTGTGACGGGACCCTAAGTATGTGAGTCGCATGTACCAGGGCTTTGAGGTACTCGGCACCGAGCCCTTTCACTTTACTGGGGGATGTCACAGGTAGCGCAGCTCGGTCCGTTGCCCTGGGCACTCACTAAAGGGGGATATTTACAGGGGATTGTAGAAATGTTCGTGACGCCACCTGTGGTTTCTGATCAGGGTGACCAGCGCTGCAGGGTGAATCCTCTGAGGGGTTGTTACTGGGCAGCAAGGTGTTAAGTCTTCCACAGGTAAGACTGATCCCTCGAGGTATATGGCGGTGTAGGGGTGAAGGAGCAATAATCCAGACACACACAAGACAGTCTCTTTCTGTACCTTTACTGGTGATGAAGTTGCAGGCACGTCCCGGGAGGCCGTCAGGGTGGAGGATGCACGTCCAGTAATCACTGAGTAGGTGTAGGGCCTCCTTACGTCTTTAATGTGTGAGTTTCTGACTTGTATGAAACAAAGCCTAACTCCGTGTGAAACAGCTACGCCCGGCTGACATTGTGGTAGAGCCTTCTTGCGGACAGAACTAAGTCCTCTATGGCTGATCAGGCCTGACTCCTGTTCTTCCTGACCCGGTTACGTATCAGCACTGAAGGGCCCCTCTGTGACCTGAAGTCCAGCAGGGTCTCCGGTTTCTCCCACTAGCCGTGAAGGTACTAGCAAGCTCGGACCTGGTGTCCAGTAGTGCAGAGTGGAGGTAAGCTATCGTTGCTATTTCTCCTCAGTCACTCTCTTTCCCTTTTTCCACTTGCCTGTCGTCCTACTCACACCTTTAACATAAGAACAGGCAGCAGTAGATGTCAGCTTTCTTCTCTTCACCGCTCTCCAACAGTACCTCAGTTGACTCGGTGTTACAAATACTGCAGTTCCTTTTCCTTCACTTCCTTCTTTGGCTCTGTCCAGAGTAGCTATCAGGACTAGGGTTGAGCATTCCGATACCGAAACCCGGTTCCGATACCTGAAATCCAATGTAAGTCTATGGGAACAAAATATCGGAATATTTTTAATTCCGATATTTTGTTCCCATAGACTTACATTGGATTTCAGGTATCGGAACCGGGTTTCGGTATCGGAATGCTCAACCCTAATCAGGACCTTCCGTCAGACTGATCTGTGCACACTCCGAGAGTCACCTTCCACTTCCCTAGGGAACTATCAGTCAACACGTTCTGAGGTAACTTTCCTCTCAGCTCGTCTCTCTGAGGTACAACACGCTCTGACCCAGACCAGTGTAATCTGAGCTCTGACAGGAATCCTCTCACTCCGGTGTTCTGAGGAGATCTGATCTGTCTGAGGTACAACCAACAACTAGAATGGCTGTCTGGATAGAATGCCTACTGCTGCGTCTCTCCACACCCTTATATACTCTAAAGGGCTCCCTCTGGTGGCACCAGGGAAATGTGAAGTGTGAATGAATATCAGGTGATTGTGAATTACCTTTTATGCATCCTCCAGGGTACATGTGGCACCAAGCGCAGCTGGGCTACACATATGCACTGCTTAGTTATGACACGCTCCATTATGGAGGAGTGCAGGAAAATTGAGCTCTGTTATAAACCAGCTAACAATTATGCAAAACCACAAAGCAGCTATACTGATGTAGATGGCAGAAGATATAAATCACAGATGATGGCAGAAGATAGAAAAAGGCACAGAAAGTGTATTTTAGGCTGGGGTCACACTAGCAATGAATACGGACGAGTGCTATGCGATAAAACATCGCAAAGCACTTAGACCAGTATTAATCTATGGGGCAGCTCCCATCAGCGTTTTTTTTTCTCAGTCGTTTTCTATGTGCGAGTGAAATCGCAGCATGCTGCCATTGTCACCGACACTCGGCCGAGTCTCGGCTCACTTTCACCCATATAAGCCTATGGGTGCGAGTGAGACAACGCACATCACTCGAATATTATCCAAGTGCTGTGCGATATACGCCGACGCCGGCAATGGAGGAGATGGAGAAATTAGTTTCTCTGCCTCCTCCGCAGCCGTGCTCCGATCCGCTCTGTGCGAGAAGCTCGGAGCACAGTAGCATGACACTCGGCTCCCGCACGCAGCAGAGCAGGAGCCGAAGGTCATTAGCATATCGCATCCGATGCCATACGCTAGTCTGACCCTGGCCTTAAAGGTAGAATACAATCTATGTCAGTGCCGAAGGCAGAAAAGAGCTATGCTGGCAGGATGGCAACTGACAGACTGCACATGATCGACCAGGAGGTCTGGCACTACAACAAGATGTATGCAATGCAATGGCAACTGGAGCGTAATTAGAACCTAGAGGGTGTTTTTTTGGGAGTGTAATATGTGCAAATCAGGGCTGATTTTAAAAATTATTTTAACGACACAAAAAAATATGCCTACGTATTTTAACCCCTCTCTGACATTAGACGTACTATCCCGTCCATAAAACCCGTGCCATTCTGCCCATGGACGGGATAGTACGTCATAGGCGATCAGCTGCGCTCCTGAGGGGAGCGCAGCTAATGTCCGCCGGGTGTCAGCTGATTATCACAGCTGACACCCGTGACTGTGTGTCAGGAGCGGTCACGGATTGCTCCCGGCACATTAACCCCTAGCACACCGCGATCAAACATGATCGTGGTGTACTGGGGGCACAGGGGAGGATCGCGCAGGGTGGGGGGTCCCTGCGCGCCCCCCTGAGACCCTCAGACCAGCGCGATGTGATCGCGCTGTTCTGAGGGCTTCCTCCCTCCCAGGACCCGGATCCAAGATGGCGCCGGGGTCCTGGAGGGAGGCGGCTTCCTCAGTGCCTGCTGAGAGCAGGCACTGAGAAGCCTGCTGCACTGCCTGAGCGATCGCTGGTGTGACAGTGTGCTGTGCACACTGTCACACCAGCGATTTGATAAAATACAGTGATGTCCCACCCTGGGACAAAGTAAAAAAGTTAAAAAAATAAAAATAAACATGTTATAAAAAAAAATCCAAAATAAATAAAAAAAAAAAAAAAAATATTCCCCAATAAATTCATTTCTTCCTGTAAATAAAAAAACCAAAACAATAAAAGTACACATATTTGGTATCGCCGCGTCCGTAACGACCCCCCCTATAAAACTGTCCCACTAGTTAACCCCTTTAGTGAACCCCTTAAAAAAAAAAAAAAAAAAAACGAAGCAAAAAATCAATGCTTTATCATCATACCGCCGAACAAAAAGTGGAATAACGCGCGATCAAAAAGACCGATATAAATAAACATGGTACCGCTGAAAACGTCATCTTGTCCCGCAAAAAACGAGCCGCCATACAGCATCATCAGCGAAAAAATAAAAGAGTTATAGCTCGCAGAATAAAGCGATGCAAAAATAATTATTTTTTATATAAAATTGTTTTTATTCTATAAAAGCGCCAAAACATAAAAAAATGATATAAATGAGGTATCGCCATAATCGTACTGACCCGAAGAATAAAACTGCTTTATCAATTTTACCACACGCGGAACAATAAAAACGCCTCCCCCAAAAGAAATTCATGAATTGCTGATTTTTGTACATTCTAACCTCCCAAAAATCGAAATAAAAAGCGATCAAAAAATGTCACCTGCTCAAAAATGGTACAAATAAAAACGTCAACTCGTACCGCAAAAAATAAGACCTCACATGACTCTGTGGGCCAAAATATGCAAAAATTATAGCTCTCAAAATGTGGCGATGCAAAAAACTATTTTTGCAATAAAAAGCGTCTTTTAGCGTGACAGCTGCCAATCATAAAAACCCGCTATAAATAGTAAATCAAACCCCCCTTTATCACCCCCTTAGTTAGGGAAAAATAATAAAATTAAAAAAAATGTATTTATTTCCATTTTCCCATTAGGGTTAGGGTTGCGGCTAAAGTTAGGGTTAGGGTTGGCGCTAAAGTTAGGATTAGGGTTAGGGTTGGGATTAGGGGTGTGTTAGAGTTAGGTTTGTGGTTAGGGTTGGGACTAGGGTTAGGGGTGTGTTGGGGTTAGGGTTGGAGTTAGAATTGGGGGGTTTCCGCTGTTTAGGCACATCAGGGGCTCTCCAAATGTGACATGGCGTCTGATCTCAATTCCAGCCAATTCTGCGTTGAAAAAGTCAAACGGTGCTCCTTCACTTCTGAGCTCTGCCATGCGTCCAAACAGTAGTTTATCCCCACATATGGGGTATCAGCGTACTCTGGACCCCAAGAGTTATTGTGCAATTTGTCCTATTTCTTCTGTTACCCTTGGGAAAATAAAAAACTGGGGGCGAAAATATCATTTTTGTACAAAAAAAAATATTTTTTTGTTTTTACGGCTGTACATTATAAACTTCTGTGAAGCACTTGGGGCTTCATAGCGCTCACCACACACTGTTGTGAATGGGTTTGAGATGAGTTCTGAGCAGAGGCTTCCTCTGGTGGTTACAAGCGGTGCTGGTCTGTCCAGTGAAGATTGTGAGGACTGGGAATCAGGTGTTACTGACTGGTCTTATATAAGGGAGTCACCTTCCCATCAGGGTTGCCGGTGATCAATTGTTCTGGTCTGAATCCTTCATTCCTGTTTCCCTTGTAGCCTGCTGTGTCGTGTCTGCATCTCCTGCTAACAGATAAGACATTTTCTTCTTTTTGTTTTTTGTGCTATATTTTTGCATTTTGTCCTGCACTTCTGTGGGGGCCTTCAGGGTCCCCTCCGGGGGCTTTTGCCCTCTCAGTTTAGTTCAGCCACTGATGTTTGTACTTTTGCTTTTTCCAGTTTTTTCAGTGGCTGCTGTTTTGATTTTGTTACACCAGAGAACTAATTTAGGTGGAAGAGGTCGTGTGATCTCAGGCGTTTTTGAAATTAGTAGAGTTGGTGCTTTTCAGGGTTTTCTGGGATTGCAGTAAGTACCCTTCCTATCATTTTCTATTTAGTTAGTTTGGGCCCCAGCGTTTGCTCATACTATTTTCTTTCTGTGTCAGTATTTCATCTTGTCTAACCGCCATTACATGTTTGGGGGCTTTCTATTGTCTTTGGGGTTCTGCTCCGGGGCAGATAGCTTTCCTATTTCTATCTTTAGGTGTAGTTAGTTTCTCAGGCTGTGACGAGGCGTCTAGGACCAACGTAGGAACGCTCCACGGCTGCCTCTAGTTGTGGTGGTTAGTCAGGGTACTGCAATCTCATAGATTCCAACTGCTCTGGTGTATTGCCTTTTTTACCTGCACTCCTCAGCTACCGAAACATAACAGTATCACCGGCCCAAAATTTAAAATTGTATGGTACTCACAGAAGGGAAAAAATATTGTGAAAGAAAAAAGGTTGTCAGAGTTGTCAGAGATATTTTTCTGTTTGTGTTTTTTTTTTTTCCCTCTGTATCTCTGGGTGCTGGGGAGGATCTTTTCTCTCAATGGAGTTTGCACAGTTGTCTGGCCGTGTGGATCAGCTTGCCGCTGAGGTTCGGAGTATTGCTATCTATCTTGCTGGGTTGCCTGTTGTGGAACCTAGGATTCCCATGCCAGATTTGTTTTTAGGGGATCGAGCTAAGTTTCAGAATTTCAAAAATAATTGTAAATTGTTTTTTGCCTTAAAATCTAAGTCCTCAGGGAACGCAGCGCAGCAGGTTCAAATTATCATCTCTCTCCTGCGCGGCGATCCTCAGGATTGGGCTTTTTCCCTGACACCTGGGGATCCTGTTTTGAGTGATGTTGATGCATTTTTTCAGGCTTTGGGGTTATTGTACGATGAGCCTAATGTCACTGATCAAGCTGAAAAAGCCTTTTTGGCATTAAATCAGGGTCTTGATGACGCTGAGTTATACTGTCAGAGATTCCGTAGGTGGGCAGTCCTGACCAAGTGGAATGACGACGCTTTGGCGGCCCTTTTTCGGAAGGGTCTGTCAGATAATGTAAAGGATGTTATGGTGGGATTCTCTGTCCCCTCTGGTCTCAATGATTCTATGTCATTGGCGATTCAAATTGACAGATGTTTGCGTGAGCGGAGAAGTATGCGTGGAATAGTGTTGCCTTGTGAACCAGCTTCTGAACCCATGCAGTGTGATAGAGTGGTGTCTGGGGCACAGCGTCATGAGTTTCGAAAGCGCAATGGGTTATGTTTCTACTGTGGTGATGCCTCTCATGCTATTTCAGTCTGCCCTAAGCGGGGAAGACGTTTTGCACGCTCAGTTGTCTTGGGTAGTATTCAGACTAAGTTTTTATTAACTGTCACTCTGATGTGCTCTCTGTCCTCATTTTCTGCTCAGGCTTTCGTTGATTCTGGAGCAGCTATTAACCTGATGGATTATGATTTTGCTAAACGTTGTGGGTTTCCCTTGATACCCCTACAGAAGTCTATTCCCCTACTGGGGATCGATTCTACCCCTTTGGCTGAGAATAAACCCCAGTTTTCTACTCAGGTGATAATGAGGGTTGAACCTGATCACCAGGAGTGCTGCAAATTTTTGGTTCTGTATAATCTGCATGACATTATCGTGCTGGGTTTCCCTTGGTTACAGTCTCATAATCCTGTTTTGGATTGGAAATCTGTGTCTGTAACCAGTTGGGGCTGCCAATGTGTTAATACCAACACTCCTGTTTTTTCTGCCTCCCCCCAGGCTCAGGATGTTCCTGACTTTTTGATTGATTTTTCTGATGTGTTTAGCGAAAGTAAATCTGCATCCTTGCCTCCCCATAGGAGCTATGACTGCGCTATTGAATTAGTGCCTGGTAGTAAATTCCCTAAAGGTCGCCTTTTTAACTTGTCTGTACCTGAACATGACGCTATGCGGTCTTATATCAAGGAATCATTGGAGAAGGGTCATATCAGACCATCCTCTTCACCCTTAGGTGCCGGTTTTTTCTTTGTAGCCAAAAAGGATGGTTCATTAAGGCCGTGTATTGATTATCGTCTCTTGAACAATATTACTGTGAAATATCAATACCCGTTACCCTTGATTTCTGACCTGTTTTCCAGGGTGAAAAACGCTACTTGGTTTACCAAGCTTGACCTCAGGGGGCGTATAACCTTATTCGTATTAAGCACGGGGATGAATGGAAGACGGCATTCAATACCCCTGAAGGGCATTTTGAGTACCTAGTGATGCCCTTTGGGCTCACTAATGCTCCTTCCGTCTTCCAGTCCTTCATGAATGACATTTTCAGGGATTTTGTGGACAAATTTCTGATTGTTTATTTGGATGATATCTTGATTTTTTCTAATGACTGGGACTCTCATGTGAAACATGTTCGAACTGTGTTCCAGATTTTGAGAGAGAATGCTCTGTATGTGAAGGGATCAAAGTGTCTTTTTGGCGTACAGAGGATCTCATTTCTGGGATTCATTTTGTCCCCATCTGTTATTGAAATGGACCCGGTCAAGGTTCAGGCCATCTGTGATTGGGTCCAACCTACTTCATTAAAGGCTCTTCAGAGATTTTTGGGTTTTGCCAATTTTTATCGTAAATTTATTGGTAATTTCTCGGTTATTGTTAAACCATTAACTGATTTGACCAGAAAGGGTTCTGATGTGGTGAATTGGCCTCCTGAGGCAGTCTCTGCATTTCAGGAACTTAAGCAGAGATTCACTTCTGCTCCTGTTCTACGGCAGCCTGATGTTTCTCTGCCATTTCAGGTGGAGGTTGATGCCTCTGAAATTGGGGCAGGTGCCGTTTTGTCCCAAAAAGATCCAGAGACCTCTAAAAGTAACCCTTGTGCCTTTTTCTCTCGAAAATTTTCTCCTACTGAACGTAATTATGACGTGGGTAATCGGGAGTTATTGGCCATGAAGTGGGCTTTTGAAGAGTGGAGACATTGGCTGGAGGGAGCCAAACATCAGGTGGTGGTCCTTACGGACCATAAGAATCTGGTCTATCTGGAATCTGCCAAGCGACTCAATCCTAGACAGGCCAGGTGGGCCTTGTTTTTCACACGTTTTAATTTTGTGGTTTCCTTTCTTCCTGGCACTAAGAATGTTAAGGCGGATGCCCTCTCGAGGAGTTTCCTTGCGGACTCTCCTGAGTTATCTGATCCTTCTGTTATTTTGAAAGAGGGTGTAGTTCTTTCCGCCATCTCGCCCAATTTGAGACTTGCTCTGGAGGGGTGTCAGGAGGATAGGCCCGAGTGCTGCCCTGTTGGAAAATTGTTTGTCCCGGACCAGTGGAAGAAGAGTGTGATGTCTGAGATGCATTGTTCCGCATTGGCTGGGCATCCCAGAATTTTTGGTACCAGAGACTTGGTTAGTCGGTCCTTTTGGTGGCCTACCTTGTCTCGTGATGTCAGGGAATTTGTGCAGTCCTGCGGGACTTGCTCTCGCTCCAAGCCTTGCTCTCGCTCTAGTGGTTTGTTGATGCCATTGCCTGTGCCTAAGAGACCATGGACCCATATCTCTATGGATTTCATTTCCGACCTTCCTGTTTCTCAGAGAATGACCACCATCTGGGTAATTTGTGATAGGTTTTCCAAAATGATACATCTTGTGCCATTACCTAAGTTGCCTTCCTCCTCTGAATTGGTGCCGTTGTTCCTTCAGCACGTGGTTCGTTTACACGGCATTCCTGAGAACATTGTGTCTGACAGAGGAGTCCAGTTTGTTTCCAGATTTTGGAGGACTTTTTGTTCTAAACTGGGTGTTCAATTGTCTTTCTCCTCGGCATTTCATCCTCAGACCAATGGTCAAACTGAGAGAACAAACCAGACATTGGAGACTTATCTAAGATGCTTTGTGTCTGCTGATCAGGATGACTGGGTCTCTTTTTTGCCTTTGGCTGAGTTTGCTCTTAATAATAGGGCTAGCTCTGCCACTTTGATGTCTCCGTTTTTCTGTAATTCTGGGTTTCACCCTCGATTTTCTTCAGGACAGACGGAGGCTTCTGTCTGTCCAGGTGTTGACTCTGTTGTTGAGCGTATGCAACAGATTTGGGACCAGGTAGTGGAGAGGTTGTCCCTCTCTCAGGAGAAGGCCCAGCGGTTTGCTAACCGGCATAGGACTGATGGTCCTCGGTTTAAAGTGGGGGACTTGGTCTGGTTGTCCTCAAAGAATATTCCTATGAGAGTAGCATCTCCTAAATTTAAGCCTAGGTTCATTGGACCTTATAAAATCATGGAGATTATTAATCCTGTTTCTTTTCGTTTGCTTCTTCCAGGGACATTTAAGATCCATAACGTGTTCCACAAGTCCTTGTTGAAGAGGTTTGTTGAGCCAGTGGTTCCTGCTGCTGTGCCTCCTGACCCTGTTTTGGTTGAGGGCAATCTGGAGTATGTGGTTGAGAAAATATTAGATTCTCGTTTTTCTAGACGGAAACTCCAGTATTTGGTTAAAGGGAGAGGTTATGGTCAGGAAGACAATTCTTGGGTGTTTGCTTCGGACATCCATGCTAGGAGACTTATCCGTGCGTATCATAGAACTCATCCTGACCGACCTGGTTGCTCAAATGAGGGTTCGGTGACCCCTCCTCAAGGGGGGGTACTGTTGTGAATGGGTTTGAGATGAGTTCTGAGCAGAGGCTTCCTCTGGTGGTTACAAGCGGTGCTGGTCTGTCCAGTGAAGATTGTGAGGACTGGGAATCAGGTGTTACTGACTGGTCTTATATAAGGGAGTCACCTTCCCATCAGGGTTGCTGGTGATCAATTGTTCTGGTCTGAATCCTTCATTCCTGTTTCCCTTGTAGCCTGCTGTGTCGTGTCTGCATCTCCTGCTAACAGATAAGACATTTTCTTCTTTTTGTTTTTTGTGCTATATTTTTGCATTTTGTCCTGCACTTCTGTGGGGGCCTTCAGGGTCCCCTCCGGGGGCTTTTGCCCTCTCAGTTTAGTTCAGCCACTGATGTTTGTACTTTTGCTTTTTCCAGTTTTTTCAGTGGCTGCTGTTTTGATTTTGTTACACCAGAGAACTAATTTAGGTGGAAGAGGTCGTGTGATCTCAGGCGTTTTTGAAATTAGTAGAGTTGGTGCTTTTCAGGGTTTTCTGGGATTGCAGTAAGTACCCTTCCTATCCTTTTCTATTTAGTTAGTTTGGGCCCCAGCGTTTGCTCATACTATTTTCTTTCTGTGTCAGTATTTCATCTTGTCTAACCGCCATTACATGTTTGGGGGCTTTCTATTGTCTTTGGGGTTCTGCTCCGGGCAGATAGCTTTCCTATTTCTATCTTTAGGTGTAGTTAGTTTCTCAGGCTGTGACGAGGCGTCTAGGACCAACGTAGGAACGCTCCACGGCTGCCTCTAGTTGTGGTGGTTAGTCAGGGTACTGCAATCTCATAGATTCCAACTGCTCTGGTGTATTGCCTTTTTACCTGCACTCCTCAGCTACCGAAACATAACAACACACCTAGATAAGTTCCTTGTGGGGTCTATTTTCCAAAATGGGGTCACTTGTTGGGGATTTCCACTGTTTAGGCGCATCAGGGGCTCTCCAAATGCGACATGACGCCCCAGACCATTCCATCAAAGTCTGCAATCCAAAACGTCACTACTTCCCTTCCGAGCCCCAACGTGTACCCATACAGTAGTTTTCTCCCACATATTGGGTATCAGCGTACTCAGGACAAATTGGACAACAACTTTTGGGGTCCAATTTCTCCTGTTACCCTTGTAAAAATAAAATATTGGGGCGAAAAAATCATGTTTGCAAAAAAAAAAAAGGATTTTTTATTTTTACGGCTGTGCGTTATAAACTTCTGTGAAGCACTTTGGGGTTCAAAGTGCTCACCACACATCTAGATAAGTTCCTTGTGGGGTCTATTTTCCAAAATTGGGTCACTTGTGGGGGGTTTCCACTGTTTAGGCACATCAGGGGCTCTCCAAATGTGACATGACGCACCCAGACCATTCCATCAAAGTCTGCAATCCAAAACGTCACTACTTCCCTTCCGAGCCCTGACGTGCGCCCATACAGTAGTTTTCTCCCACATATTGGGTATCAGCGTACTCAGGACAAATTGGACAACAACTTTTGGGGTCCAATTTCTCCTGTTACCCTTGTGAAAATAAAATATTGGGGCGAAAAAATCATTTTTGTAAAAAAAAAAAAAGATTTTTTATTTTACGGCTGTACGTTATAAACTTTAGTGAAACACCTAGGGGTTCAAAGTTCTCAACACACATCTAGATAAGTTCCTTGAGGGTCTAGTTTCCAAAATGGTGTCATTTATGGGGGTTTCCACTGTTTAGGCAGATCAGGAGCTCTCCAAACACGACATGGCGTCCAGCCAATTCTGCGTTGAAAAAAGTCAGACGGCGCTCCTTCCCTTCCAAACTCTGCCATGCACCCAAACAGTGGTTTACCCCCACATATGGGGTATCAGCGCACTCAGGACAAATTGCACAATAACTTTTGGAGTCTTGTTACCCTTGGAAAAATAAAAATTGGGGTGAAAAGATCATTTTTGTTGGAAAAAATGATTTTTAAATTTTACGGCTCTACGTTATAAACTTGTGTGAAGCACTTTGGGGTTCAAATTGCTCATCAAAAATCTAGATAAGTTCCTTAGGGGGTCTAGTTTCCCAAATGGGGTCATTTGTGGGGGGTTTCCACTGTTTAGGCACATCAGGGGCTCTCCAAATGCAACATGGCATCCAAACTCAATTCCAGCCAATTTTGGTTGGAAAAAGTCAAATGGTGCTCCTTCCATTCCGAGCTCTGCCGTGCGCCCAAACAGTGGTTCCCCCCCACATATGGGGTATCGGCGTACTCAGGACAAATTGTACAACAACTTATGTGGTCCAATTTCTCCTGTTACCCTTGGGAAAATAAAAAATTAGTGACTAAAAGATAATTTTTGTGGGAAAAAAATAGGATTTTTTATTTTTATGCCCGGGCATTATAAACTTGTGTGAAGCACTTGGGGGTTCAAAGTGCTCACCAAAGATCTAGATAAGTTCCTCAGGGGTCTAGTTTCCAAAATGGGGTCACTTGTGGGGGATTTCCACTGTTTAGGCTCATCTGGGTCACTGCAAACGGAACATGACCCCCATTAACGTCTGCATTCCAAAACGTTACTACTTCCTTTCCAAGCCCTGCCGTGCGCCCAAACAGTTTCCCCCCCCCACATATGGGGTATCAGCGTACTCAGGACAAATTGGACAACAACTTTTGGGGTCCAATTTCCTTGGGAAAATTCAAAAATTTGGGACTAAAAAATCATTTTTGTGGAAAATAGATTTTTTTTTTTTTCACACCCAGGCTTTATAAACTTTTGTGAAACACTTGAGGGTTCAAAGTGCTCACAACAGATCTAGATAAGTACCTTAGGGGGTCTAGTTTCCAAAATGGTGTCACTTGTGGGGGTTTCCACTGTTTAGGCGCATCAGGGGCTCTCCAAACGCGACATGGCATCCAATCTAAATTCCAGCCAATTTTAGTTTGAAAAAGTCAAACGTCGCTCCTTCCCTTACGAGCTCTGCCGTGTACCCAAACAGTGGTTTTCCCCCACATATGGGTATTGGCGTACTCAGGAGAAATTGCATAACAACCTTATCTGTCCATTTTCTCCTTTTACCCTTGTGAAAATAAAAAAAAAGTTTGTAAAAGATAATTTTTGTGGCTAAAAAGTAAAATATTCATTTTTTCCTTCCACGTTGCTTTAGTTACTGTGAAGCACCTGAAGGGTTAATAAACTTCTTGAATGTGGTTTTGAGTACCTTGAGGGGTGCAGTTTTTAGAATGGTGTCACTTTTGGGTATTTTCTGCCATATAGACCCCTCAAAGTGACTTCAAATGTGAGGTGGTCCCTAAAAAAAATGGCTTTGTAAATTTTGCTGTAAAAATGAGAAATCGCTGGTCAACTTTTAACCCTTATAATTTCCTAACAAAAAAAATTTTGGTTCCAAAATTGTGCTGATGTAAAGTAGACATGTGGGAAATGTTATTTCTTAACTATTTTGTGTGATATATTTCTCTGTTTTAAGGGAATAAAAATTCAAAGTTTGAAAATTGCAAAATTTTAAACATTTTCGCCATATTTGCGTTTTTTTCAAAAATAAACGTAAGTTATATCGAAGAATTTTTACCACTAACATGAAGTACAATATGTCACGAGAAAACAGTCTCAGAATCGCGAAGATCCGTTGAAGCGTTCCAGAGTTATAACCTCATAAAGAGACAGTGGTCAGAATTGTAAAAATTGGCCCGGTCATTAACGTGCAAACCACCCTTGGGGGTGAAGGGGTTAAGACCTCATTGTGATTTAGGAAATAACCCTTTTAAAGATTTGTCCACCATAGACAACCTATGTTAAAGGATTACGTTCTGACCATGGCCAGTGCTCCAGCGCTGGCATCAGGACATACTATGTGGGCAGAGTCCGAGCTCTCCAGTCCCACCAATGACGACAGCAGCAGCTGTCCTGTGATATTCCTGTGATGTGTGTGCCCCAGCCTCTCCTGTGAGGTATATGCCTAGGCGTCTCCTGTGATGTATATTCCCCAGCCTCTCCTGTGAGGTACAGTACAGACCAAAAGTTTGGACACACCTTCTCATTCAAAGATTTTTCTGTATTTTCATGACTATGAAAATTGTAGAATCACACTGAAGGCATCAAAACTATGAATTAACACATGTGGAATTATACATTACACTTTACAAAAAAGTGTGAAACAACTGAAAATATGTCTTATATTCTAGGTTCTTCAAAGTAGCCACCTTTTGCTTTGATTACTGCTTTGCATGCAGAAAAGGTGAACGGATGGACTCTACATGCCTGGTTCCCACCGTGAAGCATGGAGGAGGTGGTGTGATGATGTGGGGGTGCTTTGCTGGTGACACTGTTGTGGATTTATTCAAAATTGAAGGCATACTGAACCAGCATGGCTACCACAGCATCTTGCAGCGGCATGCTATTCCATCCGGTTTGCGTTTAGTTGGACCATCATTTATTTTTCAACAGGACAATCACCCCAAACACACCTCCAGGCTGTGTAAGGGCTATTTGACCAAGAAGGAGAGTGCTGGGGTGCTACACCAGATGACCTGGCCTCCACAGTCACCAGACCTGAACCCAATCGAGATGGTTTGGGGTGAGCTGGACCTCTCACCGCTTCAATTTTGAATAAATCCCCAACAGTGTCACCAGCAAAGCACCCCCACACCATCACACCTCCTCCTCCATGCTTCACGGTGGGAACCAGGCATGTATAGTCCATCCGTTCACCTTTTCTGCGTGCAAAGCAGTAATCAAAGCAAAAGGTGGCTACTTTGAAGAACCTAGAATATAAGACATATTTTCAGTTGTTTCGCACTTTTTTGTAAAGTGTAATATATAATTCCACATGTGTTAATTCATAGTTTTGATGCCTTCAGTGTGATTCTACAATTTTCATAGTCATGAAAATACAGAAAATCTTTGAATGAGAAGGTGTGTCCAAACTTTTGGTCTGTATTGTATATGCTGCAGCCCAAGCGTCTTCTGTGATGTATATGCCCCAACCCCAGGGCATCATATGTAATGTACATACTCCAGTCCCAGCATCTCCTGTGTAATGCACAGGGCCGGTTTAGGCAATGTGGGGCCCTATTTAAAATGGGGCCCCAAAAGCTAACATATTGTACAACACACAGAAGCATTTTGATTGTATTTTCATGCGCTGAGGTCAGGCCGCTAAATGAGTGTGATCGACAATATTGAAGTCGTTCAACACTTATTTCAGGCCTCTTTCCACCATCTGAGAAAGAATGATGAGGACAGAACAATCACTAATGGATCACTAACAGATCACCATACAGTGTCATGTTATCAGCAGCACACCTACAGTTTACACCCCATAGTCCTCCATATAATATAATGTGCCCAATAGTCATCCATATAGTATAATACACTCCCCAAATTCCTCCATATAGTATAATACACTCCTCATAGTCCTCCATATAGTATAATACACTCCTCATAGTGCTCCATATAGTATAATATACTGCCAGTCATCCATGTAGTACAATTCACTTCCCATAGTATAATGCACCCCATAGTTCTTCATATAGTATAATGTATTCCCCATATTCCTCGATACAGTATAATGCAACCACCCCATAGAGCATAATGCAGCCACCCCACAGAGTATAATGCAGCCACCCCACAGTATAATGCAGCCCCCCTCTTACAGTATGATGAAGCCCCTCCATAGAATATATGGCAGTACCATGGTGTATAGCACAGCAGCACATTATATAGCACAGCCCCACATGGTATAGAGCACACAGCCCCACATGGTATACAGCACACAGCCCCACATGGTATACAGCACACAGCCCCACATGGTATACAGCACACAGCCCCACATGGTATACAACACACAGTCCCACATGGTATACAGAACACAGCCCCACATGGTATACAGCACACAGCCCCACATGGTATACAGAACACAGCCCCACATGGTATACAACACACAGCCCCACATGGTATACAGCACACAGCCCCACATGGTATACAGCACACCCCCCCTTCCTAGAATGGCCCCATAGTCCAGTACTCACTGTTACATAAAAAAAAAAAAACACACTCCTCACCTCTCCTCGTGCCCGCGCTGCTCCCGGCTGTCTCCTGGCTCAGCCAGCAATGCCTGGTACACAGTGAGTGCACGATGACGTCATTGCGCACCCGCTGTGTCAGAGGCAGAGCGGGGAATGATGGGAGAGGGAGCGTCAGCTAACGCTCCCTCTCCTCCATCATTGCTTTGAACTGTACCGGCGTCTATGATGCCGGTATAGTTCAATGCGGCGGCTGGGGGAGTCGGCACTGGGGGCTAGCGCAGTGATGAATTTCCCCCTGTGAGGAGACCTGTAGTGTAATATACATCTGTGTTCAGAACTTACTACTGTGAGATCTTTTAAAAATTAATCGCAATGTGTCAAATGTCCTCCAGACCAATGCAAATCTGAAAAAGCAGTTGTGGTAGAAACATGATCAATACCACCTAACATCACAGCCGCACCAAAGTTAAGCAGTTCCAGACATTACATTAGGGGTAAGGTAATTAAATGTTTGATGAAATATAGCAGGGTAAATTTCAAGTTGAAAATTTTAAGCTGCCTCGAATGAGATTATAAGGCCAGCGTCACACTTGCGAGTGTGATGCGAGTAAGTCGCACGACTTTCTCGCATCAACACCCGGCACGGCCGCCTGCTCTCGGACCTGAGTGTGCGGCTGCATGTATTTCTATGCAGCCGCACACTCGGGTTCGAGAGCGGGCAGCTGTGCCGGGTGTTGATGCGAGAAAGTCGTGCGACTTACTTGCATCACACTCGCAAGTGTGACGCCGGCCTAAGGAGGAATACGGACGAGTGAGAGGCGTGAAAACCACGCATTACACACGGACTCATATTTCTCTATGGGGCAGCTCTGATCATGCGTATTTTTCTAGGCCGTATGTTACGGTGGGAGACACCCGCAGCATGCTGCGATTGTCAGCGTATTACGGCCGTTGTACGCCAATGAAAGTCTATGGGTGCGAGAAAACAACGGATTACACACGGACCAGACGTGTGACTTGCGAGAAATACGCAAGACTTCTGCAGCTCACAGGAAATGGTGCAACACATGCAGGAGGAAGCTGACACATGCAAATTAGCTGAAAAAGAGCGCCAGACATCCCGGAAGAACGCCTCTACGGAGTCGGCCATGATGTCCACCCTCATCAATGTAGAGATGCTCATTGTGTTGGTGCAGGAGAGGCCCGAAATTTGGGACCAAAGAGATGCACATTATGCAGACCGCGCAAGAAAAGAGGAGGCATGGAGGCGCATCTGTGGGCAGATGTTTCCCCACTTTGGGGACAGCCCACGCGAGGAGCAGCAGCAGCGAATTAGTAAGTTACTTGATTTATTAGCAAACTTCTTCATGGTCAGAACGTAGTTCTAGCGCAGAGTTTCCCAAAAAAATGTAAATTGTTAATTTTTTTTTTTTGGCGCCAAAATGTTAGGATAGTCACATCCGACTAGGCCCCCATGACTATATTACGTGTATGTAGAATAATTTGGCTTTGTGCAGCTAGGTAATTGATGAAATTATATGTCACATTGCAGTGGATGATGTTATGAGAAGATGGAGAAGCATCCGCGACCAATACCGGCGGGAACGGCAGCAGATGGCCAAGAGCGGGTCAGCAGCACCCACGAAACGAAAATAAGTTTATTTTGACCGGCTTGGTTTTCTGGCTCCTATTCTGGATCTCAGACTGTAAGTACATACATCACACCACATAACACATATGCAGTTTAGTGTCACCTCTCCTACATGTTCTAATCCCCTTTCATTTCCCAACAGAACTCAATCCAACCTCACTGAGAGGGAGACAGGCTCAGACTCAGAGACCATTATTGACCCGGTTGGTGTAGGTGAAGAGGTGGCTGGCCCATCGTCTGAACCTCCCATCAGCATCCCCCAAGGTTCACAATCCCAAGGACCTCAGCAACCCCCTCCTCCTCTACCTGTACCAGAGGCACCAGCTGCAGCAGCATCCGCCATTGGGGATGAAGCAGGAAACAGCAGCAGCCCCACTGTACCTCTGGGGGGCTCCCCCCAGCCTGCTGCAATATCCCGCCGTGGGAGAAGACGGCGAGACATCACTGGGTCAGACACACGTAGGCATGTGGACACTGGGGTACTCAATTACCTTTCAAGGGCAGCTGTGGATGAGGGTGAGGAGGCCTATGCCCGTAGCCTTGCCCGCTACCTTCGTCCCCCACCCCGAGAGGTCAGGCTCCGTGTGCGAGGATCAATGCACATCCTAATTGATGCATGCACACCCCCCAATACACCATATGAGGTGTTTGAATTCCTTGAGAGGTGACAGCTCTCACCCCATAACTTTCTGCACCTTGCCCCCAACAAAATGTGCATGCTCAATTAGGATCTGATGATCCTCCTGCACGGGCGCCTACACCTCAACCCATTCCCCCACCCAACCAACCTTGGCAACAACAGGGTCAAATGGCTGGCTATAATCCGACTTCCCAATATGGCCACTTGTACAGATCCAGTGTTGGAGGCTTGTCCCAACCTGGATGTGCTCAACATGGTCATATTGGGGGGTATGATTCTCGTGGGTCTCATCTTACACAGGAATATAATCTCCCTTATCTGTATGGCAATGTGCCCATGCACCAACCTGACCATGAGCAGATGTTAGCTCAGGGCCCAGAAAATCCACCCCAACGGGGTGATGGTCAAGGTGGTCATCCAAGCCAACCGCACAGAGATGCTGGGAACCGCCAACCCGACCACCCACATACCACCAGCTGTGATTTTTTATTTTACTTATATATTATGATTTCAAAAGCTGTTTTTATATATTTACTTTAGACTCATGTTGTGCAAAAGAAATGTGCACTAATCTAGATGGCTGTAAAAAACATATGGTACCAATATGCTCTTCAGTAGGCATACTCAACGTTTGTTATTTTCCTTTTCTCTTTTTATTTATACAAAAGTTTATTTTTTGATATTTATTTTTACACCATGTTGTGTAATGCATAATTGCATTAGTCTAGTCTTAGAACCCAAACATATGGGGCAGATATGGTGCTCACTAGTGATAGTGAAAATTTGTTATTTTGCTTATGTATTATTATTTATGGAAATGTTTATTTTTTTCTGATTTTTTTTGTACTTGTGTAATAATGCGCACTTACAGTATAGTGCTATGAAGACATATACCATATGCGTAATATATGGTTGTCACTACCTCAAGTGCGATTTAGCACATATAAAAAAAAATTTTTTTTTAAATTTGGTGTCTTGTTGCTTAAGTAAGGTCTACTACATCACCTATATATCTGGTTTGAACTGTAACAGCAGACACAGACTATGTCATAAAAAATTTATGTATACACACAGAAATACATTACACCATAGATAAAGCATCATCTTGCCATGTAGTTGTACCTTCAGGTGACACAAAATATTGGGTGAATATATCATGGGTTTTCAGTCCTGAGAGTGGGCGACGTAAAGGGATGACATGTGGCGTAGGCATATCCCCATTGGTCACCACACTGTCACCAACATCAGATGGGCCACAATCATGCATTCTTGTGAAATTATGTAGAACAACACATGCTTTGATGACCTCATTGACGTTGGCTTCACTCAGCTGAATAGTAGACTGGAGGACCCACCATTTTGCACACAAAATGCCAAAGGCACACTCCACCAGGCGCCGGGCCCGTGATAGGCGCAAGTTGAAGATCCGACGACAGTGGTCAAGGTGTCGTCGTGGATATGGCCTCATCACATTCCTTGATAGCTGGAAGGCCTCATCCCCAACTACAACAAATGGGACAGGTTCTAGATTGGAGCCAGGAAGTTGCCGTGCTGGTGGTAGGTGCAACTGGTTAGTGCTCAGCCGCCGACCCATAATGGAAGAATTGAAGACTCTAGAGTCTCCAGTTCTTCCATAGGCCCCAATGTCTACAATTATAAACCTGTAGTTACTGTCAACCAGAGCCAACAGCACTACAGAAAAATATTGTTTATAATTATAGAATTGGGACACTGAGTTCGGCAGCTTACGCACACGGATGTGCTTCCCATCAAGGGCTCCTATACAATTTGGGAACTGGCATTGCTCCTCAAATCCCCTGGCAATCCTCTTCCAGTCTTCCATCTTTGGCTCAGGCATCACTAGTTGATGAAGTCTGTCCCAGAGTCGTGAGCAGGTATCACGCACAATGCCAGAGATGGTGGACCTCCCAATCAAAAACTCCAGATGGAGTGCGGCATAGGATATGCCAGTAGTTAGGAACCTACAAGTAACCAAATGTAGAGAGAACAATCATTACACATGCACAAAGGTTTCACAAATGCACTATACATAACCGTTAAATCATTTCATTTACAAGCAATCATAAGTTCAATTTACCACAAGGCAAAGGTTTCTGTCATTTTGACATACACATCATTGTTCAGGTACTTCGAGGTGATATATGGGATATATTATGAGGATATTTCAGCAACAGCCATAAGGGTAAAGGGACACTTGTGGGAAAACACATCATCAACATACAGTATGTAGGTGAGGAATACATACCGTAGCGTAAGAAGTCGCTCCTCTGCAGAGATAGCTTTGCGCATCCTGGTAGGTGATCCCAGGGCGCACGATCTCCAACAAAACATCAAATGTGGGAATGGTCATCCGACAAAACAGAAAAAACTTGTCTGGATGAGTCCGCAGAGATGCATACAGCCGGTGAAAATGCCCTTTATTGAGGCGTTGCCTCAAATGCGGGTGCACCCACATTCGCCTCCTCCTTCGCGGATCAACGATCACTGGGTATGGCTGGCCAAAGCGGCGGGACAAAACCCAGTTGTACAACACTCGATCATTTGGGGTGAATTGAAGAGTGTCAGACATGTTGGCAAGCAAACAGCAGCCCTCCAACACAAGCACAACACAAAATGGCCAGATTGGGGGCTGCAACCTGATGCAGAGAAAAGAAATAGGCTTCATGATGATGGTTTGAATGATTTTCAGGCCTAAAAACAGTTAAATGTCCATTTTGCAAGGCGGCGAGAAAAATACGCTGTACGGATGCCATACAGATTGCATACGGATGCTTACATGCGCAAAATACACAGTCGCACCCTGACAACGGATGAAATACGGATTATTGTGCCGGCAACATTTCAGCGTATTATGGCCGAACAATACGGTACGTATTTTTCTACGCTGAGTGTGACGCCGGCCTAAATATCAAAATGGCCTCTATCAGAAAAAAGTTCCCCACCCCTGGCACTTAAGGGATAAAAAAAGGTTATTGTCCTTAATATTATTATCCACCTCGTTCCAGATATTTAAAAAATGTTGCAGCAGTGCAGTGAACATAAAGCACAATGACCCCCAGGGTGTTTTAATCCAGCTCCAATGTACCCCATAGAGTTGAGGTTCTGGATATCAGGCTGTGTAGGAAACTTTGGATTTGGGATTGAAGTTTTGAAATCTGTGAAAGGGTTAACGATAGTGGAGGGGGGTCCACCACTGCCTCCTTCCCTCTGCTCCACACTCTGCAGCTTTGGGTGGGGTCCCTAATGAGGAAACCGCACCTCCAGCGGAGTCAGGCGGCTCCCAGACTGAATCCCAGAGAGACCCTGCCAGCGCCTGTCCCCCCACAGCTCCCACATCCCTAGACCCAAGAGGAGGGGTACACCAGACCCTTCCAGACAAACATTATAGTTATACAGTTTATTGTGGGGCTCAGACGAGAGTATCACACATGATATGCTTAGATACAGCAGACAATACAACTCACAATAGGCTCAGTCATGCACATTACATCTCAGCCTTACATTTGGTATCACATCCATAGGACTCTATGCCCCTAACAAAGGCCAAGAAAGTGTCATTTTGGCCCTCAACAGGTTGGTATCAGTGTTCCTTCATTTCACAGCAGTCAGTATCACTCACTATTGGCTTAGATACAACAGACAGTATAACATAATATGCTTAGATACGCTGCTCAGCAGACATGCTTGAACATAAAAGGCTTAGATGCTTTCGCTTGTACAATATTATGTTAGGCTTAGAAACTGCAGAACAAATCACCCATCATAGTCTTTGATGCATTTGCTCAGCAGCACAGTATCACACATGGCAGGCTTGGATAAATTAGCTTAGGAGCACAGTATCACAGATGGAAGGCTTAGATATCAGCACTGAAGCACAGTATCACACATGGCAGACTTGGATACATCAGTTCATGAGCTTAGATACCTCAGCACTGGAGCACAGTATCACACATGGCAGGCTTAGATACATTGACTCAGGAGCACAGTATCACACATGGCAGGCTTAGATGCCTTAGCTCAAGAGCATAGTATCAAACATGGCAGGCTTCGATACATTAGCTCAGGAGCACAGTATCATACATGGCAGGTTTAGATACTTCAGCTCAGTAGCACAGTATCACACATGGCAGGCTTCGATACATCAGCTCTGGAGCACAGTATCACACATGGCAGGCTTCGATACATCAGCTCAGGAGAACAGTATCACACATGGCAGGCTTGGATACATCAACTCCAATGAACAGTATCACACATGGCAGGCTTAGATACATCTGAACAGGCGCACAGTATCACACATGGCAGTCTTAAAAACCTCAGCTTAGGAGCCCAGTATCACACATGGCAGGCTTGGATACATCAACTCAAAAGAACAGTATCACACATGGCAGGCTTAGATACCTCAGCACTGGAGTACATTATCACACATGGCAGGCTTGGATACATCAGCTCAGGAACACAGTATCACACATGGCAAGCTTAGATACTTTAGCTCAGGAACACAGTATCACACATGGCAGGCTTAGATACCTCTGCTCAGGAGCACAGTATCACACATGGCAGGCTTCGATACATGAACTCAGGAGCACAGTATCACACATGGCAGGCTTAGATACATCAGCTCAGGAGCACAGTGTCACACATGGCAGGCTTAGATACATCAGCTCAGGAGCACAGTATCACACATGGCAGGCTTAGAAACCTCAGCTTAGGAGCACAGTGTCACACATGGCAAGCTTAGAAACCTCAGCTTAGGAGCACAGTATCACACATGGCAGGCTTAGATACATCAGCTCAGGAGCACAGTGTCACACATGGCAGGCTTAGATACATCAGCTCAGGAGCACAGTATCACACATGGCAGGCTTAGAAACCTCAGCTTAGGAGCACAGTGTCACACATGGCAGGCATAGATACATCAGCTCAGGAGCACAGTATCACACATGGCAGGCTTAGAAACCTCAGCTTAGGAGCACAGTGTCACACATGGCAAGCTTAGAAACCTCAGCTTAGGAGCACAGTATCACACATGGCAGGCTTAGATACATCAGCTCAGGAGCACAGTGTCACACATGGCAGGCTTAGATACATCAGCTCAGGAGCACAGTATCACACTTGGCAGGCTTAGAAACCTCAGCTTAGGAGCACAGTGTCACACATGGCAGGCTTAGAAACCTCAGCTTAGGAGCACAGTATCACACATGGCAGGCTTAGATACATCAGCTCAGGAGCACAGTGTCACACATGGCAGGCTTAGATACATCAGCTCAGGAGCACAGTATCACACATGGCAGGCTTAGAAACCTCAGCTCAGGAGCACAGTATCACACATGGCAGGCTTAGAAACCTCAGCTTAGGAGCACAGTATCACACATGGCAGGCTTAGATACATCAGCTCAGGAGCACAGTGTCACACATGGCAGGCTTGGGTAGCACAGTCAGTAGGCTTAGATACATCAGTTTAGCAGCCCAGTAAAAACATAAGATAAGCTTTGATGCAGCAGAGAAACGTGAAAAACTTCTATTCTGGAGTCTGGATGGTATCACGTGTAGCTAAAGACTTCATGTTACATAGTGGAACAACCAGGATCCCCAGCAGCACAGAGTATTTCGGGAGAGGACTAAACTGCTCTACAAGCAGCACATTCACCCACGTGCAATATCATATTGAGGACAATAGTAAAAGCAGTAAATGAATCAGATAGGAAAACAGGAGCACAGAGGATTTCAGGAGGAGAGTAGAAATAAAATGGAGAAGTGGTCACAGGCAATGAGACGAATGCAGAGAGCAGAATACAGGGCGAATGTGTAATGATTTATCTGTGACTTCATTCTCGGTCTATTGTGACCTTGGAAATAATTTTGTCTCCCTTTGTCACAGAAATAGACTCCAGGCTGCCAGGGGGCTGTGCTGGTCCCCATGCATGTTCCTAAAGGAGCTCACTGGCTTGGATCCCATCAATCAAAATCTCCCATGATTGGTATCAAAAGTATCTGATCAAAAGAATAACTTGCTAACCCCTCTGCCACACGACATGTTTTTTTGGGGGGTAACAGACATTATGGCCGGCTTTAAAGGGGTCTTCAAGTCTTGTCTCGTTAAAGTTTCATCGCCTTAGAAATGTCCTCCAACTTTCTAATATACATAGTTTCAATTTTTTCTTAGGTTGTATAGAATGGATGCCACTGTAACAAACCCTGAGCTGTCAGTAGCAGAGTTTCCGTGTGTTAGAAAGACCTACATATGGGATTCAGTCCTAAAACTATTAGGAGCTTCCCGTACAATATTTTTCGAGGAGTCTTTCGGAGTGAAAAATCGCTCAAATTCTTGAAAAACTCTTAACTATTCATTTTCTATTGAAAAATCACTAATCTCTTCATATGTTCACGCTTTTGAGTGTCATTTTTATGCTGCTTCAGGTTTCCAAAACCACCTGGTGGGAGTAAAAAAGTGGATATCACTTCTAATGAAAAACACTGCAAACTAGGCACTGTCCAAAGATAACGCTGCAAAAAAACACCTGAAAAACCTTTCAAAACTGCTTCAGGAAAATAAAAACTACTCCAAAAATTTCCTGAGGATATGCGCATACAACATCTTTTACACGCGGGCGAACCTGTCAAGGTTTCCAAGAGGAAGATGTTTCAGGATACATTTGACTTTTTGTCCTGAAGAGCCTTTTTTGCGTTTTTTTGATTGTTTCCTGGACTATATTTCGATGTTCATTTTTTATCTACCCCATTTCCTTGTAATTTAAAGTCTGGAACATCTTCACAGTGGAAGACCTCTGAAGAATGATCAGCACACTTTTTTTTTAAATCATTTAATACCTTTGTAGACGTGAAGTGGTTAAAAGACGCACAAAAGACATAAGCATGTTCACTCTTTTGAGCGCCTCTTTTACACCTTTTTAGGCAGGTTTTTGGAGCGGATCCTTCTTGAAAATGGCGTTGGGTTCACATACCCTAAAGAAGGAAATTTTCCTGAAGTGGTTTCCACTAGAAAACTTATTGTTTTTTTACTTCCTCAAAAAAAACGCTGTGTGAACGCACCCCACCTGTCTGGTGCTCTCTGTTGTCACCCCCTGCTTTTAGGGTGGCATTCGCATTAGTCAATCCTTATCCATCCCCTGGTATCTAGTTCTTTGTCTTCCTCCTCTCCCGTTCAGGAAGCCCACTCTTGTATCCCCCCTGCCTGACATGTGCTTGGTGTGTGTGCGTTTCCTGAGGCCCGGGCCGAGCAGCGTCTCCGTCTGGAGGGTTTTGTGGGAAGCTGGGATCTCCCCAGATCTCACACGCGGCTTCTACACTTCCTGCCCTGTCTCTATCACACGCAGGGACATAATAGAAGTGTCCCTGGCAGCTAGTGGGGACACCAACGGCACTCCAGGGGCCGGGGCCCGGAGACGCCAGAGGAGGGGTCTCCTTTATTTTACCCCCTCCTCCTCGCCGGCACACGTCTCTGACATTCCCAGAACTGCGAACTCTCGCTGAGTTTCACAGGAAGTCACGAAAACCCAGGAGAAATGGGACAGAGGTGACCCAATTGGGGACAGTTACAGGAACTAGACCGAGCTGCAGGGCAAAGGGTTTGTGTGGTCCTTGCGGACGGCGCTGGTGCCGGCACCCTTTGTCTGCGCCAATTTGTCTAACCAGGTTTTCTCTTGGAGACGCAGTTTGTCTGATGTCACTGTGATGCTGGCTCACTAATAGTTAAATATCGTGACCAGTGTCGGACTGGGCTAGCAAAGGACCACCTGTAATGTTGATTCTTGGGGCACACTGTTCAGCTACATGTAACAATAACCTGACCCTAGCTCATAAATTTACTTTTGCTTCTATGTAATATTTAACATAACAGTAACATTATACCTTTTCCTGCAAATTGTGAATCAAGCGTAATAGCACTACTCATCAGCACTACTTCACAGCGGCCTACCGGAGGATTCTCCTGCTCCCCTGTGGGCCAGTCCGATCCAGATCGTGACTATACTGAATGTCACGGGCTTATCCACCCAGTTTTCCTAGTGTCCTGAATGGCCAATGGGCTTCATTAAGCAGCTATTTTGGAACAGGAGGATTTATCTGATTGTCCAAGGCAGCAAATTTGTATTATATTTCTTTTCTTACAGTCTGTATTCATCACTGCAGACACTATCCCACTGGTAATTATCAGAAACACCAAACTAGTTATAGGCCCCTAACCAGTAGCGCAACTTGAATCTCAAGGGTCCCAATGCAAAATTCCCAACAGGGCCGCCAATTATCATTGATCTATCATAGTATTGGTCTTCAAATATGGGCCAAAGTGTCTGAGTCCATTAGGCTCCAGGGTCAGGTGCGACTGCAACCCCTGCACCTATCATAGTTACACTCCTGCCTCCAACAGCTTATCCCTTACTACACAGGCCAGTGGCATAGCTAGAAGATTCAGTGTTTGCAATTCACACAAACAATGGATGCACACACAGCTCTGCTGAAGAAACAGCACATAACTACACACTCAGCTCTGCTGCATACACACACCACAGATCAATGAGGCGTACAAACACACTCTACTACAACTGTGATTTTTGTTATGCCCATACCTGTTACTTGCAACAGGCTAGTTTGAACTAGCATCACATACTTGAAACAAAGGTGTTTACCCACAATTTTAAAAAGGTGCCAACAATTTAATCTGGCCCATTTTTGGGGTTTTATGTGAAATTATGTAAAATTTGCCCCTTTTCTCTGTGTTTTTTTGTGTTGTTCTAATACACACAAAGAAAAATAAGCATTTGTATTCCAAAACGTGAATTGCAATAATTTACTTGGAGAAATACTTCAATTTCAGGAACAATTTCAAGGGTGCTGACACTTTCGGCCATGATTGTATACACACACATTGCTACTGCATACAAACACACATAGCTGTACTGCACATACACACATGCTCACACAGCTCTGCTGCTTTCATTCAAACACATCACTGCTGCATACATGCACACCCTTACAGCACTGCTGCACACACTCTCACATCACTGCTGCATACATGCATACACCCTTACAGCACTGCTGCACACACACACTCTCACATCACTGATGCATACATGCACACACCCTTACAGCACTGCTGCACACATACACTCTCACATCACTGCTGCATACATGCACACAAGGCACCCCATTCACACACTGCTGACACACACCACACACTCTCCACACTCTCACTGCTGCATACATGCGCACACCCTTACAGCACTGCTGCCCACACACACTCTCACATCACTGCTGCATACATGCACACCCTTACAGCACTGCTGCCCACACACACTCTCACATCACTGCTGCATACATGCACACCCTTACAGCACTGCTGCACACACACTCTCACATCACTGATGCATACATGCACACACCCTTACAGCACTGCTGCACACACACACTCTCACATCACTGCTGCATACATGCGCACACCCTTACAGCACTGCTGCACACATACACTCTCACATCACTGCTGCATACATGCACACACCCTTACAGCACTGCTGCACACATACACTCTCACATCACTGCTGCATACATGCACACCTTTACAGCACTGCTGCACACACACACATCACTATTGCATACATGCACACCCTTACAGCACTGCTGCACACACACACATCACTATTGCATACATGCACACCCTTACAGCACTGCTGCACACACACACTCTCACATCACTGCTGCTTACATACACATAATCACACATCACTGGTGCATACAGACACACAGCTGTGCTGCTTACATACGTACGCTAACTACACTGCTGCATACATACACACATGCACACAGCTCAGCTGCACACATAAATGCACTTATCTCTGCTGCTCATGTGAGCAGGTTGCGAGATGCAGCAATGGACAGGAGGCAGAACAAGGGTTAACAGTTTTATTTAACGGGAATACTCCACACAGGGAGGTAAAGGGTTAAACAGGGGATTAAATAGTATAAATGGCAAAGGATATTGTGAGGTGAAGAACAACGGTTCAAATAAAGGCAGTTCGGTTGTGCACTTATCGTGTCAGAATTCTCTCCAACTGTAGATGCTTCTTGAAAGTCAGTAGTGCCGACAACATCTGACGCAGTGCTTGTCCAAGAAGGTCCTGGTGTGAACAGTGGTCCGTCTTCTGGCGGCAATGGTTGGCAGGGCCGCCATCAGGGCATTACAGCCCTGACTGGCATATAGGGCCCGATCAGCAGAGGGGGCCTTCATCGGGCCCCGTCACCTTTACCCATCGGGCCCCACTGCCCCGCCCCCAGCAGCAGGATTCTGCCGATCAAGTAACTGAACCTGTGTCCAGGACACAGGTTCAGTTACTCTATTACCATGCGGGCCCGCACGGTAATAGTTAACGCAGCCAATCGGAGGCTGGCAGCTGATGTCAGCGCACACTTCGCCGGCGCCTGACGTCATTGTCAGTTGCCGGCGAGTGCGCGCTTTCTCTGGAGTATGGATCGCTCACGCTGGAGCGCGGCAACGTAAGGAGAAAGGTTTCTTTTTTTTTTTTAAATTAGCATTTCAAGCGGGGGCCCGGCAGGATGGAGACGGGCAGGATTGGAGACACTGGGGGCAGGATGGAGACAGGGCAGGATCGGAGACACTGGGGGCAGGATGAAGACGGGGCAGGATGGAGACGGGCAGGATTGGAGACACTGGGGGAAGGATGGAGACAGGGCAGGATTGGAGACACTGGGGGCAGGATGGAGACGGGACAGAATGGAGACGGGGCAGGACTGGGGGCAGAATGGAGACGGGGCAGGATTGGAGGCACTGGGGCAGAGTGGAGACGGGGCAGGATTGGAGGCACTGAGGGCAGAATGGAGACGGGGCAGAATGGAGACACTATGGGCAGAATGGAGACGGGGCAGGATTGAAGACGGGGCAGGACTGGGGGCAGAATGGAGACGGGGCAGGATTGGAGACACTGGGGGCAGAATGGAGAGGGGCAGGACTGGGGGCAGAAAGTAGACAGGGCAGGATGGAGAGGGCAGGATTGGAGACACTGGGGGAAGGATGGAGACAGGGCAGGATTGGAGACACTGGGGGCAGGATGGAGACGGGACAGAATGGAGACGGGGCAGGACTGGGGGCAGAATGGAGACGGGGCAGGATTGGAGGCACTGGGGCAGAATGGAGACGGGGCAGGATTGGAGGCACTGAGGGCAGAATGGAGACGGGGCAGAATGGAGACACTGGGGGCAGAATGGAGACGGGGCAGGATTGAAGACGGGGCAGGACTGGGGGCAGAATGGAGACGGGGCAGGATTGGAGACACTGGGGGCAGAATGGAGACGGGGCAGGACTGGGGGCAGAAAGGAGACAGGGCAGGATTGGAGACACTGGGGGCAGGATGGAGACGGGCAGGATTGGAGACACTGGGGGAAGGATGGAGACAGGGCAGGATTGGAGACACTGTGGGGCAGGATGGAGACGGGGCAGGACTGGGGGCAGAATGGAGACGGGGCAGAATGGAGACGGGACAGGACTGGGGGCAGAATGGAGACGGGCAGGATTGGAGACACTGGGGCAGGATTGAAGATGGGGCAGGACTGGGGGCAGAAAGGAGACGGGGCAGGATTGGAGACGGGGCAGGACTGGGGGCAGAATGGAGACAGGACAGGATTGGAGGCACTGGGGGCAGGATGGAGACCGGGCAGGACTGGGGGCAGAAAGGAGACAGGGCAGGATTGGAGACACTGGGGGCAGGATGGAGACGGGCAGGATTGGAGACACTGGGGGAAGGATGGAGACAGGGCAGGATTGGAGACACTGTGGGGCAGGATGGAGACGGGGCAGGACTGGGGGCAGAATGGAGACGGGGCAGAATGGAGACGGGACAGGACTGGGGGCAGAATGGAGACGGGGCAGGATTGGAGACACTGGGGGCAGAATGGAGACAGTGCAGGATTGGAGACACTGGGGGCAGGATGGAGACGGGGCAGGACTGGGGCAGAATGGAGATGGGGCAGGATTGGAGAGGGGGCAGGACTGGGGGCAGGATGGAGAGGGGCAGGATTGGAGGCACTGGGGGCAGCATGGAGACGGGGCAGGACTGGGGGCAGAATGGAGATGGGGCAGGACTGGGGCAGAATGGAGACGGGGCAGGATTGGAGACACTGGGGGAAGAATGGAGACAGGGTAGGATTGGAGGCACTGGGGGCAGAATGGAGATGGGGCAGGATTGGATACACTGGACGCAGAATGGAGACTGGGCAGGATTGGAGACGGGGCAGGACTGGGGGCAGAATGGAGACGGGGCAGGATTGGAGACGGGTCAGGACTGGGGGCAGAATGGAGATGGCTGGATTGGAGGCACTGGGGGCAGGATGGAGATGGGGCAGGACTGGGGGAAGAAAGGAGACGGGGAAGGATTGGAGGCACTGGGGGCAGAATGGAGACTGGGCAGGATTGGAGACACTGGGGGCAGAATGGAGATGGGCAGGATTGGAGACACGGGGCAGAATGGAGACGGGGCAGGATTGGAGACACTGGGGGCAGGATTGGAGACACTGAGGGCAGGATGGAGACGTGGCAGAATGGAGACGGGGCAGGATTGGAGGCACTGGGCAGGATGGAGATGGGGCAGAATGGAGACACTGGGGGCAAGATGGAGACGGGGCAGGACTGGGGCCAGAATGGAGACGGGGCAGGATTGGAGGCACTGGGGGCAGAATGGAGACGGGGCAGGATTGGAGACACTGGGGGCAGGATGGAGACGGGGCAGGATTGAAGACACTGGGGGCAGGATGGAGACGGGGCAGGATGGAGACGGGCAGGATTGGAGACACTGGGGGAAGGATGGAGACAGGGCAGGACTGGAGACACTGGGGGCAGGATGGAGACGGGGCAGGACTGGGGGCAGAATGGAGACGGGGCAGAATGGAGACGGGGCAGGATTGGAGGCACTGGGGGCAGAATGGAGATGGGGCAAGATTGGAGGCACTGAGGGCAGAATGGAGATGCGGCAGAATGGAGACGGGGCAGGATTGGAGATGGGGCAGGACTGGGGCAGAATGGAGACGGGGCAGGATTGGAGACACGGGGCAGAATGGAGACAGTGCAGGATTGGAGACACTGGGGCAGGATGGAGACGGGGCAGGACTGGGGCAGAATGGAGACAGGGCAGGACTGGGGCAGAATGGAGACGGGGCAGGATTGGAGAGGGGGCAGGACTGGGGGCAGGATGGAGACGGGCAGGATTGGAGGCACTGGGGGCAGGATGGAGACGGGGCAGGACTGGGGGCAGAATGGAGACGGGGCAGGACTAGGGCAGAATGGAGACGGGGCAGGATTGGAGACACTGGGGGCAGAATGGAGACAGGGTAGGATTGGAGGCACTGGGGCAGAATGGAGACGGGGCAGGATTGGATACACTGGGCGCAGAATGGAGACTGGGCAGGATTGGAGACGGGGCAGGACTGGGGCAGAATGGAGACGGGGCAGGACTGGGGCAGAATGAAGATGGCTGGATTGGAGGCACTGGGGGCAGGATGGAGATGGGGCAGGACTGGGGGCAGAAGGAGACGGAAGGATTGGAGCACTGGGGCAGACGGATGGGCACTGGGCAGAGATGGTTGGAGACACTGGGGGCAGGATTGGAGACATGGGGCAGGATGGAGACGTGGCAGAATGGAGACGAGGCAGGATTGGAGGCACTGGGGCAGGATGGAGATGGGGCAGAATGGAGACACTGGGGGCAAGATGGAGACGGGGCAGGACTGGGGCCAGAATGGAGACGGGGCAGGATTGGAGGCACTGGGGCCAGAATGGAGACGGGGCAGGATTGAAGACACTGGGGGCAGGATGGAGACGGGGCAGGATGGAGACAGGCAGGATGGAGACACTGGGGGAAGGATGGAGACAGGGCAGGACTGGAGACACTGGGGGCAGGATGGAGACGGGGCAGGACTGGGGCAGAATGGAGACGGGGCAGGATGGAGACGCATGGGGGCAGAATGGAGATGGGGCAGATTGGAGGCACTGAGGGCAGAATGGAGATGCGGCAGAATGGAGACGGGGCAGGATTGGAGATGGGCAGGACTGGGGGCAGAATGGAGACGGGGCAGGATTGGAGACACGGGGCAGAATGGAGACAGTGCAGGATTGGAGACACTGGGGCAGGATGGAGACAGGGCAGGACTGGGGCAGAATGGAGACGGGGCAGGACTGGGGCAGAATGGAGACGGGGCAGGATGGAGACGGGCAGGATTGGAGGCACTGGGGGCAGGATGGAGACGGGGCAGGACTGGGGCAGAATGGAGACGGGGCAGGACTAGGGCAGAATGGAGACGGGGCAGGATTGGAGACACTGGGGGCAGAATGGAGACAGGGTAGGAATGGAGGCACTGGGCAGAATGGAGACGGGGCAGGATTGGATACACTGGGCGCAGAATGGAGACTGGGCAGGATTGGAGACGGGGCAGGACTGGGGGCAGAATGGAGACGGGGCAGGATTGGAGACGGGGCTGGACTGGGGGCAGAATGAAGATGGGCTGGATTGGAGGCACTGGGGGCAGGATGGAGACGGGGCAGGACTGGGGGCAGAAAGGAGACGGGGCAGGATTGGAGGCACTGGGGGCAGAATGAAGACTGGGCAGGATTGGAGACACTGGGGGCAGAATGGAGACACGGGGCAGAATGGAGACGGGGCAGGATTGGAGACACTAGGGGCAGGATTGGAGACACTGGGGGCAGGATGGAGACGGGGCAGGATTGGAGGCACTGGGGCAGGATGGAGATGGGGCAGAATGGAGACACTGGGGGCAAGTTGGAGATGGGGCAGGACTGGGGCCAGAATGGAGACGGGGCAGGATTGGAGGCACTGGGGGCAGAATGGAGACGGGGCAGGATTGGAGACACTGGGGGCAGGATGGAGACGGGGCAGGATTGGAGACACTGGGGGCAGGATGGAGACGGGCAAGATTGGAGACACTGGGGGCAGGATGGAGATGGGGCAGAATGGAGACACTGGGGGCAAGATGGAGATGGGGCAGGACTGGGGCCAGAATGGAGACGGGCAGGATTGGAGGCACTGGGGGCAGAATGGAGACGGGGCAGGATTGCAGACACTGGGGGCAGGATGGAGACGGGGCAGATTTGGAGACACTGGGGGCAGGATGGAGACGGGGCAAGATTGGAGACACTGGGGGCAGGATGGAGATGGGGCAGAATAGAGACGGGGCAGGATTGGACATACAGACATGGGGCAGAATGAAAGACATGGGGCCAGAATGGAGACACTGGGGGCAGAATGAAAGTCATGAAGGCATTATTGGAGACACTGGGGGCAGGATTGTAGACACTGGGTGCAGGATTGGAGACACTGAGGGCAGGATTGGAGACATGGGGGCAGGATTGGAGACATGGGGGCAGGGTTGGAGACAGATGGAGCGAGGTTGGAGACAGATGGGGCAGGATGGGAGACAGATGTGGCAGGGTTGGAGACAGATGGGGCAGGATCACGAGGCAGGATGGGGATATCATATGGGGCAGAATGGATACTCATGAGGGTGGGGTGGGAAAACATATGGCTGAAGCCAGGAATGAGACACACTCAGCCAGGATGGGGGATATTATTACCATAGGGGCTAATTAAGGGATATTATTACTGTAGTGATGTATTTATTTTATTTTTTGAGAATACTGTTTTAAATGGGGGAGGTCCTGTTACTGTGCAGAGCGACACTGTCGCCTTTTTTCTTCATCTGGTGTAGTTTAGAAGTTGGGAAAAAAATAAGTAATATGTTCTGCAAGTAGAACTCTAGATAACTGTGTTATTTCCTGCAGATATGAGCCCTGGCTGGAAGAAGTGATGGCGGTCTGTGCTGGATGAAAGATGAAAAGCAAAGATCAAGGACTTCACCTAGAGACGTCACTGGTGAGTAAGTGTTACCTGTACACTGACACTATACACTGTATACCATATACAGAAGTCCTGTGTACAATGTCACCAGTGATCACTGTATTACCTGTACAGTCATGGACAAAAGTTTTGAGAATGACACAAATATTAATTTTTACAAAGTCTACTGCTTCACTTTTTCTAATGGCAATTTGCATATACTCCAGAATGTTATAAAGAGTGATCAGCTTAACAGCAATTACTTCAAAGTCAATATTTGGCTAGAAAATGAACTTTATCCCCCAAAACACATTTCAACATCATTGCAGCCCTGCCTTAAAAGGACCAGCTAACCTCTTTTCAGTGATTGCTCCATTAACACAGGTGTGGGTGTTGATGAGGACATGGCTGGAATCAATCTGTCATGATTAAGTAAGAATGACACCACTGGACTAGTGTTGAGCGATACGATACTGCAAATATCGGCTATCGGCCGATATTAGCTGTATCGGCCTTTCGATAATTCGTTTCGATATTTTCGTCTTATCGAATACCGGAATCGGATTTGTCACTGTCACTGTCTGTGTCCGTCGGTCGGGTCTGTCACTGTCAGTGTCCGTCGGTCGGGTCTGTCAGGAGTCAGCGGCACTTACCTGGCAGAAGATCTCCGGCGGTCACGGCCTGGACTGCTTCATGGCCGCCATCCTCTTCTCCCCGGCGGTCACATGCAGTTTCTCGCGATAACTGCAGTGACTGCTGGGTAATCCCGGCCGTAAAGCAGTCAGTCCGATGACGTCACCGCCGGGGGAAGCAGGTAATCAGCTGTGCTGCGTCGAATGACAGGCTCTGCCTGTCATTGCGATGTAGCAGAGCTGGATCGTCGTGGGACTGTCGTTACTATAGACTGCGTCGGACAGGTGGTATACTGTTGGTTTGTTTTTTTTCTTTTTTTACAGGAGATCGATGGCGTCGCAGGAATGAGAGTACAATAAAAGAAATGAAAACTGTGTTGTCTCTTTTATTTCATTAAAATACTTTTTTCTTGCTTTGTCTTTTTTTTATGCATTTAATAACTTTGGGATTAATAATGGATCGGTGTCTTATTGACACCTCTCCATTATTAACCGGGCTTATTGTCACCGTGCAATCAACGGTGACATTAACCCCTTATTACCCCGCTTGCCACCGCTACAGGGCAAGTGGGAAGAGCCGGGTAAAGTGCCACAATTGGCACATCTTTTGATGCGCCAAATGTGGGGCTGCTGTAGCCTGGTATTATCAGGCTGTTGAGGGCCAAAATCCATGGGCCTTGACAGTCTTTTAATACCAGGCCGCAGCAGTCTGCATTTTACTTGGCTGGTTAACAAAAATAGGGGGACCCCTACGCGGTTTTTTTTTCGAGGGGATCCCCTATTTTTGTTAACCAGCCAAGCTAAGCAGACTGCTGTGGCCTGGTATTATCAGGCTTGCAAGGTCCATGGATATTGGATCCTTACCAGCCTGAAAAACCAGGCCTCAGCGGTCTGCTTCATCTGGCTGGTTAACAAAAATAGGGGGGACCCCACGCCAATTTTTTTCGAGGGGATCCCCTATTTTTGTTAATCAGCCAAGATATGCAGACTGCTGTGGCCTGGTATTATCAGGCTGGCAAGGTCCATGGATCTTGGCTCCTTAACAGCCTGAAAATCCAGGCCTCAGCGGTCTGCTTCATCTGGCTGGTTAACAAAAATAGGGGGGACCCCACACCAATTTTTTTCGAGGGGATCCCCTATTTTTGTTAACCAGTTCCCTCTGACGTCACTGATGGTGTCCCTGGCTGACCTGAAGTGAAAGTGGAAAGCAATCAATTAAGCTTTCCACTTCCTCTCCTGTCAGCCAGGAGAGGAACTCATTCATTTGGGGGTTTACTGTGAGGCCGCAGCATTAGCTGCGGTCCCTGCAGTAAACATTAACCCTTTCTGAAGGATTACACCGTGGGACCTGACTGTACATCGGATTGGTAAGAATAATTTTGCTTTATTATTTTATTTTTATTACAGGAAATGGTTTTAGCAGGAAAATAAAATATGGTCAAAAACTGTGTGATTATTTCATTAAACTTCTTTTTTATTAAAGTGTGTGTGTTTGATTTTTCTTTCATACAATAGGATTAATAATTGATAGTTGTCTAATTGACAGCTCTCAATTATTAACCTGGCTTAAAGTGACCTTTCAATTGCAAGGTCATTTTAACCCCTTATTAACCCATTCGCCACCGCTACAGGGCAATGGGAATAGACGGGCAAAGTGCCAGAAAGGGCAAATCTAATTAGAGATTTGCCCTTTCTGGGGTGTCTGGGGGCAGATGTTAGTAGCCGGGGGGGGCCAAAAATAATGGTCCCTCTCTGGGCTATTATTATCTGCCCCCACTCACTGGCTTTGTCTGTCTGGTTGCGAAAATAGGGCGGAGGCTTCAGCAATTTTACACCTCATATATATTATATATACATGTCATTAAATTTGTGACACATATATATATATATATTTATATTTATAGTTCATACACTTCTACATAGTATAATAGCCGCTAATTCAATTGCCGGCTTTTGTGAAAATGCAGAACCCGACATGAAATGACACTTGGTTTACATAGAGTTAACCATGTCTTTTCATGTAGTTTGATATCTGATTTGCACAAACAATTACATGAGTGTAAGTGTGCAAAATTTCACACCTGTAGGGGTTAATTAAAGGTGTAAATTCGTAGCAAAAAAGTCCGTTTTTTTTACAACGAATTTACACCTTTAATTAACCCTACAGGTGTGAAATTTTGCACACATAGACTGATGTAATTGTTTGTGCAAATCAGATTGCAAACGACATGAAAAGACATGGTTAACCCTATGTACACCAAGTGTCATTTCATGTCGGGTGCTTCTGTCTTTTCACAGAAGCCGGCTTTACCCGGCAATTGAATCAGAGGATATTTTACTATGTAGAAGTGTATAAACTATACATATATGTATATATATATGTCACAATGACATGTATATATATATATATATATTATATATGTATTCTATGTGTGTATATTTAGTGTTTACAAGGAAATAAAGGTTTTTTTTGTTGCAATATTTTGTTCCCATAGACTTACATGGGACTTCCGGTATCGTAATCGGATATCGACGATATTTAGTGATATCGGCGATACAATTTCGATACGATATTTTTAGATATCGAGCAGTATCGCTCAACACTACACTGGACACTTTAAAAGGAGGCTGGTGCTTGGCATCATTGTTTCTCTTCTGTTAACCATGGTTATCTCTAAAGAAACACGTGCAGTCATCATTGCAATGCACAAAAATGGCCTAACAGGGAAGAGTATCGCAGCTAGAAAGATTGCACCTCAGTCAACAATCTATCGCATCATCAAGAACTTCAAGGAGAGAGGTTCCATTGTTGCCAAAAAGGCTCCAGGGCGCCCAAGACCAGAAAGCGCCCGGACCGTCTCTTAAAAGTGTTTCAGCTGCGGGATCGGGCTACCAGCAGTGCAGAGCTTGCTCAGGAATGGCAGCAGACAGGTGTGAGTGCATCTGCACGCACTGTGAGGCGGAGACTCTTGGAGCAAGGCCTGGTCTCAAGGAGGGCAGCAAAGAAGCCACTTCTCTCCAGAAAAAACATCATGGACAGACTGATATTCTGCAAAAGGTACAGGCAGTGGACTGCTGAGGACTGGGGTAAAGTTATTTTCTCTGATGAATCCCCTTTTCGATTGTTTGGGACATCAGGGAAACGCCTCATTCGAAGAAGCTACCACCAGTCTTGTTTCATGCCAACTGTTAAGCATCCTGAAACCATTTATGTGTGGGGTTGCTTCTCAGCCAAGGGAATCGGCTCTCTCACAGTCTTGCCTAAAAACACAGCCATGAATAAAGAATGGTACCAGAATGTCCTCCAAGAGCAACTTCTCCCAACCCTCCAAGAGCAGTTTGGCGATCAACAATGCCTTTTCCAGCATGATGGAGCACCTTGCCATAAAGCAAAGGTGATAACTAAATGGCTCAGGGAACAAAACATAGAGATTTTGGGTCCATGGCCTGGAAACTCCCCAGATCTTAATCCCATTGAGAACTTGTGGTCAATCATCAAGAGACGGGTGGACAAACAAAAACCTAAAAATTCTGACAAAATGAAAGCATTGATTGTGCAAGAATGGAATGCTATCAGTCAGGATTTGGTCCAGAAGTTGATTGAGAGCATGCCAGGGAGAATTGCAGAGGTCCTGAAGAAGAAGGGTCAACACTGCAAATATTGACTTGCTGCATTAACTCATTCTAACTGTCAATATAAGCTTTTGTTACTCATATGTTTGCAATTATATTTCTGTCTGTGATAAAAACATCTGTCAAACACACATAAAAACCAGAGGGCAGCAGATCATGTGAAAATATAATATTTGTGTCATTCTCAAAACTTTTGGCCATGACTGTACACAGACACTGCATACTAAGTATAGATCTCCTGTGTATAATGGTGATAGTATTGTATTTTTTTTTTATTACTTATCAGTATTGTAGTATTCAGTCACTATGTGGTGGTAATATGTGGTCTGGTTATGGTGTTGCGGTATTTGTCCCTTGTATGTAATATTATTCGGTCACTGTGGTGGTAATATGTGATCTGGACATGGTGTGGCGGTATTTGTTCCTTGTATGTGATATTATTTGGTCACTTTGTGGTGGTAATATGTAGTCTGGTGGTATTTGTTCCTTGTATGTGATATTATTGGTCATTTTAAAAATTGAAAAATAAATAAAAATATACCTAAATTGTATTGGATATTTTAGCAAATGATTAATAGGATAGAGTAGAGTAGGGCTCGGCCAAAAGAGTCTACTGTGTTATGGTGGCGGCTTAAAAAAATCTTTTGGCCAAAACAAGAGCTGTCGGCTATATGTGTGATCTGGTGATGGGAACTGTTAATGTGTGATTGATGAGAAGTTGAGTTTTTCCAAGAGAGAGCGGTGGGACTGTGGACAAATACCACCGCACGATGGCCAGACACTATTACCACCACATAGTGACCTATAATACCACATACAAGGAACAAATACCGCTACACCATGTCCAGACCACATATTACCACCACAGTGACCGAATAATATCACATACCAGGGACAAATACCACCGCACCATGACCAGACCACATATTACCACCACATGGTGACCAACTACATACAAATAACAAATACCACCACACCATGTCCAGACCACATTTTACCACCACATTGACTGAATAATATCACATACAAGCAACAAAAACCGCCACACCATGACCAGACCACATATTACCACCACAAAGTGAACAAATAATAGCACATACAAGGGACAAATACCGCAACACCATGTCCAGACCACATATTACCACCACATAGGGACTGAATACTACAATACTGATCAGTAACAAAAAAAACACAATACTATCACCATAAGTGCCATTATACACAGGGGATCTGTACTTAGTATGCAGTGTCTGTGTACAGGTAATACAGTGATCACTGGTGACATTATACACAGGAGCTCTGTATAAAATGTACAGGTGATACAGTGATCACTGGTGACATGATACACAGGAGCTCTGTATATAGTATATAGTGTCAGTGTACAGGTAACACACTAACTCACCTGTGACGTCTCTAGGTGAAGTCCTTCATCCTTGCTTTTGATCTTTCATCCAGCACAGATTGCCATCACTTCTTCCAGCCAGGGCTTGTCTCTGCAGGAAATAACACAGTTATCTAGAGCTCCGCTTGCAAAACACATTACTTATTTTTTTCCCAACTTGCACCACAAGAAGAAAAAAAAGGCGACATAGTATCACTCTACACAGTAACAGGACCTCCCTCCCATTTAAAACAGTATACTCAAAAAATAAAATACATCACTGCTGTAATAATATCCCTTAATTAGCCCCTATTGTAATAATATCCCCATACTGGCCCCCGGTGTCTCACTCTTAGCTTCAGCCATGTTTTCCCACCCTGCCCTCATGAGTATCCATTGTGCCCCATATGATCTCCCATCTGTCTCCATCGTATCCATCCTGCCCCATCTGTCTGCAATCCTGCCCCGTGTGTCTCCAATCCTGCCACCCAGTGTCTCCAATCATGCCCCTGTATCCAATCCTGCCCCTGTATCCAATCCTGCACCCAGTATCCATTCATGCCCCCTGTCTCCAATCCTGCTCCCTGTATCTCCAATCATGCCCCCTGTATCCAATCATGCCCCTGTATCCAATTCTGCCCGTCTCCAATCCTGCCCCTGTCTCCAATCATGCCCCCTGTCTCCAATCATGCCCCCTGTCTCCAATCATGTCCCCTGTCTCCAATCCTGCCCGTGTCTCCAATCATGCCCCGTGTCTCCAATCATGCCCCCTGTATCCAATCATGCCCGCTCCAATCATGCCCTGTATCCAATCATGCCCCCTGTATCCAATTCTGCCCCGTCTCCAATCCTGCCCCCTGTCTCCAATCCTGCCCCCTGTCTCCAATCATGCCCTGTCTCAATCATGTCCCCTGTCTCCAATCCTGCCCCGTGTCTCCAATCATGCCCGTGTCTCCAATCATGCCCGTCTCCAATCATGCCCCTGTATCCAATCATGCCTCCTGTCTCCAATCATGCCCCCTGTATCCATCCTGCCCCCTGTATCCAATTCTGTCTGCAATCCTGCCCCGTGTGTCTCCAATCCTGCCCCAGTGTCTCCAATCCTGCCCCAGTGTCTCCAATCATGCCCCTGTATCCAATCTGCCTATCAATCCTGCACCCTGTATCCATCATGCCCCCTGTTCCAATCTGCTCCCTGTATCTCCAATCATGCCCCCTGTATCCAATCATGCCCCCTGTATCCAATTCTGCCCCTGTCTCCAATCATGCCCCCTGTCTCCAATCATGCCCCTGTCTCCAATCATGTCCCCTGTCTCCAATCCTGCCCCGTGTCTCCAATCATGCCCCGTGTCTCCAATCATGCCCCTGTATCCAATCATGCCCCATCTCCAATCATGCCCCTGTATCCAATCATGCCTCCTGTCTCCAATCATGCCCCCTGTATCCGATCCTGCCCCCTGTATCCAATTCTGTCTGCAATCCTGCCCCGTGTGTCTCCAATCTGCCCCAGTGTTTCCAATCCTGCCCCCAGTGTCTCCAATCATGCCCCTGTATCCAATCCTGCCCCTGTATCCAATCCTGCACCGTATCCATTCATGCCCCTGTCTCCAATCCTGCTCCCTGTATCTCCAATCATGCCCCTGTCTCCAATCATGTCCCCTGTCTCCAATCTTGCCCCGTGTCTCCAATCATGCCCGTGTCTCCAATCATGCCCCTGTATCCAATCATGCCCGTCTCATCATGCCCCCTGTATCCAATCAATGCCCCTGTATCCAATTCTGCCCGTCTCCAATCCTGCCCGTCTCCAATCCTGCCCGTCTCAATCATGCCCCCTGTCTCCAATCATGCCCCTGTCTCCAATCCTGCCCCGTGTCTCCAATCATGCCCCGTGTCTCCAATCATGCCCCCTGTATCCAATCATGCCCGTCTCCAATCATGCCCCCTGTATCCAATCATTCCTCCTGTCTCCAATCATGCCCCCTGTATCCAATCCTGCCCCCTGTATCCAATTCTGCCCCGTGTCTCCAATCATGCCCCATATATCCAATCCTGCCCTGTGTCTCCAATCCTGACCCCTGTACCCAATCCTGCCCCCTGTATCCAATCCTGCCCTGTCTCCATCCTGCCCCGTCTCCATTCTGCCGGGCCCGGGTTGCCGCTTTCAATACTAATTTTAAAAAAAAAACACTTTTCATCTTACCTTGCCGCGCTCCAGCGGCGAGCGATCTGCATCCCAGCCTGAACGCGTGCATTCGCCGGCGACTGACAATGATGTCAGACTCTGGCAACGTGCGCACTGACGTCAGCTGCCAGCCTTCGATTGGCCCGCACGGCAATAGAGTAACTGAACCTGCGTCCTGGATGGATTGGCGCTGTGGAGCCCAGCTGTGACTGAAGCCACATCTTCCAGAGGGGTGCACTGACAGAAGATCCCACTAGAGGTCATTATACACACACACATGCAGCTTACCTAAAAAGACCATTAGAGGGAGCTGTGTAAGACGTATAAAAAACAGTTTTTAGTTTCACTTTGCCTCAGATAAGATCAGACTTCCAGAGACTGTCAGACAGACAGATTGTCCGCTTGGAGAGTTCAGTCAGAGCTCAGGCAGAGAGCAGAGCAGCTCAGCGCAGTTCAGTCTGCTAGTGGAGTCTAGTAGAGAGTGACACAGAGAAGTCACTCCAGCCTATTCAGAGCTGAATTAAGTGTGGCTCTGAGGCAAGCGTGCCGACGCTTGGAGAGCGGCGAAGAGGCAGCTCACCAACTGCCAGCGTGTGTGATCATAGGAGGACCTAGATAGGTCGAAGGCGAGAGGAATTTAATGAGACAGAGGAGCCTTAATAGCTCATCTCAACAAGTATTGCCGGACACTGGGATCCGAGCCTATAGGGATCTCCACGACTCAATAGGAGAACACCAGAGTTCCTGGAGGACTACAAGTCCCAGGAGTACCACCGCGCTGATACGTAGCAGGATCAGGAGGACGGAGTCCGGCTCGGCCGGGCCATCCAGGACCCTGTTCTTTTAGAGAGAAGATCCAATAACAAAGTCAGCCAGGTACAAGACAGAGACTAAGCTAGGCCCAGCTACACGCAGGCCAGAACTTATTACAAGAAAGGGAGAGAACAGGAGGCTACACACCTATCAAGTGGAGGAATCTGGATGTGCATCCTTCACCCTACAGTGCTCCGGGACATACCTGCAACAACATCAGTAAAGAGACTGCATTGTGTGTGACTGACTTCTTATCTGCACCCTGCTTCACCATAGACTTTGAGGGACCAGTCCCACCTGTGGGGGACTTAACATCTAGCTGCCATAACATCCCCTCAGAGATCTACCCTGCAGCGCTGGTCAATCAGATCAGAAACCACAGGTGGCGTCACAAACTATTACTATAATCCCCTGTAAATACCCCCCCATTGCATGACCGCCCAGGGCCATGGACCGAGTCCAGCTGCCAGTGACATCTCCCATAGAAATCGACGGGCTCGGTGCCGAGTACCCCATAGCCCTGGTACAATGTGGTGCGCGTCATCTTTGGCGTCACGAACAGGATTTGAAACTTACAATTTGTGAGTCCTGTGTTGCCTATTGGACTGTTTTGTGCAAAAAGACTGTGTGCTGTTGTGTGATTTTTGGCGCCATTTTCCGCCATTTTACCGCCATTTACAGCGCCACGGCGCGAAAAATAGTGGGCGTACCTGAAAAAGAGCGCTGAGCCTTGGACACGCCCCCAACGCTGACACGGCGGCAGGTCCTGTGGAGAGCTCCAGTGAACGCTCTGACTCAGAGCGCCAGCGACGCAGGTCCTGTCCCCACCGCTGTGCCTGCAGAGCTGCAGCCTTCAGAGAAGGTAGGCTCCGATTAACTAGGGGGGCGCAAACATGTCGCAGCAGCCAGCTGACAGCGCGGCCCCGGCCGGCGGCCCCAATGACTTACCAACTGGCGCTGCAGCGCAGGATAGAAATGTGGGCCCCTTACCTGGTCCTGTGGTCCCAATAGTACCGCTAACGCTGCCATACATGCCTGGAGCAAAGTGGCTCCCTCAGTACAGCGGCAAGCCAGACACCCTGCCCGGGTTCAAGCAAAAAATATGCAGCATAATGGACATGTATCCTATGACAGAAAAGCAAAGAGCTGCAGTAGTAATAGGGCAATTAACTGGTGCTGCTGAGAGAGAAGTAGAAACTTGGACAGCTGCAGATCAGGAATCAGTGCTTGCAATCTTCTTAAAGCTACAGACTATCTTTGAGGACCGCACTGAAACAGATCTCCGGATGAGTTTCTATCAATGCTCCCAGAAACCAGATGACAGCATTAGAGACTATGCTTGCCGGCTACAAGGGGCCCTGCGAACTCTTAAAGAAGTTAACCCTATAAGCGTCATTAACGAAAATCAAATGTTAAAGGAACAATTTGTACGGGGACTGAGGTCTCAAGCGGAAAGCAGAGCTGTGCACTGGTGGTCCGTGGATCATCCTGATGCTACCTTTGATGCTCTTAAGGATATGGCTATAAAAGGACTGCGACCTCTGGAAACACTCGAGATGGCAACCCAGTGTCACCCGAGTGAAACCACCCCAAAGTCAGTAGCATTCCCCGCTGGCTGCGGAAGCCAAAACGCAGGTGGCGCCCCCTACTGAGCTGGACTATTTGCGCTCAGAAGTGCGTCAGTTAACCAAAAACCTGGCCACTGTAATGAGTGCCCTGCAACTGCCGAGGGAGGAAGAAGGAAAGATCCTGCTAGCTGATTGCCCAGAAAATAGTCCCTTGGATGCGCCGGAGGAAAGGGAGGACGTCGCCCCACCGGAGGAGGACAACGCCACCTCCAGGAAGGACCCGCGACCAGCATCATCCTCGCCGAGAGCTCATCTGCTATCGCTGCCACAGAGAAGGTCACCCAGCACGTCTGTGTCCTTTAAACGAGCAAATCCTGGGTCCGAGGGCCAACACCCAGGAATAGACTCTTCAGGCCCCTCGGACTGGAACCGCAGGTTTGTGGGAGAAAGACCATACCTGTCCATCATACTGGACGGGATCGCAATCCCTGCCCTGCTGGACACTGGATCTCAGGTAACCATCATACCTGATGTTCTCTACAATAAGTACTGGTCCAGTGACAGTCTCCAACCCCCAAACCCTGACTTTGCCGTGTATGCCTCTAATGGCCTCCCTCTTGAGTTACGGGGAGCTAAAGATGTAGACGTAAAAGTGGGGAGAGTGGAGCTAAAGAATCAGGGACTTCTTGTAGTAAAGACTGTTAATGAAGAAAATGGGTTGAATGTGGTCTTAGGCACTAACATTATTAGTAACTGTTTGGAGGAGGTTGAGTTTTTACTCCAACAGCTCGCCGAAATTGCCAGACCGAGGCAAAAGGGAGAGATCCGGAGGGAGATCCGAACCCTGATGTGCCAGCAGCAAGTGAAACTGACCGGTGGTGAGATTGGTAATGTACGTGTGACAGACCCGAATCCCATTGTGATACCCCCAATGAGTGAAATGCTTATTTGGTGTAGAGCAGCAATAGGTCTGAAAGGACGGAACTACCAAGCAGTAGTAGAGCCCCATTGTTCAGAGCACAGACCTACACTCTTAACCGCCAGAGGGGTAGTGGAGGTACATAATGTGGAGGGTGCCAGTGCGTCTTCTCAACTGGGGAGAGGATGAAGTCAAATTACCACGTTATGCCACTGTTGCTAAGTTACATGCTGTGGATAATAACTCCATTCACCCGACGGAGCCCTTAACCTCCCTGCAACAAGTGGAGGATAACGGTCCGACCACCCAGGTGGAGGATTGGTGTCGACAGCTCCATGTTGGGACAGACACCACTCCAGCCCACCAGAAACAAGGAGTATACCGAGTGGTACAGGAGTATACCCAGGTATTCAGCAAACACCCACTCGACTTTGGGACAATAAAAGGGGTTCAACATCACATCCCCACAGGCAATCATCCTCCCATCAAAGAACGGTACAGGCCTATACCACCAGCACACTACCAGAAAGCTAAGGAGATGTTGCGTGATATGAAGGAAGCAGGGGTGATAAGGGATAGTTGTAGTCCCTGGGCAGCACCTCTAGTCCTAGTCAGGAAAAAGGATGGAAGCATGCGAATGTGTGTAGATTACAGACAGGTAAATCGCATTACACATAAAGACGCATATCCTTTACCACGCATTGAGGAATCCTTAGCTGCACTAAAGACTGCTAACTATTTTTCCACCCTTGACCTCACTAGTGGGTACTGGCAAGTAGCTGTGGCTGAGGAGGATCGGGAGAAAACGGCTTTCACCACCCCGATGGGACTCTGTGAGTTTGATAGGATGCCATTTGGACTCAGCAGTGCCCCTGGAACGTTCCAGAGAGTGATGGAGAGCTGCCTGGGACATCTCAACTTTGAAACTGTGTTGCTGTACCTGGACGACGTCATAGTGTACTCCAAAACGTATGAAGATCACTTGAAGCACCTGGCGGAGGTATTCGAGTCACTGTCCAAATATGGGATGAAACTGAAGCCTTCAAAATGCCATCTGCTCAAACAGAAGGTACAGTATCTGGGACATATTGTCAGCTCAGAAGGAGTAGCGCCAGACCCTGAAAAGATCACCGCCATCCAGAAATGGCCGGAGCCAAAAAATCTCAAGGAGGTGCAACAGTTCCTAGGACTGACAGGATACTACCGGAGGTTTGTGAAGGATTACACCAAGAAAGCAGCGCCTCTGCAAGACCTCCTGGTGGGACAGTCTCTCAAGAGCAGAAATTCTCCATTCCACTGGGGTAAAGAACAGGCAGAAGCATTCAAGGAAATGAAGGAGATCCTGACAGGCGATGAGATCCTAGCTTACCCTGACTACAGCCAGCCGTTCCTGCTGTATACTGATGCCAGCAATGAAGGATTGGGAGCAGTTCTCAGTCAGAAGCAAAATGGCCTGGAGAAAGTCATCGCCTATGCAAGCAGGAAGCTCCGCCCGACCGAGAGAAACCCAGAGAACTATAGCAGCTTCAAGTTGGAGTTCCTGGCACTGGTCTGGGCCATCACGGAGAGGTTTAAGCACTACCTAGCCTCCAGCAAATTCACTGCCTACACTGATAACAACCCCTTGACGCATCTTGAAACAGCTAAGCTGGGAGCCATGGAACAACGATGGATGGCTCGGCTGTCGAATTACCAATTCACAATCAAGTACCGAGCAGGCCGCAAGAATGCCAATGCTGATGCCTTATCCAGGATGCCTCATGAATCGGACACAGAAGAGGAAGTGGATGATCTGGAAGAGATTGAACTACCTGCCTTTCACAGGAATGGGATAATCCATGAGCAACACGCCAGCAGGAAGCCGCGTGACAAGACGTTAAATCCTTTACCTCACCACAGTTGGAAGGAGACTCAGGACAGTGATCCCGTTGTCAGCCGTATCAAGGAGCTGATAACTTAGGAAGGTTCCTCCTTGGAGAAGGATGCGCCTGAACAAGCTAAGCAGCTGTGGAATGAGAGAAGCCGGTTGTTCATCTACCGTGAGAAGCTGTGCAGGAGATACGTCAACCCCAGGACCCATGAAATGGTTTGGCAGATCGTAGTTCCCAGAGCAGACATTCAGATGGTGTTAGAGGCCTACCACGATCAAGCGGGACACTTTGGCTGGAAGAAGCTGGAGACCCTGTTGAAGTGTCGTTTCTACTGGGTGGGAATGCGCAGCTCCATTGAGAGATGGTGCCAGAAATGTGGACCCTGTGGTCTCAGAAGAAAAGACTACAGCAGTCAGAAGGCACCCCTGCAACCCATCAAGACGACTCGTCCCTTGGAGATTGTGGCCCTGGATCATGTCAAATTGTCACCCAGCCGGTCAGGATACTCCTATGCCCTGACTATGGTGGATCACTACTCCAAGTTCCTGGTGGTCGCCCCTGTCAAAGATCTGACGGCAGAAACAGCAGCAAAGACGTTCCAAGCGTATTTCTGCAGACCACACGGCTATCCTGAGCAGGTGCTAACTGACCAAGGCCCAGCCTTTGAAGCCGAATTGTTCAAGGAGTTCTGTCACTTGTACGGGTGTAAGAAGATCAGAACCACACCGTACCACCCCCAAACCAATGGTCTCTGTGAGAAGATGAATCACATCGTCATTGACCTGCTGAAGACTATACCACTCGAGGAGAGGAATCGGTGGCCAGACCTACTACCTGACCTAGTAGATTTGTACAATCACATACCTGTGAGTTCCACCAATTGCACCCCAGCTTATCTAATGCGGGCCAGACCAGGAAAGCTGCCCATGGATCTGGAGCTTGGTGTGGTAGAACCAGACGCAGATGTGACTACTGAGGACTGGGACACCCACAGACAGGAATAGTACAGGAAAGTACAGGCCTGTGTTGAAGATAGTCTTAATCGAGTAAGGATTAATCAAGAAAACCGCTACAACAAAAGTGCGCCAGTTGAACCTTTCGCACCTGGTCAAGTCGTACTAAAAAGAAGAGAAGATTACACAAACTCGACGATCAATGGGAAAGAGAGCCCTAAATCATACAGAGTTCCAGGTTTGATAACAAGAAGACGTGCATAATAAGCAAGGATGGAGGAAAAACGACTGCAACTGTGTCCAGAGACCACCTGAAGTTGTGTCCGGACCCATTAAAGCTTCGTGAGGAAGAACCTGTTGTCCATCAGGAAGAGAGTGATGAAGCAGTCATACATACAGATTTGGGAGATTTACCTGCAGATTGGCCCAGAATTGGAGACGCTGTAATCATTCCCGTGCTTCAATTCTATCCACCTGAAGAAGAACCTCTACAACCAGTTGTTGCAGTAGAGTCAGTGCCAGAGGAACCTGCCCCAGCAGAACCTCAACAAGTGGAACCCCAAGAAGTCGAACCTCAGGAAGAAGGATCCCCTGCAGAAGTCGAGCCAGTTCACTCAGCTCCCAGTGTGCTTGCCAGTCCAGTAGCGAGATTAAGGCAATTCTATACTTCACTTTCACGCAGACCAGACAGGGAAACTGCTACCTCACAGGTCATTGCACCACGCAGATCAGAACGTAGCACAAAAGGAAACATCCCTGCCAGGTTTAGAGATTAGTTCTACCCTGAGTAAATGTAGATAATTGTTTAGAGTCACTGTACATAAATGTATATATCTTTGTTTATACTATGCTTTATTATATAGATATTTATTAACCTGTTTTTCCCTTGGAACAAGTGAATGGACATTAATTTTACTTGTTTTCTCTACTCCTTTTTGAGCATTCCTTTTCCAAAAGAGACTGGGACTTTTAAGGTTGCTCAATTCCTCAACTCTTCATTATGCTAATGTATATAGTTATTTGTTTATTGTTGAAACCGTTCAAGAGTGCCTTACCTCCTGCAAAGGAAGAATTGTTTATATGTTGTTGTTCTGTTACCTGTTTTTGTATTTCAGCCCCGGAGTGCTGAGTTCTACTAGGGGGGAATGTGGAGCCCAGCTGTGACTGAAGCCACATCTTCCAGAGGGGTGCACTGACAGAAGATCCCACTAGAGGTCATTATACACACACACATGCAGCTTACCTAAAAAGACCATTAGAGGGAGCTGTGTAAGACGTATAAAAACCAGTTTTTAGTTTCACTTTGCCTCAGATAATGATCAGACTTCCAGAGACTGTCAGACAGACAGATTGTCCGCTTGGATAGTTCAGTCAGAGCTCAGGCAGAGAGCAGAGCAGCTCAGCGCAGTTCAGTCTGCTAGTGGAGTCTAATAGAGAGTGACACAGAGAAGTCACTCCAGCCTATTCAGAGCTGAATTAAGTGTGGCTCTGAGGCAAGCGTGCCGACGCTTGTAGAGCGGCGAAGAGGCAGCTCACCAACTGCCAGCGTGTGTGATCATAGGAGGACCTAGATAGGTCGAAGGCGAGAGGAATTTAATGAGACAGAGGAGCCTTAATAGCTCATCTCAACAAGTATTGCCGGACACTGGGATCCGAGCCTATAGGGATCTCCACGACTCAATAGGAGAACACCAGAGTTCCTGGAGGACTACAAGTCCCAGGAGTACCACCGCGCTGATACGTAGCAGGATCAGGAGGACGGAGTCCGGCTCGGCCGGGCCATCCAGGACCCTGTTCTTTCAGAGAGAAGATCCAATAACAAAGTCAGCCAGGTACAAGACAGAGACTAAGCTAGGCCCAGCTACACGCAGGCCAGAACTTATTACAAGAAAGGGAGAGAACAGGAGGCTACACACCTATCAAGTGGAGGAATCTGGATGTGCATCCTTCACCCTACAGTGCTCCGGGACATACCTGCAACAACATCAGTAAAGAGACTGCATTATGTGTGACTGACTTCTTATCTGCACCCTGCTTCACCATAGACTTTGAGGGACCAGTCCCACCTGTGGGGGACTTAACATCTAGCTGCCATAACATCCCCTCAGAGATCTACCTGCAGCGCTGGTCAATCAGATCAGAAACCACAGGTGGCGTCACGAACTATTACTATAATCCCTGTAAATACCCCCCCCATTGCATGACCGCCCAGGGTCACGGACCGAGTCCAGCTGCCAGTGACATCTCCCATAGAAATCGACGGGCTCGGTGCCGAGTACCCCATAGCCCTGGTACAATGTGGTGCGCGTCAGCGCCTTGTCCTCTGGTAGTCCCCAGGCTCACATTGCACGTCTCTCTCTCTCTGGTCCCCACTGTTAGCGGCGGGAGACGGCGGACGCTGGCCTGCATAATGCTGATGCTCAGCGGACGGAGCACTCCTCTGAGCTGCTGCTGAGTGCAGAGGTCCCACTACAGACGGCGGGGGACTCTCTCAATGTGGCCCACAGCGGCACCAGTACTCTCTGTGGGGGACGGCGCACGCCGCTCACCTGACTGCACGCTGCCCCGGATTGGAGCCAAACTCCCTGCTGCGCGTGCTTTCCCCTTTTATCCCGTTGCCCCCCTCGGTCAGGAGGAAGGTTCGGCTCTCTAATGCCTCCCCCAGGAAACAGGGGATGCAGCCTTACCAGTTCTGGCCCGGCACGCAGGTACCCGCGGTGCGGTCGTCCCTCTTACACGCTCATGCAGACACATCAATGTTGCATACATACACACACAGCTCTGCTGCATACATAATATACACACCCAAACAGCACACACCTGTCCCTGGGACATCATGGAATTTCCTCCACCTAATGAGGATCTTTCATTTCCTGCCCTATTGCACCTGATAGGTCAGTGTCCAGCACAGAGAGAGAGAATTTCAGAGCAACAGGATTATTTTTTTACCCCCACTGCAGTCCTGGACCTGTAGCAACCCCCATAGCTGCTATAGCTGTAGCTCCAATGCTGCAAGAAGCAGATAATTTACCCTACTTTTCATGTTTATCAAATGGGGAATGTTTGAAAATTTGTCATAGAATTATGGAATGTTAGATTTGGAAGGGACCTCCAAGGTCATCGTGTACAACCTCCTGCTCAATGCAGCGCAGGATGCACTAACTCATCCCAGACAGATGTCTGTCCAGCCTCTGTTTGAAGACTTCCATTGAAGGAGAACTCAACACCTCTTGTGGCAGCCTGTTCCACTCATTGATCACCCTCACTGTCAAAAAGTTGTTTCTAGTATCTAATCTGTCTCCTCCCATTCAATTTCATTCCATTGCTTCTCGTGTTTCCTTGTTCAAATGAAAATAATGATGATCCCTCTACACTGTGACAGCCCTACAGATATTTGCAGACAGTTATTAAGTCTCCTATAAGTCTTCTCTTTTGCAAGCTAAACATTCCGAAATCCTCTACCCTAACCATTCCTCATAGGACATTGTTTGCAGACCGGTCACTATTCTGGTCGCTCTTCTCTGAACCTGCTTCAGTTTGTTCATGTCTTTTTTAAAATGTAGTGCGCAGAAGTGGACACAGTATTCCAGATGAGGTCTGACCAAGGAGGAGTAGAGGGAGATAATTACTTCATGTGATCTAGACTCTAAGCTTCTGTTAATGCAGCTCAGAATTGTGTTTGCTTTTCTTGCTGCTGCATCACACTGTTGACTCATATGCAGTCTGTGATCTATTAGTATACCCAAGTATTTTTCAGATGTGCTGTTGCTTAGTTTTATTCCTCCCATTGTATATATGTCACGCTGTATAGCAGATATATATATATGTGATGTCAGTAATCTATATCAAAAGGGCAACATACAATATAACATGCCATAGATATATGATAACATAGAATTACCTGACAGAAAGTCCAGTGGGTCAATACGGAATCCGTTATACGCTGTCTCCGGCTAGAGGGTGACCGGGGTCTATGCTGACCCTAAACTGGGGTCCTAACTAATCCCTCTACCTGGAGGTACTGTTAAAGGTACAGAGGTCCAGGCCACCAGCGTAAACCCTGTCTCCTATCAATCCCTGCCAACTGTAATCTAGTCCTAAGAAGGACCCTGATTACCACCAAAGGGAATGAACAGGTAACGGTTAATGAACAGAAAGACATACAAGAAAGACGAGGAATAAAGTAAATAAAGTCTTACATACAACACTCACACACAGTAGGAACACCTAAGGTCTCAGAGATAAACTATAAGCTATAAGAGTAAAAACAACTAAGGAGCTCTTAGCTTAAGTATTCTCAGAACCGATCCAGTCTGCTAGACTACATGAATGCTTTCACCGGCATCTAACACCCAGACTGGCAGGTATATAAAGGAAGCTAATTAGAACATAATCAAAAGCAGCCGGGCGAGGCTGGACCTAGTCTTAGCAAAGAGCTAGGTAAAATTAACTCCCTCATTACTAAACACAAAGAAACAGCAACTCAGCTGTGAGAAGTCAGAGTGTGTAATCGCGACGATCCTCGTGGCGATACACCCATGACAATATATGCCAATGCAATCAGTTTACCCTCAATTCCTTCATCTAAATCAATGATAAAAATGTTGAAAAACACTGGGGCCAGGACAGAGCCTTGTGGTACACCACGAGACATTCTTCCAATTGGATGTGCAATCATTTATTACCACTCTTTGGGTCTGATCACTAAGCCAGTTATGAATCCATCTAACAGTTGCCTTGTCCATTCCATAGTCATTTTTCAATAAGGATTGTGTGAGATACTTTGTCAAATGCTTTGCCGAAGTCAAGATATACTACTATATACTATATGTATATCTACCGCATTTCACTGATCCACCCAGTCAGTGATTCCATCATAGAAGGAAATTAAGTTAGTCTGACATGACTTATTAGTTACAAACCCATGCTGGCTCTGGTTAATCACTTCATTCTCATCCAAGTACTTACATGCATGTTGTTTAATAATTTGTTCAAAGATCTTTCCTTGTATAGAAGTAAGGCTCACAGGCCTATATTTCCCTAGGTCCACCTTCTTCCCCTTCTTGAAGATATGGCTCCAATCTTCTGGGACTTCTGTTCTCCAAGAATTTTCAAACATTATGGAGAGTGGTTCAATACTTTCCTTTGCTATGTCTTTCAGTACCCTAGGGTGTAATTCATCTGGACTTGGAGACTTGACTTCATTTATGTTGGCTAAGTGTTCCCTCACCATCTGTTTATTGATAAAGTGGATTCTTCTATTCCTTTAATAGCAATGTGAAGACCAGTTGATGTTACATTTACTTTCTAAGAGAAAACAGATAGGAATTGAAAAGTTCGGCCTTCTCAACATAATTTTTTACCACTTCACCAGTTTCATCCTGTAAAAATCCTATAGCATCTTTGACTTTTCTTTTACTTTTTACATACCCCCAAAATCCTTTCTTATTGCTTTTGAAGTTTCTTGCAAGCCTTAATTCATTATCAGCTTTAGAAATCTGATGCGTGCCCTGCAGGTTCTGCAGACAGCATTATATTCTTCTTTAGATATGCCTCCCTCTTTTTTTTTATTTGATAAACATTTCTTTCTTCCTTTTTAACATATGTTTAAATTCTGTGTTCATCCATTCTGATTTCCTGAAATGCTTCCTATTCTTCCCTCTTTTAGGGCTGTCCTCTGAAGCCAGCAGAATAGTGAGTGCAGCTCTGAGGTATAATACAGGATATAACTCAGTATCAGTACAGAATAAGTAATGTAATGTATGTACACAGTGACTCCACCAGCAGAATAGTGAGTGTAGCTCTGGAGTATTATACAGGATGTAACTCAGGATCATTACAGGATAAGTAATGTAATGTATGCACACAGTGACTGCACCAGCAGAATAGTGAGTGCAGCTCTGAAATATAATATAGGATGTAACTCAGGATCAGTACAGGATAAGTAATGTAATGTATGCACACAGTGACTGCACCAGCAAAATAGTGAGTGCAGCTCTGGAGTATAATACAGGATGTAACTCAGGATCAGTACAGGATAAGTAATGTAATGTATGCACACAGTGACTGCACCAGCAAAATAGTGAGTGCAGCTCTGGAGTGTAATACAGGATGTAACTCAGGATCAGCACAGGATAAGTAATGTAATGTATGCACACAGTGACTGCACCAGCAAAATAGTGAGTGCAGCTCTGGAGTGTAATACAGGATGTAACTCAGGATCAGCACAGGATAAGTAATGTAATGTATGCACACAGTGATTCCACCAGCAGAATAGTGAGTGCAGCTCTGGAGTATAATGCAGGATGTAACTCAGGATTAGTACAGGATAAGTAATGTAATGTATGCACACAGTGATTCCACCAGCAGAATAGTGAGTGCAGCTCTGGAGTATAATACAGGAGGTAACTCAGAATCAGTACAGGATAAGTAATGTAATGTATGCACACAGTGACTGCACCAGCAAAATAGTGAGTGCAGCTCTGGAGTATAATACAGGATGTAACTCAGGATCAGTACAGGATAAGTAATGTAATGTATGCACACAGTGACTGCACCAGCAAAATAGTGAGTGCAGCTCTGGAGTATAATACAGGATGTAACTCAGGATCAGTACAGGATAAGTAATGTAATGTATGCACACAGTGACTGCACCAGCAAAATAGTGAGTGCAGCTCTGGAGTGTAATACAGGATGTAACTCAGGATCAGCACAGGATAAGTAATGTAATGTATGCACACAGTGATTCCACCAGCAGAATAGTGAGTGCAGCTCTGGAGTATAATGCAGGATGTAACTCAGGATTAGTACAGGATAAGTAATGTAATGTATGCACACAGTGATTCCACCAGCAGAATAGTGAGTGCAGCTCTGGAGTATAATACAGGAGGTAACTCAGAATCAGTACAGATAAGTAATGTAATGTATGTACACAGTGACTGCACCAGCAGAATAGTGAGTGCAGCTCTGGAGTATAATACAGGATGTAACTCAGGATAAGTATTGTAATATGTAAATGTACTGTGACTCCACTAGCATAATAGTGAGTGCAGCTCTGGAGCATATACTGTAATTCAGATGAAGGAACTCTCCTCAGTAGACCGCCTGGTATAAATCTTCCCCATTGTGTAAACAGTCGCTCAGACATATTGTCAGACTTCCGAAAACAATAACGCTATTACACAATTGATTATAAACTTCACAATGCAACGTATCGTATATAATGGGTAATTAAAATCCGAGCAGGCGGCTTTATACACAAAGGAGGAACGGTATGAGAGGAAAAGGGGGTACGGAGAGATAAGAGATGCTTTTGTGGGGTTCTGCTGTACACCAGCCGGAGGATCACACACTTACACTATAGGCTATTTCTAGTGACCAGATGGGGGGGGGATCCGTCTATTCTCTCTGCAACTGTTCCTATTGTATGTGAGGAGCGGTCGGGCTTTCTGACATATTTATATCACACAACACATGAGACATGCCGGGACAGTCCCAGATTTCATGAGGATTTGTCCTTGAACATTCTTGTCGCTGACAGTGATCTCTTCTCCAGACTCATACCGGTGAAATAAAGAAGAGCAAGTACCGTATTTAGTAGATGTTTATCACATATACACACAAGGAACATAGAAAAATAGATACAAACACACATATGCAACAATGTATGGCATTCACAGATTCATACAAGCCTCCAATAAGCCGCCTTGTCCTGGTGTCCATCAGACTGGTCCTAATATCGGTCAGTGACTTCTCAAGTACAGGGGATCGGAGCGGTCGCTACTTTTTACCTACTCTTTGTATGATTGACATAGGATTATTTTTTTTTCCTATTTGTCTTATTTATTTATTTTTAGCCCAGATCATTTCCAGATGTCATAACCCCTGCTGTCTGGCAGCTCTCCCTATTTTCTGTGACTCATATTTATCATATTGAGAGTAATATTTTAGGGCCTGTCAGCCCCTCCCCCACCCTTCAGGCATACAGACGCAGGCCGGGGGGGCTAGAGGACAGAGTGGAGCTGGCACACGTTTGGCACATGTGTGACAGCCTCAAGTTATTTGCGAGAAAAATAATGCATTAGTTGGGACGTAGTCAAGTCTTATTATTTTATTAACCACTTATAGACCTAGCAGCCTATTACATCCCATCATGTAAGCAGACTGGTCATGCCTACAATATTGCCAGCATAATACCCTCCTAGTATGGTGACCCTGCTCCTTCCACCATATATCACTTGCCACACTCCTCAAATACTCTGTGCTGCTGGAGTGCTCTGCTCATCCCCTTGTATCCGTCCGCTTCGCACACCTGTTACATGCAGCCCTGTCCTCACTAACATCATCACATGAGTGGATTCTTTCCTTTCCCTTAAGCCTACCCTAAAATATTCATTGCTGTGGTTTGTTCAGGATGTTCTTCACACCAGTGTGCCTGCAATTGTCCATTCAGAGCTTCTTCTTAGTAAAAGGGCACTAGTATAGGAGTGCGACTGACTGACAACTGAGTGGGTAAGCTACACTATCCCCCCAATGATTGGATCTCAACTACAGCTTGGTAAAACATGAAAAAGGTAGTTACTCTGGGGTGGAGCAGGAGGTGTGGCTTATGTTAAGCATAGGTGGAGCTTAGAGATCTAGCAAGATTCTCCTACTCACAAATTAAAGTAATAAGAAAATATTAACTACTGTAAATTGAATGTAATGATAATTTATAAATCAATCAATTTTGATTTAGCACAAAATATTCTTACATTAAAAATAGACATAAATTACAATTATTATTACCATTTGTAGTATTATTTTCAGATAACAGTTAAACACTCTGTCGCCCTCTGCTGGTTAAACTCAGTATATCTGAGACTTAAACTACTCTTCCTTTGGCCATATTAATGCAATTATTATTGTATTTTAGGACACTTTTTATACCTCTATGGGCAGGTTCAAGCGACCATTTTCTCCACATCTGAAAAAATCGATCCGATTATGCTAATCACACTCTGATCAGAGTGTGATCCGATTTTCTCAGAGGTGAAGAATTAAAAAAAAAAAAAAAAAAGTTTCTCCATCTTTTCCATTGTGTCAGTCCATGAAAATCGGAATGCACTCGGATGTCATCTAAGTGCAGTCCAATGTTTTCCATGGTGATCTACCTGGTCGTACACCCATCAACATTAACATTAAACCCACCACCCTAATGGTGGGCAGCTCCACTTTTGCCACCTAAACAGCTCTAATCTGTTGAGTGATGATATCAATAAGACAATATTGCAGGCTAACTTTATACAGGACATGCACATTTTCTACATATACAGTATAAAAGTCTACACACAATATAAGTACAATATAAAAGTCTACACACCAATGTTAAAATGCTCAGTTTTTTGTCATGTAATCAAATCATACCCAGAAGAATTATTTCAGACTTTTTCCTCCCATAATCTGTACAAATCCATTGAGAAACAAAATGAAATTATTTTGGGGGAAACAATTAAATAAAATAATGCAGTTGCATAAGTGTGAACACCATCTTATAATTGGGAGTGTGGATGTGTTCAGCATTTACCAATCACATTTAATTTCATTTTACATAATAGTCAGTACACAGCTTTCATAATTTACAGTGATTCTATTTAACCCCATGTAAAGTTTTGCTGTTCTAGGAGGATTTTCCTGACATTTTCTTAGTTGCATTTTACTGCAAAAGCCATGGTCTGTAAACAGCTTACAACACAGCAAAGGAATCTCATTGTTGAAAATTATCAGTCAGGAGAAGGGTACAAAAAATTCGAAAGGCATTAGATATTCTATGGGATACAGTGAAGACGGTCATCAAGAAGTGGCTAAAATTTGGCTCAACAGTTACATTACCTGGAACTGGACATCCATCAACAATTGATGGAAAGACAAGAAGAAATTTGGTCGAGGAGACTGCCAATAGGCCTACAAGAACCACGAGTAAGGCTTTCTAAGCTGAAACGTGTTGGTCTATTACTGGATATCTTGCCATCTTTTTCAAGTGTTTTTCAATACATTTTGTATTTTTATGACTTTTTTTCTCTATTGAATTTTTCCTTCCCTTTTGTCTTGAAGACAAGTCTGGTCCCAGTCTGATCCGTGTGAGATCCTCAGCTGTAGGCCGGGGTCACACTTGCGAGTGTGATGCGAGAAACTCGCGCAAGTCTCTAGTTTAATACCCGGCACTGCCGCCGCCACTCGGGACCGGAGTGTGCGACTGCATGTATTTCTATGCAGCCACACACTCCGGTCTGAGTGCCGGCGGCAGTGCCAGATATTGATGCGAGTTTCTCGCATCACACTCGCAAGTGTGACCCCGGCCGTATTAAACAATTCGATGAGATGACTCCCCCTCCTCCCTTGCTTTTTTCACAGCAACATTAAAGGAGCTTCAGGAATTTCTGGCAAGTACTGGTTGTGCACTGCATGTGACAACAATCTCTGTATTCTTCATATGTCTGGTCTGTGGGGTAGGATGGCAAGACGAAAGCCTTTGCCTACAAAGAAAAATATTCAAGACTGGATATATTTTCACAAAACCAACATCAAGTCTTCCAAAAGCCTGTATGAAAACATGTTTTGGTCTGATGAGACCACAGTTACACTTTTTGGCCATAATGCCAAAAGATATGGCTGGCACAAAGCCAACACTGCTCATCACCAAAAGAACACCATACACAAAGTGAAGCATGGTGGGGCTGCATTATGCTTTTGGGCTGTTTTCAACTTTGGCTTTAGTACAGGTGGAGGGAATTATGAAAAGTTCCAAATGTCAGTCAATTCTGCAACAAAACCACCAATCTTCTGCTAAAAAGCTGAAGATGAAGAGGAATTTCACTTTCAGTATGACAACAATACTAAGCTTACCTCCAAATAAAAAAAAAGGCTTCACCAAAAGATTAACGTTTTGGAATTGCCCAGCCAGAAAGCCAGAGCCCAGGCCAGAATCCAATAGAAACATGTACACATGTCACATGCAATCTGACAGATGTGGAGTGCAAGGAAGAGTGGGCAAAGATTGACAATTCTAGATGTACCATACTGATAGATTCCTACCCAAACTAAATGCTGTCATAAATTAAAAAGGTACTTCAACAAAGTATTAGTTTAAGCGTGTACATATTTATGCAACCACATTATTTTAGTTCATTTTTCTTTTTCCACCCAAAAGATTTCAGTTTGTTTCCCAATGGATTTGAAATAGGAAAATGGTTGCACTCAATCGTGTTAAAGCATGTCAATGTGAAATACGTGAAATGTGAATAGCAAAATGGCTTTTGAAATTTAGGAAAAATACACATGAGACGCTTCGCACAAAATTTGGCCAAATAATGTGAGCCCATCCACCATAGTCAAGGTAATCTCATGAATGGATGGGTCCCTGACCTCCCTGTCCAGTGTGAACACTTACTTATGGCTAATCTCTGAATGTATGGGTGAATATAAACACCTCTCTTGGTAAAGCCGACATTTATGGGTTGGTCGGAACCTGATGTGATTAGATGTAATTAAAACCAAATTTTGTGCGAAGTGTCTCATGTATTTTTCCTAAATTTCAAAAGCCATTTTGCTATTCACATTTCACGTATTTCACATTGGCATGCTTTAACGCGATTGAGAGCAACCATTTTCCTATTTTGATATGTAAGCTGTTTTTTGGTATGCACCTGTTCAGACTAGTTCTCGTTGTTTCAGTCAGTTTTTCTGTTATTTACACTGTGTTCCAAATTATTATGCAAATAATATTTTCTCAGATTTTACCAAATTACCTATATGAATTGCAGTCATTGTAATTTTCCAGTCAAATAACTATTAGAGTACAATTGAAAGGTTTTTGTACAAACTGCCTATGATAACAGTATATATTTTTTTAAAATAAAACATTCAAACTGCACTCAAAATGCATGTTCCAAATTATTATGCACAGCAGAGTTTTCAACCTTTTCATTTTAATAAAGAACAAAAAAATGGTCATTTTTGAAATTATAAGCATTAGCAGGTTATTACAAACTGAAATCAAACAGTTTTCAACTCAAAACTCTATTCTAGGTGATGTTACATTTGCACATAGGACCCCTTGTCCGAAAGGAGCTTCTGAACTCTCTCGTCCATTGAATTTGTCAGGTTTTGGATGGTTTCTGCTTCAATTGTTTTGCATGAGGACAGAATACCCTCCCAGAGCTGTTGCTTAGATATGAACTGCCTCCAGCCATCATAGACACTCCTTTTGATGATGCTCCAGAGGTTCTCAATGGGGTTGAGGTCAGGGGAGCATGGGGGCCACACCATAAGTTTGTCCCCTTTTATGTCCATAGCAGCCAGAGATGCAGATGTGTTATGTGCAGCATGAGACGGTGCATTATCATGCATGAAAATGATCTTGCTGCGGAATGAACGGTTCTTCTTCTTGAACCATGGCAGGAAGTGCTGTTTGAGAAACTCAACATACACTATGGAGTTCATCTTTACCCCTTCAGGGATCCTAAAGGGGCCGACAATCTCTCTCCCCATGATTCCAGCCCAAAACATTACTCCACCTCCTCCTTGTTGGCGCCGTTGCTGTGTTTGCATGGGGTGTCCATCAACCAGCCATCCTCCACTCCATCCATCTGGACCATCGAGCGTTGCACGGCACTCATCGGTGAAAAAACAGTTTTGAAGTCAGTCTTCATGTATTGTTTGGCCCACTGGAGCCGTTTCTGCTTGTGTGCAGTGGATAGAGGAGGTCGACAGGATGGCTTACGCACAGCTACAAACCTCTGAAGGACCCTGCATCTTGTTGTTCGGGGGACGTTGGGGGCACCAGCAGCTTCAAAAACTTGTCTGCTGCTATGACAAGGCTTTTTTACCGCTGCTCTTTTAACCTGACGTAATTGCCTGTAGGAAAGAGTCCTCAATTTTCCCTTATCAGCACGCACACGTGTGTACTGTGAATCAGCTACATACTTCTTGATTGTGCGATGATCACGATGAAGTGTCTTGGCAATGTTGATTGTAGTCATGCCTTGACCTAAACACTCCACAATTTGTTGCTTCTCAGCAGCCGACACATCCTTTTTCTTTCCCATTTTGGCAGAAAATGTAGGCTGCTTAATAATGTGGGACAGCCTTCTTAAGTAGTCTTGCCTTTCATTGGACACACCTGCCAAACTAATTAGCACAGGTGTCTGCAATTGCTTACAGTGATATAAAGAGCCCTGACACACATCACCATCAATGAGTTTAACTGACAAAAAAATTCTTACCTTATCACTCCTAAACAATTTTTGCATAATAATTTGGAACACAGTGTATATCCAAATGGATTTGTTTAGACTAATGGTGACTTTAAAGGTAAATAAGTTCTGAAATAATTTTACTTGGTAGGATTTTTTTTTACATGATAAAAACCTGGCATTTTAACAGGGGTGTGGAGACTTTTTATATCCACTGTATACATGCACAAATATGCATTCACTAAAATTCAGCTTTGCACACACTCATTTACTACATAAAGCCACAAAAATAAATAGAAAATGCATTTGTTAGCGTGCAGCCCCACAAATTACATTCCCTAGGCACTGCCCTTTTGTACCAAGAGGAACATACAGCCCAGCACTCTGGTTCTCTCTCCCCCCGGTAATTGATGTTCACAGATCCTCCTTCCATAAGAGAACAAGTCACCTTTCTCCATATTTTCACATTCTAGTTATGATGCTCAGGTGATGAAGGACAGGAGTCAGTATGGACACACTGATTGCTCAGCAGTTACACAGTCTCATAGTCTGCAGGAACTTTTTCAGTAATTTGTACCATAGTAATTCCGTTATGTGCTCAGACCAGTCTACATTCCCCACACACCACAATGAGCCGGGGCACCAATGACCCTGTATCCAGTTTACAAGTTGTCCTTTCCTGGAACACTGGTGGCAGGTAATAATCACTGCATAGCAGGAACAAGCCACAAATCCTGACAATTGACAAATGCTGTCACC
>JARQOD010000003.1:106315787-106623907 GCA_033576555.1 Oophaga sylvatica
AAAAACAAAACATCATTTTTAAACCCCCTGACACACCTTCCATAATTTAAAACATTTCCTTTTTTTCCAAAAAGATTTTATCTATCGGGGGTCGGAATAGGGTTGACAGCGTCACAGATCTCACCCGGAGTTTTTTCGGGTCACCACCGTTCTCCATTTCAGCCTACCCAGTGCCCTCAGGAAAATGGTTTTTCCGCTTGGGGGGGGGGAGGACACCTCTACAACCAAAATCAAACCCCTGCGTCAATTCTTCTAAGGTCATCCTAAAAATCACCGTCAACTAACAAAACCCAAAAAACCATTAATAAGCCCCTTACCCCTGCAAACCCGGGCCCTTTCTTCCGGCCCCTTGGGCCATGTCAACTCCTCAGGTTACGGGGGGTTTGTCCTTTTTCTTTTAGTCTGAACAAGAGATACTGAAATAATGCCTCCCTGTACTGCGCCCCAAAGACAACCTCCATACTCCCCTGTGCACCCTCTACCCCGCTGCTCTGTTTTTCACCTATGACCCCTGGTGGACCTCCGGTCTGGCCAGTATTTCACCTGACAGTAAAGCTGCCTCCTCCAGAATCTCTGCCCCTGCCACCAAATCCTCATCAGGATAGTCCTTACAGATATTGTGCCAGGCGTCAGGACAGTCCCTGTGAGGGTGACCGATCTTCCCACAGAGGTTGCACCTGATGTTCTGGCAGTCTGCAGCCACATGGCCGACTTCCCCACACAGTTGCACTTCACCACAGTACACGTATTTGCCAGGTGACCTGCCTTGCCACATTTGAAGCACTTACGAGGCTGCCCAGGATAGAAACACACACCCCTCTCCCTCCCAATAAAGAAGGAGTTGGGTAAGTGGCAGTGATATTATCGCATTGGCGCAGTTTCACCAAAACCCTCCACCCTCCGTCCAATACCATCATTGTCTCTGCTTTTGGTGAGGTCAGAGACCAGTCACAATGCCTCCGGAGCCACACCCACAATGTCCTGCGGGGAACAGACTCATTCCAGAAGATGAGATAACCGTAACGGTATCTGGCTTAGAGATAGGAATAAAGCTGAACTTACTCCAGCCCTCAAGTCTCTAAACTTGGGGAAATTAGACCAAAACCGTCCAGGTCACTCATGAGCTTAAAGCTGACGTCATAGCCCTGCCTGTCTGGAAGATTAATCACCGCCAAGATGCTGACTGGCGCAAACCCCATCTGGCGACACAAGAGCTCCCTGACCACAAACCTTCTATCTGGAAGATCCTCCTTGGCACCTCTGTGCCGGAAACGCACGACGTTTCTTCTTTCCGTCTAAACGCCTGGCCGGTATAATTGGCACCAGAGGTGAAGGACGGAGCACCACGACTCCAGGCATTACTGGGGGGAACCTGCGGGTCACACTAGGCTGACTGACGGGGTGAGGGTCAGCAGCAGGGGGGGCTGCTACACCTTGTGTGCTCGGAATTAAAGGGGGAAAATCACAGACATTATCATGTACATTATCATCAACATCAATGTCACTATCAATTGTGCAGCGTCCAGCAAAGATACTGTGCTCCCCCAAAACCCCGACCCCTCAGATACAGCGTGGTTATCCCCAGCATCAAGCCCTGCTGGGACCACAGGAACTACGGCACATGTCCACTGCCTAACTGTGGTGCTTGGCATTCTGAGACCTGTAGTCCCTCTGCTGAAATATGTCCCATGCTGCTGCTTGGAATCTGCTGCAGGCGGCTGTGCTAGGCATTCTGGACTTGTTGTACCTCTACTGGAATGTGCCCTTCATGCTGCTGCTTGGAATCTGCTGCAGGCTGTTGTGCTGGCATTCTGTGACTTTGTTGTACCTGCTGGAATCTGCACTACATGCTTCTGCTTTGGATCTGCCGCAGGCAGTTTTGCTGGGCATTCTGAGACTTGTGGTACCTCTGCTTGGTCTGCACTACAGGCTGCTGCTGGTGCGGCATTTGCCCCTTTTGGAAGCAGAAACTTGCAGGCTGCAGCACTGGCCGCACCTGCTTCTGGGGGTCCACCTGGGACAATGTCTGACCTGGAACCTGCAGAGTTCTGCTTGTGTGACTTAAACAGTTCCTGGTTCCTATAAGTCTCCGCCAGGGGCCCCATCCTCTCTAGGACGCAGTCCATGTCCCTCACCACTTTTGCCAGCAATACACCCAGTGTGTTCAGAGTCTCGTCATAAAAGTCGTGACTCCCGGATTAATAGCCTTTAGCTTATAGCAAGTGTCTATCTGCATCTGTAGTGAGTCTTTCTGCTGCTGTAACTCACCGAACTTCTTGACCAGTCCTGGGATTCTCCTCTGCGAGCTGAAGCTCAGGTGCACGCGGCTTCTCCTCCTGGGATCCTGCATTCAGCGATGTCCCCGGCTGCTTGAACCCAGACGTCTCCTTAATTTTCACCTCCGCTGGTTTCATGGCTCCAGGCTCCATAGCACTTTTACTGCTGCCACCTGACTGCGACCTTGTGCGTCCAAGCTCGCCATGCTGGTCACCACATATTTCTGCTGCAAGTTTTCCTGTAATGTCTGTCTCTCCAGTGAGGTTCTCCTCTGCCTTCTGGAGTCAGCTGCACACCTGAAGCCGCTGATGGCCTCTCCTGAGCTGCAGGCTGCTTCCCTCCATTCAGCTTCTCACCAGGAGATTTCTTCTGGATTTCTCCTAATTGCACTTCACTTTGCTTGCCTTGGCTGGCCGACTGCTTAACTGCAACTTTCTTACATACAATGGCTTTTCCTTGTTCCGTTACTTTACTCACTTTCACAGCTTCATCCTTCTTGTTGCTGCTACTTCCATTCGGAGCTTTCTTCCCATCAAAATCACTTTAGGATTCCCATCTGCATTAGAAACAGCTTGGGCGCTTTTTCCCAGTGTAGCCTGGAAGCCTGGGCCTTGCTTGGGGAGTTTCCCCGCCCAGGTGGCCCCTCCCTGGGCTTGCTCCAGACATCAGGAGAGCTACAAACACACAACCTCTCAGCTAGGAGGCAGTATATAGTAGTTATATTCTTGTACAAGAATGCAGTATTATAGTAGTTATATTGTTCTACATATGGGTCAGTATTATAGTAGTTTATAGTCTTGTACATAGGGGACAGTATTATAGTAGTTATATTCTTGTATATAGGGATCAGTATTATAGTAGTTATATTCTTGTACAAAGAGCAGTATTATAGTATTATATTTTTGGACATAGGGGCAGTGTTATACTAGTTATATTCTTGTGCCTAGGGGCAGTATTATAGTAGTTATATTCTTGTACATAAGGTCATTATTATAGTAGTTATATTCTTGTACATATGGACAGTATTATAGTAGTTATATTCTTGTACATAGGGGCAGTATTATAGTAGTTATATTCTTGTACATAGGGGCAGTATTATAGTAGTTATATTCTTGTACATAGGGGCAGTATTATGGTAGTTATATTCTTGAACATAGGGCAGTATTATAGTAGTTATATTCTTGTACATAGAATGCAGTATTATAGTAGTTATATTGTTCTACATATGGGTCAGTATTATAGTAGTTTATAGTCTTGTACATAGGAGCAGTATTATAGTAGTTTATATTCTTGTACATGGGGGACAGTATTATAGTAGTTATATTCTTGTATATAGGGATCAGTATTATAGTAGTTATATTCTTGTACAAAGGAGCAGTATTATAGTAGTTAATATTTTTGACATAGGGGCAGTGTTATACTAGTTATATTCTTGTGCCTAGGGCAGTATTATAGTAGTTATATTCTTGTACATAAGGGTCATTATTATAGTAGTTATATTCTTGTACATATGGACAGTATTATAGTAGTTATATTCTTGTACATAGGGGCAGTATTATAGTAGTTATATTCTTGTACATAGGGCAGTATTATAGTAGTTATATTCTTGTACATAGGGGCAGTATTATGGTATTTATATTCTTGAACATAGGGCAGTATTATAGTAGTTATATTCTTGTACATAGAATGCAGTATTATAGTAGTTATATTGTTCTACATATGGGTCAGTATTATAGTAGTTTATAGTCTTGTACATAGGAGCAGTATTATAGTAGTTATATTCTTGTACATAGGGATAGTATTATAGTAGTTATATTCTTGTATATAGGGATCAGTATTATAGTAGTTATATTCTTGTACAAAGGAGCAGTATTATAGTAGTTATATTTTTGGACATGGGGCAGTGTTATACTAGTTATATTCTTGTGCCTAGGGGCAGTATTATAGTAGTTATATTCTTGTACATAAGGGTCATTATTATAGTAGTTTATATTCTTGTACATATGGACAGTATTATAGTAGTTATATTCTTGTGCATAGGGGCAGTATTATAGTAGTTATATTCTTGTACATAGGGGCAGTATTATAGTAGTTATATTCTTGTACATAGGGGCAGTATTATGGTAGTTATATTCTTGAACATAGGGGCAGTATTATAGTAGTTATATTCTTGTACATAGGGGCAGTATTATAGTAGTTATATTCTTGTACATAGGGGCAGTATTATGGTAGTTATATTCTTGCATATAGGGGCAGTATTATAGTAGTTCTATTCTTGTCCATAGGAGAGGATAGACGTGTGTTTGTGAGCTCCCAGCAGGGCGGAGGCATGGCTTCTGACCCAGGTGGAGGGGAGGGAAGCTGGGCTGATGATCCAGGGAGAGCCCTCAGCCTGGAGTGTGGCTTGCAGCATGGACCTGGGTGATGGAAAGCTGGAAATGGTGGCTGGTGAGTCTTCTAAACCTGCTTGTTATGTTGCTGGATTGAGTGGTAAAGTTACAAGGCAAAGTATTTTTAAGCTGGAAATGCAAATCAGCAAATTGCAAGATGAAATTAACAAAGAGACTGATCCAAAGATAAAACTGATGAAAAGTGAGAGCCTGGATGATTGCAGGCGAGAGCTGGGCATTCGGAAAGAAAACTTGGACAAAGATGTAAACTCTGTGCCCAGAAAGGAAACTTGGGCTATGGAGAAAAAGAGGGGAACCAGAGCCCAGAAGATGAACAGAAAACAAGATAATGGGTAATAAAGACATTAAATATAAAGCTGTGCACGGTGCGGAGCAAGAAAGTCTGGAAAGAAATGTATCACTGATATCAGCCGCACAATGTGAGGGGTCTGAGGCATCAGACAATGCTCCAGAGGAATGTGTGTCAGCAAACGTGGGGTTAACTGCAGTGCCCTCTGTATGCAGCTCCCATGAGTGATAAAGGAAGTGCCCCCTGTACTGATACTGTGTGTGAGACCCCGCCAGTGCTGTGTGTGAGACCCCACTCACTGGTGCTGTATGTGAGACCCTGCTCACTGGTGCTGTATGTGAGACCCCACTCACTGGTGCTGTATGTGAGACCCCGCTCACTGGTGCTGTATGTGAGACCCCGCTCACTGATGCTATATGTGGGTCCCTGCTAACTGGTGCTATATGTGAGACCCCGCTAACTGGTGCCGTATGTGAGACCCCGCACAGTGCTGTATGTGTGACCCCACACAGTGCTGTATGTGAGACCCCGCTCACTGGTGCTAGCAACTGTCTGTCTGTAACAGATAATACGAACATTATAATGGACTCTGAACCCTCCATGTCAGTGAATGGAGACCACACTGAAATGATAATGGACTTTGAATCCTCCATGTCAGTGGATGGAGACCACATTGTGAAACAATCAGTAGTGGATCTGGGCATGTCTGCAGCTCAAACAGGTGTCAGTAATCATGGGGCCGGAGAGAGCTCCAGCACTGATCCTTCAGCAGCGGTGGAGATTTCCAGCACTGATCCTCCTGTGGCTGGGGAAAGCTCCAGCACTGATCCTCCTGTGGCTGGGGAAAGCTCCAGCACTGATCCTCCTGTGGCTGGGGAAAGCTCCAGCACTGACCCATCTGCTGACCAACATCAGTTCAGGAGACTGTTCTCCAATGTCACGAGACTAGTGAACCCTCCACCTCAGAGGAGGAACGCAGTCAGGATAAAGTACATGGGACCAGAGGAGAAAATCCCATCTAGAATCTATATTGGAAAGGTTCTTCTGAAAGAGTTTATGAAGTTTAAGGCGTCTGAGGTCTACGCTCTGATCCATGTCCCATCCAGCAGGATCTATGACATCAGCTTTAAGCTCCAGTGTGATCTGGATCTGTTCTGGAACATTTATAATGACACTAGAGAAGATGAGATCTGGGATCATCTCCAGTGTATCCAGCTGTCTAAGCCACAGGAAATAACGGCCACTGTCCTGTTCCAGTCTGAGGTGGTGTCGCTGGCGGATCTGCAGCATTGGCTGAGCCGGCAGTGCATGGTGAGAAGTTATCCTGAGAAGATCTATGATGAGGAGCAAATATGGAATGGAGGATATTCTGTTAAAATCCAGCTTCTACAAGAGAATGGTGTAACCAGGCATCTGCCGCACTCCTTCTACCTGGGCTCAGAGAGGGGGATATGCTACTACCCCAGTCAGCCACGTCTGTGCCATAGATGTGGGGCAGACACCTCGCCATGAACTGTTCACGTATCACATGCTCATTGTGTGGACAGTTCGGACATACAAAGGACAAATGCACAGGACCCGTCATCTGTAACCTGTGCTCAGATCCGGGCATACATTCCGGGATTGCCCTCATGCAGAACATAATAAATATAATGACCAGACTTCCCTGGAAATGAGGAAAAAAGATGTCACCAGAGGTGCAGATGTTGTCCAAGAAGCCGGCACTGATGAGGTGATAAATCATAGTAACAGTCAAACTGCTCCAAAATCTGATGTGTTACTAACAGATGCTGCACTACTAGGACCACCAGCCACTGAAGAAAAACCTAAAGTACCACCAGTCTCTAAAGAAAGAGTTAAACCACCATCTGCCACTAAAGTAAGATCTAAGCAATGGTCAGCTGCTAAAGTAGGCCCTAAAAAATCTATCACTAAAGAGAGACTTAAGGTGTCCAGAAAACTTGTCACTAAACTATCCAAGCATCAGCCCAGTACATCTATAGAGGTAGATGAACTGTCCGCAGTGTCCAGTGTGGATGAGGATGGTTTTGTGACCATAAAAAGGAAAAATGTCTTTGTGGATTCCTCCAGAAAAGTCACAACAGCACAGAAAACCTCTGAGCCTCCAGAGCTGGCGATAAGCCCGGACGTTACAGTGTACTGGAGAAGAAGACCAAGAAGAGGCACAAATGGAGCAAAGTCCTTCATGCACCATAAAAAATGTCCCTGATGAGGTGGATCCTGACTCTCCTGTGTCCACAAAGAGATGGGGCACTGCAGGTGACAGCAGTGGAAAGAGGAAGAAGACCAGAAAGTCTAAGTGATCAGGATGCGGCTGAGAATAAGCTCCATTAATGTGAACAGTGTGAGGACTGGTAGCCGGCGGCAGGGATTTACCAGCGTTTGTCTGACGAGAGATCTGACATCTTCTTCTTACAGGAGACATATCTGAAATGCAATGCTCATGTGTATGCAGCCAAGAGAGACTGGAGACTTGGTCCATCATTCTGGTCCTTCGGGCTGGAGAGGAATGATGGTGTGGGATCCTCTTTAATACCATGGATGTACAGGTGGACAGAGTCCTGGAGATCTGTCCGGGCCGCTGTCTAATGCTGGACTTTACATTGGACTCCATCCATTATAGAGCAATAAACATTTATGCTCCGCAGACCAGGAAAGAGCGGAGAGAACTGTTTGACCACATGAAGCCATATTGCTTTACCGCTAAAGTGTTTATATTGTGTGGGATTTCAATAGTGTGTCTTGTAATGTGGACAGAACCAGCAGTCACAAGAAACTGAGATATGATGAGACGTTTCTTAATAACATAGTCCAGCAGGCCCACCTAGTAGACCCCCATGGTTCCCATCATACCAGTAAGACATACACATACCATAAGGGTGGTAATGCCAGCAGAATAGACCGGGTGTATATAAAGAGAGAGGCGAGATGCTCTCAGTACAGGATCAGCCCTCTGGAGTTCTCTGATCATTGTATGGTGAGCGTGACGCTGGATCTGGCCCAAGCTATGGTCTGTGGAAAGGGGTACTGGAAGGTGAATAGCTCTGTGATGTATGTTCTCCCCGTGTTTGCGTGGGTTTTCTCCGGGTACTCCGGTTTCCTCCCACACTCCAAAAACATACTGATAGGGAATCTAGATTGTGAGCCCCATCGGGGACAGCGACGATAATGTGGCAAAACTGTAAAGCGCTGCGGAATCTGTTAGCGCTACATAAAAATAAAGATTATTATTTATTATTATTATCCAAGATCCACGGTTCAGAGAGGCCTTCACCACCTTCTATAATGATCGTAGGACCACCCAATGTATGTGTGATGACACAGCCGAGTGGTGGGAGACCATGAAAAGTGACATCAAGCAGTTTATTATACGAGCAGCCAGGAGACATAGTAACATGGCGTATATGAGATACTCTGCCCTGAGACTGCACCTGAGCCGGCTATATAGCAGGATGAATGGTGGTGAGGAGATGGATGGACGGAGCGTCAGCCATATAAAGCAGCGAATGAGGGAGCTGCAGTATGATCGCCTCAAGTCTCTCAAGGCGGAGGGACAGTTTGATAATTGGGGCGTCCATAACCCAGATCCCTTTATTGTCAGTAAAAACAGGGTTAATAAGAAGCTAATCACTGGCTTGTTGGATGAGAATGGGGTGGAGCAGTCGCAGCAGGAGAAAGTCCACAAGATCATTGGTGATTATTATAGAGATCTGTATAAAGGGGCTCATATCAATGAGGAGGACATTAAGGCCTATCTGAAGGGGTGTCCCTACCAACGTTAGACCCGGCACAGGCAGATAGTATGGCCGCTCCTATAACTGAGGTGGAGGTGAAGAAGAGCATTGACTCCTTAAAGGCCAACAAGAGCCCGTGGCTGGACGGCCTGACCAGCGAGTTTTATAGAGAGTTCAGGGAGTTATTTGCTCCGGATCTGGTGCAGATGTACAGTCATGGCCAAAAGTTTTGAGAATGACACAAATATTAATTTTTACAAAGTCTACTGCTTCACTTTTTCTAATGGCAATTTGCATATACTCCAGAATGTTATAAAGAGTGATCAGCTTAACAGCAATTACTTGCAAAGTCAATATTTGGCTAGAAAATGAACTTTATCCCCCAAAACACATTTCAACATCATTGCAGCCCTGCCTTAAAAGAACCAGCTAACCTCTTTTAAGTGATTGCTCCATTAACACAGGTGTGGGTGTTGATGAGGACATGGCTGGAAATCAATCTGTCATGATTAAGTAAGAATGACACCACTGGACACTTTAAAAGGAGTCTGGTGCTTGGCATCATTGTTTCTCTTCTGTTAACCATGGTTATCTCTAAAGAAACACGTGCAATCATCATTGCAATGCACCAAAATGGCCTAACAGGTAAGAGTATCGCAGCTAGAAAGATTGCACCTCAGTCAACAATCTATCGCATCATCAAGAACTTCAAGGAGAGAAGTTCCATTGTTGCCAAAAAGGCTTCAGGGCGCCCAAGAAAGACCAGCAAGTGCCAGGACCATCTCTTAAAAGTGTTTCAGCTGCGGGATCGGGCTACCAGCAGTGCAGAGCTTGCTCAGGAATGGCAGCAGGCAGGTGTGAGTGCATCTGCACGCACTGTGAGGCGGAGACTCTTGGAGCAAGGCCTGGTCTCAAGGAGGGCAGCAAAGAAGCCACTTCTCTCCAGAAAAAACATCATGGACAGACTGATATTCTGCAAAAGGTACAGGCAATGGACTGCTGAGGACTGGGGTAAAGTTATTTTCTCTGATGAATCCCCTTTTCGATTGTTTGGGACATCAGAAAAACGCCTCATTTGGAGAAGACAAGGTGAGCGCTACCACCAGTCTTGTCTCATGCCAACTGTTAAGCATCCTGAAACCATTCATGTGTGGGGTTGCTTCTCAGCCAAGGGAATCGGCTCTCTCACAGTCTTGCCTAAAAACACAGCCATGAATAAAGAATGGTACCAGAATGTCCTCCAAGAGCAACTTCTCCCAACCCCCCAAGAGCAGTTTGGCGATCAACAATGCCTTTTCCAGCATGATGGAGCACCTTGCCATAAAGCAAAGGTGATAACTAAATGGCTCAGGGAACAAAACATAGAGATTTTGGGTCCATGGCCTGGAAACTCCCCAGATCTTAATCCCATTGAGAACGTGTGGTCAATCATCAAGAGACGGGTGGAAAAACAAAAACCTAAAAATTCTGACAAAATGAAAGCATTGATTGTGCAAGAATGGACTGCTATCAGTCAGGATTTGGTCCAGAAGTTGATTGAGAGCATGCCAGGGAGAATTGCAGAGGTCCTGAAGAAGAAGGGTCAACACTGCAAATAGTGACTTGCTGCATTAACTCATTCTAACTGTCAATATAAGCTTTTGTTACTCATATGTTTGCAATTATTATATTTCTGTCTGTGATAAAAACATCTGTCAAACACACATAAAAACCAGAGGGCAGCAGATCATGTGAAAATATAATATTTGTGTCATTCTCAAAACTTTTGGCCATGACTGTATAATGATTGCCTCTCTGCAGGGAAGCTCCTACAGTCCCAGTATAAATCTGTTCTGGTTCTCCTGGCAAAGAAGGGAAATCTGAAAGATATAAAGAACTGGCGTCCATTGTCTTTGCTGAACACAGATTATAAAATTCTGGCCAAGATCTTGTATTATCGGCTGAGTGAGGTGGCAGGTGAGCTCATCATCGCCAACCAGACGTGTGGTGTGAAGGGTCGGACGATAGAGGACTCATTGCTGTTGGTGAGAGAAGCTGTGGCGTACATTAAGCAGCACCATGTGGGGGCGTATGTTGTGGGCTTAGACCAGAGTAAAGCCTTTGATAGAGTCCATCATGACTACCTGTATCAGGTGCTGTTACAGTATGGCCTCCCAATGCGGTTTGTGCAGTGGCTGCGGTGTCTGTATAAGGGAGCTATAAGCCTACCACTAATTAATGGTCACTTGGCCGAGCCCTTCAAGATCCTGTCAGGGGTGAGGCAGGGTTGTCCTCTCAGCCCAGTGTTGTATGTCTTCAGTCTTGATCCTTTCCTCAGAAAAGTGCAGGATCATAGAGATTTTACAGGGCTGAGGTGTCGCCTGCAGAATATGGTGGAGGAGGTAAAGTTCTGCGCCTATGCGGATGATGTGTCGGTTGTGGTGTCTTCTAGAGATGATTGTGCGGCTCTACAGCAGGAGATCACAGCCTTCTCCAATGTATCTAACTCCTCTGTGAACATAGAGAAGAGTGAGGCCCTGTGGCTGGGGAGTGACCGTGATGTCTTCTCTGTGCCCTTCAGAACAGTTCAGGGTCAGATAAAGATTCTGGGAGTTGTGTTTGGTGCTGTAGATGAAGGGAAGGTGAATTGGGAGGAGAAGCTGGTGTTGTGTGAGCGGAAGGTGCAGAGCTGGAGACATTGGAAGCTGACGTATCTGGAGAAGATCCGCCTGCTGAAGACCTTCCTGCTCCCGCTCTTCCTCTATATCAGTGTGGTGTTCCCGGTGCCAGATACGTTGCTCCCCAGACTTACCAATGTCTTCTTTCACTTCTTGTGGGGTAACAGAATGAATGTGGTCAGGAGAAACATTGTCTACCTCCCTCATAAGGATGGTGGTCTCTCCATGCCTTGTCCAGAGCTCTTCTTTAATCTTTTGTTTCTTATGAAGAATTTTTCGTTTTGTAAGAATTTAGAGAAGGCACCTTGGTCTTGTTTGTTTAAGAGCCAGATCCAGCAGTTTGTGTCTGTGTGGTCGGTATGGGACCCCATCAAGAGAATCTCAGGACGACTGAAGAATAATATTTCTTGGTATGGTGTCCACATAATAAGTAAAGTCGTCAGATGGAGGATCCTGTATGATGATGTCAAGCAGCTCAGTAGGAAGGAGCTGTATAAGAATGTCCTGTCATCTCACTTCAGTGTCCAGGTACAACTGAGGGGCGCTCCGAGTCTAGATGTAAAACAGGCTGCAAAAAACGTGCTCGATCCCAGAGTTCCCCCTCATATGAGAGACGTAGCGTGGCTGGCACTCCATGGTAAAATGTACGTTAGAGATAATCAGGAATGTATCAGACAGATCCTGTCCCAGAGAAGAGTGCCCCCATATACTGGAGACGATGGACCATCTGCTGTTAGAGTGTCCCTTTAGTATACAGGTATGGGAGTATGTGTCCTTGTCCCTAAAGTTACCGCACCTGGTGGGACAGTCGTATGGTCAGCTGCTGTACGGAGACTTCCAACCTGAGCTCAGGGCGTATAATAGAAGCACTCTGTATATAATAAATGTGGTGACCATCTACCACCTGTAGTGTGCACGGTGCTGCCTGCTCATCAATAAGGAAGTCCTGTCCTGTGATACTGTCAGGTATAAGATCCTAGAAAGTCTCAAGACCGTATATAAGAAGGATATAAAGAGTAACCCAGGTAACATCCATGTATCGGGATTTGTCAATGTTTGCTAATGTTATTCTGTATGTGATGTAACAACACAATATTTTATCCGATTTTAATGTAATATTTCTGTGATTTATTGTTGTCAGTTTTTTAAATAAAAAGATCATTAAAGTAGTTATAGTCTTGTACATAGAATGCAGTATTATAGTAGTTATATATTGTTCTACATAGGGAGCGGTATTATAGTAGTTATATTCTTGTATATAGGGAGCGGTATTATAGTAGTTATATTCTTGTATATAGGGAGCGGTATTATAGTAGTTATATTCTTGTATATAGGGAGCGGTATTATAGTAGTTATATTCTTGTACATAGGAGCAGTATTATAGTAGTTATATTTTTGAACATGGGGCAGTATTATAGTAGATATATTGTACATAGGGGCAGTATTATAGCAGTTATATTCTTGTACATAGGGGCAGTATCATAGTAGCTATATTCTTGTACATAGGGGGCAGTATAATAGTAATTAAATTCTTGTATATAGGTGACAGTTTTATATTAGTTATGTTCTTGTACATAGGGTGCAGTATTATAGTAGTTATATTCTTGTACATAGGGGGCAGTATTATAGTATCATTCCCATATGTCCAAGAACAAAAAGCGTTAGGCACTTCAAAAATCATAAACTGACATAATAAAACAATCAGTCATTTTATTGAATATCATCATATAAACACAATCAAAAAGACAGGGCAAAAACTACAGATTGCAATAATTTTTCTTTTTCTTGACATTTTTCCTGAATTGTTGAAAAGCTAAAAAGATGGGAGAGTAATGGGTAGGGCTAATCATATATGGGTAGGAAAAATGTCAAGAAAAATTATTGCAATCTGTAGTTTTTGCCCTATCTTTTAGATTGTGTTTATATGTTGATATTCAATAAAATGACTGATTGTTTTATTATCCTAGTTGGAATCGCTTCTTATCTAATGATGTTTTTCCAATTAGATTGTCAGTTTAGTATTATAGTAGTTATATTCTTGTACATAGGGAGCAGTATTATAAGTTATATTCTTGTACATATGGGGCAGTATTATAGTAGTTATATTCTTGTACATATGGGGCAGTATTATAGTAGTTATATTCTTGAACATACAGGCAGTATTATAGTAGTTATATTCTTGTACATAGGAGGCAGTATTATAGTAGTTATATTCTTGTACATAGAGGACAGTATTATAGTAGTTATATTCTTGTACATAGGAGCAGAATTATACTAGTTATATTCTTGTACATATGGGGCAGTATTATAGTAGTTATATTCTTGTGCATAGGGGGCAGTATTGTAGTAGTAATATTCTTGTACATAGAGGCAGTATTATAGTAGTTATATTCTTGTACATATGAGCAGTATTATAGTAGTTATATTCTTGTACATAGGGTCAGTATTATATATTATATTCTTGTACATAGGGTCAGTATTATAGTAGTTATATTCTTATACATAGGGGCAGTATTATAGTAGTTATATTCTGCTACATAGGGGGCAGGATTATATAGTTATATTCTTGTACATAGGAGCAGTATTGTAGTAGTTATATTCTTATACATAGGGGGCAGTATTATACCAATTATATTCTTGTACATAGGGGCAGTATTATAGTAGTTATATTCTTGTACATAGGAGCAGTATTGTAGTAGTTATATTCTTATACATAGGGGTCAGTATTATAGTAGTTATATTCTTGTACATAGGGAGCAGTATTATAATAGTTATATTCTTCTACATAGGGGGCAGCATTATAGTAGTTATATTCTTGCACATGGGGGCAGTATTATAGTACTTATATTCTTGTACATAGGAGCAGTATTATAGTAGTTATATTCTTCTACATAGGGGCAGCATTATAGTAGTTATTTTCTTGTACATTCGGACAGTACTATAGTAGTTATATTCTTATACATACAGACAGTGTTATAGTAGTTATATTTTTCTACATAGGGTCAATATTATAGTAATGGTATTCTTGTACATAGGGGCAGCATTATAGCAGTTATATTCTTGTACATAGGGGCAGTATTATAGTAGTTATATTCTTGTACATAGGGGCAGTATTAAGTAGTTATATTCTGTACATAGGAGCAGTATTATAGTAATTATCTCCTAGTTTATTATAATCCTGTACTTTGAGAGTAACATTATATTCCTCAGTGCTGGTGTTAGTGATTAAGGACACTGAACAGTTTTGTCAGCTCATTTAAAAGGTATCACTTACAGACATAATCTAAGTACATCACTGAGTGAGCATTATTCTGTACAATGGTATAATGTACACTGACCAAATATGCCAATTTGCTGCATTTTCTATATGGGGTTAACTTCTCCCATGCTGAATATACAAGCCCACTGCTTTGTAGATCATCAGACCCTCTTGCTGCCCCTCCTCACCCCCCAGATGCATTCATCTCCTCCCATCCTGCAGCTGATTGGTTACAAGTTTCTATATTTGATCCATATTAGTCCAAACTGCTCAAACAGCTGGATGCTGGATGACAGGACAGTGACAAGAGGCAGTGACAGGGCAGAGAGGACATAGACAGAGAGATAGATAGAGAGATAGATAGATAAATAGATAGAGCAGATCTGTACTTTCTTTGGAGGAGTACATAGTGCATTATCCGAGGACACCCCACATCGTGTGCGCCCACTTTTGTCTACAGGATCTGCCTAGCTGGAATGCATAGATCTGAGTCAAATTACTGCAGAGAGGAGACTACTCTGGGTCGAGGTGGTGGAAGTTCATGGGTCCCACCTCCGGCCGCTGCTCCTGATCCCGGCCGAAGCTCCAACTCTCCCATAGCCCAGGTCAGTCCTGTTCCAAGTCCCCAGTCTGGATATGGCGGATACAGCTCCTCTGATGAGAAGCCTGGTGACCCTCGAATCAGGCGCCCCATGAATGCTTTTATGGTGTGGGCCAAGGATGAACGGAAGAGACTGGCCCAGCAAAACCCGGACCTACACAATGCTGTACTAAGCAAGATGCTAGGTGAGAATGAGCTCTGGGATGGGGAGGACAGCCGGCATGAATTGTTCTATACCGCCATAATGCAGGACGAGCTGATATCAGTATAGGAAAGGCTAACATGGGGGCGAGGGTGTGCCACCGCAAAGACTAGCAGAGGACAGAGAGATAGAGTGCAGAAGGGCACAGTGATATTGGATGCCTACTGGCATAGAGGATTAAAATGTATATGTATGTATATATAAGTGTTTATATGTCGTGAATATTATTGTGCTCTATATATCCATCTATCTAGATATATCTCTCATATCTATTTATCTATTATATATCACATATCTGTCTATGTGTCTCTTATTCATCCATCTATATCACACATCAATCTATCTTTGTATTATCTATCTGTCAATGTATCTCTTTCTATCCTACGATATCTATTATCTGTTTTTCTATCTTTCTCATATTTATCTATCATCTATTTTTCTATTAATATCTATCTATTTATCTATCTAGCTCATATCTATCTATATTTTATCTATCTCATATCTATCTATTATCTATCCCATATCTATCTATCTATCTATCTATCTATCTATCTATCTATCTATCTCATATCTATCTATATATTATCTATCTCATATCTATCTATCTATTACTATCTAGCTCATATCTGTCTATATTTTATCTATCTATCTATCTATCTATTATCTATCTATCTCATATCTATTATTATCTATCTATCTATCTATCTATCTCATATCTATCTATTATCTATCTATCTATCCCATATCTATCTATCTAGCTCATATCTATCTATATATTATCTATCTCATATCTATCTATCGATCTCCTCTAGAAGTTTAATCATTGTATAATAAAAAAGTTCAGCAACTTTCTAATATACTTTGTGCTTCAATATTCTAAAGTTTAAACTATCGGTGCTTACTGTCAGAGAATAGGAACAGGAGAATGACAATCTGTATAGCACAAATTCTTCCCATAGCTGAGGGTTTGTTACAGCTGAAACTACTGTAGACAATTCTCAGTAGGGAATGTGTCACCACACTAGTGGACGCTGATAGAAAACAGCAACTGTGCAGGAACAGTATATGGGCCCTTTGCAGCCCAAGAGCTCTCATAATGCACAATTCCACCTGCTTTGGAGGTAGAAATGGCCACTTACCTCTTGGCCCCTGTGTGGCTAAAAAGATTGCATCAATGATATTTCTGCCCCTGTGTCACTAGGTTTTTGTCACTTAATCTGAGAGCACGATAATTTAGAGAAAGAGACCCTGATTCTAGCTATGTGAGACTTACTGGGCTGCAGCTTTGATTTGTATCTGCATGTTATCACTAGAGGACTAGTAAACCTGCTGCCATGTAGTCCTTCATGTTCATGAGCTCTGTATAATCCGACCCCCACCACTTTTTAGAAACTCACTGTTTTCTCTGCTGCGGATTTACCAGTTCTCTGAATGCTGAGCTCTGTATAACCCCGCCCACACCACTGATTGGTAGCTTTCTGTGTACACTTCATAGGCAGAAAGTTGTCAATCAGTGGTGGGGGCGGTGGTTACACAGAGCTCAGCATTCAGAGAATTGGTAGATCTGCAACAAGCAGTGATTTTATCAAAACTGCAGCAAGCAGCCCAGGAACTGACACTACAAGAATCAGGTTCTCTGTCACTACATCCAACTGCTCTCAGGTAAGGCAGCAAAAACCTGGTGACAGATTCCTGCATCAGCATCAGAATGACCTCAACTGCCATTATGGTTGCTATGTACAGTATGAGTGCTGGCAGAATGTATCAGACTGTTTCCTTAACAAGAAACTGTCTGGACTTGACACAAATATAGCTATAGCTTAGCCATGAAGTTTCATAAAAAAAAAATCTCCTGGAAGAATGTGCTGCTGAACTGAATTCAAGTCTACAGGTCCTTCTCAAAAAATTAGCATATAGTGCTAAATTTCATTATTTTCCATAATGTAATGATTACAATTAAACTTTCATATATTTTAGATTCATTACACACCAACTGAAATTTGTCAGGTCTTTTATTGTTTTAATACTGATGATTTTGGCATACAACTCCTGATAATCCAAAAAACCTGTCTCAAAAAATTAACATATTTCAACCGTCCAATAAAATAAAAGTGTTTTTTAAAAACAAACAAAAAAACCTTCAAATAATAAAGTTCAGTTATGCACTCAATACTTGATCGGGAATCCTTTTGCAGAAATGACTGCTTCAATGCGGCGTGGCATGGAGGCAATCAGCCTGTGACACTGCTGAGGTGTTATGGAGGCCCAGGATGCTTCGATAGCGGCCTTAAGCTCATCCAGAGTGTTGGGTCTTGCGTCTCTCAACTTTCTCTTCACAATATCCCACAGATTCTCTATGTGGTTCAGGTCAGGAGAGTTGGCAGGCCAATTGAGCACAGTAATACCATGGTCAGTAAACCATTTACCAGTGGTTTTGGCACTGTGAGCAGGTGCCAGGTCGTGCTGAAAAATGAAATCTTCATCTCCATAAAGCATTTCAGCCGATGGAAGCATGAAGTGCTCCAAAATCTCCTGATAGCTAGCTGCATTGACCCTGCCCTTGATGAAACACAGTGGACCAACACCAGCAGCTGACATGGCACCCCACACCATCACTGACTGTGGGTACTTGACACTGGACTTCAGGCATTTTGGCATTTCCTTCTCCCCAGTCTTCCTCCAGACTCTGGCACCTTGATTTCCGAATGACATGCAAAATTTGCTTTCATCAGAAAAAAGCACTTGGGACCACTTAGCAACAGTCCAGTGCTGCTTCTCTGTAGCCCAGGTCAGGCGCTTCTGCCGCTGTTTATGGTTCAAAAGTGGCTTTACCTGGGGAATGCGGCACCTGTAGCCCATTTCCTGCACACGCCTGTGCACGGTGGCTCTGGATGTTTCTACACCAGACTCAGTCCACTGCTTCCTCAGGTCCCCCAAGGTCTGGAATCGGTCCTTCTCCACAATCTTCCTCAGGGTCCGGTCACCTCTTCTCGTTGTACAGTGTTTTCTGCCACATTGTTTCCTTCCAACAGACTTCCCATTGAGGTGCCTTGATACAGCACTCTGGGAACAGCCTATTTGTTGAGAAATTTCTTTCTGGGTCTTACCCTCTTGCTTGAGGGTGTCAATGATGGCCTTCTTGACATCAGTCAGGTCGCTAGTCTTACCCATGATGGGGGTTTTGAGTAATGAACCAGGCAGGGAGTTTTTAAAAGCCTCAGGAATCTTTTGCATGTGTTTAGAGTTAATTAGTTGATTCAGAAGATTAGGGTAATAGGTCGTTTAGAGAACCTTTTCTTGATATGCTAATTTTTTGAGACAGGTTTTTTGGGTTATCAGGAGTTGTATGCCAAAATCATCAGTATTAAAACAATAAAAGACCTGACAAATTTCAGTTGGTGTGTAATGAATCTAAAATATATGAAAGTTTAATTGTAATCATTACATTATGGAAAATAATGAAATTTAGCACTATATGCTAATTTTTTGAGAAGGACCTGTATTGTGTATAAAAGCTCAGAGAACAATATTACAGTAGATATATTATTGTACATAGGGGCAGTATTATAGTAGTTATATTCTTGTACATGGGGTAGTATTATAGTAGTTATATTCTTATACATAGGAGCAGTATTATAGTAGCTATATTCTTGTACATATGAGGCAGTATTATAGTAGTTATATTCTTGTACATGGAGCAGTATTATAGTAGTTATATTCTTGTACATAGGAGCAGTATTATAGTAGTTATATTCTTGTACATAGAGGCAGTATTATAGTAGTTATATTCTTGTACATAGAGGCAGTATTATAGTAGTTATATTCTTGTACATAGGGGCAGTATTATAGTAGTTATATTCTTGTACATGGGGTAGTATTATAGTAGTTATATTCTTATACATAGGAGCAGTATTATAGTAGCTATATTCTTGTACATAGAGGCAGTATTATAGTAGTTATATTCTTGTACATGGAGCAGTATTATAGTAGTTATATTCTTGTACATAGGAGCAGTATTATAGTAGTTATATTCTTGTACATAGAGGCAGTATTATAGTAGTTATATTCTTGTACATAGAGGCAGTATTATAGTAGTTATATTCTTGTACATAGGGGCAGTATTATAGTAGTTATATTCTTGTACATAGGAGCAGTATTATAGTAGTTATATTCTTGTAAATAGAGGACAGTATTATAGTAGTTATATTCTTGTACATGGGAGCAGTATTATAGTAGCTATATTCTTGTACATAGGAGCAGTATTATAGTAGTTATATTCTTGTATATAGGGGACAGTATTATAGTAGTTATATTCTTGTACATAGGGGCAGTATTATAGTAGTTATATTCTTGTACATAGGAGCAGTATTATAGTAGTTATATTCTTGTATATAGGGGACAGTATTATAGTAGTTATATTCTTGTACATAGGGGCAGTATTATAGTAGTTATATTCTTGTATATAGGGGCAGTATTATAGTAGTTGTATTCTTGTACATAGGGGGCAGTATTATAGCAGTTATATTCTTGTACATGGAGCAGTATTATTGTAGTTATATTCTTGTACATAGGGGGCACTATTATAGTATTTATATTCTTGTCCATAGGGGCAGTATAAGGGTCTGTGCACACATTGCGGATTCTGCTGCGGATCCACAGCGGATTTGGCCCTGCGGATCCGCAGCAGTTTCTGCTGCGTTGTACAGTACCATTATAACCTATGTAAAAAAAACACTGTGCACATGTTGTGGATTTTTCCGTACGGATTTACTGCAGATTTGAATCCGCAGCATGTCAATTCTTTGTGCGGAATCCGCAGCGGTTTTACACCTGCTCCATTATAGAAATCCGCAGATGTAAAACTGCAGGGGAAATCTGCACAAAAACCGCAAAAAATCTGCAGTAAATCTGCACTAAATCCGCACTAAATCCGCAGGTAAAACGCAGGACGTTTTACATGTGGATTTAGCAAAATCCGCGCTAAAAAATCCGCAAGTGAATCCGCAACGTGTGCACACACCTTTATAGTAGTTATATTCTTGTACATAAGGGGCAGTATTATAGTGGGTATATTCTTGTACATAGGGGGCAGTATTATAGTAGTTATATTCTTGTACATAGGGGCAGTATTATAGTAGTTTTATTCTTGTACATAGGGGCAGTATTATAGTAGTTATATTCTTGTACATAGGAGCAGTATTAATATAGTTATATTCTTGTACATAGGAGCAGTATTATAGTAGTTATATTCTTGTACATAGGAGCAGTATTATAGTAGATATATTCTTGTACATAGGGGGCAGTATTATAGCAGTTATATTCTTGTACATAGGGGCAGTATTATAGTGGTTATATTCTTGTACAATGGGGGGCAGTATTATAGCAGTTATATTCTTGTACATAGGGGCAGTATTATAGTAGTTATATTCTTGTACACTGGGACAGTGTTATTTTAGTAGTTATATTTTTCTCCATTGAGGTCAGTATTATATTAGGTATATTCGTGTCCATAGAAAGTTATATTACAGTAGTTATACTGTTGTACATAAAAGCATTTATTATACTAGCTATTGAACACTTAGATGACATTACTGTTTCATTTTCTTAGGTCAGTCCTGGAAAAGTCTGACTGCAGTAGAGAAGCGCCCCTTTGTGGAGGAGGCAGAACGTCTACGTGTTCAACATCTTCATGATCACCCAAACTACAAGTATCGCCCACGTAGGAAGAAGCAGGCCAAGAAGATGAAGAGAGTTGAGTCAATCCCATTGCTGAGGCCTGAGGGATACTCTGGAGGACATGCTCCTTCCAACCTCACCCACTTCAGAGAACTGCAGCCTTTGGTTTCCAACGACTTGGAGAGTTTTGGGTTGCCAACTCCAGAAATGTCTCCGTTGGATGTTCTGGAGCAGGGTGAGCCAGCCTTTTTCCCACCTCATATGCAAGAGGATACTGAGCCCATGCCCTTTAGATCCTACCAGCATGGCATTGAGTATGGCCAAGAGAAGACGCTAAGAGAGCTCTCTATAACATACTCTCCCTCGCCATCTCATATGAGTACCATCCTTAGGACTCCACCGTCTGCTGCATTCTACTACAACCCTCAGGGTGGTCCTCCAACCTGCACTCCTCTGGGCCAGCTCTCTCCACCTCCTGAAGCACCCCAGCTGGACACCATGGATCATCTGAATCCATCTGACCTATGGGTAGATGTCGACCGCAATGAATTTGACCAATATTTGAATATGAGCAGGACTCAGGTGTCTATTCCTGGGTATCACTTGCCAATGACCAAGCTGGCTACTGCTAGGACTATGCCCTGTGAGGAGAGCAGTCTGATTTCTGCTCTCTCTGATGCCAGCACCACTATGTACTATAGTCCTTGTATCACAGGCTGACAAGACTCTACAGAGTGAGCAAATGACTGGTGTCTATAGTGGCAGATGGGCACTAGTATGGGGCAGGCTCAGCCCTAGCTCAGCGATCAGCTGGGTGCCAAGTGCAGATTATCCCTGTGATATAGGAATGTGGAATAGGGTCATTGGAGGACAACACTCTAGTATTTTTACTAGGGTACAAGGCAGCAGACAGTATAAAGGGACTGACCATGGATATTACAGTGCCGCTGTGATCTCAGCATTGGATCCAGCAGTAACTGCAGAGTTCTGTTTAAGGGGAACTAAAAGCTAATAAATTAGATTGTACACAATGAAAGTTGTAGGAAAGAGCATTAACCACAATGTTCAGAGCTGAAGGTGGAATGTTCAGATTTACAAGGTTAAAGCAGGTTACACGTACATGAAACTGCTCTTATAATTGGGAGCTTATTATCCAACACATGAATCCATATCCTGCATTAATGAAAGGATGAGTTGCAAGTCTTCTGCTTTTATGAATTAATATATTTTCTAAGTAGAAAACAGAGACTGCAGAATTAGTGATGTCATCACACAGGTGCTGATGTCACTTTTTGCCAATCACTTTTTCTCTTCCCGATTGTCCAGCCATGAACATATGTGTTATAGGAATTGTAAACTATCTCTATTTCAAAGACTATAATTACATTGCCATCCAATAATTGAGATGAGATCTGCGTCATCCACTACATTGATGATACACAATATTACACCACTGCAACTTTCTAGGAATTCTACACTGCCAAAGACAAACCTTATGGGGGTCAGTATGAATTCTAAAACAGTTGCCATATTTTACACAAAAGACCTCGACAGGCAGAAGCGAACTTCAACTTTCCAGGCACTAAAATCTGTAACATCGCCCTCAGCTATTATGTCCCATTTATAAAACTGGTGTCCTCCTATATGGAAGAGGCGGCATTGGGACCTTTATTGCCTCGATGCCCTCCCAGGTACAATCACAACCACTGTAATTCCTGCAGCTGTTGATTAATGAATGATGTTGATACAAAGTTGCAGCTTTTTGCAAACACGGGGTAGAAAGAAAAATTTTGCACATCATTGTATTAATGGCAGGCTATGGATTCCAAAGTTTTATGCGACCAATGAGCAAGAGAGAAGTTGTAGCGCTGACTGTCTGCATACCCGATCTTCTAAAAATAATACAGCCAGATGTAGCCTTACAGTCCCTGATACTGTGCCCGGTCCTGGATCACCTCCAGAGCTGAGATTTAAAGTGACCCGTCCGTGACCATACAGTTCGAACCCCGAGAACAGCAGGTCCATTTAACACCCTGGCTGCCGGGATTCTGGGTAACATATTGCACTGGCCTCTCCTGTGTCCTGGAGGTTCAATCATTATTGTATTCCATGTTACAATGTGTTTTTTTTTACATTTGTATACCATGTAAAAGCTGTTTGTCATTGTAACATTTTTTTTATGTAACAAAGCCATAAATGAGGAGAAAAAAAATGAGGATTTGACTGGATGGGTATTTTTATAAGAAATTTGGTTGAGTCATATACATAGATATGATGGCACTAGAATGTCACAGTCTAAGAACTGGTAAATGATACAAGACATTTCCAAATGTTCTGACAATGATACGAACACAGCTATGATACAAACATTATATACACACACAAGCACTATACACACACGCTTCATACACACACTGTGAACTTACATACATTATACATGTACACAATTAAAGATATATATATACAAACCTACAGTATGTATACAGATAAATACATACACTACATACACTGTACATAATGTAAGCTTTCCGGGGGATTTAGCTCTAGGATCGCTGTCTGGGTAGACAGAATGGCACGGAAACAGTTCATTCAGACAGCAGTTTGGTGAAAACTGGCCGCAACCAGTTTTATTAAAGTCCACAGCACACAGATAAAAACAAATCATAAACAGAAACCCTGGGCTTGTCTAGCCACTAAATTACACTTAGATAGATGGCCCTCTCTATCCGGGACCCAGACTCTACCAGTCTGTGCCCAAAACAACACATATCACATATGTTACCAGTGTGGAGTTTCACAGACACTCCTCCTTGTGTCTGAAAGCCCCTTTGGGGGAGATCCACTCCTATTCAGCCGCTATTCACACGGATTCTCACTGAGACCACTCCTGTGTCCGGGGTCCTTCCCGCACCCAGACTGAGATAGCTCACACTCCTCTAGAGACTGCTTCCTTGTGCCAGGACACCTCCCTGTGTCCGGGCTAAAGACAGTCCACACTCTTGGAGACACCTTCTGTGTCTGGACCCTTGTCCAGACTGAATGAGCTCTCTGACTGTGCTCCCAAGCACCTACTTCTGGCTTCCTAATCAACACCTGAGTGGATTCAGGTCTGAGCTGCAAGCGTGTACTGAATGGCAGGTGTAGTGACCTTTCTTTACCACCAGGTTTACAAAGCCACACATTTCGCTCATACCAGTCAGCAAGGTACTTAGGTGAAATATACACCTCATTCACCACATATTCCTTCACTGTCTCACATATCCCCTCCCTCTTCTCCAGACCGGAGGGCTGGTCATCCAGACCGGAGGGCTGGTCAACAATCCAACAGAGACAGTGAACTCTGGACCAGTCATGGCCCTCATCAGTTTCATCCTCACCACTGTCATAGCCAACATCAGTTTTCTCTTCATCTGAAGCATCCGCACTACCCTGTACCCTCCCAGGCCTATACTCTCTGCGGGCCTCGGGTATCCTACACGGTTTCATCTTGACCTTAGGGCCGGGCTCAGATTCAATATAGTGCCTGGCCAAAGTAGTACGAGCAGACACATCAGAACACTTCTGCTGACTCTTCCTCAGAAACTCATGTACCTCCTGTCCCTGGTGCACTGACCATGTGTCACCAACTATCACAGAAGGTATAGGGGGTTTTTTCACTTTTCTCCAGTTCCCCACTTTCAGGCTCTTCTGGCAAGACATGCCCAGAAGCCACACCGTCAGTCCTAGACTCTACCTCTTCAGCCACGTTCTGCATCCCATCTGGGCTCCCGTGTGTCTGCAGTGGCAACGGAGTGACACATCGCTTTTCCCATTTGTTGGGACGTGGCTCCGACGTAGCCTCCCTGAAAGTGCGCTTGAGCTCACCAATGCCAGCTACTGATCCGGACCGTAACCCGTCCACGCCGCTGTCTTCGGCAGAAACAGATTCCTGGACAGAGTCAGTCCCCATATCTTCAGTCTTGCTCCTCACAGCTTCACTTGAAACCTCAGCTTCTGATGAGGCACCTGGCTTGGTGACCACCACTTCCATGGCTTTTTCCACCTCTGCAGCATCACCTTCAGAGTCCTTGGCATGATGCAGATCCACACCACACACTGACAACTTCTCATCTTCAACAGCATCCACTTGTGCTGTGTTCAGTTTCAGAGTCCTGCCTTTAAAGCTCAGCTCTCCTCCTTTCACCTTAGTCTTCGCCAGGGAACCGGTCAACTGTACAACATCTTCAGATGCCATCCTCCGTCCGACTGCAAGGTCAGCCTCAGCCTTCCTCTCAGGACTCTCAATCTCCTCTGCTACCATGCCTTCCTCACTTGCACTGGTTGCTTTACTGTCATCAGATGACTCACTATCACCACCACTATCCCTGTCTGACCCCCTTTTCTCAGCCACATCTGGCTCACTTCCAGGGTTAGACACTTCATTTTCATTCACATCCGGCTCACTGTCAGGCTATACCCTTCATTTTCATTCATATCCTGCTCACTTTCAGGAGTATAGAATTCATTCTCATTCATATCCTGCTCACTTTCAGGAGTATAGAATTCATTCTCATTTACATCCTGATCTGGAACCTTAGTTAACATGTCATCCACAACATTAACTTCATCATCTGGTCCCTCAAGTATGTGACTATGTGACAACCCCAGAACTACACTTCTATATAGTTCAGGCACTAGGACTGACTCACAACCTCTCCCTGGACTTCAGTGTTTCTGGCAACATGAGAGAACCTCTCCTCAGAGTCAGGCTCCTGGGAAACCTCATTTAGAACAATCATATTTTCCTGTGCTGTTTTAAGAGAGGGTTCTCGCCACTGCTCACTCTCAAAACCGTCACAGGACACAGGCAAGTCAGGGACACTCGGTTCCCGAGAACCACCATCCTCGTCTCCCAACATCACCTGCAAAGGAATTTCATCACTATCACAGTCATCATTATTATCAACATCATTATCATGACTATGATCAGTATTATCATCACTATCATTACCAGCATCAGCACCATTTTCATGGTCATCATCATTATCAGGTTCATCATCATCATTAGCATTATCATCATCATTATCACATAATTTTAACATCCCACTAGCATCGTGTTCCGCCCCTCGGGACTGCGTACCCTCAGTAGGGGCTTCATCACACTGTCCATCAGAATCACCCTTCCCCCAGAGATCCTTAGACCGGGGAAAGTCATTACCCAATATAACGGGTTGCACCAGGGTCTTCACTACCCCCACTTCACATGAAATCTCCCCGAGTTTGGGGACCAAGTCCACGGCAGTCTCTGGTAGACTTTGGTGTCTCCATGGATGCACACCACACTCAGGTGCTTATCAGGGATGAAGTCCCTATCACTCAGGCTGTCACATACGGAAGTCACTGGACTCTCTGAGTCCAAGAGGGCCTGCGCTGGGCAGCCATCTACAACCACCGGGGACCCCTGTGGTCCAGTCTCTTCGGCTGAGGTGGACACACACACAGGTTCTGCGCAGAGAGAGAGGGACCTGCCAACATCACGGCACATAGGCTCCCCCTCTATTGGACAGTTCGCTGCAATTTCACGCCAGCTCCAACACTGTCCATCACACTCTCCCACCCACATGTCCCCTCGGGCCTGAACCCGCTTATCAGCATACCCCATGTCCCCAACAGCTGGAACGCTCTTACCGGGAGGTTCGACGTCCGGGAACTCTGAAGTGACGTCCTCTCAGACGGCTGTAGCTCAGGAGAACATGCTCGGGTGTAGCGGTTCACTGTAGGACATGCTCGGGTGTAGCGGTTCACTACCACCTTTTCAACTCCATAATCAGGCCTGCTGACTGCAGACTCCCAACTGTATCTCCAGTCACGAACTCCTCTGGCATGGGCTGTCACCGTAACACCCAGCCGGGTAAGAATCGCCGCTTTCAACTTGGCATAGTCTTCGCTGTCCTGCTTGCTCAGGTCAGCCCAGACTTTTTGGGGTTCCCCAATCAGATAGGGTACGACCACCATGGCCCATTCAGATAGTGGCAGATTCTCCTTCTCTGCCAGTCTCTCAAACCTAGTAAGATATACCTCCACATCATCACGAGGTGTCATTTTTCTCAAGGACCGTCTTACCGCCTTCTTTATAGCGGACAACGCCGGTGCCTTCACAACATTACTTCGGGACGCGGCACCGAAATCCTTTTTTGGTGCTGTCATCTGCTCAACAAATAACCGGTTATTCTCCTGCTGCTGCTGCAGGAATTGCTGCTGGGCCTGCTGCATGCACTGCTGGTGCTGCAGGCGCTGCTGCTCCATGCTCTGCTCCATGCTTCGCTGGGCCTGGGCCAGGTACTCAATGAGCTCCTCCATACTGCCGGACTCATCTGTCTCAATCACAGCAGTCTTATGTTGCATATTAACTTTCGCCATTTGTTCAAACAGCGCCTCCATGCTGTCATCCATGCTGTCAGACTTCTCTGTCTTCACAACTGTAGTCTTCACTCAAGACATACACACTACACAGCTTTTTTTTTTTTTTTTTTTTTTTCCACAGAAAAATTCAGCCTTGCTGTGCAAACACTTTTTTTTTTTTCTTTTGCAAAGTCTATTAGGGCTACTGTCTCTTTAAGACTGCTCCACAAACTTTTCTTTTACTGCTGCACATTCCACAGTCATTTCACAACAAGTTCAGCTTTGCTGTGCATACATTTTCTTTCTGCAGACCCTATCAGGGCCACTGTCTCTCCAAGACTGCTCCAAACAGACGTTTCTGCTGACACACACTTTTTTTTTTTTTTTTTCTGCTGCTATTTCAATAGACTTCACCTTTAATGCTGTCTCTCGCCACTGTGCTGCATACACACTCCAGCACTAACTGTACCAGGCCCTGCGCTGCCCCAGCATTCTCCGCCAATTGTAAGCTTTCCGGGGGATTTAGCTCTAGGATCGCTGTCTGGGTAGACAGAATGGCACGGAAACAGTTCATTCAGACAGCAGTTTGGTGAAAACTGGCCGCAACCAGTTTTATTAAAGTCCACAGCACACAGATAAAAACAAATCATAAACAGAAACCCTGGGCTTGTCTAGCCACTAAATTACACTTAGATAGATGGCCCTCTCTATCCGGGACCCAGACTCTACCAGTCTGTGCCCAAAACAACACATATCACATATGTTACCAGTGTGGAGTTTCACAGACACTCCTCCTTGTGTCTGAAAGCCCCTTTGGGGAGATCCACTCCTATTCAGCCGCTATTCACACGGATTCTCACTGAGACCACTCCTGTGTCCGGGGTCCTTCCCGCACCCAGACTGAGATAGCTCACACTCCTCTAGAGACTGCTTCCTTGTGCCAGGACACCTCCCTGTGTCCGGGCTAAAGACAGTCCACACTCTTGGAGACACCTTCTGTGTCTGGACCCTTGTCCAGACTGAATGAGCTCTCTGACTGTGCTCCCAAGCACCTACTTCTGGCTTCCTAATCAACACCTGAGTGGATTCAGGTCTGAGCTGCAAGCGTGTACTGAATGGCAGGTGTAGTGACCTTTCTTTACCACCAGGTTTACAAAGCCACACATTTCGCTCATACCAGTCAGCAAGGTACTTAGGTGAAATATACACCTCATTCACCACATATTCCTTCACTGTCTCACAATAAATACAGACGAATATATTTTCTATGCATATACATACACACATAGCACACATTTATCACACAAATACATCTGCAAGCATCTATAGCATACATACACACACACATACATATACATCTATACAAACACATATAGACATACATGCACAGACACAGATATATGCAGACATATATACACGTATACAAATATGCATATATGCACACAAACATATCTATATATACGGACATACACACATATAGATGTATGTGTGTATATGTGTATATATACATATATACAGACATACACATATATATATATATATACATACACTATATCACTATATATATATAGTATATATACAGACATACACACATACATCCCGGACCGAAGGAAAAAAAAAAAAAGTCTTGCTCAGGTGACGCCCCCCGCAGAGTCCCGCCCTAGGCACGTGCCCACGAGTGCTTAGTGGCAAATACGGCACTGTATATATATATATAAATCTAATACACAGACATAAACGCACACATATACAGACTTACATACACTGTACAAATATAAACCATACATGCAACATATACTTAACATATATATAAACACAAATGCATATATGCACTCATGTATTGATATACATACATACATACATGCATGTACCGATATACATACATACACATCCAGTAATTATTGCAATTGGTGCAAAAGTTGGAATTAACCTTTACAACCAATCAACAATTTGCTTTCATCATCAGTAAGGACGGCTCAAGGATCAGTACAGAGCTCCCATTATGGTCACTCCCTCACTTGTCTCCTTTGACATTACACTACACCATTTGTAGACCTCAGGGTAAAAATCTTTTTCAAAGCCAATATGCAAGTGGTTGGGAAATTATTACAAGGATTCAGAAAATAAGAGGAAGATTTTATTTGTAATGACCAATCAAAACAGGAGTTATTTGATTGTCCTATTTGTTACAATAGAAACTGACTTTTGATTGGTTGTTGATTGTAATAAGCTAATTGTTGATTGGTTCCTTTGGTCTGCTTCAAATTTGCAATAAATCAGTCGATGAACCTCAGTGTTGCTCTGTGTCTGAATTTTGTGTCTTTCTGGTCTAATCCTCACATGGGAAATAAATAAACTGTATGAAGGGGTTTCTAAAACTTCTGTATGTTCTGTCATTCCTTCCTTTCCTCTTCAGTGCTCAGCATTTTGCAGATTACATTGGTAGAAAACTTCGACCTATGACTTTTGATATCGTAGTTTTTGTTGATACAGGGTTTCTTAGAATTGAATATCTTTACTTTACAGCATGCCATCATATATAACAATGTGCCCTACGATAAAAACTCTGAGCCTTAAAGGAGAACTAACGTACAAGAAAAATGTGAGAACAGAGTTTCAATATTTTATCCTAAGACTCTTTTCACACTGTGTTCTTGCCCACCACATTCAGTAGCCCCATTGAGGCTTGCGTCCCAACCCCCCTGCAAAACGGGGTTCGGGCAACTGTGCCAACAGGGCCATTGACTATAATGGTGCCGACAGAGTCAACGTGTGCTCATACGTACATCATTTTCAGGCATATACACCTACTGGACATTCAGACGCAATGTGTATAGGGGCCTCCCAACTCTCCAGCATGTCCAATTTCGGGCTGCTGATCCTATTTTTCTCAGGTAGATAAAAACACACTAGAGTGAGCGCTCCAGTCTATGGAAGAGTCGGGAAAGATAGCCAACGATTGGCACCGACAGCTATATATTGTGTATACGGTCCCTTAGTATGGGTTTAGATGAAAATATATAAAATTATCTATTTTTCACCTAGAAAAAAATGGATAATTTTTTTATCCATACAGTTATCATATGTATTAAATCCTCTATTACACATCAATAATCGAAACATTCTATAAAACCAAACACAGTTCCTGATGTTAATAATTGCAAAAGATCAGTAAAAAAACAAAGAGATGGCATACGGATGTGGTCCATATGACACCTTCATTTTTAACGCACTCTTCAAGTCTAATGGGTGAGTCTGACCAGGATAGTGGATCACACTAGTGCATGCTGTGACTTTTTACATATACAGTACAGACAAAAAGTTTGGACACACCTTCTCATTCAATGATTTTTCTGTATTTTCATGACTGTGAAAATTGTAGAATTACACTGAAGGCATCAAAACTATGAATTAACACATGTGGAATTATACATTACACTTTACAAAATTTTCAGTTGTTTCACACTTTTTTGTAAAGTGTAATGTATAATTCCACATGTGTTAATTCATAGTTTTGATGCCTTCAGTGTGATTCTACAATTTTCACAGTCATGAAAATACAGAAAAATCATTGAATGAGAAGGTGTGTCCAAACTTTTGGTCTGTACTGTATATGTAAATATATATATATATATATCTATATATCTATATATAGATATATATAGATATATATACACACAGAAGTATTTTTTTTTACATGTATTTATAAAATCCGCACTCTCCTTTCCAAAATGTAGCACCTCTTTGTGTAGATGACTGTCCCAGTTTCTTCTGCATTGTTCACCTCCACATATCTATAATATCATAATTGTCAACATTTCCCAATTTGCTGGGACAATCCAAAATTTTCAGTAACAAACCTGGCAAATGTGGGCATGTCCTGGTCCAAAAAGCTGTGTTTGGATGCACCATTGAAGTACTTGGGGAACGGAATTAAATGCCCCAATTTACCACGGTATGTGATAATATTAGTATCTGTCACTTCTACAGTCTATCTCTATTTGCTGCGCAGCTGAACACAATCTACTTTTCGCTGTTATCAGCCATTGTAGATTGTCCGAGAGGTCCGTGAATATACTGAACCAAACAACACAAGGCCAATTAAAAGGGAGATTTACAAATCTGTCTTCATTTCCCATGGCGACCAATCACAGTGCTGCTTTCATTTCTTATAGTGCTATTGAGAAATGAAAGCTGCACTGTGATTCGTTGCTGTAGGTAACATAGAGAGTTTGTCTTTTAGACAGTTTTCCTAAAACTCCCCTATGTAAAGTAACAATGTAATATGATTTCACCATAAATGACAAGTTATAGAAACCAGGATCCAAACACGAATGTCTTGTCGCTGACAGTACATCGTATTATTATTAGTACCTTGCTTATAATGCAGGAGTACCCCTCAGATTTGTGCCCCTCTGACAACTCCTATTACAATCCAATGCGACCATCCATCCCCCACCTCTTTTGCTAATTAAACTTTTTATTTCTAGATTCAGTGTCGCCGTTCTTTGTTACTAAAAGTTCAGCCATGTGTGGGCCGGCTCCAGTGCGGCTGAAACCAGGGGGCGAGGTGGGGGGGCACTCTGCCAAAACTGTGTAACAAGCTAACCACGGAGCGGCCTTTATGTTACATGTGGAAATAATGGTGCGTGAGTGGGGGAGACTGCGCAGGGCCCACAGCAAAGCAATGTAATGAGGGAGGACTCACACAAATATTAGGGTCCATAAGCGTTGTCACTCAGCTCTTTATAAACCCTGAATGGCATATATATTTGCACTGTTCTGGAATATATCTCTACTAAAGTGACTCTCCCTCCTGGGACTGAAAAGTGACTGCACATTTTTCATGTACAATCACCCTATATGGTGCACTGCATTCACATCCCACAACTTCCCCAGAACAGCGTTGCTCTCCTGCTTCCAAGATGGCCGATACAGTTGTTTGGGGAGCATTGTGGTAATTATAAGTCATGCCTCCCCTGCCTTTCCAATTTCAGAGAACAGGGAAGGCAGGGGATGACTTACCACTGCACTCCCTATGTCTCAGCAGCCATCTTGGAAGCAGGAGGAAAGGAACGCCTATTTGAAAGGAGGTGGTAGCGGGAGGCAAACGGAGGACACTAGGTAGGGTTAGGGCATGTGCACAAGATGGCTTTTTCAGAAAGGCGAACCCACAGTGTTTTTCGATAGGAAGACGCTTCATGATGCACTGCACTTTGCAAACGCTTTGTAATCCCGAAGGGTCCTTTTCAGCGTTTTTTTTTTATCTCATACTAAGTGCTTTTGCAATATATTTTTAAGCATTTTCCTGCATGTTTGGGGCATCTTTTTTACTGGCAATTACTAGACAATTTTTAAACTCCATTTAACAATGATGAAACCACTAGCAATTTTAAAAGCAAGACCACTGGCAAAAGGCTCAAAAAGGTGAACAAGCTTCTTCTGGGCGTCTTGTGGACATTTTTTTGAGACTTCCCATTGGCTTGTACTGTAAAATATTGCAGGTTTTCAGAGTGAAAAATGCCTGAGGAATGGTCAGCTCACTTCTTTTAACCGATTGCAGTCTTTGGAAGCCTGAAGTGATCAAGGGTATGTGCCCACGATCCAGAAGTGGCAGCGCTTTGGACGCAGCACATGTTCGCTGCGTTCAAAGTGCTGCCGTATATTGAACACAGGTGAATCCGCATGTGTTCACTGAACCGTGTGGATTCACCACGTCCAACACATTGTATGGGTGAAATTGACATGCTGCGGTCTGGAAAGACGCGCCGCATGTCCGTCTCCACGGGTTAGCTGCAGGCATCTGTGGACGTATAGTGGGCATGGGATTTCTTGAAATCCCATCCACTATACTGTAACATCTGGACGCTGTAGCACTCTGTAGTGCTGTAGCACGTAAACATGAAATATATGAAATTTGAATAGCATGACTGCTCTAGATAATAAGAGAAAATGGAGATGCTTAGCACATAATTTGGCCAATTCATGCAAGCCCAGCAGCCAACGACAGTGCGATCTCCGGTTGCTGGGATTAAAACTGCCATGGGCTGATGGGCTGTTGGGTGGAGTGCTTGGTCAGAGAGCCTACAAACAACTAACAAAAGACTGACTGTCTCTTCCAAACACTCCATCCACCAGCCTGTGGCAATTTTAGTTGCAGCAGGATCCTACTTACCCATAAATGCAGGATTCAGCCTAGGAGAGTATTCACATTAGATAGGAACGCTTCAACGTATCTTAGCGATTCTGAGAATGTTTTCTCGTGACATATTGTACTTCACGTTAGTGGTAAAATTTCTTCATATAATTTGCATTTATTTTTGAAAAAACGCAAATATGGCGAAAATTTTGAAAATTTTGCAATTTTCAAACTTTGAATTTTTATTCCCGTAAAACAGAGAAATATGTCACACAAAATAGTTAAGAAATAACATTTCCCACATGTCTACTTTACATCAGCACAATTTTGGAACCAAATTTTTTTTTCTTAGGAAATTATAAGGGTTAAAAGTTGACCAGCGATTTCTCATTTTTACAACAAAATTTACAAAGCCATTTTTTTTTAGGGACCACCTCACATTTGAAGTCACTTTGAGGGGTCTATATAGCAAAAAATACCCAAAAGTGACACCATTCTAAAAACTGCACCCCTCAAGGTACTCAAAACCACATTCAAGAAGTTTATTAATCCTTCAGGTGCTTCACAGGAGCTGAAGCAACATGGAAGGAAAAAATTAATATTTAACTTTTTAGCCACAAAAATGATCTATTACAAACTTTTTTTTTATTTTCACAAGGGTAAAAGAAGAAAATGGACAGATAAAGTTGTTGTGCAATTTCTCCTGAGTACGCCAATAGCCCATATGTGGGGGAAAACCACTGTTTGGGCACACGGCAGAGCTCGTAAGGGAAGGAGCGTCGTTTGACTTTTTCAAACTAAAATTGGCTGGAATTGAGATTGGACGCCATGTCGTGTTTGGAGAGCCCCTGATGCGCCTAAACAGTGGAAACCCCCCACAAGTGACCCCATTTTGGAAAATAGACCCCACAAGGAATTTATCTAGATGTGTGGTGAGCACTTTGAACCCCGAAGTGCTTCACAGAAGTTTATAACGTACAGCCGTAAAAATAAAAAATCCTTTTTTTTTTTTTTTAACAAAAATGATTTTTTCGCCCCCAATATTTTATTTTCACAAGGGTAACAGGAGAAATTGGACCCCAAAAGTTGTTGTCCAATTTGTCCTGAGTACGCTGATACACAATATGTGGGAGAAAACTACTGTATGGGCACACGTCGGGGCTCGGAAGGGAAGTAGTGACGTTTTGGATTGCAGACTTTGATGGAATGGTCTGGGGGCGTCATGTCGTATTTGGAGAGCCCCTGATGCGCCTAAACAGTGGAAACCCCCCACAAGTGACCCCATTTTGGAAAATATACCCCACAAGGAACTTATCTAGATGTGTGGTGAGCACTTTGAACCCCGAAGTGCTTCACAGAAGTTTATAACGTAAGCCGTAAAAATAAAAAAATCTTTTTTTTTTTACAAAAATGATTTTTTCGCCCCCAATATTTTATTTTCACAAGGGTAACAGGAGAAATTGGACTCCAAAAGTTGTTGTCCAATTTGTCATGAGTACGCTGATACCCAATATGTGGGAGAAAACTACTGTATGGGTACACGTTGGGGCTCGGAAGGGAAGTAATGACGTTTTGGATTGCAGACTTTGATGGAATGGTCTGGGGGCGTCATGTCGCATTTGAAGAGCCCCTGATGCGCCTAAACAGTGGAAACCCCCCACAAGTGACCCCATTTTGGAAAATAGACCCCACAAGGAACTTATCTAGATGTGTGGTGAGCGCTATGAAGCCCTAAGTGCTTCACAGAAGTTTAAATAAGGTACAGCCGTAAAAACAAAAAAATCATTTTTTTTTTTAAAAATGATATTTTTACCCCCCGTTTTTTATTTTCCTAAGGGTAACAGAAGAAATAGGACAAATTGCACAATAACTCTTGGGGTCCAGAGTACACTGATACCCCATATGTGGGGGTAAACTACTGTTTGGGCGCATGGCAGAGCTCAGAAGTGAAGGAGCACCGTTTGACTTTTTCAACGCAGAATTGGCTGGAATTGAGATCAGACGCCATGTCACGTTTGGAGAGCCCCTGATGTGCCTAAACAGCGGAAACCCCCCAATTCTAACTCCAACCCTAACCCCAACACACCCCTAACCCTAGTCCCAACCCTAACCACAAACCTAACAATAACACACCCATAACCCTAATCCCAACCCTAACCCTAATCCTAACTTTAGCGCCAACCCTAACCCTAACTTTAGCCGCAACCCTAACCCTAACGGGAAAATGGAAATAAATACTTTTTTTTAATTTTATTTTTTTCCCTAACTAAGGGGGTGATAAATAGGGGTTTGATTTACTATTTATAGCGGGTTTTTATGATTGGCAGCTGTCACGCTAAAAGACGCTTTTTATTGCAAAAAATAGTTTTTGCATCACCACATTTTGAGAGCTATAATTTTTGTATATTTTGGCCCACAGAGTCATGTGAGGTCTTATTTTTTGTGGTACGAGTTGACGTTTTTATTGGTACCATTTTTGAGCATGTGACATTTTTTGATCGCTTTTTATTTCGATTTTTGGGAGGTTAGAATGAACAAAAATCAGCAATTCATGAATTTCTTTTGGGGAGGCGTTATACCGTTCCGCGTGTGGTAAAATTGATAAAGCAGTTTTATTCTTCGGGTCAGTAACGATTATGGCGATACCTCATTTATATCATTTTTTTATGTTTTGGCGCTTTTATAGAATAAAACCAATTTTATATAAAAATTATTATTTTTGCATCGCTTTATTCTGCGAGCTATAACTTTTTATTTTTTCGCTGATGATGCTGTGTGGCGGCTCGTTTTTTGTGGGACAAGATGACGTTTTCATTGGTACCATGTTTATTTATATTGGTCTTTTTGATCGCGTGTTATTCCACTTTTTGTTCGGCAGTATGATGATAAAAGCATTGATTTTTTGCTTTGTTTTTTGTTTTTTTTTAAGGGGTTCACTAAAGGGGTTAACTAGTGAGACAGTTTTATAGGGGGGGTTGTTACGGATGCGACGATACCAAATATGTGTACTTTTATTGTTTTGTTTTTTTTATTTACAGGAAAAAATGAATTTATTGGGGAATATATATATTTTTTTTTATGATTTTTTTAAACAATTTTTATTTTTATTTTTTTAACTTTTTTACTTTGTCCCAGGGTGGGACATCACTATGTAGGGTGAGATCGCTGGTGTGACAGTGTGCACAGCACTCTGTCACACCAGCGATCGCTCTGGCATCGCTGCAGGCTTCTCAGTGCCTGCTCTCAGCAGGCACTGACGAAGCCGCCTCCCTGCAGGACCCGGATGGACCCCGGCGCCATCTTGGATCCGGGGTCCTGCAGGGAGGAAGGACCCTCGGAACAGCGTGACACATCGCGCTGCTCTGAGGGTCTCAGGGGAGCGCGCAGGGAGCCCACTCCCTGCGCGATCCTCCCCTGTGCCCCCGGTACACCGCGATCAAGTTTGATCGCGGTGTGCCAGGGGTTAATGTGCCGGGAGCGGTCTGTGATCGCTCCTGACACATAGTGCTGGGTGTCAGCTGTGATAATCAGCTGACACCCGGCGGCGATCAGCTGCACTCCCCTCGGGAGCGCAGCTGATCACCCTGGACGTACTATTCCGTCCATGGGAATTAAGTACCAGGTCACATGGACGGAATATTACGTCCAATGGGATTAAGGGGTTAATAACAAAAGACTGACTGTCACTTCCAAACAGAAAACTGGTGTGTACAGGTGCAAACTAAGAGTAGCCATCTCTATACATAACAAACAAATAAAGTTACACTTTGCAGTGCTATAGCATGTCAATATGAAATATGAAAAGCATTACTGCCCTAGATAATAAGACAAATTGAAGATGCTTAGCACATAATTTGGCCAATTCATGCATGCCCAGCAGCCAACGACAAGGTGATCTCCGTTTGCTGGGAACCTGTTATAACCTCATAAAGAGACAGTGGTCAGAATTGTAAAAATTGGCCCGGTCATTAACGTGCAAACCAACCTTGGGGGTTAAGGGGTTAACAATAGAGATAGGACCCGCCCCGATTGGATACAGTTTGTCACGGTGGGATGGCTGTAAAGCCCCTGTCACACTAAGCGAGATTGCTGAAGCGTCACCGATTTTGTGACGCAACAGCGACCTAGTCAGCGATCTCGCTTAGTGTGACACGTAGCGACGACCAGCCCCCCCGCTGGGTATCACTGATCGTCGTCGAATGTCCTGGACCATTGTTTCATCGTTGGTCTCCCACTGGCCAGCGCGCATCGCTGCGTGTGACAGCGGGAGACCAACGATCAGCAAGCTGGGATCTGGTATCCAATGTACATATCGGGTAACTAAGGGCTGCGCGGCGCCTAGTTACCCGATATGTACTCTGAATACCGGCTCCCAGCTTCTGCTGTAGAGCGCTGGGAGCTGGTATCTAGGGTACATATCGGGTAAATAGGCGCCGCGCAGCACTTAGTTACCCGATGTGTACATTGGATACCAGCGTGCTCGCTGGTCCTGATCGCTGGTGAGTCTGCCCATGTGACAGCTCGCCAGCGATCAGCTAACGATGTCCCAGCAATCCCATCCACGTCGTATCGTTGGTGGGATCGCTGGGACATTGAAGAGTGTCACGGGACCCTAACACTTTATTATCAAAACAGGGTCAACTAATTAAATTACCGGTATGTTATTTACTATTACTATTAATTTACTTACTGCAGGGTATTTTCTCATTTTGCTTTCCTCTTAGGTTTTGGTGCAGCCCCACCAGATAAACAAAAGTTGCTTGCAAATACATTAACTACATGTAAAATGTATAGTAACTTTTCAGTCCCAGATTGTATTGTTGCTTTTTCCAATCGAAGGGGCTATAAAAAGATGACAACCTCTATGTGCAATGTATGGAATTGTAGGTGAGCTAAGACCACTGTCAAAATCACTATTGGTGTGCAAAGAAGTTTTGGGGTATGTTTCGTACAACTGTATTTCATGTTAATCTAACAGCTGACTGATGCTTCACAAATCCCAGATGTGTGTTTTGGATCATTGTCATGTTGGAAAAGTGCACGTCTACAGAGGTGTAACAATCACAATTGCAGCAGTCGCCTCTGCGACCGGGCTGGCGGGTCAGGGACCCGCCGATGCCTGCAAAAACTACAACTGGATGTGTCCGAGGACGCACCTCCCTCTGAAGTGTATGGTACCGCCCACACTCATCGGGTATGTGCACAGCAACACATGTTGCTGGCCAATCAGAGGCCAGCAGCGCACATCGGCATGCACGTGACTTCAGGCGCTCCCGTCGCCTGCTGAAGTCAGCTGCCTGCATCAGAAGAGGACATTGCGCTGCCGAGGAGCACAAGGAAGGTAGGTATTTATTAATTTATTTTTAAATCAGTGACCATACTACTAAGGATGACTATGGGCTGTGCATTATACTGTGTGGATGACTATGGGCTGTGCATTATACAGCTCTGGCTAAAATTAAGAGACCACTTTCAAATGTTCAGTTTGTCTGATTTTTCTCTTTATAGGTATATTTTTTAGTAAAATCTAAATTGTTCTTTTAGTCTATAAACATCTGACAAACATGCCACCGAATTTCCAAGTAATAAATTTTGTATTTTTTTTCTGACAAAGAAAAATGGTCAAAATTAAAAAAAAAAAACAGTGCTTTCAGACCTCAAATAATGCAAAGAAAACAAACTCATAATCATTTAAAAACAACAATACTAATGTTTTAACTCAGGATGGAAGAGTTCTGAAATCAATATTTTGTGGAATAACCATGATTTTTAAAAACGGCTTTCATGCGTCTTGGCATGCTTGCTACCAGTCTTTCACACTGCTTCTGGTGTATAAATTTAAGCAGTTCTTCTTTGCTTGATGGCTTTTGACTATTCATCATCTTTTTGATCACATTCCAGAGTTTTTCAATGGGGTTCAGGTTTGGAGAATGGGCTGCCCATGACAGGGATTTGATTGTGTGGTCTCTTAATTTTTGCCAGAGCTGTAGTACATGTATCACTATGGGCTGTGCAGTATACTATATGTATTACTATGAGTGGTGCATTATGCTACATGGATGACTATGGGCTGTGCATTATACTACATGGATGACTATAGGCTGTGCATTATATTATATGAAGGATATGGGCCGCTCATTATACTTTATGGATGACTATGGGGGTGTATTATACTTTATGGATGACCATGGATTGTGCATTATACTTTATGGATGACTATGGGCCATGCATTATATTTTATGGATGACTATGGGCTGGGCATTATACTTTATGGATGACTATGGGCTGTGCATTATACTTTACCCTTCTTTTTCTTTCTTTATTATACGTGACATTTGTCTCTGGGGCAGTTGAATTACATAGCTACCTCTTTTTGGCTTTTGCCTGTCTTCACTCTCAGAATAATAGGCTTACTTACATCTGGTGATACATTTGGCTTTGTCCTTGTCTTGTTTTAACCGAAAAACACACACAAAAAAAAAAAAATTTTGGCAAAATTTGACTACCCATGACAAAATATGTAAAAAATTTGGCCCAGAAAATGTTGAAAACTAACACATAAATGGAAAAACAGTGTCAAACACTATTTTCACCCTTATAACTGACAACCATTTTCTTCCAGCTTACTAAAATCACCAGGAAAATGGCATCGCAACAACCAGATAGAAGTAATCACACTTTTAAAAATTATGCAAAATTTTTGGTCACCACTGTATATGGAGGACTATGGGATGCATTATACTATATGGAGGACTATGGGGTGCATTATACTATATGGAGGACTATGGGGGCGCATTACACTTCTGCTATGGGGCCCCATGACTTCTATGTACGCCCCTGGTGAGTATAATGGGTTTTTTTTCAATACATTATATAACAGCAGCAGAACGTGGGACATACAGTATACCAGGATGGGGGATATATATTTCAGGATGGGGCCCAAGATAAGGGACATGTACCAGGGTGGATTTCTACCAGGATTTCTACCAGGATGAGGTACATATATACCATGATTGAGGGTGTCTAATATATATATATTGGGGATATAAAAAGAAAAGGAAAGCCGGCACCATTCAACCTGTGTGTTTTAACTTGTCCTTAAACCAAACTTTGAACTGAGCAATCAAGCCTGCAGGTACCGGGTGCTCATATAATAAGGTGCAAATATGTATATGAGAAGAAAAATAGTTGCACTCACCTCTCCTGTAAAATCTAATGTCTTTATTAAGAAAAACATGTTTAAAACTGGGTGCAGAGAGGGAAGGAGCACATGTATGGGACTACGATCATTTCAGAACCAGTAGAAGTACAGGAAAGAGTGCAACGATCGTCGTCCCGCACATGTGATCCTTCTCTCTCTGCAGCCAGTTTTAAACTCGTTTTTCTTAATAACAACATTGGATTTTACAGGGCCGGTGTCACGTTACTGGCGATACAGGACTGGAAGTCAGTGGCCGGAGCAGACGTGTGCAGGTGAGCGGACCAAGGAAGGACTTCTGGAAGTGCCGTATATGGCGGTGGTGGTTCACTATGTTGGCAGATGCCGGAGCCCGCCCGAGCACGGGCCGGCCGAGATCACACACAAGCACCAAGTCCGTTTAGGTGAATAGAGTTGGAGGTAGGAACAGCAGGGTTTCCACAAGAGACAGGAAGATGCCAGCAGAACACCTTCCAGATCAGGAGCTCAGATAATGCTTCACTCAGTTAAGGGTATGCCACACTAAACAAGATCGCTAACGAGATTGCTAAAATACGTCACTATTTAGCGATCTCGTTAGTGACGCTGTTGTGTGTGGCATGTAGCAACGACGTGGCCCCTGCTGTGATCTCGCTGATCGTTCACTAGAGTTCTGGACCGTATTTTGATCGTTGGCGTCCCGCTGGTGAGCCTATATCGCTGTGTCTGGCACGTTTTGTGAACGATGTGCGCTGTTTTTTACATCGCAAAGTCGTTAAGGAGATCGCTAACCGCTTATGCGTCGTTAACGAGATCGCTAAGTGTGGCAGTTACTAGCGATATTAAAACGATCACAAAAATGATCGCATTAGTATGCTCAGTCTAACTGAGTGAAGCATTATCTGAGCTCCTGATCTGGAAGGTGTTCTGCTGGCATCTTCCTGTCTCTTGTGGAAACCCTGCTGTTCCTACCTCCAACTCTATTCACCTAAACGGACTTGGTGCTTGTGTGTGATCTCGGCCGGCCCGTGCTCGGGCGGGCTCCGGCATCTCCCAACATAGTGAACCACCACCGCCATATACGGCACTTCCAGAAGTCCTTCCTTGGTCCGCTCACCTGCACACGTCTGCTCCGGCCACTGACTTCCAGTCCTGTATCGCCAGTAACGTGACAGAATACTCAGCCTCTCAAAAATGGAGGCCGCTGGAGCAGAAACTTTGGAAACACGTGTCAGAAAACTGCAGGGTGCAATGTCCAGTTTGCACACCGAACAGGTGAATGGAAAAGCACGGATGGACGCATTTATTGCACAAAGCGATCATAATGTCCAGAACCACCAACAAGCTATCCAAGATCTGCAGAATGCAGTACAAGTGTTGACTGCTCGAATTACCCAGCAAGAAGGACAAGCTTCCGCCTCAGCGTCTGCCACGCCCCCCAAGCTACCACCTTTTCGTTTTGGCGGTGATCGAGATAAATTTCGTGGATTTTTGAATCAACGTTACCTGTTCTTCGATACACATGCTAATCAGTTTCCGACTGATAGGTCAAAGGTGCTATGCATCATTATGCTGTTAACCCACAAAGCAATCGCTTGGGCTAATCCTCTGATTGAGACTCGGGACGCACGTTTAGACAATCTGAACGAGTTTATTCGAGCGATGCAGCAGATGTTTGATGACCCAAACCGTGCAGCTACTGCTGAATCAACGTTGCTGGCATTATGACAAGGCAAACGCCCCGTCGCAGAGTATGCTATGGAGTATAGGAGGTGGGCCGTTGACACTGAATGGAATAATGCAGCAAAAGTATCTTTCTTTAAAAGAGGACTTTCTAGTGCAGTAAAGGACGAACTTGCCCGTGGAGAGACCCCTTCGGATCTGGATGATTTCATCAAGCATTGCATCCGGGTTGACACCCGTCTGTCTGAACGACGACAAGAGAAGTGGACCTCCATGAATCGTTCAACTAACTCTTATAACTCCTCCCTGCCATCGGTCACTAAAGAAGTGCCTAGCCGGAATGTCCGAGATACAGAACTAGAGCCAATGCAAGTGGATGCGATCCAGAGACAAGCGAGTGCAGAACGAAGAGAACAGAGATTTAAAGAGAATCTATGTCTGTACTGCGGGGAAGCGGGACATTTTCTTATTAACTGTCCAAGTCGTCCCACAAACCGTTCAAGAAAAATGGTGGCGGCTATAATGGATCCTGATTCTTCCGACGAGGAGTCTTTCATCTCAGAGACTGATTATGCTAAAGATGAGATCCAGTCCATATCATCCATAGTTCCACCTACCAGGAAGGAGAGCCGTGAATCCCACTATTTTGTAACTATCAAACTGAAGGTTAACTCCCAGTGGATCACTGCATCAGCCATGATCGACTCTGGGGCCAGCGGGATGTTCATGGATTCTGCATTTGCTCAAAATCATGGCATAGATATGCAGAAAAGACGTTCACCTATTGTGATGGAGACGGTAGATGGATCTCCACTGAATTCGGGGCCAGTGGATCATGAGACAGGACCTTTGGAGATCTATATTGAGCCGCAGCATCGTGAGATGTTGACATTCCTAATTATTTCTTCTCCACATTTTCCCATCATTTTAGGTTTGCCCTGGTTGCAGAAGCACAATCCTATCATCGATTGGGAGATGAAAAAGATCAGTTTCCCCGAAAAGGAAGTTCAGACGGAGGTTCCAAGCGAATCCACATTAGAAGCAGTTCAGAATCCAGAATTACCTCAGCTACCAGCGGTGTATGAAGATTTCTTGGATGTCTGTGACAAGAAGGGAGCGGATACACTTCCCCCGCATCGACCATACGACTGCCCAATAGAACTACTCCCGGGGGCGGCTATACGTTTGGAACTGTCTACCCTTTAGCGGGTCCTGAACTGAAGGCTCTTAAAGAATTTATTGATGAAAACCTAAGCAAAAAATGTATTCGTCCATCATCCTCGCCCGCTGGAGCCCCTATATTCTTTGTCAAGAAGAAGGATGGAACATTACGCCCAGTAGTGGACTACAGGGAGCTTGATAAAGTCACGGTAAAAAATCGTTATCCTCTACCGTTGATCCTCCTAGAAATCCTAGAAAGAGTACAAAGTGCGAAGATCTTCACTAAGTTAGATTTACGTGGGGCATACAATTTAGTACGTATAAAGCCTGGAGATGAATGGAAAACGGCCTTTTGTACCCGATACGGACACTTTGAAAGTCTAGTGATGCCCTTCGGACTCGCTAATGCTCCAGCTACTTTCCAGCACCTGGCAAATGATATTTTCCGAGACCTGTTGGATCAGTTCATGGTCGTTTATCTAGATGACATCCTGATCTTTTCAAACTCTATGGAGGAACATCAGACGCACGTAAGACAAGTGCTACAACGGTTAAGGGAGAATTCATTATATATTAAATTAGAAAAATGTGAATTCCATCGAGAAGAGATTCAGTTCTTGGGATACGTCATTTCACCTCAAGGATTACGGATGGATGCTAAGAAAACGCAAGCTATCACCGAGTGGCCTATCCCTAAAAATGTGAAAGAAGTTCAGCGTTTTGTGGGGTTCGCCAACTTTTACAGACGCTTTATTAAGAATTTTTCAGAAATCGTGCTACCCATCACGCAATTAACAAAAAAAGGAGCAAAATTCATCTGGACACCCCAAGCGCAAGAAGCGTTCTCTCGTTTAAAAACGAAATTCACAACGGCTCCCATATTACGCCATCCTGACCCTGAATTGGCTTTTATCATCGAGGTGGATGCTTCAGACTGTGCGGTCGGCGCTATCCTTTCTCAGAGGACAGGGGAAAAGAAGTTGCTGCATCCATGTAGCATTTTTCTCACAACGTATGTCTGTAGCCGAGAAGAACTATGACGTGGGAAATAAAGAATTGCTCGCCATCATATCAGCATTCAAAGAGTGGAGACATCATCTCCAAGGGGCTGCACAACAAATTTTGGTGTTGACCGATCATCGCAATCTAGAGTTTATCAGGTCTGCAAAATGCCTCTCTCCTCGGCAGACTCGTTGGAGTTTGTTTTTGAATCAATTCAATTTTGTAATTTCATATCGACCAGGCTCCCGTAACAAGAAAGCAGACGCATTATCCAGAATGTTTTCAAGCGAAACTAATCTTGTAACAACACCCAAACCCATTGTGGCAGATACTAAGATCTTGGGAGTAATACATGATGGAGATTTGCTGGAAGATTTGAAGGCAGCATACGAAACAGACTCGTTTCTATCACGTCCATCAGGGGACGTGCATCTGTTTTTTAAAAATCAAGTATGGACTGATGGTCGACGACTATATGTACCAGAAGCAGCTCGGTTAAGAGTCCTACAACTAGTGCACGATTCTAAAATTGCAGGACACAAAGAGACACAGAAAACGCAGGAGTTTTTGTCACGTTTCTTTTGGTGGCCGAACTTTCAAGAAGACGTGAAGAAGTATGTTAATTCCTGTGACATCTGTGCCAGATATAAGACTCCACGTGCATCCCCTATGGGACTATTGCAGCCTCTCGCCATCCCAACACGACCATGGGGATCAATTTCAATGGACTTTATTGTAGATCTACCAGAGTCCAAGGGAAAGACATCCATTCTGGTAGTAGTGGATCGACTTACAAAAGCAGCGCATTTCATCCCGTGTTCAGGTCTACCTTCAGCAAAAGATACAGCTGATCTGATAATTTGCAATGTTTTTCGCCTCCACGGAGTGCCGGATGAAGTCGTTTCAGATCGAGGTGTGCAATTTACATCTAAATTTTGGCGCAGTTTATGCTCAGCACTAGACATCAAAGTACGATTGTCAACCGCTTACCATCCGCAATCTAACGGCCAGACAGAACGTACAAATCAGACGCTGGAGCAGTATCTTCGTTGTTATATTTGCCATCTGCAAGACGACTGGGTGGATCTGCTGCCATTTGCGGAATTTTCATATAATAATTCACAGAATGCCTCTACGAAACAGACGCCATTTTTTGCAAATCTGGGATATCACCCAAACATCCTTCCCAAAAATCCTGTGGCACCATTAATACCAGCAGTCGCAGAAAGAATCTCTCTGCTACAGCAAAATCTGAATGTTCTGAAAGACACTCTAAAGGAAGCTCAGGGGAAATATAAAAAAGCGGCCGACAGGTATCGGAGACCCACTCCCACATTTAGGATTGGAGATCGAGTGTGGTTATCCACTAAGAATTTGAAATTGAAGATTCCTTCTCCTAAATTAGGACAAAAATTTGTGGGACCATACAAAATCAGTAAGATTGTGAGTCCATTGGCCGTACGTCTACAGCTACCAACATCAATGAAGATTCATCCTGTGTTTCATGTGTCGTTGTTGAAAGCCGCCACAGCCAATCCATTTCCAGAACGATCCCCTTCGCCTCCCGATGCAATTGAAGTGGACGGACAGGAGCAGTTTGTGGTGGAAAAGATCTTGGATTCCCGAATACACAGAAATCGTTTGCAATATTTAATCAAATGGCAGGGCTACGACACGGAGGAAAATTCATGGGAACCAGTAAGCAACATCAATGCTCCTCGTTTGATTAGACAATTTCACCAGCGGTATCCTGCAAAACCTGGACAAGTTGCGTCCAGAGGCCGCCATTAAGAGGGGAGTATTGTTAGGATTTGAATCCAATCAGTCTCAATCAGGGAGGGAACAATCAGCAGGGCAGGTGATGATCTCTATCCCAGACGAAGTTCATATGGTTTCAGGCTGAAGTTATTCAAGTTCTGAAATAGCTCCACAGCAAGGGAACAGACCAGCAAGCCACGGCTCACAGGTTCAAATCCTAACAGCCGGTGATTGCCACTATTTTTTTTCTCATATATATAATATATATTATATATACACACACACGTGGTCAAAATTGTTGGTACCCCTCGTTTAATGACAAAAAAAAACACAATGGTCACAGAAATAACTTGAATATGACGAAAGTAATAATAAATCAAAAAAATCTATTAAAATGAGCAAATGAAAGTCAGACATTGCTTTTCAACCATGCTTCCACAAAATTTAAAAAAAAAATAAAACTCATGAAATAGGCCTGGACAGAAATGATGGTACTCCTGAAAATAATGTGACAAAAGGGACATGTTAAATCAAGGTGTGTCCACTAATTAGCATCACAAGTGTCTACAATCTTGGAATCAGTGAGTGGGCCTGTATAGAGGGCTACATATACTCACTGTGCTGTTTGGTGACATGGTGTGCATCACACTCAACATGGACCAGGGGAAACGAAGGAAAGAGTTGTCTCAGGAGATTAGAAAGAAAATTATAGACAAACATGTTAAAGGTAAAAGATATAAGACAGTCTCCAAGCAGTTTGATGCTCCTGTGACTACAGTTCACATATTCAGAAATTTAAGCTCCATGGGACTGTAGCCAACCTCCCTGGATGTGGCTGCAGGAGGAAAATTGATGACAAATCAAAGAGACGGATAATACGAATGGTAACAAAAGAGAGAAGAAAAACTTCTAAACAGATTAAAGGTGAACTTCAAGCTCAAGGAACATCAGTGTCAGATCGCACCATTCATCGTTGTATGAGCCAAAGTAGGCTTCATAGGAGAAGACCAAGGAGGACACCATTGTTGAAAAAAAAATCATAAAAAGGCCAGACTGGAATTTGCCAAACTACATGTTGACAAGCCACAAAGCTTCTCGGAGAATGTCCTATGGACAGATGAGACAAAAATGGAACTTTTTGGCAAGGCTCACTAGCTCTATGTACACAGACAGAAAAATGAAGCATATCAAGAAAAGAACACTGTTCCTACTGTGAAACATGGAGGAGGCTCTGTTATGTTCTGGGTCTGCTTTGCTGCATCTGGCACAGGGTGTCTAGAATCTGTGCAAGCCTTGCTAAAGCTGACAGCTGAGGGTTGCAGCCCGCAGCTGTCAGTTTTTCCTGGCTGGTTATCAAAAAAATAGGGAAACCACAAATCACAGCTCTCGCTGTAATAAGCTGAATACAACTCTCAACATTCACCCCTGCTATCGCTGATAGCAGCGTGAGCAAGGGAGAATAATGAGAGCTGTATTCAGCACTCGGCTCCAGGGAACATCGCTAACAGTACCGATGATTCTCTGGTGCCGGTATGTTTCACACTGATGACACTCAGGTGTCATCAGTGTGCCCGTGTGCGGGATGTTTTGTGGACCATGCTGCTGTTAAAAAATGGACATGTCAGCATATTTTACCCAGGGACACATGGTCCGTGGAATCACACTGATATGTGCATGGACCCATTCACTTGAATAGGTCTACGTGTGTAAGTGTCGCCGATACGTGTGAAAACTGTTACGATACGTACCATACACAGTGATATCTGAAAGAACTCTAATACATATAGTGAGTACACAAGCGCCTACAATCAAAGAGCTCAAGATGCGATGCAGACACACTGATGGAGATAATTATGATTCTGCACATCCCATAATAGTATAACAATGGCAATTATAAAGCATGCAGAGAATCTCTGCGCTATTAGTATAATGAAGACAACTGCTTAAAGGAGATGTCCACTACTAGGACAACCCTTTCTTGATCAAAATGTTTAGCCCCATAAAATAATAAAGCCTATATTCACCTCCTGTGCATACGGTCCCGGGTCTCGCGTGCAGTTGTTGTGACACGTAACTTCAGCACCCAATCAGCAGTGGCGTCACTGTCCGCCTTCGGACAAATCGAACATGAAGAGGAAGTCCGGGCTGCAGCTCCTCTCTCACTTCCTTTTCCTGCTCAATTCGACAGGAGGCGGGGTCAGTGACTCCAGCGCTGATTGGGAGGTGGAGTCACGTGTCACAACAACAGCACGGGAGCACCGTGACTGCTGGCACAACGGGAATGGTGCCGGCATGGGAGGTGAGTATAAGCTTAATTATTTTATGGGGGCCAAGCGAAGGGTATGAGAAGACGTTGTCCAAGTAGTGGACAACTTCTTTAATAGGAAATGCCATACATCAAAGACAACTGCTTAAAAGGCAATGCCATACACCAATGATTAAATCTATTTTCTATATCCACGGGACAGCTACTACGGATCTTTCATCATATGGCCACACACTGACCAGAGTGAAGACACACACATTAGGCTACAGCTGTTTCGCATCTAATTGCGCTTCATCTGGTCCAATAAGGGCCTGATGAAACATAATTAGATGTAAAACAGATGTAGCTCAGTCTGTGTGTCTTCATTTTATACTCCCATTTGGCATTGGAATAAAAAAAGCACAAAATAATGTGCCGGTGGTGAATGCCACTTATTTTTCTTCTCTCTCATAATTTTTGAAATTTGAGCATTGCCACGTCTGGCGCTCCCTTATAACCAGCATTACATACTCCTTTGATATATACTTGTGGCAGTGGCGGTCTTTTGAAATGACTGGTTTTTTTCTGTGATATTCTTTGGATTCAATGTCCTTTTCACTGAATTGCTTATGAACGTGGTGTATAGTGATATAAACCTTTCTGATATAACTGGGCATCTTCTGGACTGACTGCTTATCTGGTCATGGCCACAGCATTTTTACATAGTTAGAAACACAGCACAAATATCAGAGTGAGAGTAACCAGATCTACAAGATACTTCTCTTCCAACTCTTATACTGTGAAGAAAATTAACCCCTTCATTGGTTGCCGTAAGCACTATAACCTGTAACCTTGTTTGCCCAGACACCTCCTGTCGGGCAGACAAGAGTTAACCTTAACCATCGCTAAAACAGAGAAAAAAAATCCCAGTATTGAGAACAGGAAAATGGTCCGGATTCCACCTCTCCCGCAACAATAATGTGAATTTCATTTCAAGCCAAAATGAATGTCATTTGCTGAATCCCCCCCTCCATGTGTCCTCAGGGGGCTTCCCCCAATGCAGACACAGGGGTGTGTGTTTTCTTTTTAGGGCTGAGGGCATTTTTGTTCGACTCCTAAAACCAAATTTTCATCTCTTTTTGGTGTTTTGCTGTTTGCTTCCAATTAGTTGAAAGTCTGTTTTTACTTATTTTACTTATAAAATGAATCAGAAACAGAAATGTATGAAAATAAATGAGCAGCGGGAGGAGGATGGGTCAGTGGAATCTGCCAAATCTGGTGTGAAGCAGCGCCATGGCACTCAAGTGGTTGCGTTACCCATCATCTTTGACTCTTAAAGGGCAGGTTCCACAGAGGCCTCTCTGAATATCCCGATAGTGCAGAGAATTGCATGGACATCTATTAATTTCATATTGTCAATTTAATGTAATGCTTTAAGGGCCTTGTTCACCTTTTGGTACTTTTTTTTTTACTTAAATATGTGTAATTGGGGCTAAAATCATTTTTTCAATTGGGTTTAATTAAAAGATGTCCACTGTTTGCCTTCTATAACTTCTATGTGGTATGTCTATTGCTGGCTGCTCAATGAGTAAACTGAGAATCCGTCAGTCCGCTATGGTGGTCTAACGGGAGAATTTGGAACTCCTTTATCTGTCTTTTTCTGAGCTTCTCTCAGCTGATTTATGACCACAGACTGTATCAAAGTTGAATATGCAGGGAAACAAAAGGTGTGTATAAAACAAAAATGCAAAAGTTTTAATGAAATCCAGTAGTAATTGTGATTTAATTATCCCTTTTAATTTTTATCGGAGATAGTTTTACATTCACTTGGGTCCCATAGACTTCCATGTTCCCCTCCACCTGGGTATGATGTCACTAAAACCTAATGTCACTGCGGCAATATTTTGGTTAGTATTTCCTAAAAATAAAATGTTTGGATCAAAGAAAACTTGAAGTGAACCTGACAGCTGATTCATTCTGCCCGAACTACAGACAGCAGCATGACTCATACACCGGCAGCATTATTGCAGTTGTGTATGTTTTACTCTGATACCTTGTGGCTAGTAGCATAGCTTCCGGTGAGGAAGAGGGTGCGATCGCCCCTGGCCCCTCGCACTCTGGGGCCCACCCGGAGCTGAACTATACTTTAATGTAGCGACGTGCACAGCGTGCCGATACAGTTAAACCGGCGACAGAGCAGGGAGAGATGGTCTCTCTGCACTGCTGCTCTCTGCTCGTAGGCCGGAAGTCAAATTAGAACTACGGAGTGGTAGGTCCAGGGCGGAGCGATGCGATGACGTCGTCATGTCAGACTGCTCAGGACCTGCCGCTCTCTGCTGGATTCACCAAGGTTAGGCGAGTCTATGATATTTTTAATTTTTTTATTTTAGTATTGTGTGTTTGTGTCTTTATGTATGGAGTATACTACTAAGGGGGCTGTGGTAGAGTGAAGGCTACTACTATGGGGGCCATAATAGACTGGGGGCTACTACTAAGGGGGGCCATAATAGAGTGGAGGATATTACTAAGGGGGCCATAATAGAGTGGGGACTATTACTAAGTGGCCATAGTAGAGTGGGGGATACTTCTAAGGGGGCACAATAGAATAGGGGCTACTACTAAGGGAGCCATAATAGTGTGGGGGCTACTACTAAGGGAGCCATAATAGAGTGGGGGCTACTACTAAGAGAGCCATAATAGTGTTGTGGCTACTACTAAGTGGCCATAATAGTGTGGGAGCTTCTAAAGGGTGTCAACATAATAGTATGGGGGCTACTAATGGGGCCATCATTCACAAAAAAAGAGAAAAAGCACATGCATAAACACAGGATCACCACAATATATATAGAGAAATATAAAAGTTTTTTATTTCCAAACCAGAAAAACACACACAAGTTAAAAACATTAAAAAATCCAAAAGGAACATACATATTAGATACAAGATTTAGAATATAATATTCAGAAAGGTATCTCCTCTGACTACACAAATTCCCTAATTATACAGAGTAAATACACAATATCACAAAAAATGCTGCTAGCATGTTGCCATCCATCATATGGTTGTCACATAGAAAAAACAAAAACAATAACATCTTATTCAGGCAAAGGCAATGCTAATTACTAAGGTATGACTGCCACTGGACCTTACACACTAGCACTGAGCTGAAAATCCCATCCCAAAAAAATATATATATCAGCCCAGTGAAGACGGACAAATAAATATGTATACCAAGGTGAGCTAATACTTCACTCTAACCAGTCCAAGGAAGTTGCCCCATAGCCCAAAGAGCAGCAGTGTAGTCAAGCGGAGAACGAGGACCCACGCGTTCCGACACTCAAGGTGTCTTTTTCAAGGCGAGTGTATCTGGTCCAGAGAAAGTAACTTATTTATAGGTACATAATTACCAGCTGGTAAACGGCGGCAGAAATTAATACCGCATGTCTCGATGACATGCTACAGAAACCCGGAACTTAAACACAGAGAAGGTCAGATTGTATAGTGCACTTGCGCACACCATGTAATGGGCGTAATTCTCAAAGAAATTCTAGCGCGTGCGCATGTCTACCGCATGTCTCAATGACATGCTACAGAGACACGGAACTTAAACCCAAAGAGTGTCAGATTGTATAGTGCGCTTGCGCGCACCATGTAGCGGGCGGAAGTCAGAGAGGAATTCTAGCGCATGTGCAATAAAAGGAGTGCAAACGCAAGTCTGCTAGGGCAATAAAATACAAACACACACTCCCCACTATAAAGCGCATGCGCAACCAATAACAAGCGTGCAGCGGATTGCAAGTATAGACCCATCAAAAGAGGATAACATTGGCATAAATAGCTTGTGATTCCCATCACTTAATATATACAATGTCGTATAGATCCAGAGGTAAGGGTCATGAACATAACAAGGGATCCCCAAAAAGGTTGAGGACAAACATAAAGATTCCCCATAGCTGATATACAGTGGTGGCTTTTTTTCAAGAGCTGTTTTGGTTATTCCACGTAATATTTATGTTTTTGAGTGCGCTGAATCCGAAAATGACCTCCGTTTTGTCATAGGACATCACGTTTTCTGACAATTTAAGTAAATTGTTAAATAAGACAATACCTCAAAATAAATGAAAATAGACTCATAAAATTAATTTTTTTTGACAAACGTTTCATGAAAATCATTTTTTTAACTGCAATGAGCTAACACACTAAAATCGATTCTTCTTCCCTGTGAGGCTTCTCTTGGTACATTTACGCTTGTGAGTAGCATCTGCAATGTCTCTCTGAAGCGTCCAACAGTAGTCTGCCATCATTGTAATGCTCCATCTTCCCTGGTATCTTCTTTCCATCTCTTTATTGTCCTGGTGGAATCGTTCACCTTGCTCTTCACTCACAGCTCCCAAATTTTCAGGAAAGTTATCAAGGTGGGAATGGAGGAAATGCACTTTCAAACTCATCAGGCAACCTATAGCTTGAAATGCTTTCAGCATTCGTCCAATGATTTTTTTGTAGTCAGGGTCTTTGTTATTGCCTAAAAATTTCTCTATGACCTCTTTAAATGCAATCCACCCTTATAATAATAATAATCTCTAGATTTATATAGCGCCAACATATTCCGCAGCGCTTTACAGTTTAACAGTTTCAAAACACAAGTCATAAGTAACAACGTTAACAATACAATAATTAAAGCAAAATAAGCCGCCCCTGCTCGTGAGAGCTTACAATCTACAATGAGGTGGGGGAGATACAAAGTACAGGTGTGTATAGGATGTTTGAGGATGCATCATGGTATTAATAAACTCTTGATCAGCTATAAGCCTTCTAATGTCTGGTCTGACGAACACACCTTCCTTCAAGTTTGCCTCCGAGAGGCCAGGAAACTTGGTGACCAAGTATTTGAAGCATTCTCCATCTTTTGGAAGTGATTTTACAAATTGCTTCATCAATCCCAATTTTATGTGGAGAGGTGGTAGAAGAACTTTATGGGGAGGAACCAAAGTTTCTCGGAGGACATTTTTTTCACCAACTGTGAGCACCCTCGGCTGCCAATTCTTCTTGGTCCAGTGATTTTGTCAGTCTCGACTGTCCCATAGACACAGAAAACAATGGTATTTGGTATACCCAGCTTGTTGCCCAAGCAGCATGCACAAGATTTTCAAATCCCCGCACACTTGCCAACCGTGGTCTTCATATTTAAGTTTATGAAGAACCAATTCCAAGTTCTCGTAGGTTTCCTTCAGGTGTACGGAATGACCTACAGGGATGGAAGCATAAAAAACGCTGTTCTCCGAGGGTATCCACGTTCATGGAATCTACTAGTGAGCAGGCGAGATTCGCTGATGAAATCTTCAGAGCGACTACAATTTCTTCTAAGTTGAAGGAACTGACCCTTAGGGATTCCTTTCCGTAAGTGTGTTGAATGAAAACTGTTGAAATGCAAAAGATTATTTGTAGCCACCTGTTTCCGGAATAGAGTAGTGACAATACGATTTTGATGGATCAACAGCCTCAAGTCCAGAAAGTCGACCGAGCTAGTGGAAGAAGAAGAAGTCTAATATTCCAACAGTTATTCAGTTCATTAATAAACGTGCCAAGTTGTTCAGAGGTACCGGACCAAACGATGATAATATCATCGATATATCGATGCCACTTCACCACAAAAATGAAAAAAGCGTTGAGCTTCTGCACATGCATCTCCTCCCACCACACCATGAAAAGGTTGATGTAGGAGGGCACGCATTTGGCCCCATGGCAGTCCCTGATACCTGTTTATAAAAGGCCTTATCTAACACAAAATAATTATTTTCTAGAACAAATTTTAATAGCGCCAAGACAAAGGTGTTATGTCCCCTATCCCCCGTGGAATACTTATCCAAGAAATAAGAGACTGCCATCATACCTAGTTTGTGTTCGATGTTGGTATACAAGGCCTCCACATCAAGGGAAGCCAGTATAGCGTTGTCCACTATCTCAAGTGTCTCCAACAGTTATATGAGATGTGACGAATCTCGCACATATGAATCCAGGACCTGGACCATGGGCTGCAAAAAATAATCGAGATAAGAACAAGGCTTCTCATAAAGGCCACCCAAACCCGAGATAATTGGTCTACCTGCGGGCGTAATTGTTATGATTTGGTAGCTGAGGAGAGCAGGCAAAAAAGGCAATACACCAGAGAGGTTGGAATCTACTGGATTGCAGTACCCTGACTAACCACTACAACTAAAGGCAGCCGTAGAGCGTACCTATGTTGGTCCTAGACGCCTCGTCACAGCCTGAGAAGCTAACTACACCTAAAGATAGAAAGAGGAAAACTATCTGCCCTGGAGCAGATCCCCAAAGAACATAGGAAGCCCCCAAACATGTAATGGCGGTTAGACAAGAGGAAATACAGACACAGACAGAAAATAGTATGAGCAAACGTTGGGGCCCAATCTTCCTAGAAAGAAAAGGATAGGAAGGACACTTACTGCAATCCAAAAAACCCTAAAAAAAATACCAACTCACTAATTGCAAAAACACCTGAGATCACACGACCTCTACCACCTAAATTAGTTCTCTGGTGTAACAAAACTAAGCAGCAGCCACTGAAAAAACTGGAAAAGGCAAATGAACAAATAACAGTGGCTCAGATAAACTGAGAGGAGCACAAGCCCCCGGAGGGGACCTGGCTGACCTCCACAGAAGTGCAGGACAAAATGCAAAAAGCAAGCACAAAAATAAAAGCAGAAAATATCTTATCTGTTAGCAGAAGATGCAGGCAAGACACAGCAAGCTTCCAAGTGAACCAGGAACCAAAGTTGAGACAAGAACAATTGATCACCGGCAACCCTGATGGGAGGGAACCTCCCTTATATAAGACCAGTCTGTAACACCTGATTGCCAATCTTCACAATCTTTATTGAATAGTTCAGTACTGTTTGTAACCACCAGAGGGAGCTTCTGCTCAGAATTCATTTCTAACACATTCACAACAGTACCCCCCCTTGAGGAGGGGTCACCGAACCCTAATTTGGGCAACCAGGTCGGTCAGGATGAGCTCTGTGATACGCACGGATCAGTCTCCTAGCATGGATGTCCGAAGCAAACACCCAAGAATTGTCCTCCTGACCATAACCTCTCCACTTAACCAAATACTGGAGTTTCCGTCTAGAAAAACGAGAATCCAATATTTTCTCAACCACATACTCCAGATTGCCCTCAACCAAAACAGGGTCAGGAGGCGCAGCCATAGGAACCACTGGCTCGACAAACCTCTTCAATAAGGACTTGTGGAACATGTTATGGATCTTAAATGTCCCTGGAAAAAGTAAACAAAAGGAAACAGGATTAAGAATCTCCATGATCTTATAAGGTCCAATGAACCTAGGCTTAAACTTAGGAGATGCAACTCTCATAGGGATATTTCTTGAGGACAACCAGACCAAGTCCCCCACTTCAAACCGAGGACCATCAGTCCTATGCTGGTTGGCAAACCGCTGGGCCCTCTCCTGAGAGAGGGACAACCTCTCCACTACCTGGTCCCAAATCTGCTGCATACGCTCCACAACAGAGTCAACACCTGGACAGACAGAAGCCTCCGTCTGTCCCGAAGAAAATCGAGGGTGAAACCCAAAATTGCAGAAAAATGGAGACATCAAAGTGGCAGAGCTAGCCCTATTATTAAGAGCAAACTCAGCCAAAGGCAAAAAAGAGACCCAGTCATCCTGATCAGCAGACACAAAGCATCTCAGATAAGTCTCCAATGTCTGGTTTGTTCTCTCAGTTTGTCCATTGGTCTGAGGATGAAAAGCCGGTGATACTGTTATGATTTGGTAGCTGAGGAGAGCAGGCAAAAAAGGCAATACACCAGAGAGGTTGGAATCTACTGGATTGCAGTACCCTGACTAACCACCACAACTAAAGGCAGCCGTGGAGCGTACCTACGTTGGTCCTAGACGCCTCATCACAGCCTGAGAAGCTAACTACACCTAAAGATAGAAAGAGGAAAACTATCTGCCCCGGAGCAGATCCCCAAAGAACATAGGAAGCTCCCAAACATGTAATGGCGGTTAGACAAGAGGAAATACAGACACAAACAGAAAATAGTATGAGCAAACGTTGGGGCCCAATCTTCCTAGAAAGAAAAGGATAGGAAGGACACTTACTGCAATCCAAAAAACCCTAAAAAAATACCAACTCACTAATTGCAAAAACACCTGAGATCCAACGACCTCTACCACCTAAATTAGTTCTCTGGTGTAACAAAACTAAGCAGCAGCCACTGAAAAAACTGGAAAAGGCAAATGAACAAATAACAGTGGCTCAGATAAACTGAGAGGAGCACAAGCCCCCGGGGGGACCTGGCTGACCTCCACAGAAGTGCAGGACAAAATGCAAAAAGCAAGCACAAAAATAAAATCAGAAAATATCTTATCTGTTAGCAGAAGATGCAGGCAAGACACAGCAAGCTTCCAAGTGAACCAGGAACCAAAGTTGAGACAAGAACAATTGATCACCGGCAACCCTGATGGGAGGGAACCTCCCTTATATAAGACCAGTCTGTAACACCTGATTGCCAATCTTCACAATCTTCATTGAATAGTTCAGTACGGTTTGTAACCACCAGAGGGAGCTTCTGCTCAGAATTCATTTCTAACACATTCACAACAGTACCCCCCCCTTGAGGAGGGGTCACCGAACCCTCATTTGGGCAACCAGGTCGGTCAGGATGAGCTCTGTGATACGCACGGATCAGTCTCCTAGCATGGATGTCCGAAGCAAACACCCAAGAATTGTCCTCCTGACCATAACCTCTCCACTTAACCAAATACTGGAGTTTCCGTCTAGAAAAACGAGAATCCAATATTTTCTCAACCACATACTCCAGATTGCCCTCAACCAAAACAGGGTCAGGAGGCGCAGCCATAGGAACCACTGGCTCGACAAACCTCTTCAATAAGGACTTGTGGAACACGTTATGGATCTTAAATGTCCCTGGAAGAAGTAAACGAAAGGAAACAGGATTAAGAATCTCCATGATCTTATAAGGTCCAATGAACCTAGGCTTAAACTTAGGAGATGCAACTCTCATAGGGATATTTCTTGAGGACAACCAGACCAAGTCCCCCACTTCAAACCGAGGACCATCAGTCCTATGCTGGTTGGCAAACCGCTGGGCCCTCTCCTGAGAGAGGGACAACCTCTCCACTACCTGGTCCCAAATCTGCTGCATACGCTCCACAACAGAGTCAACACCTGGACAGACAGAAGCCTCCGTCTGCCCCGAAGAAAATCGAGGGTGAAACCCAAAATTGCAGAAAAATGGAGACATGAAAGTGGCAGAGCTAGCCCTATTATTAAGAGCAAACTCAGCCAAAGGCAAAAAAGAGACCCAGTCATCCTGATCAGCAGACACAAAGCATCTCAGATAAGTCTCCAATGTCTGGTTTGTTCTCTCAGTTTGTCCATTGGTCTGAGGATGAAAAGCCGGTGATACTGTTATGATTTGGTAGCTGAGGAGAGCAGGCAAAAAAGGCAATACACCAGAGAGGTTGGTATCTACTGGATTGCAGTACCCTGACTAACCACCACAACTAAAGGCAGCCGTGGAGCGTACCTACGTTGGTCCTAGACGCCTCGTCACAGCCTGAGAAGCTAACTACACCTAAAGATAGAAAGAGGAAAACTATCTGCCCCGGAGCAGATCCCCAAAGAACATAGGAAGCCCCCAAACATGTAATGGCGGTTAGACAAGAGGAAATACAGACACAGACAGAAAATAGTATGAGCAAACGTTGGGGCCCAATCTTCCTAGAAAGAAAAGGATAGGAAGGACACTTACTGCAATCCAAAAAACCCTAAAAAAAATACCAACTCACTAATTGCAAAAACACCTGAGATCACACGACCTCTACCACCTAAATTAGTTCTCTGGTGTAACAAAACTAAGCAGCAGCCACTGAAAAAACTGGAAAAGGCAAATGAACAAATAACAGTGGCTCAGATAAACTGAGAGGAGCACAAGCCCCCGGAGGGGACCTGGCTGACCTCCACAGAAGTGCAGGACAAAATGCAAAAAGCAAGCACAAAAATAAAATCAGAAAATATCTTATCTGTTAGTAGAAGATGCAGGCAAGACACAGCAAGCTTCCAAGTGAACCAGGAACCAAAGTTGAGACAAGAACAATTGATCACCGGCAACCCTGATGGGAGGGAACCTCCCTTATATAAGACCAGTCTGTAACACCTGATTGCCAATCTTCACAATCTTCATTGAATAGTTCAGTACTGTTTGTAACCACCAGAGGGAGCTTCTGCTCAGAATTCATTTCTAACACATTCACAACACGTAATGGTAGATTTGTGGACCTTTGGTAACATATATAGTGTTGGAACCACAGGATGACTTGTTATTAGGAAGTCCAATTCTTTTTTATTGATGATACCACATGAATGAGCCCTCAACAATAATCTATCTATTTGCATCTTGAAAATTGGATTAGAGTTAAATTAGATGGTAAAATTTGATAATGTTGGGCATTACTCAACTGGCGTTTAGCCTAAAGGAAGTACATATCTTTAGGCCAGAGTACGATGTTCCCGCCTTTGTCTGCTTCCTTAATTTCAAATAAGTCATTGTTCCTGAGTCCAGACAAAGCCAATCTCTCATCTTTTGTTAGATTATTTTGACAATTATTGTCCAATTTTAATCTTTGTATATCCCTACAGGTCGTCTCAAAGAATATTTGAATGGCAGGGAACATAGAAAATTTTGGAGTTTCCTGCGACGGCAACCTGCCATTAAATCTTCTCCTACCCTGATCATTTTCATTTTCAGTTAGTAAATCTAACAAGTCCCGAAAAACTTGTCTATCCAGGTCAGGAAGGTAATCTTGTATACAAGTTGCCTACAGAAAAGTGCTGTGCTTTTTCTCTTTTTTGTGGATTTATTGTGCCTTACATGCATTTAGGTGATCCCACTTCTATTTATAAGATTATTTCATTAGTTGGTGCCCACTTAACTTTTTTGTATATTAATGGGGCCATCATATAGCATAAGGGCTACTGGGTCGGCCCTTACACATAGTGTGGGTTATCAAACGGGCACACACAAATAGTGTGGTTACTAAGGTGTACCATGATACAGTGTGTGAGCTACTAAGGGGACCATCATACAGTGTGGGGACTACCAAGGGGCCATGAAACAGTGTTGGAGTTACTAAGGAGCCCTCCTATGGCATTGTGGCTACTAAGGGGGCCAATATATAATATGGCAGCTACTAAAGGGAACCATCAATCAGCTTGTAGGCTACTAAATGAGCCATTATACAGAGTGTGGGCTAATAATGGGGCCCTCCTACAAAGTGGGGGCTAATAAGGGGGCTCTCCTACAGAGTTGGGCCATTATACAAAGTGTGGGCTAATAATGGGGTCCTCCTACAAAGTGGGGGCTAATAAGGGGGCTCTCCCTACAGAGATGGCCTGTGGGGCCATCAGGGTGAGGTCTATTAAGGGGGCCATCTTAAAGAGTGGTGGCTACTAAGGAGCCAATATACTGTATGGACTACTGTGGAGGCATCATACAGATTAGAGATTACTGTGGGGGCCATCATACAATGATGGGGCCATCATACAATGATGGGGCCATCATACAATGATGGGGCCATCATACAATGATGGGGCCATCATACAGTGGGGACATAGTTCAGTATGGGAGCCATAAAAACAGTGTGAGTGATACTAAGGGGTCATTATACAGTGTGGAGGCTACAGTGGGGCCATCATACAGTGTGGGGACTATTGTGCAGGCATCATATAGTTTTCGGGGTGTTATACAGTCTATAGTGGAGCATTATACTGTATAAAGCGGAACTGTTCGGACATCATACTGTGTATAAGAGAGTTTTGACACATTGTGTAGAAGGGAGCTGTACAGGGAAAGTCTCAGTAGACATTATTAATGTTAAGTAAGCACTTATTGTTCTAGGGACATTTAGGATATTGTGACTGTCAAAGTGGCACACAGGGGACATTATTACTTTCTAGGGGGCAAAATGTGAGCACTGTTTTCTAGGACACATGCACACAGCATTACTATATTCTAGAGGTCTGTTTTACCATCTAGAGGGCATGAAGGAGGCATTTTACTTTGTAAGGGGCACAGTGGTGGCATTATTATGTGGGGCACTGAAGAGCCCTATTTTTGTACTACACAACAAGTGCAGTAATGGGGACACAAACAGCAGCCGCTCAGCAGGATGGGGAGTTTGTGCATGTTGAGGATATATAGGGATGGTGCTAGAAATGGAAGGCATGGATGAAGTCAAAAGTTTCCTTGTTGCAATCTCTGCAGACGAGTCGTTGGCGGAGAAGTCGTTATGTCGGTCTGGGCCAGATGAAAAAAGTGAACGACTCCATCAAAAATAACATCATCTGTAAGTTAAGATGCATAACTGTACTGTAATCTCTTCTATGTTCTAGAACAATGGTATCTAACACTAGTGTATATGGTCACCATATGGTGGTAACATCAGTGTTGGTCTTTGTATAATTATTTACTTTCAGTAGCATCTGGGTCTTCGGCTGATGCTCCCCCTATACCTATTATTAGAGTACGCCACCATAGTTGTAATCAGGATTACCTGGTTAGGGGCCCACTCAGATGTTTTGCCCCTACCCACCCGAGCTGAACAACTAACCACACATCTGTTTGTAGGTCATCCAAGATGTATGTTCCTTGACCTGCTTTTCTAAGTTTTAACGAGTTTGAGAGTAATACATACACGGTTGCAATAGTGCAGCTACTGTGTAATCCATTTGTTGCATTTCTGAAGAACAGGGTGAGAGTGACTCAGTGGCCAAGTGTCTCCTTATCTGAAACTAACAGAACACCAATGGGAAATTCTGAACAGACAAATTGTCATCACTCTCCATCCAGCATTCAGGCTCAAAGAGCTCGTTCTTGAAGAATGGAAAAAAATAGATGTTGCGATATGTCGCCAGCTTGTTCATTCCAGGGCTAGAAGTCTTGGAGCTGTCCTTAAAAATCATGGAGGTTATACCAAATACTAGATGTAGTGGTTTTTGAGGTAGGGTGTACTCATTTTTGCATCAACTACAGCTCTGGCAAAAATTAAGAGACCACTGCAAAATTTTCAGTTTGTCTGATTTTTCTCTTTATAGGTATATTTTTTAGTAAAATGTAAATTGCTCTTTTATTCTTTAAACTACTGACAACATGTCTCTAAATTTCCAAGCAATAAATTTGTATTTATATCCAGAAAATGAGAAATGGTAATAATAATAATCTTTATTTATATAGCACCAACATATTCCGCAGCGCTTTACAGTTTAACAGTTTCAAACACAAGTCATAAGTAACAACATTAACAATACAATAATTAAAGCAAAACAAGACGACCCTGCTCGTAAGAGCTTACAATCTATAATGAGGTGGGGGAGATACAAAGTACAGGTGTGTAAAGAGGATGACTATCCATCTTCCTCTTGATTACATTCCAGAGGTTTTCAATGGAGTTCCGGTCTGGAGATTGGGCTGGCCATGACAGGGATTTGATGTGGTTGTCCTTCATCCACACATTGATTGACCCAGCTGTGTGGCATGGCGCATTGTCCTGCTGGAAAAACCAGTCCTCGGAGTTGGGGAACATTGCCTGAGCAGAAGGAAACAACTGTTTTTCCAGGATAACCTTGCATGCGGCTTGATTCATACGTCCTTCGCAAAGACCTGCCCATTTCCAGCCTTGCTGAAGCATCCCCAGGTCATCACCGATCCTCCACCAAATTTCACAGTGGGTGCAAGACACTGTGGCTTGCACGCCTCTCCAGGTCTCCGTCTAACCATTAGATGACCAGGTGTTGGGCAAAGCTGAAAATTAGACTCATCAGAGAAGATTACCTTACTCCAGTCCTCTATGGTCCAATCCTTATGGTCTTTGGCAAACTTCAGCCTGGCTCTCCTTTGCTTCTCATTGATGAAAGGCTTTTTTCTAGCTTTACATGACTTGAGCCCTGCCTCTAGGAGCCTGTTACGTAAAGTTCTTGCCATGCACTTCACCCCAGCTGCCATTTGCCATTCCTTTTGTAGGTCACTTGATGTCATTCTGCGGTTGCTGAGTGACATTTGAATAAGATGACGGTCATGCCGGTCAGTGGAGAGTCATTTTCGCCCTCTGCCGGTCTGTAGCTTTGTTGTCCCCAATGTCTGCTGCTTGACCTTGTTGTGATGGACTGCCGTCTTAGAAATTTTAAGGATGGAGGCAACATGACACTCACTGTATCCCTCTGCTAGTAAAGCCAGAATTGAGCCCTTCTTTTCCTCACTCAAGACTTTTCTTTTCAACTCCTTTGGCATGGTTAAAAATTATTTTTTCATTCCTATTTCTTTTGGGATATTACTAGTACTTGTGTTGCCATCCAGCTTGTCCTATTGCAAGAGGATTGTGAACACCACAGCAGTGTTTTTTATACTTTCCTTCGTTAAATAAGATTTGGTTCAGGTGATCACCTAATCAGAAGCACATTAAATAGAATGAGGTGTACTCTGGTGGGAATTCAATTGACACTGGAATGGAATGGCTGTCAGACATGTAGAGAAGCTGATTTTTATAAAGCTGTGCAGTGGTCTCTTAATTTTTGCCAGAGCTGTAATTTGAGTAGAACTGAAGGTTTTGTAATGAAAGTTATATTATTAATCTTACATTCAGGTTATGGGTTTTAAGATGTTCTATGAAATTCAGTCTTGACAAAATTTTAGCAATTGTTCTTGCATTCAGTGAGATGTTGTCTAAAATCTTACTTTTCAAACAAATTGGTGGGCGGAACGGAGGATGGGCCAAAAGTTGCTTTGGACTTCATAGGACTCTAGATGTGTCCCTGTATGTAGGCCTCAATTCATCAAGACTGGCATTTTGTATGGCAGTGTAGATGTAGTGTATGTTAGAGTAAGATGTATCTGTTGATGAATTTGGTAAATCTTTTAGCTGCTGTGCGCCTCAGCAAGAAATGTTCTCCAACTATAATGCATGTTTGATTTGTATATTAGGGTGAATTAAACGGCCTCCCTCAGCCTTGCCTACTCCCTGGTAAGCTACTCTACTAGAGCAACCCCTTCTCAACCTAAATGTTCACTCTCATTAAAATAAAAATGCTTAAACTCTCCTCCGGTGTCGATGCTGTTCCAGCGGTGTCAGCACTCATGTTCCTTGGGCTCAAGTGAGGTTGTTACATTCAATCAGCGCTGGCGTCACTGTCCCCGAATGAACATCAAGAGGAAGTCAGAGAACAGCTGCAGTCCTCCTGACTTCCTGTTGATGTTCGATTCTTCCAAAGGCGGGGACAGTGAAGCTGCCACTGATTGGGTGCAGGGCTCACGTGATGGAACCCGAGTGCTAACAATGCTGGAACAGCACCGACACCGGAGGTGAGTATGAGTTATTTTATTTTAACAGGAGAAAACATTCAGATTGACAAGGGGTTGTTCTAGTAGTGCTCAACCCCTTTAAGGCGTTTTGAAATTATAAGTGTTGGCCAGCACTGTGTTAAAATAATAAAACTAGATGGCACTCCCCCTCCATTGGTCCAGCACCAGCCTTGCACGGCTGCTCCCATCTTTGCGTATTGACTACAGTGTACATCAATGTTACAGCCAATCTTTGAGCTCAGTGTGGTTTCACGACTGTAGACAGCACAAGCCGCTAAGCTCCGAGATTGGCTGCAGCAGTGATGTACACGGTAGCCGTGACATCGCCGCAGCGGTTAACGCACAGAGAATGGACTAGTAGAAAAGAGAACCCATGCAAGATCAGGGGAGGGTGAGTATCATCTGATTTTATTTTAGCACAGTGATGGCCAATAGAGGCCTAATAGATAAAAATTGAAAACTCCTTAAAGGAGCAGATAAAATCTGATTTTATGAGTACACAGGTGAATATTGTGCTGCTGGTCTGAACTGTGTGCTGTCCAGTGCTCCATTAGAGGCCGGCAACCTAGGGAACAAGCAGCCAACTATAGAATTAAAAAAACCCTCTGTTCTTGAGAATGGAGAAGATTTTTAATAAGAGGTTAATTACAAAGTTGAGTTGCTTGTTTTTACAAGCAGTTTAAAATTTTAACTATATAAGATGATGTGAATCCCCCTTAAAAGAGGACCTATCACAAGGTCAAAAGTGTCCAGTTTTTAGCCATATTTAATTCCTGTTGTTCCCCTGAGTTTTTTGTTTTTCTAAAATCCACCATAAGGTTCTAGAGATTCAGTACAAGCCTTTTTATTTGCTGCCAATTTTTATGGTCTATACTAAGGGGTCGTGGCTTACTGGATAATAATACAGAGTAGCTTAATGACACACCGCAGAGGATCCTGGGGGTCACACCCCCTTGATAAAGACTGTAAAAATTTGCACTAAATAAGAGGGCCCCTTTCTTTGGAACAGTATGGTGGATTTTAGAAAAACAAAAAAAAAATGGAATAGTCAATGGAGCAGTGGGAATAAAATAAAAGCAAAAAATGGACACTGGTGATCGTTCATTTTTTAGTGTACAGTTCTCACCGTATAGTTGCATGTAATACAATCCTATTAAATCTGGTGGTGTTGTGAAATGAACAACAATAAGTAATAAGGATTTATTTCATTATACAACAGGTTTATGTAGGTAATGTGAACACCAGGCCTAATAATCTGGCACCCTAGAAACCTGACTCAAATTTCTCATGTCCACCCACCTCCTCCATGTCACCTGTTTTCACCCAGCTTCCTTGTACTGCTTATCTCTTTACTCATTATGTTTCCGACTCTATGCTGCCCAGACAAACATCAGAACTCACAGGGCGAATCTTGGCAGTGAGGTGATATAACTGGGGGCTGAGAATTTAACCCAGTTGCCAGCAGCAGGGTCCTGTGAACCTACATTTGATTTTACCACTTTCTCACTGATTTTTCGTACTGAAAAAGGGAGAACAATGTTGAAAATTGAGCAAATAGCACCAATGTCTAGAGTGCAAACGCTCATTATTTCTGAACCTCTTTTTATCAACCTGCCTACACCTATCCTACAGCCAGGAGATATGGTCCTGGATCCAAGCAATACGATCCTACATTTTCCCAGAGCCAAGAAATGTTTTCTTAACCCCTTCAAGACCCAGCCTATTTTGACCTCAAAGACCTTGCCATTTTTTGCAATTCTGACCAGTGTCCCTTTATGAGGTAATAACTCAGGAACGCTTCAACGGATCCTAGCGATTCTGAGATTGTTTTTTCGTGACATATTGGGCTTCATGTTAGTGGTAAATTTAGGTCGATAATTTTTGCGTTTATTTGTGAAAAAAATGGAAATTTGGCGAAAATTCTGAAAATTTTGCAATTTTCAAATTTTTAATTTTTATTCTGTTAAACCAGAGAGTTATGTGGCACAAAATAGTTAATAAATAACATTTCCCACATGTCTACTTTACATCAGCACAATTTTGGGAACAACATTTTTTTTTGTTAGGAAGTTATAAGGGTTAAAAGTTGACCAGCGATTTCTCATTTTTACAGCAAAATTTACAAACCCATTTTTTTTAGGGACCACCTCACATTTGAAGTCACTTTGAGGGGTCTATATGGCAGAAAATACCCAAAAGTGACACCTTTATAAAAACTGCACCCCTCAAGCTACTCAAAACTACATTCAAGAAGATTATTAACCCTTCAGGTGCGACACAGGAACTAAAGCAACGTGGAAGGAAAAAATGGACATTTTAATTTTTCCAACAAAAATTTTCTTTTAGCATCAATTTTTTCATTTTTACATGGGCATCAGGATAAAATGGATCCTAAAATTTGTTGGGCAATTTCTCCTGAGTACACAGATACCTCATATGTGGTCATAAACCACTGTATGGGCGCATGGCAGGGCTCAGAAGGGAAGGAGCGCCATTTGACTTTTTGAATAGAAAATATGCTGGAATATTTAGCGGTTGCCATGTCGCATTTGGAGAGTCCCTGTGTGCCTAAACATTGGAGCTCCCCCACAAGTGACCCCATTTTGGAAACTAGACCCCCTAAGGAACTTATCTAGATGCATAGTGAGCACTTTGAACCCCCAGGTGCTTCACAAATTGATCCGTAAATAAAAGAAAGTACTTTTTTTTCACAAAAATTTTCTTTTAGCCTCAGTTATTTTCATTTTCACATGGGCAACAGTATAAATTGGATCCTAAAATTTGTTGGGCAATTTCTCCTGAGTACACAGATACCTCATATGTGGTCATAAACCACTGTTTGGGCGCACGGCAGGGCTCAGAAGGGAAGGAGCGCCATTTGACTTTTTGAATGGAAAATATGCTGGAATATTTAGCGGTTGCTATGTCGCATTTGGAGAGTCCCTGTGTGCCTAAACATTGGAGCTCCCCCACAAGTGACCCCATTTTGGAAACTAGACCCCCTAAGGAACTTATCTAGATGCATAGTGAGCACTTTGAACCCCCAGGTGCTTCACAAATTGATCCGTAAAAAAAGAAAGTACTTTTTTTTCACAAAAATTTTCTTTTAGCCTCAGTTATTTTCATTTTCACATGGGCAACAGTATAAATTGGATCCTAAAATTTGTTGGGCAATTTCTCCTGAGTACACAGATACCTCATATGTGGTCATAAACCACTGTTTGGGCGCACGGCAGGGCTCAGAAGGGAAGGAGCGCCATTTGACTTTTTGAATAGAAAATATGCTGGAATATTTAGCGGTTGCCATGTCGCATTTGGAGAGTCCCTGTGTGCCTAAACATTGGAGCTCCCCCACAAGTGACCCCATTTTGGAAACTAGACCCCCTAAGGAACTTATCTAGATGCATAGTGAGCACTTTGAACTGCCAGGTGCTTCACAAATTGATCCGTAAATAAAAGAAAGTACTTTTTTTTCACAAAAATTTTCTTTTAGCCTCAGTTATTTTCATTTTCACATGGGCAACAGTATAAATTGGATCCTAAAATTTGTTGGGCAATTTCTCCTGAGTACACAGATACCTCATATATGGTCATAAACCACTGTTTGGGCGCACGGCAGGGCTCAGAAGGGAAGGAGCGCCATTTGACTTTTTGAATGGAAAATATGCTGGAATATTTAGCGGTTGCTATGTCGCATTTGGAGAGTCCCTGTGTGCCTAAACATTGGAGCTCCCCCACAAGTGACCCCATTTTGGAAACTAGACCCCCTAAGGAACTTATCTAGATGCATAGTGAGCACTTTGAACCCCCAGGTGCTTCACAAATTGATCCGTAAAAAAAAGAAAGTACTTTTTTTTCACAAAAATTTTCTTTTAGCCTCAGTTTTTTTCATTTTCACATGGGCAACAGTATAAATTGGATCCTAAAATTTGTTGGGAAATTTCTCCTGAGTACACAGATACCTCATATGTGGTCATAAACCACTGTTTGGGCGCACTGCAGGGCTCAGAAGGGAAGGAGCGCCATTTGACTTTTTGAATGGAAAATATGCTGGAATATTTAGCGGTTGCCATGTCGCATTTGGAGAGTTCCTGTGTGCCTAAACATTGGAGCTCCCCACAAGTGACCCCATTTTGGAAACTAGACGCCCTAAGGAACTTATCTAGATGCATAGTGAGCACTTTGAACCCCCAGGTGCTTCACAGAAGTTTATAACGCAGAGCCGCGAAAATAAAAAATCATTTTTTTTTCTCAAAAAATGATTTTTTAGCCCACTGTTTTTTATTTTCACAATGGTTACAGGAGAAATTGGACCTCAAAAGTTGTTGTCCAGTTTCTCCTGAGTACGCTAGTACCCCATATGTGAGGGGGAACCACTGTTTGGGCACACGTCAGGGCTCGGAAGGGATGTAGTGACGCTTTGAAATGCCGACTTGATGGAATGGTCTGCGGGCATCTTGTTACGTTTGCAGAGCCCCTGATGTGCCTAAACAGTAGAAACTCCCCACAAGTGACCCCATTTTGGAAACTAGACCCGGCAAAGAACTTATCTAGATGTGTGGTGAGCACTTTGAACCCCCAAGGGCTACACAGAAGTTTATAACGCCCGGGCATGAAAATAAAAAAATCATATTTTTTCCACAATCAGGATCTTTTAGTCCCCAATTTTTTTATTTTCCCAAGGGTAACATGAGAAATTAGACCCAAAAGTTGTTGTCCAATTTGTCCTGAGTATGCTGATATCCCATATGTGGGAGAAAACTACTGTATGGGCACACGTCGGGGCTCGGATGGGAAGTAGCGACGTTTTGAAATGCCCACTTGATGGAATGGTCTTCGGGCGTCATGTTACGTTTGCAGAGTCCCTGATGTGCCTAAACAGTAGAAACTCCCCACAAGTGACCCCATTTTGGAAACTAGATCCCCCAAGGAACTCCTATAGATGTGTGATAAGCACTTTGAATCTCCAAGTCCTTCACAGAAGTTTATAACGCAGAGCTGTGAAAATATAAAATCATTTTTTTTCCACAAAAATAATTTTTAGTCCCCAATTTTTTTTCCCAATGTTAACAGGAGAAATTAGAACCCCCAAAGTTGTTGTACAATTTTTCCCGAGTACGCTGATACCCCATATGTGGGGATAAACCACTGTTTGGGCATACGTCGGGGCTTGGAATAAAGGGAGCACTGTTTGACTTTTTGAACGCAAAATTTGCAGGAATCAATGGTGGCTCCATGTCGCGTATGGAGACCCCCTGATGTGCCTAAATAGTGGAAACCCTCAATTCTAACTCAACCCTAAAGGGTATGCCACACTAAACAATATCGCTAACGGGATCGCTAAAAAACGTCACTATTTAGCGATCCCGTTAGCGATATTGTTCAGTGCGGCAGCTTCAGCGACGAGCTTCCTGCTGTGATCTCGCTCGTCGCTGGAATCGCTCCGGACCCTATTTCATCGCTGGCGCTCCCGCTGGGTAAGTATCTAATCGCTGTGTGGCACCTTTTCTTAGCGATTTAGCGGTACTTTTGTACCGCTAAAGTCGTTAAGAAGATCGCTAACGGCGATAGCGTCGTTAACTATATCGCTAAATGCGGCAGCATTTAGCGATATAGAAACAATCCCGCTAACGATCTCATTAGTATGCAACGCTAACGAGATCGCTAGCGGGATAGCTTAGTGTGGCAGTACCTTAACCCCAACACACCCCTAACCCAACCCTAACCCCTACACACACCTAACCCTAATACAAACCCTAATCATAACCCTAACCCCAACACACCCTAACCCTAATCCCAACTCTAACCATAACCTAACTGCAAGCCTAACCCTAATTCCAACCCTAACCCTAATTCCAACCCTAACCCTAATTCCAACCCTAACCGTAATTCTAACCTTAACCCTAATGCTAACCCTAACCCTAGTTCTAACCCTAAGGCTGGGTTCATATTGCGTTTTACCAGCCCGTTCAACACGTAGCGGTGACCGCTGGTAACGGTATAGCATAACGCGATCGCGTTATGCTATACCCGCTAGCGCAGATGAATCAGCAGATAATCAGCCGCGGATCCGCAGCAAAATCCGCCGCGGATCTGCAGCGAATCAGCAGCGAAATCCGCCGCGGATCAGCAGCGAAATCAGCCGCGGATCAGCAGCGAAATCAGCCGCGGATCAGCAGCGAAATCAGCCGCGGATCAGTAGCGAAATCAGCCACGGATCAGCAGCGAAATCCGCTGCGGATCCGCAGCGAATCAGCAGCAAAATCAGTCGCGGATCAGCATCGAAATCCGCCGTGGATCAGCAGCAAAATCAGCCTCGGATCAGCAGCGAAATCAGCCGCGGATCAGCAGCGAAATCAGCCGCGGATCAGTAGCGAAATCAGCCACGGATCAGCAGCGAAATCCGCTGCGGATCCGCAGCGAATCAGCAGCAAAATCAGTCGCGGATCAGCATCGAAATCCGCCGTGGATCAGCAGCAAAATCAGCCTCGGATCAGCAGCGAAATCCGCCGCGGATCAGCAGCGAAATCCGCCGCGGATCAGCAGCGAAATCAGCCGCGGATCAGCAGCGAAATCAGCCGCGGATCAGCAGTGAAATCAGCCACGGATCAGCAGCGAAATCCGCTGCGGATCCGCAGCGGATCAGCAGCGAAATCAGCCGCGGATCAGCAGCGAAATCCGCTGCGGATTCGCAGCGAATCAGCAGCAAAATCAGTCGGGGATCAGCAGCGAAATCCGCCGCGAATCAGCAGCGAAATCCGCCACGAATCAGCAGCGAAATCAGCCGCGGATCAGCAGCGACATCTGCCGCGAATCAGCAGCGAAATCAGCCGCGGATCCGCCGCGGATCAGCAGCGAAATCCGCCGTGAATCTGCAGCGAAATCCGCCGCGGATCAGCAGCGAAATCCGCCGCGGATCAGCAGCGAAATCAGCCGCGGATCAGCAGCGAAATCAGCCGCTGATCAGCAGCGAAATCAGCCGCGGATCAGTAGCGAAATCAGCCGCGGATCAGCAGCGAAATCAGCCGCGGATCAGCAGCGAAATCCGCTGCGGATCCGCAGCGAATCAGCAGCAAAATCAGCCGCGGATCCGCAGCGAATCAGCAGCAAAATCAGCCGCGGATCAGCAGCGAAATCCGCTGCGGATCTGCAGCGAATCAGCAGCAAAATCAGTCGTGGATCAGCAACGAAATCCGCTGCGCATCCGCAGCGAAATCCGCAGCGGATCAGCAGCGAAATCCGCAGCGGATCAGCAGCGAAATCCGCCGCGGCTCTGCAGCGAAATCCGCCGCGGATCAGCAGCAAAATCCGCTGCGGATTCGCAGCGAAATCAGTCGCGGATCTGCAGCGAAATCAGTCGCGGATCCGCAGCGAAATCAGTTGCGGATCCGCAGCGAAATCCGCCGCGGATCAGCAGCGAAATCAGCCGCGGATTAGCAGCGAAATCAGCCGCGGATCAGCAGCGAAATCCGCCGCGGATCTGCAGCGAAATCCGCCGCGGATCCGCAGCGAAATCCGCCACACGTTGCGGATTTTGCTGCGGATCTGCGACGTATTTTGCTGCGGATCCGCGGCGGATTTCGCTGCGGATCTGCGGCGGATATCGCTGCGCATCTGCGGCTGATTTCGCTGCTGATCCGCCGCGGATCAGCAGCGAAATCCGCCGCGGATCCGCAGCAAAATACGCCGCGGATCCGCAGCAAAATCCGCAACGTGTGCACAGGGCCTAATAGGAAAAAAAAAAAAAAAAAAAATCTTTATTTTTTTTATTTGTCCCTACCTATGATAAAGGGGGGGTTCATTTACTTTTTTTTATTTTGATCACTGTGACAGTTTATCACAGTGATCAAAATAAATTTTTGGACACTGGGGGGCGCACTGCGCATGCGCCGGCCGGCGGGCGCACTGCGCATGCGCCCGCCATTTTCCAAGATGGCGGCGCCCATGAAGAGGCCCGGGCGGACGCCGGGACCGATCCAGGGACATCGGTGGATCGGGAGAGGTGAGTAGGGTGGTCGGAAGGTTAGGGGGGGGGATCGGAAGGTGGGGGCACCGGAGCAAAGGAGGAGGGGAGCTGTTAGTGACGGCGGTGACCGATCGCTGCCATCTTTCGGTGGCGGCGGCCGATCGCCGCCGTGACTCGGTGTGGGGGGGTCAGGTCTCGGTGTCCAGCCATGGCAGATGCTATTGCAGCATCGGCCATGGCTGGATTGTAATATTTCACCAATTAAATTGGTGAAATATTACAGATTGCTCTGATTGGCTGTTTCACTTTTAACAGCCAATCAGAGCGATCGTGGCCACGGGGGGGTTAAGCCAACCCCCCTGTGGTGAAGCACAAAGGATCCTGTAACTGCCGGTCGGGTGACCTTTCAGTGACCCCGGTCTCCCGGCCCGCAGGGACGAGATCCTTTCATGACGCAGGGTATGCGTCATAGGTCGGAATGGCACCGACTTTCATGACGCATACGCTGTGTCAAAGGTCGGGAAGGGGTTAAAGAAGATGCATGTTCCTAGAATTAGGCCTTACTACAGCCTAAAAATAGGGCTACAACTAAGGGGGTTAATAGAGCAAGAACCAGTGGTCTTATGGGCTACATATATTGTCCTAAATCAAACCAAGAGACAAGTCCCCAAACAAGGGTTGTGGTCCAAGATCCAGATGATTCATCTATAACCAAGAGACATCTTTCTAAACACAACATTTGTTGTCCTAGTCCCACTAGCCATGAGATATCTCTCTAGGGACAATAAGCAAAATCTTAACATAAAAAATACATTCCTACATCAAATAAATGTGGCACAAGACCCATGAGAGATCTTAGAGCTGAAAGAAGAGATATGGTTCAAAAACATGTCAAGTTGACCACCTCAGGACTGCTTTTCCCTTCCAGTGGAAACCTAAAGCTATTAAGTTCAGATCTCATCTAGGACATCGGGCCTTTTCTATCTTAATTATCCATCAATTCTCCAATGAATTCTCCATGACCTAAAATATTATGACTCTTTCCAGCTCTCTGGGTCCGGTCAAAAGAACACCATAAAAATTGTCATCCTGCTGCAGTTCCTATATCTTAGTCAAACTGTGACAATTAGTATCTCTATATCATATTTCAAGAGCCTTCAAAAGGAAATGACCAAATTTGTTTGGAGAACTCTCCGTCATAATATCCTAATTAGGCCTAGACTAAAAGGTGATGTAGGCCTTCCACATTTTGAATGTTATCCTAACAAGGATTATAGACTTGATTCATAATGAACCCAACAAACAATGGTTTGAGGTTAAAAGGCTTTCATCCCCATACTTTTAAGCTCATTACCATAGGTACCTTATAATGACCGGTAATTACCAATTTCTTACCCCTGACACAATCTATGCTTACTTTGTGGGATATGTCACTTTGGAAATTGAATCTTTCTTGTAGACTAGGAAGTCCTTTTTTTCACCAACCCAGCCTTTCTTCACAGCATAGGAAAGGATTCCTTCCTGGGATAGCGCTCAAGAGACCAAATAAGAGTAAGGCAGGTGATGACTGATTCTTCCAGACTTACTTCTTTTTCTGCTCTTCTAGGAGCTTGTATGGAGAAGGTCCCTTGCCATGGCTTGAGTATATGAAACTGCATGCCTTCCTTCTGGGAATATTGGCTCTTTACCTTCTCCTATACCTACTGCCTTTGAGGCACAATTGCTGCATAAAACCTGCAGCTTCACATCTAGTCTAGTCTATCAATTTTATGATTTTATTACAGATGTCTCATTGTATAGCACACCTCAGTTCATGGATGGTTGGCAATGTGAGTTGTAGATCAAGGTTTCAGAGTCGGATTAGTTTAAAGTCTTTACCTTGACCCAAAAGTTGTCAATAACTTGAGCTCAAGAAAGGGACTTTAAAATACTGACGTGTCGGTACAGATACCCTGAGATTCTGAATAGGATTTATCCATTGACATCCAATGCTTGTTGAACATGTGATGCATGAGTTGGTACGATGACTTATATCTGGTGATCTCGCCAACTTCTATAACCTTTTTGGCAGGCGGTTTTTGGTATTTATCATCAGGGGACTGGTGTGGTACACAGCTGGCTACAACTCCTCAGGTTACACTCTTTTGGTCCTACTAGGTTCCATTTCCTCAACTAAAAAATAATTATTACTCTTCATTCTCACTTCACTCAGCTCTTTCTGCAATCCCTAGACTTTGGAAATCTACCGCAGTAACCTCCATCAGGAGGTGGGTTAATGAGTTATATTGAATGGAGCTCATAGATTTGTTTATGGCGGAGCATTGGGCCAGCTGGGAAAAGTATATAATAGTCTGGTTTGCTTGGTCATCCTTCAAAAGGATAGACCCTTGTTATCACCTTGGCTTACCTAAGCCACACTGAATAACTTCTTGTCTTCCTAGCAGGATTAGACATGGACAAACCTGGTTTCCAATATTGTGTCTCCTTATTATGGACATTGATCCTTTTTATCATCCATCCCTCCCCCTCTCCCATTACCCTTTTCCCTTCCTTTTAAATCTTCTGCTACTCCCCATTTTTTAAAAACTTACTTTCTTTCTTTCTGTATCTCTTTCCCTCTTTAAATTTTACGGTATATTTTCTTTAATTTTTTCTTTCATACCTCAGTGAAGACGAAAAAAAAAAGGACTTGGTGTGCGACGCCAGGAAGATGAGAATCCAATGGTAAGTATAAAATCCTATCATTCAGACTACGTGTTTCGGAGCCAATCTTCCATCTTCCTTTAGGACATAAAGACAGGATATTGGTCATGACCTTTTATAGGGGTCACTGATGACGTGATAAATTGGTTTCACAATAAGAATTACATATATCTAAAAAATACAGCATATCATGAATCCCTTTTTTATATACACATTATTAGGTAAATAAGCTAAAAAATCTTATTATATACAGTACAGACCAAAAGTTTGGACACACCTTCTCATTCAAAGATTCTTCTGTATTTTCATGACTATGAAAATTGTAGAATCACACTGAAGGCATCAAAACTATGAATTAACACATGTGGAATTATATAGTTAACAAAAAAGTGTGAAACAACTGAAAATATGTCTTATATTCTACGTTCTCCAAAGTAGCCACCTTTTACTTTGATTACTGCTTTGCACACAGAAAAGGTGAACGGCTGGACTCTTCCCACCGTGAAGCATGGAGGAGGAGGTGTGAAAATTGAAGCGGTGAGCGGTCCAGCTCACCCCAAACCATCTCGATTGGGTTCAGGTCTGGTGACTGTGGAGGCCAGGTCATCTGGCTAGCACCCCAACACTCTCCTACTTGGTCAAATAGCCCTTACACAGCTGAGGTGTGTTTGGGGTCATTGTCCTGTTGAAAAATAAATGATGGTCCAACTAAATGCAAACCGGATGGAATAGCATGCTGCTGCAAGATACTGTGGTAGCCATGCTGATTCAGTATGCCTTCAATTTTGAATAAATCCCCAACAGTGTCACCAGAAAGCACCCCCACACCATCACACCACCTCCTCCATGCTTCACGGTGGGAACCAGGCATGTAGAGTCCATCCGTTCACCTTTTCTACGTGCAAAGCAGTAATCAAATCAAAAGGTGGCTACTTTGAAGAACCTAGAATATAAGAAATATTTTCAGTTGTTTCACACTTTTTTGTAAAGTGTAATGTATAATTCCACATGTGTTAATTCATAGTTTTGATGCCTTCTGTGTGATTCTACAATTTTCACAGTCATGAAAATACAGAAAAATAGTTGAATGAGGTGTGTCCAAACTTTTGGTCTGTACTGTATGTAAAACTGATTTTTATACAGCAGTTAGCTGCTCACCTCTAACCTCCTGACAAGCTGCTGTTATAAATCTTGCAAAATCACTAGCCCACAGCATCGACTTCTCCCAAAGCAGGACTCCTAATCATGGTTCTCACTGTCTGGAGCCGTGTGCTTGCTCATATGAAATGCCCTGCTATCTATGTGTGTAAATGCAATGATAGCAGTATAGACTCAGAATAAATCACTGACAGCTGAATGTGTTACAACAGAATGTGTGCTGAGCTTTATATTTATATTAATATTGCATCTCTGCTGCTCACCGTAACTGTAACTCAAAAACCAGGCAGTAAAACACTGTAAGGATGCTGCTCTGCTATGAGCCAATCAAAAATCAGTTGGATAATATGCTAAGACGTTTCTTTTGTTTACAGCTTGTAGCCTAGTAGACCGACCACTGCTGCTGTCTAGTTTACAAGCACTGTGATAAAGCTGGACGGGATAAGCTCAGTAGAAAAGAGCTTGCAGGCACTTCACACGTTCTGCTGTCTAGCAGTAGTAGCCGGTTTCCAAGGCAACGAGCTATAAACAAAAGAAAAGTGTAAACATTTAAAAAAAAGGCTGAATTTTTTTATAAACATTGAATTGCTTGCATTTATAAGCACTCTCCGACAATACGTATTTATGAAGATGAAAATCACTTGACTAACCTAAAGAAAATATATAAATAAGAAAGAAGGGAGAAAACGAAGCAACTTAAGCTCATAGGATTTTTTATTATTATTTTCAGGGTAACTGTTCTGTGAATAATGACTGCATGGCCGTTAGGTTGCATTGAGAGAATTATTGTTGCCCAATCTTGTACTGTAGACATAGTGATTCATGAAAATGGGGTTATATGGTCATGTGTGAAAGCTTCACAAAACTCGCAGGATAATATGGGAAATGATTCAGTGACGCCAAGTGAAAATTAATTCATGACATTATGAGGGACTCGTCACACTTTCTGCATTTCAACCAGGTCCCTAAAAAAAGGCCAAAAAGGGTCTATCCTGAAGAGTTGTCCTCCAAAAGGGTTAATTTGAGTCACATCGGTCTGGACGACACAATGCCCTCGGCTCCATGTTTTAATGTACGGGAATCTGTGCAAACAGGAAGCTCTCAGCCCTGCTATGAGTCGGGAAGTTGGAGATGGGAGTAAGAGGTCCAGAGAAGCGGAAGCGGACAGGAAATTCCCTTTGCTTATCTCTGGTCTGCAGAAGTCACTCAGTCTTCCACAAAAACACACAGCTGGAGAGCGTCCCAGCGGCCCTTGGTCAGTGAAATGGACGTGGGTCGAGGGGTGGGGATTTAGGTTTAAAGAAATATAGGACTGAGTGGACCTAAAAATAAAAAAATTCAGATTGTGTCATGTTACTTTAAATGGGCTATGGAGACCTGGGCCAAAGCACCCGTAATCAAAACTACCCCCCTGAAAGTGTAGCAAGAATTCGGCTTATTCATTCAGTTTTATCTGGGAAAGGCAAGTGACGAGTTGACCAATCTGGCTGCCATCACAGCTCACACATTGCCTACTTCCCAAATTTCACCATATTCCCCCAAAAGATGGGATCACCAATATGCCATTCAGAGGTCTGGAAAAGCTGGATACTGGATGGAAACTCCTGTCAGAACTGTCATGATGATGTAATGATTACATATGCAGTTACCCAACTTTACAAAAATCAGATATAATCAAGGGATATTATTTTTTGAGAAACTAGCAATCTACAGGGAAATGTCAATTTTCTGAATAATTCTTCATAAAAGGGTTGCAGGCTAAAACAAGTGGATAAGTAATAACTTAATAATCAGTGGGTGTCCAACCTCCTCCAATCAGCTGGGGAATTTGTATCCTCGTTACAAAATGGCGTGGCAAATTGGATGCCAGACCGCCACTCTGTTCATTCTCCATAGGGCTGCCGGAAAAAGCCAAGTGAAGCGCTCTGCATCCTTTTAAAGAATGAATGTCAAGCATGACACTTCATTGTAACGGGAAAATAAATTCCCCATTCTTCCGATCGGTGCAGGCACCAGAGGGCGGACGCCCACCAATCAACAAGGTTTCACCTATCCTGTGGATATGTTCATTACTTTAGTTTTCATGGCATAATATATCTTGCAGCGTCTACTTTGGCATGACCACTGATGTGGGTGTGAGAGCCAAGTGAACAAATGTCATGCAGGAAATGAGAAATACGATGGTTCAGAGTCCGTGCTGCCCAAGGTTCAAAGGTGTAGTCACACACAAAGTTAAAGCATGAATGAGGTTTATTGTATCAACGAGTTTCAAGGTTTCCAAACCTCTTCATCAGGACCAAACCACAGTGATTGCTTGGTTTAGTCCTGAAGAAGAGGTTTGGAAACCTTGAAACACTTTGACACAATAAAACACATTCATGCTATAACCTTGTGCGTCACTACACCTGGGTTGGCATCAGCACCCAGGGCAAGTGCAGAGGCCCTGAGCAGGTGGTAGGGCCCATTTGCCATCGGGGACACCGGCGCATTAAGGGGGCCCGGTGTCTATGCCAGTGTCCGCGAGTGGACTCCCCTGCCCGCTTGCTCAGGGACCCCCGGCACTTGCGATACTCACCTCTCCCATTCCACCGCTGCGGCATCTTCCGCTTCCTCTGACTGTGAAGTTCAGGTCAGAGGGTGCAATGACATCAGTACTGTGCACCCTCTGCCTGAACAGTCACAGCGCAAAGATATGGAAGACGGCGATGCTGAGGAGTCCAAACAAACAAAGGAGGGCACCATCAATAACACATGGTCACCAATAACATATCCAGGAAAATATGCATGAGCAACTGGGAGAAAAAAAAGAGGACAAGTAAAGTTATAGGGATCACACTGAATAATAATTAAATCACACTATTTTATTGAGCACAGCACTATAACAAAACATTAAAACCATTAAAACCACAAACAATACAAAAAGCCCATAATAGGGCTAAATCTTGCCTCTCCCTGCAACCTGCAGCACCAATATTAAAGATGATAGCCCAGTGGCCTGATTAATGACCAGGTTGGTGCATCGATTGTAATCCCTTTACAGGAAAAATGCATGTGCCGATGTAGCTGCCATCCAACCTGCTTATTTCCAATACAGAAATACTAATGGATGCACAAGATTTGTCCCTACTGTAAGTCACATAAAAATAGGTCCGCCACGTGACGGGCCAGATAAGTAAGGCCAAGAAACCATGCCAAGAGAAAGGTAAGGCCAAGGAATGTGCACACTACCTGTGTTGCAAAATGGTAAGTGCATACGGATGAGACCTATAAGTAGGAGAGATAAAGATGATCAAGGTGCAAGGAAGAGGGAGACGGCAAGAACTTGGGCTGCCCAACGCGTGTCGCCAAGAACCTATTCTGTATGGAACAATATATGGGGCCCATCATATACAGTATGGAGCATTACATGGGGCTCATTATACTGTATGGAGCAATATATGGGGCTCATTATTCTGTATGGAGCAATATATGGGGCTCAATATTCTGTATGGAGCACTATGAGGTGCCCATAATACTGTATGGAGCAATATATGGGGCTCATTATTCTGTAATGAGCATTATGTGAGGCCCATTATACTGTATCGAGCATTATATGGGGCTCATTATTCTGTATGGAGCACTATGTGGTGCCCATAATACTGTATGGAGCAATATATGGGGCTCATTATTCTGTAATGAGCATTATATGAGGCCCATTATACTGTATGAAGCATTATATGGGGCTCATTATTCTACGTGGAGCATTATGTGGTGCCCAAAATACTGTATGGAGCAATATATGAAGCTCATTATACTATATGAAGCACTATGTGGTGCCCATAAAACTGTATGGAGGACTATACTGTCCAGTTTCTGAGCAATTGATATCACTCATGTATTGTAAGAAGTAAGTGAAATCTTTGGCATTGTACTATACCTATATTATCTGTGCATCAAGAATCGTGGTGTAGGGGGAGCCAGGGCCGTAGTCGTGGCTGACAACGGTTGCTAAATCACGCCCTCGTCTTTTGCCACATACACACAATGTCCCCTTTGATCTGTACCTTTTGTCCCACTCTCGGTTCCATCTGGATCCCTTCTGAGCTGCTGAGGACTGCTTTTTGGCAGTTTTAAATAAAGAGAGACAGAGTCCAGTTCCAACTTAACACAAATGATTTTACTTGGTTCCATTCTCAGTACTTCCAGTTCGGTCACAGTTGCATCACAGGGATCATCACAGAGTACATTCTGGTCTTGCCCTGTGCTTTCCCTCACTTCTTCCAGACTGTCCCAGGGTTGTACCGGATCGTCCGGTACTGCAGCATTCCTTTTGGCCAGCCTAACTATCTTCAGGAGTTCCCCTGTCCGTTTCGTCCTAGACAAAATGGAATCAGCCCATGTAGTTAACTGCCACATACTGGAGCTGCCTTGCATTTTCTCACGTCTGTGACTTTCGGCCCTCAGGCACTGGACTACTGGGCTCAGTGCTTCCACATTACGGGGTACACCTGCCCTATCCGGGCTCTGAGGCCCTACTGACTCAACTACAGGAAATCTTCCTGACTTACCCACAGATGACCTCTCCTACCCTAACTAATTCCTATTCTATTCTAAGTTCCTATTCCTATCCTACAATACAACCCTCTAGTGGATAACCCTATAACTTCACTTTCCCTATCTACACAATATACATATACATAGCAGCATTAAGAACATAACAATATATACTGTTATGTTTTGGTAGCTAAGGAGAATAAGCAAAAACGACAATACACCAGAGAGGCTGGAACCTATTGGATTGCAGTAACCTGAACTAACCACACAACTAGAGGTAGCCGTGGAGCGTTCCTACGTTGATCCTAGACGCCTCGTCACAGCCTGACAGATAACTACACCTAAAGGCAGAAAGATGAAAGCTATCTGCCCCAAAGCAAATCCCCAAAGAAAATAGGAAGCCCCCAAACATGTAATGGCGGTTAGACAAGAAGAAGCACGGACACAGACAGAAAATAGAATGAGCAAACGCTGGGGCCCAATCTGTCTAGACAGAAAAGTACAGGAAAGGATACTCACTGCAATCCAAAAAAACCCTAAAAAATACCAACTCTTCTGATTGCAAAAACACCTAAGATCACACGATCTCTACCACCTAATCAGATCTCTGGTGTAACAAAACTAAGCCGCAGCCACTGAAAAAACAGGAAAAAGCAAATGAACAAACAACAGTGGCTCCAGATAAACTGAGAGGAGCACAAGCCCCCGGAGGGGACCTGGCTGACCTCCACAGAAGTGCAGGGAACAATGCAAAAAGCAAGCACAAAAATAAAAGCAGAAAATATCTTATCTGATAGCAGAAGATGCAGGCAAGACTCAGCAAACTTCCAAATGAACCAGGAACCACAATTGAGACAAGAACAATTGATCACCGGCAACCATCATGAGAGGGAACCTCCCTTATATCAGACCAGTCCGTGATCCCAGATTGCCATTCCTCGCTGAAAGGTTCAGTACTGTCTGTAACCACCAGAGGGAGCCTCTGCTCAGAAACCATCTCTAGCACATTCATAACAATATACACTGCTCAAAAAATAAAGGGAACACTTAAACAACAGACTATAACCCCAAAGTAAATCAAACTTCTGTGAAAGCAACACTGATTGACAATCAATTTCACATGCTGTTGTGCAAATGGAATAGACAACAGATGGAAATTATTGGCAATTATCAAGACACACTCAATAAAGGAGTGGTTCTGCAAGTGGGGATCACAGACCACATCTCAGTACCAATGCTTTCTGACTGACGTTTTGGTCACTTTTGAAAGTTCAATGTGCTTTCACACTCGTGGTAGCATGAGACAGACTGTACAACCCACACAAGTGGCTCAGGTAGTGCAGCTCATCCAGGATGGCACATCAATGCGAGCTGTGGCAAGGTTTGCTTTGTCTGTCAGCATAGTGTCCAGAGGATGGAGGCACCACCAGGAGACAGGCCAGTACACCAGGAGACGCGGAGGAGGCCGTAGGAGGGCAACAACCCAGCAGCAGGAGAGCTACCTCCACCTTTGCACAAGAAGGAACAGGACGAGCACTGCCAGAGCCCTGCAAAATGACCTCCAGCAGGCCACAAATGTGCATGTGTCTGCACAGTTAGAAACCGACTCCATGAGGATGGTCTGAGTGCCCGACGTCCACAGATGGGGGTTGTGCTCACAGCCTAACACCGTGCAGGACGCTTGGCATTTGCCACAGAACATCGGGATTGGCAAATTCACCACTGGCGCCCTGTGCTCTTCACAGATGAAAGCAGGTTCACACTGAGCACATGTGACAGACGTGACAGAGTCTGGAGACGCCGTAGAGAGCGAACTGCTGCTTGCAACACCCTTCAGCATGACTGGTTTGGCAGTGGGTCAGTAATGGTGTGGGGTGGCATTTCTTTGGAGGGCCGCACAGCCCTCCATGTGCTCGCCAGAGGTAGCCTGACTACCATTAGGTACCGAGATGAGATCCTCCGACCCCTTGGGAGAACCATATGCTGGTGCAGTTGGCCCTGGGTTCCTCCTAATGCAGGACAATGCCAGACCTCATGTGGCTGGAGTGTGTCAGCAGTTCCTGCAAGATGAAGGCATTGAAGCTCTGGACTGGCCTGTCCATTCCCCAGACCTGAATCCGATTGAGCACATCTGGGACATCATGTCTCGCTCCATCCACCAACGTCACGTTGCACCACAGACTGTCCAGGAGTTGGCAGATGCTTTAGTCCACGTCTGGGAGGAGACCCCTCAGGAGACCATCTGCCGCCACATCAGGAGCATGCCCAGGCGTGGTAGGAAGGTCTTTCAGGCACAGGGAGGTCATACAGGCACGTGGAAGCCACACACTCTACTGAGCATAATTTTGACTTGTTTTAAGGACATTATATTCCACTTTAATTTTGTGGGTGGCTCCAAATCCAGGCCTCCATTGGTTAATAAATTTGATTTCCATTTATGATTTTTGTGTGATTTTGTTGTCAGCACATTCAACTTTGTACAGAACAAAGTATTCAATGAGAATATTTCATTCATTCAGATCTAGGATGTGTTATTTGAGTGTTCCCTTTATTTTTTTGAGCAGTGTATATACAGATTAAAGACGGATTTTGGTAAGAACTCACCTGTAAAATCCTTTTCAGCGAAGAAGGAAGGGAGACACACTAGTCATTACTAGTGGTAGGTGGAGCCCACATAGGATAGAAACACCTCAGATTAAAAAGAGTGTTGACTGGCCCCTCCAGCTTGGGCTCCTCCTACTTCAGCTCTCCAGTCCGTACACAAGCTAAGGAAGAGCAAATATCACCAGCGTAGCAACATAACCCCTTCTGAAGGACTTCAGAGAAAAAAAAAACAAGAAGACAGGTTATGCATATAGCTGAAAAAAACACACAGTCCCAGGTACTACTCACTGAACCTGACCACTGCGATGAGCTGGCAATGCTGGAAAAGAGCCTTAGCGCGCCGACCTCAGCCCAGATAATCGCTATCAGAGAAGGGTCACGCCGCATCTGAAAACACAACACCACACTTCTGCCATGGGAGGGATGTGTGTCTCCCTTCCTTCTTCGCTGAAAAGGATTTTACAGGTAAGTTCTTACCAAAATCCGTCTTTCAGCAGCAGATGAAGGAAGGGAGACACACTAGTCATTACTAGTGGGACGTCCTAAAGCAGTCCAAAAATAAGGGTGGGCAAGAAAAAACCAACAGAGGCAGATACCCAACAACCTAAATAAATGCGCAACTAGCGCTAAATACAAGTTCACAAGAACTTTAAACTACAGTCGCCTGCAGGACCCTACGTCCTAAGGCCGCATCAGCGGAAGCACTGACGTCCACCTTATAAAATTTCGTAAATGTGTGGACGGAGCGCCAGGTCGCCGCCCGGCAGAGCTGAGCTGCCGAGACTCCTTGATGAAAAGCCCACGATGAACCCACAGCCCTCGTGGAGTGAGCTCGAATCTTAATCGGGCAAGGTTCGCCCTTAAGTCGGTAAGCCTCTAAAATGGCCGACCGAATCCAACGAGCTATAGAATCCTTGGAAGCTCGTTGCCCACGTCGACGACCTGCTGGAATCACAAACAGAGAATCCGACTTCCGAAAACTCTGAGTAATAGACAAATAGAACTTCAAAGCCTGCACCAAATCCAATGAGTGCAAGGCCCGTTCCTTCGCATTCCTTGGCTCCGGACAAAGCGAGGGCAACACAATATCCTGGTTAACATGAAACTGTGACACCACTTTAAGTAGAAAATCGCCCCGTGTGCGAAGCACTACGCGATCTGGGTGAAACTCCAGAAAAGGAGGCGAGCAAGAAAGAGCCGCCAACTCAGAAACCCTTCTCAAAGAAGTGACCGCCACTAGGAAGGCAACCTTCCAAGAGAGAAAGGAAAGATTAACAGAGTCCATAGGCTCAAAAGGCCCATGTTGAAGAGCCTCCAAGACAAGATTGAGCCGCCAAGGAGACACAAGCGCCTTCCGCGGTGGAAATTGACGGGTTACCCCGCGAAAAAAGGAACGTACGTCCCTACGCGAGGCGATAGCCTTCCGAAACAGCAAGGACAGAGCAGAAACCTGCCCTTTCAGAGTGCTAACTGCCAAACCCTTGTCCAGCCCGTACTGCAAAAAGGCCAACAAATTGGGAATGGAAAAAATCCTCGGGTTCCTAGAAGAACCCGAACACCACGAAAAGAAGGCTTCCCAAGTCTTGTGATAAATTCTAGTAGTAGCCGGACCTCTGGCAGCTTGCAGAGTGGCAATGACTTCGGCTGAAAAACCTTGACGGGTCAAGATTTCGGTCTCAAGAGCCACGCCGTCAAACGCAGAGACTTCAGGTCCGGGTGACAAACGGGCCCTTGGGTTAACAGGTCCGGGCGAAGAGGGAGTGGAAGTGGAGGCGCTGCCAGAAGCGACACCAGTGTCGAGAACCACGTCCTCCTTGGCCAATCTGGGGCTATCAACATAGCCGGGACTCTCTCCAGTCTGATCCGACGCAACACCAGAGGAAGTAAGGATATCGGCGGGAACACAGATTAGCTCGAATTGGTCCCAAGGAGCCACCAGAGCATCCACCGCACAGCCTTCGGGTCCTTGTACCTGGACATGAACGTCGGTAACTTGGCATTGAACTTGGATGCCATCAAATCCACTTGGGGAGTTCCCCAACGGGAGCACAGCAGTGCAAAAATTTCCGGATGAAGACTCCATTCTCCGGGATCCATCTTTTCGCAACTGAGGAAGTCCGCTGTGATATTCTGAACTCCTGGAATGTGAATCGCAGAGATGGCTGGCACTCTGGCCTCGGCCCATACCAGAATTCGAGACACTTCCATCATGAGCCTGAAGCTCCTCGTCCCACCTTGATGGTTGACATACGCGACCGCCGTCGCGTTGTCTGTCTGCACTCTGACTGGTAGACCGCTTAAAGGGACCGTCCAGTGTTGGAGGCAAAGGAAAATTGCCCTCAATTCCAGGATGTTGATCGGCAGGACAGACTCTTCCAACGACCATACTCCCTGAATCCAGAGATCGTTCCAGACGCCCCCCCAGCCTGTCAGGCTGGCATCGGTGGTTATGATCGACCACCTCGGAGGAAGGAAGGACTTCCCCAGGGATAACGCTTCCGGACGTAACCACCATTCTAGAGACTCTCTCACCCTGTGGGAGATGATGACACTGCAATCCAGTGAAAACTGCGATCGATCCCAACAGTTCAAGATGAGCATTTGGAGAGCCCTGGAATGAAATTGGGCAAACGGAATTGCTTCCATTGACGCCACCATCAAACCCAGAAGGCGCATACACCTTCGAAGGAACATTGCTGTCGCAGACTTCATAACCTGCACATGACGAAGAAGACTCGCTTGCTTGTCTGGAGGCAGAGACACCACTGCTCGTACCGTGTCGAAATGCAATCCCAAAAACAGGATTGACTGCGACGGTTTCCAGAGACGACTTCTCCCAATTGACCAGCCACCCAAAGTCCTCCAGGAGCTGAAGGGATAGATTGCGAGCCGTCACCGCCTCCTCCTTTGAGGACGCCACAATCAAAAGGTCGTCCAGATAGGGAAGAATTGTAACCCCCTGTCTTCGCAGAATCGCCATGAGAGGAGCCAGAATTTTTGTAAAAACTCTGGGTGCTGAGGCCAACCCGAATGGCAGGGCCACAAACTGGTAATGGTCCTGACCTATGGCAAAACGAAGGAAGCGTTGGTGGGCCCTTCCGATGGGGACATGCAAATAAGCGTCGCGAATGTCGATTGACACCAAAAAATCGTTTTGCGACAAGGCCGCCACAACGGAGCGAAGTGACTCCATGCGGAATTTCCGGGTGCGGACATGCCGATTCAATCTTTTGAGATCCAGAATGGGGCGAAATTTGTCCTCCTTTTTGGGGACCACAAAGAGGTTGGAATAAAACTCTCTTCCACGGTCCTCCGGTGGAACTGGTACCACCACACCCTTCTGCAGAAGGGAATCGACCTCCCGCAGTAGAGCGGCAAATAGCTCGGGCTCTGACGGAATGCGGGATTGGCAAAAACTGTCTGGAGGTCGAGAAAGAAACTCTATGAAGTAGCCTGTCGACACAACCCGCATCACCCAGGCGTCCGACACGCGGGAAGCCCAAGTCGGTTCGAATTGGAGCAGGCGACCTCCCACTCGAGAGCCCTCGAGTGAGACCCTGGCGTCAGTCCGCCTTAGCGGGCTTTTTGTCAGCTTCCCGCTTGTCTTGGCGGAAGCTCTGTTTCCAGGGAGTGCGGGATTTCTGAGCGTTCTTTTTTTCCTGAAAAAGAGGGACGACCCGATCCCCAAGAGGGCTGACCGAACCGTCCCCTGGACCGAAAGGACCGCCGACTACTACCGGCACTATGCCTGCCAGACGCAGAAGTCACAGCTCTTCGCTGCGGTAAAGCCGTTTCTTTTGCCTTTGCCTTGGCAATCAGCTTCGTGAGGTCAGATCCAAATAGCTGACCACCCTTGTAAGTTAAAGAAAGCAAACCTTGCTTGGAAACCGCGTCTCCGGTCCACTGTCTAAGCCACAGTGCTCTCCTGACTGTGATCGCCGAGGATTGTGCCCTGGACAGCATTGAGGCAGCATCCAAACCTGTATCACTGCCATATCGGGCTGCATCCTCCAACAACTTGAAAAGCCCCTCTACCTCGGATAGTGGGGATCCATCTTGCCACGCCGTCCGTAGACGGTCTAACCAGCTCAGGGAAGCTTTACAAGCACACATGGATCCTAGCACTGCTCTGAATCCATGACCCGCGGCCTCGTAGATGGATTTCGCTGCCATCTCCGTTTTTCTGTCCAGCGGATCCTGCAGACTCGCCTTCCCTTTAACAGGAAGTAATGAGGATTTGCTAAGCTGGGATAAAGGGACATCCACTTCAGGAGAAGGAATCCAATTATCAATCAACTCCGTAGTACACGGATACAGCGTCTCAAAAAACCGTGTCCCCTGAAAACGTTTATCTGGACACAGGCGTTCCTTCTCCACTGCCCCATTAAGCTCATCCAGAGATGGTAATGCTGATCGCGACCTATGCGACTCCTGAAACATCCGGGCCGACTTACCAGGACGTCTAGTTACCTCCTCCGGTAACTGTAACGCCTCCCTCATGGCTCCAATAAAAGCCTCTGTATGGCTCAAAAGAGAGGCAGAGTGTCCCTGCCGATCCTCCTTATCCGAATCGGACATCTCCCCATCCGAGCTTGAAGGGGAACCCTCCATGCCCGAAATCTCCGAGTCGCTACGCGGGGAAGATGGCACCGGCCTGTGTCGCTTCCTGCCATGAGAGGATCTAGCTGACACCCAATGACCTAGAAGTTCAGACAGGCCATCAATAGAACGAGCGAGGGCCTCCATTTTGACATCACTGACACCTCCGACCGCTGCGCTTGACGCCGTCGAGGTCTGCGTGTCAGATACGCGAGACTGATCCTGTAGCGGATCTGGGAGACGGTCCGCACCTCCTGGACCCTGATCTGACATGCCCTCACACAGTATATGGCAGGTCAAAACCTGTCAGCAACTAGAACAGTGTGGTTTTCAAAGGCAAAACGAACGCTGAAGGGTTAAAGCTCTTAAAGAGAGAGCTACCCCAGCTGTCTCCCAATAAAGGGTTAACCGCCAAAGAAGGGGTTAATGTCGCAGACTCCCCACAACCCTTGTTTAATGAAAAGGGTGTGCGAGCCCCAGGTGCCTCTTATGAGGTAGCAGCTGCAGGACAATGTGCCACATTAAATAAGAACGCCTACGAGATCGCTAACATATTGCGCTGATTTGTACATCGCAATAACCGCCCAAGTCGCTAAATAGATCGCTGTTATGTTACGGTAGCTGAGGAGTGCAGGTAAAAAAGGAAATACACCAGAGCAGTTGGAATCTATGAGATTGCAGTACCCTGACTAACCACCGCAACTAGAGGCAGCCGTGGAGCGTTCCTACGTTGGTCCTAGACGCCTCGTCACAGCCTGAGAAACTAACTACACCTAAAGATAGAAATAGGAAAGCTATCTGCCCCGGAGCAGAACCCCAAAGATAATAGAAAGCCCCCAAACATGTAATGGCGGTTAGACAAGAGGAAATACTGACACAGAAAGAAAATAGTATGAGCAAACGCTGGGGCCCAAACTATCTAAATAGAAAAGGACAGGAAGGGTACTTACTGCAATCTCAGAAAACCCTGAAAAAACACCAACTCTACTAATTTCAAAATCACCTGAGATCACACGACCTCTACCACCTAAATTAGTTCTCTGGTGTAAAAAAATCAAAACAGCAGCCACTGAAAAAAAACTGGAAAAAGCAAAAGTACAAAACACAGTGGCTGGACTAAACTGAGAGGGCAAAAGCCCCGGAAGGGGACCCTGAAGGCCCCCACAGAAGTGCAGGACAAAATGCAAAAATATAGCAAAAACACAAAATAAGAAATTGTCTTATCTGATAGCAGGAGATGCAGACACGACACAGCAGGCTACAATGGAAACTGGAAAGAAGGATTCAGACCAGAACAATTGATCACCGGCAACCCTGATGGGAAAATGACTACCTTATATAAGACCAGTCAGTAACACCTGATTCCCAGTCCTCACAATCCTCACTAGTACCGCTTGTAACCACCAGAGGGAGCCTCTGCTCAGAACTCATCTCAAACCCATTCACAACAGTACCCCCCTCTTGAGGAGGGGTCACCGAACCCTCATTTGAGCAACCAGGTCGGTCAGGATGAGTTCTATGATACGCACGGATAAGTCTCCTAGCATGGATGTCCGAAGCAAACACCCAAGAATTGTCTTCCTGACCATAACCTCTCCATTTAACCAAATACTGGAGTCTTCGTCTAGAAAAACGAGAATCCAATATTTTCTCAACCACATACTCCAGATTGCCCTCAACCAAAACAGGGTCAGGAGGCACAGCAGCAGGAACCACTGGCTCAACAAACCTCTTCAACAAGGACTTGTGGAACACGTTATGGATCTTAAATGTCCCTGGAAGAAGCAAACGAAAAGAAACAGGATTAATAATCTCCATGATCTTATAAGGTCCAATGAACCTAGGCTTAAGTTTAGGAGATGCTACTCTCATAGGAATATTCTTTGAGGACAACCAGACCAAGTCCCCCACTTTAAACCGAGGACCATCAGTCCTATGCCGGTTAGCAAACCGCTGGGCCTTCTCCTGAGAGAGGGACAACCTCTCCACTACCTGGTCCCAAATCTGCTGCATACGCTCAACAACAGAGTCAACACCTGGACAGACAGAAGCCTCCGTCTGTCCTGAAGAAAATCGAGGGTGAAACCCAGAATTACAGAAAAACGGAGACATCAAAGTGGCAGAGCTAGCCCTATTATTAAGAGCAAACTCAGCCAAAGGCAAAAAAGAGACCCAGTCATCCTGATCAGCAGACACAAAGCATCTTAGATAAGTCTCCAATGTCTGGTTTGTTCTCTCAGTTTGACCATTGGTCTGAGGATGAAATGCCGAGAAGAAAGACAATTGAACACCCAGTTTAGAACAAAAAGTCCTCCAAAATCTGGAAACTAACTGGACTCCTCTGTCAGACACAATGTTCTCAGGAATGCCGTGTAAACGAACCACGTGCTGAAGGAACAACGGCACCAATTCAGAGGAGGAAGGCAACTTAGGTAATGGCACAAGATGTATCATTTTGGAAAACCTATCACAAATTACCCAGATGGTGGTCATTCTCTGAGAAACAGGAAGATCGGAAATGAAATCCATAGAGATATGGGTCCATGGTCTCTTGGGCACAGGCAATGGCATCAACAAACCACTAGAGCGAGAGCAAGGCTTGGAGCGAGAGCAAGTCCCGCAGGACTGCACAAATTCCCTGACATCGCGAGACAAGGTAGACCACCAAAAGGACGACTAACCAAGTCTCTGGTACCAAAAATTCCGGGATGCCCAGCCAATGCGGAACAATGAATCTCAGACATCACACTCTTTTTCCATTGGTCCGTGACAAACAATTTTCCAACAGGGCAGCGCTCGGGCCTATCCTCCTGACACCCCTCCAGAGCAAGTCTCAAATTGGGCGAGATGGCGGAAAGAACTACACCCTCCTTCAAAATAACAGAGGGATCAGATAGCTCAGGAGAGTCCGCAAGGAAACTCCTCGAGAGGGCATCCGCCTTAACATTCTTAGTGCCAGGAAGAAAGGAAACCACAAAATTAAAACGTGTGAAAAACAAGGCCCACCTGGCCTGTCTAGGATTGAGTCGCTTGGCAGATTCCAGATAGACCAGATTCTTATGGTCCGTAAGGACCACCACCTGATGTTTGGCTCCCTCCAGCCAATGTCTCCACTCTTCAAAAGCCCACTTCATGGCCAATAACTCCCGATTACCCACGTCATAATTACGTTCAGTAGGAGAAAATTTTCGAGAGAAAAAGGCACAAGGGTTACTTTTAGAGGTCTCTGGATCTTTTTGGGACAAAACGGCACCTGCCCCAATTTCAGAGGCATCAACCTCCACCTGAAATGGCAGAGAAACATCAGGCTGCCGTAGAACAGGAGCAGAAGTGAATCTCTGCTTAAGTTCCTGAAACGCAGAGACTGCCTCAGGAGGCCAATTCACCACATCAGAACCCTTTCTGGTCAAATCAGTTAATGGTTTAACAATAACCGAGAAATTACCAATAAATTTACGATAAAAATTGGCAAAACCCAAAAATCTCTGAAGAGCCTTTAATGAAGTAGGTTGGACCCAATCACAGATGGCCTGAACCTTGACCGGGTCCATTTCAATAACAGATGGGGACAAAATGAATCCCAGAAATGAGATCTTCTGTACGCCAAAAAGACACTTTGATCCCTTCATATACAGAGCATTCTCTCTCAAAATCTGGAATACAGTTCGAACATGTTTCACATGAGAGTCCCAGTCATTAGAAAAAATCAAGATATCATCCAAATAAACAATCAGAAACTTGTCCACAAAATCCCTGAAAATGTCATTCATGAAGGACTGGAAGACGGAAGGAGCATTAGTGAGCCCAAAGGGCATCACAAGGTACTCAAAATGCCCTTCAGGGGTGTTAAATGCCGTCTTCCATTCATCCCCGTGCTTAATGCGAATAAGGTTATACGCCCCCCTGAGGTCAAGCTTGGTAAACCAAGTAGCGTTTTTCACCCTGGAAAACAGGTCAGAAATCAAGGGTAACGGGTATTGATATTTCACAGTAATATTGTTCAAGAGACGATAATCAATACACGGCCTTAATGAACCATCTTTTTTGGCCACAAAGAAAAAACCGGCACCTAAGGGTGAAGAGGATGGTCTGATATGACCCTTCTCCAATGATTCCTTGATATAAGACCGCATAGCGTCATGTTCAGGTACAGACAAGTTAAAAAGGCGACCTTTAGGGAATTTACTACCTGGCACTAATTCAATAGCGCAGTCATAGCTCCTATGGGGAGGTAAGGATGCAGATTTACTTTCGCTAAACACATCAGAAAAATCAAACAAAAAGTCAGGAACATCCTCAGCCTGGGGGGAGGCAGAAAAAACAGGAGTGTTGGTATTAACACATTGGCAGCCCCAACTGGTTACAGACACAGATTTCCAATCCAAAACAGGATTATGAGACTGTAACCAAGGGAAACCCAGCACTATAATGTCATGCAGATTATATAGAACCAAAAATTTGCAGCACTCCTGGTGATCAGGTTCAACCCTCATTATCACCTAAGTAGAAAACTGGGGTTTATTCTCAGCCAAAGGGGTAGAATCGATCCCCAGTAAAGGAATAGACTTCTGTAGGGGTATCAAGGGAAACCCACAACGTTTAGCAAAATCATAATCCATCAGGTTAATAGCTGCTCCAGAATCAACGAAAGCCTGAGCAGAAAATGAGGACAGAGAGCATATCAGAGTGACAGTTAATAAAAACTTAGTCTGAACACTACCCAAGACAACTGAGCGTGCAAAATGTCTTCCCCGCTTAGGGCAGACTGAAATAGCATGAGAGGCATCACCACAGTAGAAACATAACCCATTGCGCTTTCGAAACTCATGACGCTGTGCCCCAGACACCACTCCATCACACTGCATGGGCTCAGCAGCTGGCTCACAAGGCAACACCACTCCACGCATACTTCTCCGCTCACGCAAACGTCTGTCAATTTGAATCGCTAATGACATAGAATCATTGAGACCAGAGGGGACAGGGAATCCCACCATAACATCCTTTACATTATCCGACAGACCCTTCCGGAAAAGGGCCGCCAAAGCGTCGTCATTCCATTTGGTCAGGACTGCCCACCTACGGAATCTCTGACAGTATAACTCAGCGTCATCAAGCCCCTGATTTAATGCCAACAAGGCTTTTTCAGCTTGATCAGTGACATTAGGCTCATCGTACAATAACCCCAAAGCCTGAAAAAATGCATCAACATCACTCAAAACAGGATCCCCAGGTATCAGGGAAAAAGCCCAATCCTGAGGATCGCCGCGCAGGAGAGAGATGATAATTTGAACCTGCTGCGCTGCATTCCCTGAGGACTTAGATTTTAAGGCAAAAAACAATTTACAATTATTTTTGAAATTCTGAAACTTAGCTCGATCCCCTAAAAACAAATCTGGCATGGGGATCCTAGGTTCCACAACAGGCAACCTAGCAAGATATGCAGCAATACTCTGAACCTCAGTGGCAAGCTGATCCACACGGCCAGACAACTGTGCAAACTCCATTGGGAGAAAAGATCCTCCCCAGCACCCAGAGATACAGAGGGAAAAAAAAAATAAAAAAAATGCAACAAACAGAAAAATATCTCTGACAACTTTTCTTCCTTCAAAATATTTTTTCCTTCTGTGAGTACCATACAATTTTTATGGCCGGCGATACTGTTATGTTACGGTAGCTGAGGAGTGCAGGTAAAAAAGGAAATACACCAGAGCAGTTGGAATCTATGAGATTGCAGTACCCTGACTAACCACCGCAACTAGAGGCAGCCGTGGAGCGTTCCTACGTTGGTCCTAGACGCCTCGTCACAGCCTGAGAAACTAACTACACCTAAAGATAGAAATAGGAAAGCTATCTGCCCGGAGCAGAACCCCAAAGATAATAGAAAGCCCCCAAACATGTAATGGCGGTTAGACAAGAGGAAATACTGACACAGAAAGAAAATAGTATGAGCAAACGCTGGGGCCCAAACTATCTAAATAGAAAAGGACAGGAAGGGTACTTACTGCAATCTCAGAAAACCCTGAAAAAACACCAACTCTACTAATTTCAAAATCACCTGAGATCACACGACCTCTACCACCTAAATTAGTTCTCTGGTGTAAAAAAATCAAAACAGCAGCCACTGAAAAAAAACTGGAAAAAGCAAAAGTACAAAACACAGTGGCTGGACTAAACTGAGAGGGCAAAAGCCCCCGGAAGGGGACCCTGAAGGCCCCCACAGAAGTGCAGGACAAAATGCAAAAATATAGCAAAAACACAAAATAAGAAATTGTCTTATCTGATAGCAGGAGATGCAGACACGACACAGCAGGCTACAAGGGAAACTGGAAAGAAGGATTCAGACCAGAACAATTGATCACCGGCAACCCTGATGGGAAAATGACTCCCTTATATAAGACCAATCAGTAACACCTGATTCCCAGTCCTCACAATCCTCACTAGTACCGCTTGTAACCACCAGAGGGAGCCTCTGCTCAGAACTCATCTCAAACCCATTCACAACAGATCGCTAACCACTTATGCGTCGTCAATGAGATCGCCCACTGTGGCAGCTACTAGCGACATTAAAACGATCACAAAAAACGATCGCATTAGTATGCGTCGTTATTGTGATCGTGAGCGTTGTTGGCAGCACCTTCAGAAAGGTGCCCTGCGCTGTGGGGGTGAAGGGGTCAAGCTTCTGCCCTCAGAAAGGTAGAAGCGACTCACCCAGCTGGCCGCGGTGCAGTTTGTTCCTTTCGGTCGGTCGGGGGGAGCGGAGAGAGAGAGGAGCCCGAGGAGGCCGTCAGTAATGGCCGCCGCGCTTGAGGAGAGGAGCCGGAAGAGAAGAGGCAGGGTAAAGCGCGCGCTCAGAGCGCTTCCTGCCCGCGAAAGACGGGGAAACATGAAGCCACGCCCCCCGCCGGCTCAAAAAAAATGGCGCGCGACTCACTCTACTCCCCGCTCCCATGTCCTGCAGGCATCCACCTGCGGACAAAAGGACACAATCACCACACTGAAAACTGTAACAGCGGCTGCCGCAGCAGCCGCTGAAGCACTCAAACACATCAATAAAATGTTGAGTACTCACCCAGCTGAGCGCCACAGGGACCCCCAGGGATTTGTGGCGCTGTGCCCGTAGCTTCCCCCCAGGGCGGGGAACGCAGTGACCCCAGAAGCGCGGTTTGCGTCCCCGCCAGGGAAGCAATTCTCATCCCCCAGGGCCGGCAGGGTTCTGCAGGGACCACCTTACAGGGTAATACAGATCCGCCAAGGGAGAGGTGGGGGTCCAGCAGCGCTGAGACCCCTGAGACCTCAAGACCACGGGGGTCCAAGTCCCTGTCCGATAAAAATAAAAATTCTTCTGAGGAGCTGCTTCAGCAGCGACTATCCTCTGTGACCTCAAATTTTAGACTGGAGAGCTGGAGTAGGAGGAGCCCAAGCTGGAGGGCCGGTCAACACTCTTTTTAATCTGAGGTGTTTCTATCCTATGTGGGCTCCGCCTACCACTAGTAATGACTAATGTGTCTCCCTTCCTTCATCTGCTGCTGAAAACATTCACAGTTATCCGGGACGTGTTTTGGGGGCATAGGTCAGTCTCTGTAACCCTTACAGTAATATGTGTTAAAGGGGCCCACTGAGACTCTTTTGCCTGGGGCCCACCTGGTGCGGACCCTGCACTACACCTTCGAACCTTGAGTAGCGTGGACTCTGAACCAACGTATTCCTCTTTTTTTGCATGGCATTTTATTGGTGGTCCGGCAGTAGCCTTTACATGCTTTTATAGTAGCTGTGACTGTCACAAGGTGAGTGTACCTACAATATTTTATTTCATTTGTTTATCAGATAAGACACCATTTGCGCTTTCTGTCTCTCCAGCTTTATTATTTTAGGTGAACGAATGTGGCAGGCAGGCAGTCAATCCAGCACATATGTACAGTACAGACCAAAAGTTTGGACACACCTCATTTTAATATTTTTCTGTATTTTCATGACTATGAAAATTGTAAATTCACACTGAAGGCATCAAAACTATGAATTAACTCATGTGAAATTATATACTTAACAAAAAAGTGTGTAACAACTGAAATTATTGTTCTAGGTTCTTCAAAGTAGCCACCTTTTTGCTTTGATGACTGCTTTGCACACTCTTGGCATTCTCTTGATGAGCTTCAAGAGGTAGTCACCGGAAATGGTTTTCACTTCACGGGTGTGCCCTGTCAGGTTTAATAAGTGGGATTTCTGGCCATATAAATGGGGTTGGGACCATCAGTTGTGTTGTGCAGAAGTCTGGTGGATACACAGCTGATAGTCCTACTGAATAGACTGTTAGAATTTGTATTACGGCAAGAAAAAGCAGCTAAGTAAAGAAAAACGAGTGGCCATCATTACTTTAAGAAATGAAGGTCAGTCAGTCCAAAAAATTGGGAAAACTTTGAAAGTGTCCCCAAGTGCAGTTGCAAAAACCATCAAGCGCTACAAAGAAACTGGCTCACATGAGGACCGCCCCAGGAAAGGAAGACCAAGAGTCACCTCTGGTTCTGAGGATAAGTTTATCTGAGTCACCAGCCTCAGAAATCGCAGGTTTACAGCAGCTCAAATTAGAGACCAGGTCAATGCCACACAGAGTTCTAGCAGCAGACACATCTCTACAACAACTGTTAAGAGGAGACTTTGTGCAGCAGGCCTTCATGGTAAAATAGCTGCTAGGAAACCACTGCTAAGGACAGGCAACAAGCAGAAGAGACTTGTTTGGGCTAAAGAACACAAGGAATGGACATTAGACCAGTGGAAATCTGTGCTTTGGTCTGATGAGTCCAAATTTGAGATCTTTGGTTCCAACCACCGTGTCGCGCAGTGCTAAGCATCTCTGGGAACTCCTTCAAGATTTTTGGAAGATTTCCGGTAACGACCTCTTGAAGCTCATCAAGAGAATGCCAAGAGTGTGCAAAATATTTGGAATTGAGAGTCCTCAGTGGTTGATACCTTTTAATGGCTAACTGAAAAGATGGTGACAAATTGCAAGCTTTCGAGACTACTCAGGTCTCTTTATCAGGCAAAGACTTTGAGGACTGAGGACTCTCAATTCTAAATATTTTTCTATCTACTGGCTAACACGGTACGAAGATACACATCTTTCCTATATCAAGAGTGTGCAAAGCAGTCATCAAAGCAAAAGGTGGCTACTTTGAAGAACCTAGAATATAAGACATATTTTCAGTTGTTAGACACTTTTTTGTTAAGTATATAATTCCACATGTGTTAATTCATAGTTTTGATGCCTTCAGTGTGAATGTACAATTTTCATAGTCATGAAAATACAGAAAAATCTTTAAATGAGAAGGTGTGTCCAAACTTTTTGTCTATACTGTAGGTCTAGATCTAACCCTGGTTTGTGGTGTAGCTTCTGTGTCCTCCTGTAGTGGCTAAGCAATATCACATCTTTCCACCTGCCTTCTTGGTGCTGCAGCTGCCTCCTCACTTCTCCATTATCCGGTGTCCTAAACCTCCTACTGTTTTTTGGATAATTTAAACTTCCATGTTTTAATCACTAGGCTATACTATCACGTTCTGATTACTGTGGGTCTGAATACGAGGACCCTCAACGACCAAACATTTTGGCTCTGCTATTTCTTCAACTTTTCCCTTTAGCACAAAAGCTGTAGTCAAGTGAACAATGTCTATGATAAAACATAAAACATTATTTATTTTATCCTAATAAGCCATAAAATAAAGTTAACACTACAAAAACGAAGATCATAACAATTGCAACTTTATACAGTTTCTTAAAATAAAAAGTAAAAAAAAGTCACTTTAGGTTAACTGGGTTGGGAGTATGTGACAGGGTATTGAATTTTCGGAAAAAGAAAAGCTACTACTACCAAGTAGTGCCTAAATAATACTGCCACACATTGCACATAGAATTTACCCACATGTTGCATTAGTCATGTAAAAATACTCAATGCGTAAGTACGGTAATACCGCCACAAATAATACAGTACACAAATAGTAATGATACGCAGTGCTCAAATAATAACCTCATCCATCTGCCCTACAAACAAAAGAAATATAGTACTGCACATATGATATCACCATTAATAATGGGGTTGTCTCATGAAGATAACCTCCGCAAATGAAAATCACTATCAGTGCATTTACCAAGTTTTCAAATAGGCAATTTATGAGGAGGATCTATGTAGGTAGCCAATTTTTCCTTCTGAGGGATCATCCCAGTTTTCCAGCTCATTATTATGTGACATGATCCATAAGTTGAATTTTACAGTCTTAGATCTTGCGATCTTCTCCATCTTTGGTCTTATTTATTGTACTTGACGTCATTTATTTGTGCTTCATCTGGCACGTTGCCTCCAAGAACTCGTTCCTGAGGGATAAAGAGTGCAACACCCGTCCTCCTCTCCAGGTGCAGCCTGTTGGCCTAACAGGTGCCTAGAGCTGGATATCATTTACCTTCCTGTTGATGAAATGTACAATAGAGAGGGAATAAGGGTAAAATCACCTTCCCCCACATCCTGTACTGCTCCGGGGGGGCACCTGATCTTACAATGAGGTCATTCTTACTGCTGACCCAACTACCTATATCTGACTTGTTATAACATCAGAAGAAAAGAAAATACGAGCTTATAAAGGATGAAAATTTGTGTAAACATTTGAACAAAAATTTTGGAACTTTACTTTTTAGACCAGATTAAAGCAACTATTTAGCTTTCAGCCAAGATATTGTAGGATTATGGATAAAATAACCCCTTAACGACCACCGATACGCCTTTTAACGGTGGCAGTTAAGGGTGCTTATTCTTCAGCGCCGCTTTTTAATGGCGCTGAGAAATAAGGTTATAGCGCACGGAAAATCTCCGGGGTCTTGGCTACCAGGTGTAGCTGAGACCCCAGAGAACATGATTCGGGTTGGTTTTTACCGACCTCAGTGTTGTGAACACAGTTATTAACGGAATAACGGCGACCGCAAAAAAAAAAAGTCTGATTTCCCATTTATTTCTCTCTCCTCTGATATGATCTAACACATCAGAGAAGAGAGAAATGGAGTCCCCCAAGCCCCACCCCCTCCCCAAGTACCTCCGGTGTCCCCGGTCCCTCTGGTTGTGTCCCATGGACCTCGGGGTCTTCTTCCGGTAAGAAAATGGCAGGTTCACCCGGCAACAATAGATTTTTCCTATTGGTTCATTTTGATCACTCTGATAGGGTCTATCACAGTGATCAAAGTAAAAAAAATAGTAAATCAACCCCCCCCTTATCACTCCTTTAGTTAGGTAAAAATTATAAAATAAAAAATATATTTTTTTTCCATTTTTCATTAGGTTTAGAGTTAGGGCTAGGGTTATAGTTGGGGTTATAACTAGGGTTAGGGTTTGGGCTACGGTTAGTGTTGGGGTTAGAGCCAAGGTTAGGGTTGGGCAAGGGTTGGGGCTAAAGTTAGAGCTGGGGCTAGGGTTGTGTTGGGGTTAGGATTGTGGTTAGGGTTAGGGCTGTGTTAGGGTTGGAGTTAGAATTGGGGAGTTTCCACTGTTTAGGTACATCAGGGGGTCTCCAAACGCAACATGGCACCCGCCATTGATTCCAGCCAATTTTGCGTTCAAAAGGTCAAACGGTGCTCCCTCCCTTCTGAGCCCTGCCATTTGCCCAAACAGAGGCTTTCCCCCTCATACGGGGTATCGGCATACTCAGGAGAAATTGCAAAACAAATTTTGAGGTCCATTTTCTCCTGATACGCTTGTGAAAATAAAAATTTGGTTCCAAAGTAAATCTTTTGTGAAAATATTAAAATGTTCATTTTTTCCTTCCACATTGCTTTAGTTCTCGTGAAGCACCTGAAGCGTTAATAAACTTCTTGAATGTGGTTTTGTACACCTTGAGGGGTGCAGTTATTAGAATTATGTCACTTTTGGGTATTTTACTGTTACATTAATCCCCCAAACTCACTTCAAATGTGAGGTGGTCCCTAAAAATAAATGGCTTTGTATAGTTTGTTGGAAAAATGAGATATCGCTGGTCGAATTTTAACCCTTATAACGTCCTAACAAAAAAAAAAATTATGCTTCCAAAATTGTGCTGATGTAAAGTAGACAAGTGGGAAATTTTATTTATTAACTATTTTGTGCGATATGACTGATTTAAAGACACAAAAATTAAAAGTTTGAAAATAATAAAATTTTCAAAATCTTTGCCAAATTTCCGTTTTTTTTTTCATAAATAAACGCAAGTCATATCGAAGAAATTTTACCACTAACATGAAGTACAATATGTCATGAAAAAACATTCTCAGAATCAGTGGGATCTGTTGAAGCGTTCCAGAGTTACAACCTCATAAAGTGACAGTGGTCAGAATTGTAAAAATTGGCCTGGCCATTAAGTACCAAACTTGCTCTGTCACTAATAGGTTAAATTTGACTGGATGCAGTGGCTGCACGCTAATAGAGGCAGACCACGCTTATACTATGGAACCCTTAAGCTAATGGCAAAAAAGGCTGAGCGGCACTTCCCCCTGCCACGGTATTTTGGTTTCAACGATGTCCTCAGGATGCAGACAATGGTAGTCATAGCATTGGTGTTACCTGTGCAGCCATATAGTGGCCCAAGAGTTAGGGCCTGTGCACACTTTGCGGTTTTTGCTGAGGTTCCGCAGCGTTTTTTGCGCTGCGGAACCGCTGCAGAACCGCACGCCATGTACAGTAAAATGCTAGTGAATGGGAGCTGTGCACACGCTGCGGAATTTTCAGCGCGAATTGGGTGTGATTTGAAAACCGCAGCATGTCAATTCTTTGTGCGGATTCCGCTGCGGTTTTACACCTATTCCATTATAGATGTAAAACTGCAGGGCAATAAAGCACTAAAAACCGCAGTGCGGTTTACCTGCGGTTTTAGCAAAATCCACGTGGAAAAAAACGCAAGTGAATCCGCAAAGTGTGCATGGGGCCTTAGGGGGGTCCTCTACCATCTCCAAAGCAGGTAGAAATGTGCATTATATTAAACTTGGACTGCAAAGAACCCATATATTGCTTTTGCACAGGGGACGTAGATACAGTTGAAGCAGGAAGCCATTAGTGCAGCAGGTGCAAGCCATCACTACATCGGGCGTGCTCCATAGAGCTTCATTTCACGTACAGCTCAGATGTGAGTGCTTCGGTGAGAGTTGTTTTTTTTCCTCAGTGAGCACTTGTGTTGGTAGGCACTGTGGGGCCCCATAATGTGTGTGTATGTTGGGACTGTGGAGGCATAATACTGTGTTTGGGGCACTGTGAGTACCTCATACCATGTTGGCGCCAATGTGGGGGGCATTATACTGTGCATGTGGGGGGATTATTATTACTATTATAGATTTTTAGAGTATCATTGATTCCATGGTGCTGTACATGATAAGTTGTGACATACAGGATGCAAATATAAAATACAATGAACAAACTATCAATGACAAACTGGACCAGTGAGAGAGAGGACTCTGGCATAAAGAACTTAAAGTATACAGGATAATGGGGAAGGAGACAGTAAGTCGGGGGTTGTGGCAGCTCTGGTGGTGGTGAGGTGACAGTAGGGTCATTACAGGATGTAAGATTTCTTGAAGAGATGGGATTTCACGTTCCATCTGAAGGTTACGAGTGTGGCGGAATCGAATATGTTGGGGCACAGAATTCCAGAGGATGGGGATTGCTCGGGAGAAGTCTTGAAGGTGATTGGGTAAGAAACATGCAAGTGCTGAGAAGAGAAGAAGGTCTTGGGAAGACTGGAGAGTTTGTGTGGGGCGATATTGGGAGATTAGTTTGGAGAGATTAGTTCGGAGACAAATTATGTACAGATTTGTAAATGAATGTTAATAGGAGAATTTGCAAAATGAAAGGTGTATTAAAGGGGTTCTCTACTACTAGGACAACCCTTCTTGATCAAAATGATTGGCCCGGATAACATAATACAGCCTATACTCACCTTCCATTACGATGCCATTCCCTCTGTGTCAGTAGTTGCTCTCCCCATGGCTCTTATGCAGTGTTGTGACACGTGATGCCGGCACCCAATCAGCACTGGCGTCACTGTCCCGTTTTCGGGCAAATCGTACATGAAGAGGAAGTCCGAGCTGCAGATGGTCCTTGGCTTCCTCTTCATGTTCAATTTGGTGATTTGTCTCTTTTTTTTTTTTAGGGACAACAGCACATTTGAAGTGACTTTGGGGGGGCCTATATGACAGAAAATACCCAAAAGTGACATCATTCTAAAAACTGCACCCCTCAAGGTGCTCAAAAACCACATTCAGGAAGTTTATTAACCTTCAGGTGCTTCACAGGAATTAATGGAATGTGGAAAGAAAAATAAACATTTACTTTTTTCATAAAAATTTTCCTTTAGATCCAATTTTTTTTATTTTCAGAAGAGTAAGTGAAGAAATTGCACCATACAGCTGAACCCCATAAGTGACCCAATTTTGCAAGCTAAACCTCTCAATGAATTCATCTAGTGGTGCAGTGATCATATTGACATCACAAGTGTGTCACAGAATTTTACACCATTGGTTAGTAAAGAAAAAATAATTACATTTTTGCCACCAAAATTGTGTGTTAGCCCCAAATTTTACATTTTCATACTGGGAAATGGGTAAAAATGGCACCAGAATTTGTCCCACAATTTCTGCTGAATGTAGAAATACCCCATGTCACTGTACAGTACTGCTTAGCCGTACGGAGAGACTCGGGAGGGACGAAGCACTATTTGCCTCCTTGAGAGTAGATTTTCCTTGAATAGTTTGCGGACTGCATATACAGAGCCCCTAAGTGCAAGAAAAGCAGAATCCTCCCTCAAGTGACCCCACTTTGGAAATTATACCCTATGGGAATTTATCTTTAGGTGTATTGATGATTTTGACTCCATAGGTGTTTTATCCAGAAACAAGCAGCAGTGGATGTTGCCGAGTAAAAATTGAAACTGCCTTTGTAGTGACCAGTACATTGTAGTGATCAGTACATTATGCCCAGCTCATGCTTCTGGAGACATGCACCCGTAAATTAGGCGGGCTCTCATCACTACGGAAATGCCCAACATGTGGTTTAGACACACTGGTGATCAGAAGGGATGGGGGCATTTGGATTTAGGAGCGCAGAATTTGCCGAAATTCTTTTGAGGGGCGAGGAGCCATTTAGCTTTTCCAAAGCCTTTGTGCTACCAGTAACGTGGAAGCCCACTATATTTCCGTTAACAGTTGACGGACCTGAGTGGGGACTTGCTTTTTTTGTGGATTGAGTTGAAGCTTTTATTGGGAACATTTTACATAACATTTAGGATCACATTTATCCGGCACTCTATGCTGAGCACTTACTTTGGGGTTGCCATCTAAATCTCCGAGTGATGTGATTCAGATGAAACCCCCGAGGGATCCATTCACTATAATGAGGCAGCAGAGTTACTCTGGACTCTGTCTGGCCTCTGCTCAGCGTTGCCTTTCTTTTGAGAAGTACACAAAACTGTGGTCGACCGCACTTTTATGCACATCTAAAAAGATGGACACCGCCGGATCACAGGTCAGACGGAGTCCAGAGTGCCTCCATCTGCCTCATTCTAGGGAATCTTCCACCAGAGATTCCAACTGAATCACATATTTCAGAAATATACATGGAAACCCGGATGTAAGCGCTCAGCTTAGAGCACAGGATAAATGTGCGCCGAACCTTACTGCGATTATTGGGAGGCAGAATTAAAAAATCAACAGCAGGATAAGAATTGGTTTTATTTTTTTAAGCTGTTCTTTGTGCGGTATAAGTGATTAGGTGACTTTATTCTTCAGGTCAGTGCGATTACAGCGATACCAGATTTATATCGGGTTTTTATGTTGGGCAGCTGTCACACACTAAAAGATGCATTTTATTGCAAAAACAAATTTTTGCATCCCCATATTTTGAGGGCTGTAATTCTTCCACATTTCAGCTGACAGAGTCATGTGATGGCGTGTTTTTTTGAGGGACTGGTTGATGTTTTTATTGGTACATTTGTAGACACATGACATTTTTTGATCGCTATCTATTCTGATTTTTCGGAGGTAGAATGAACAAAACCAGCAATTCAGGAATTTTTTTTTTTTAAATACCGCTCCAAGTGTGGAAAAATTGATAAGGCTTTATTCTTCAGGTCAATACAATTACAGCGATACCTCATTTATATTGTTTTTTAATATACATTTTGAAGCTTTTACACAATAAAAAACATTTTATAGAAAAAAATTATTTTGGCATCGCTTTATTCTGAGAACTATAACTTTTTTATTTTTCTGCTGATGGAGCTGTATGGCGGCTTGTTTTATGCAGGACAAGATGACATTTCCAGCTGTTACATTTTTATTTGCATTTGTCTTTTGATCGTGTTTTATTTCACTTTTTGTTCAATGATAAAGCATTGCTTTTTGGCTCATTACCTCATTTTTTTATATATTTATTTTTTGACGGGGTTAACTAGTGGGACAGTTTTAGAGTGGGTCGTTCCGAATGCGGCAATACCAAATATGTGTACTTTTTTTTACATAGATAAATTAATTTATTGGAATATTTTTTTCTTGGTTCTGTATTTATGGATTTGGGGATTTTTAAATAAATGTTTTTACACTTAATTTTTTTTTTTACATTGTCCCAGGATGGGACATCACTGTGCAGTAACAGATCGATGATCTGATACTCAGCAATGCTTCGGCACTGCAGAGCATCAGCTCAGCATCTGACAGGTAGGGAAGGAGGAATGTCAGCACCTGCTCTGATCAGGCTTTCACAGACCATCTTCCCTGAAGGCCCCCGAGGCCATCTTGCATCCGGGGGTTACTATGGAGACCATCAGAACAATGTGATCGCATCGCGTTGTGCTGATGGAAGCGCACAGGGAGCCCCATCCCTGTGCGATCTCCTCAATGATGTCACTGTTCACAGCGACATCTGAGGGGTTAAATGTCCGCGATCAGTGCTAGCACACAGAGCTGACACCCGCACCCGGTTGTCGCGGTGTCCAGTGTGAAGCAGAGCAGTATATTTACGGCACATGTGGAGGGAAGGGGTTAGTTATTTTAATGGTGAAAAAAAGAATCAGAATTTTGCAAAAAATAGTTTTGGGGGATGTGTCACCATTTTCCGAGACCCGTACATTTTTATTTTTTGTGCGATGAAGCTGTATGATAGCTTATTTTTTGCAGGGTGAGACGTTTTTATTAGTACCATTTTGGGATAGATGTGACTTTTTGACCAATTGTTACAGCATTAATTTTTAATGGAATAGCAGTGTCCAAAAAAAAAAAAAAAGTAATTTTGGAGTTCTTGAACTTTTTATGTTTACAGTGTCTAACGATTTGGTTGTTTGCGTATTTTGGTAGATTTGACTTTTCTGAAAGCGGCGATACTACAAATGTGTATCTTAATAATTTATAATACATAGCCATCGCCTGCCTGGTATGGGGCAGACTCACTGCATGAGCCCACTCCATACAACAGCTTCCGACATGTGCCGTATATATTTATACAGCTAATGTCGTGAAGGGGTTAAAATACCAATGCTATTAAAGATGGTGATATTTAGGGGCCCTCTGGTAGCCTTTGCATTGGTGCTCATGAGCTTCAAGTTACGTCACTGCCTGCACCTATGCTTCTAGATCCCCACGCTGCATTCCCGTGACTGGATGGAATTTTTATTAAGTGGTTAAAAAAATGTCAAATTTTGTTAAATATTGAGAAAAGACGGATTTTGGTAAGAACTTACCTGTAAAATACTTTTCAGCGAAGAAGGAAGGGAGACACACTCATTACTAGTGGGTAGGCGGAGCCCCAGATAGGATTAACACCTCAGATTCAAAAGCGTGTTGACCGGCCCCTCCAGCTCGGGCTCCTCCTACTCAGGTCTTCAGTCGTACCAAAGCTTAGGAAGAACAATATTACCAGCGAAGCAACATAACCCCTTCTGAAGGACTTCAGAGAAAAATACAAAAGTACAGGTTATGCATGCATTTGCAACGAAAAACCACACAGTCCCAGGTACTACTCACTGAACCTGACAACTGCGATAGGCTGGAAATGCTGGAACAGAGCCGTAGCGCGTCGACCTCAGCTCAGAAAATCGCTATCAGAGAAGGGCCACGCTGCTTCTGTAAATATAACAACACACTTCTGCCATGGGAGGGATGTGTGTCTCCCTTCCTTCTTCGCTGAAAATGATTTTACAGGTAAGTTCTTACCAAAATCCGTCTTTCAGCTGCAGATGAAGGAAGGGAGACACACTCATTACTAGTGGGACGTCCCAAAGCAGTCCAAAAATTAGGGTGGGAAAAAAACAAAATAGGCAGAAACCCAACAACCTAGATAAATGCGCCACAGGCGCCAAATATAAGTTAACTAAAAACTTTAAATTACCGCTGCCTGCAGGACCCTACGTCTTAAGGCCGCAGCAGCGGAAGTCCTGACTTCCATCTTATAAAACTTTGTAAATGTGTGGACGAAACGCCAGGTCGCCGCTCGGCAGAGCTGAGCTGCCGAGGCCCCTTGATGAAAGGCCCACGATGAAGCCACAACCCTCGTGGAGTGAGCTCGAATCTTAATCGGGCAAGGTTCGCCTTTAAGTCGGTAAGACCAAAAAAGGTCGACCGAATCCAACGAGCTATAGAGTCCTTGGAAGCTCGTTGACCACGCCTACGACCTGCTGTAATCATAAACAGGGAATCTGATTTCCGAAAACCTTGAATGACAGACAAAAAGAACTTGAAGGTCCGCACTAAATCCAATTTGTGCAAATCTCATTCCTTTGCATTCCTCGGGCCCGGGCAAAGCGAGGGCAAAACAATATCCTGGTCAACATAAAATTACGACACCGCCTTAGGTAGAAAGTCGCCCCGTGTGCGAAGCACTACTCGATCCGGGTAAAAATCCAGGAAAGGCGGCGAGCAAGAAAAAGCTGCCAACTCAGAAACCCTTCTTAAAGAGGTTACCGCCACTAAGAATGCAACCTTCCAAGAAAGTAACGAAAAGTTTTAGTGGCACCCATAAGCTCAAAGGGCACATGCTGAAGAGCCTTCAAGACAAGGTTGAGCCGCCAAGAAAACCCAGGTGCCTTCCGCGGTGTGAACTGACGGGTTACTCCTTTGAAAAAAAGGAACGCACGTCCCTATGCAAGGCGATAGTCTTCCGAGACAGCAAGGACAGGGAAACCTGACCTTTCAGAGTGCTAACTGCTAAACCTTCGTCCAACCCGTACTGTAGAAAAAAAACAACAGATTGGGAATGGAAAAAATCCTCGGATTCCTTGAGGAACCCACACCACGAAAAGAAGGCTTCCCAAGTTTTGTGATAAACCTTAGTAGTAGCCGGACCTGTGACAGCTCGCAGAGTGGCAATGACTGCAGCTGAGAAACCTCTACGAGTCAATATTTCGGTCTCAAGAGCTACGCCGTCAAACGCAGAGACTTCAAGTCCGGATAACGAACGGGCCCCTGGTTAACAGGTCCGGGCGAGGAGTAAGTGGGAATGGCGGTGCCGCCAAAAGCGACACCAGTGTCGCGAACCACGTCCTCCTTGGCCAATCCGGGGCTATCAACATAGCCGGAATTCTCTCCAGTCTGATCCGACACAGCACCAGAGGAAGTAAAGATAACGGCGGAAACACAGACTAGCTCGAAATGGTCCCTCGGAGCCACCAAAGCAACCACCGCCACAGCTTTCGGGTACCTGGACATGAACGTCGGTAGTTTGGCATTGAACCTGGATGCCATCAAAACCGCTTGGGGAGTTCCCCAACGGGAGCACAGCAGTGCAAAAATTTTCGGATGAAAACTCCATTCTCCAGGATCCATCTTCTCGCGACTGAGGAAGTCCGCTGTGGCATTCTGGACTCCTGGGATGTGAATCGCAGAGATGGCTGGAACCTTGGTCTCGGCCCATAACAGAATCCGAGACACCTCATCATGATCCTGGAGCTCCTTGTCCCGCCTTGGTGGCGTTGTCTGTCTGCACTCAGACTGATAAACCGCTTAAAGGGACCGTCCAGTGTTGGAGGCAAAAGAACAATTGCTCTCAATTCCAAGATGTTGATCGGTAGAACAGACTCTGCCGATAACCATACTCCCTGGCTCCAAAAAAATCGTTCCAGGCACCCCTCCCAGCCCGTCAGGCTGGTATCGGTGGCTATGACCGACCACCTCGGAGGGAGGAAAGATTTTCCCAGGGATAACGTTCCTGGACGTAACCACCATCCTAGGGATTCTCGCACCCTGTGAGAGATGATGACGCTGCAATCCAGAGAAGCTTGCGATCGATCCCAATGACTCAGGATGAGCCTTTGGAATGAAACTGGGCAAACGGAAGTGTCTCCCAGAAGGCGCATACACTTCCGAAGAGACATTACTGTCGAAGACTTCATATCTGTACATGTCGAGGGGAACATGCCCGCTCGCCTGGAAGTAGAGGCACCACTGCCCGTACCGTGTCAAAATGTATTCCTAAAAATAGGGTAGACTGCGACGGTTCCAGAGACGACTTCTCTCGTTGTAAAAACTCTGGCCGTTAAGACCAAGCTGAATGGTCGAGCCACAAACTGGTAATGGTCCTGTTAATGGACCAGTCACCGGAAATCCTCCACGAGCTGAAGGAATAGATTGCGAGCCGTCAATGCCTCCTCCTTTGAGGACGGCACAATCGAAAGGTCGTCCAGGTAGGGAGGATCGTAAGTCCCTGTCTTTGAAGAATTGTCATGAGAGGTGCCAGAAACCTATGACAAAACGAAGGAAGCACTGGTGTGCAAATAAGCGTCGCGAATGTTGATTGACCAAAAAGACGTTCTGCGACAGGGCTGCCACAACGGAGCGAAACGACTCCATGCGGAATGTTCGAGTGTGGACAAGTCGATTCAATCTTCCAGAATAGGGCGAAATTTGTCCTCCTTTTTGGGGACCACCAAGAGGATAAAAAATCCTCTTTCCCGGACCTCTGTGGAACCGGTATCACCACACTCTTCTACAGAAGAGAATCGATCACTCGCAGTAGAGCGGAAAATAGTTTGGCTCTGACGGAATGCGAGATTAGTAAAAAACTGTCCGGGGGTCGAAGAAGAAACTCTATGAAGTAGCCTGCCAACACCACCTGTGTCACCCAGGCGTCCGACACACGGGAAACCCAAGTCGGTTTGAATTGGAGTAAACGACCCCCCACTCGAGAGCGCTCGAATGAGACCCAGACATCAGTCTGCCTTAGCAGGTTTTTTTTTTTTTTTTTTTTAAAAAAGAGACGACCAAAACCCCAGAGGGTTGGCCGGATCATCCCCTGAACCGAAAAGACCGACAATTACCGTTCCAGATGCAGAAGTCACAGCTCTGCGCTGCGGTAAAGCTGTTTCTTTTGCCTTTGCTTTGGCAATCAGCTCCGTGAGGTCAGATTCAAGTAGTTGACCCTTACTAAGCTAAAGATAGCAAACCCTGCTTGGAAACCGCGTTCCACTGTCTAAGCCACAGTTCTGACTGCGACTGCTGAGGATTACGCCCTGGATAGCAGTGACGCAGTATCCTTCAACTTGAAAAGCCCATCTACCTTGATAGAAGGGATCCATCTTGCCACGCCGTCCTTAGACGGTTCCACCGGCTCAGGAAAACTTTTACAAGTACACATAGATCCTTAATACTGAATCCATGACTCGCGGCTTCGCAGATGGATATTGTTGCCATCTCCGTTTTTCTGTCCAGCGGTTCCTGCAGACTCGCCTTCCCTTTTACCAGGAAGATTTGCTAAGCTGGGTAAAGGAACATTAAGTTCAGGAGAAAGGGTCCAATTAACAAACAACTCCGTAGCAACGGATACAGTTTGTAAAGCCGACGCGACCTATGCGACTCCTGAAACATCCTGGCCGACTTACCAGGACATCTAGTTACCTCCTCCGGTAACTGAAACGCCCTCATGGCTCCATTAGTACGGCCCATGAGAGCAATGCCTCCTCCTACGTGAGAAAGAAACCGATTTGTGTCGTATTCCTTTAGAGAGACTAGCTGACACTCAATAACTTAGAAGATCAGACAGGCCTTCAATAGAAACTAGTGAGGACCTCCATTTTGTCACTGGAACCTCCGACCGCTGAATCGAGGTCTGCGTGTCAGATACGCGAGACTGATCCTGTAGCGGATCTGGGAGATGGACTGCCCTTGCACAGTATATGGCAGGTTAAACCTGTCAGTCACCAGAACTTCTTAAAGAAGAAACAAACGCTGAAGGGTTAAAGCTCTTAAAGAGAGAGCTACCCCAGCTGTCCCCATTAAGAGTTAACCGCCTAAGAAGGGGTTAAAGTAGCAGACTCCCCACAACCTTGATAATGAAAAGGGTGTGCGAGCCTCAAGCGCCTCTTATAAGGTCGCAGCTACAGGACAGTTATGCCACACTATATAAGAAAAAAAAGTTCCACAAAATCGCTAAAAAATTGCGTTGTTTGTATATCGCAATGCGCCAAAGTCATTATGGGGATCGCTAACCGCTTATGCGATGTTAATGAGATCGCTCAGATTGGCAGCAGCTAGCGACATTAAAAGAGATCACACAAACGATCGCATAGCATGCGTCGTTATCAGGATCGTTAGTGGAAACGTTAGTGGCAATAATAATATTAATAATATTAATATCGCAGGCTCCCCACAACCTCTTTATTAATTGAAAAGAGTGTGCGAGCCCCTTATGCGATAACAGCCGCAGAACCGCGCAATCTGTCACTCCTAAGTGCCCCAGACGGCGTCCGCGCTGTGGGGGTGAAAGAGTTAAGCTTCTGCCCGCGGGCTAGAAGCGACTCACCCAGCTGGTAACGGCTCTTGCCGGGAGGGGAGGGGAGCATATCCGGGGAGCTTGCTATCCCTCAGCCTTTCATGTAATGGCCGCCGCGCTCTGCCTCCGATGTGCTCCCTGTACAGGAGCCAGAAAAGGAGACTGCCATAAAGCGCGCGCTCAGAGCGCGGGAAATTCAAAAATAAAAAGCGCGCACTCCTCTCTCCCCTCAGATTCTCCTCAGAGTCACCGAATAAAATAATAAAATCTTCTGAGGAGCTGCTTCCAGCAGCGACCATCCTCTGAGACCTCAAATTCTAGACTGAAGACCTGAGTAGGAGGAGCCCGAGCTGGAGGGGCCGGTCAACACGCTTTTGAATCTGAGGTGTTAATCCTATCTGGGGCTCCGCCTACCCACTAGTAATGAGTGTGTCTCCCTTCCTTCATCTGCAGCTGAAATCTCAAATTAAAAAAAAAAAAAAACACGTTACTTTCTGTATTTTCATGGCTATGCTATACATACATTTAACTAAAAACATTCTGGACCCAGCATGCGTTGCTAAACATTTACAAAAAACTGATAATTTAGGCCAGAAGCCATACCATGAAACAGGTTATCTGCTCCTTTTTTTGAGATACTGCTCCCTCTTTTCGCAGGTATAGTAATAAACCAGGTGGCCCTATGGAAACAATATGGCATCACTCATTTAGTCTATGTATGGAAGCTCACAAGATTTAGTTATGTGGCCCAAACATTGGAAGAGAAGAGGCGGCAGCACCCATTACGAGAAGCAGCCAAACATGAAAGTCAGCATTCCACAAAGAACAAACAATGCAAATGGTAAGAAATAACAAACCTGGTTTTTTTTTCGCCCATATCAGCATTGAATTTATTGAAGAACTCTAGTGCTCACAGAATGATACTCCAACGCCTATCATTTAGAAAATGATCTGACCTGAAAAATCTGGTATAGAAATGTAGAAACTTAATGCATTCTATGTCTACACATCAGAGCATCAATTCATACCTCAATATTCTCAGCTTCCTATTCAATGCAGACCATGAGTTACAACAATGCAGAAACCACACTGTAACCAGTAGACATTCAAACCTCAAGTGATGACTTTCTGGTTCATTTTGTGACCTGAAGTGTTCAGGGTAACTAAACTTTTATGACGTAGGTTTTGATCGGTGAAGATCCAGGTCCTGAAAGATCCTACATCAATGGGAAGAGTGGTATGTGGATCCATGGAACGTCTAGGAGCATGTATACCACTCATTTCCACTTGTTTTCTGACGATCAGCTCAACGTTCATCTCCTTTTAGTAATCTTTGGGGGTCTCAGAACCCAGCTTGAAATCGGTTGAAACTTTTCACATGTTGCTATGACATATCAAAAACTTTCAACGTTTAATCACAATTTAAATGACTTAAACAGGATTAGAAAATCATGCATGCTTTCTTCCAAAAACAGCACCACACCTTTTTTCAGGTAGTGACTGGAATTGCAGCTCAGCTCCATTTGAGTTGTGATACCAAATGATTCCCATGTACAGGTGTGATATGTTTTTTTAAGAAGAAAGTAGCAGTGGTTTTCTAATTTGGCACAACCCCTTTAAGAGCTCTGATAAAGTATCTAATACACAGTGCCATGAGCCAGAGATGGATCCAATCCTAATCTGATTACTTGGCTCTCGAGTGTGTTCACGGTGAAGCAATGCCTGGCTACAGCCCGGAGCTCTGCTGCTCAGCAGTGCATTCAATGCCAAGGTTTGGATGTAAACACAGCCTGTAACATGCTAATAAAAGGTAATATTTAAGCAATGTATATTACTACTGCACAAAGGTCACCGCACTCAAAATTACAGCTCTGCTATTGGATGGCACAAGCAGCCAGTGAGCGAGAAAAACCTTTCGGCTGTTGTTATGCTCAAGAATTAAACCTACAACAAGTTGCTGATGTGAGAGCAGCACGTCAAGATCTGTCGTATGCAGAATGTCCATTGCCTTCTTGCCAAGTCTACGATGCCAGCTCCCAGTCCTCCTGATACTTGTCCAAGGAGTCTTCATAGTCGTCTTCATCCTGTTTTTCAGCTTCGAAGACCCTTCCAGCCATCTTAATACTTCCAATGCGACTACAACAGCAGATGACGACCTGGATGCAATCTTCCCTCTCTTTAAGGATGTCCATGTCATGTTATTTGCTGGACTAGGTCTCATGCTGTCCTTTCTAAAACTTTATGGCTTTGGTGGGATAGCCTTTAACTTTTTGATTGCCAATTTTGCCATTCAGTGGTCCATGGTTGTTCAAGGCCTCTTCTACCATTTCAGAGATGGGGTGATCCTCCTAAGGCTGATAAATGTTCTTGAGGCAGAGTTTGCAGCTGTCACGGCTCTTATCTCTGCTGGGGCTGTTTTGGGAAGGACCAGTCCTGTCCAAATGCTTCTGCTTACAGCCATGGAAATCCCGCTCTTCGTGGTCAATGACTGGCTGGTCAATGAATATTTTCATATTATCGATGTAGGAGGCACAGTGGCCATTCATATCTTCTCATGTTATTTTGGCTTGGGAGTATCCCAAATTCTGTACCAATCATCTTTACGAAGACGACACGTCAAAGAGACCACAACCTCAAACTCTGATCTATTGTCCCTCCTAGGGACCATCTTTCTGTGGATCTTCTGGCCAAGCTTCAATTCTGTTTTGGCTAAGACTAAAGAAGCTCAACATAGGGCCATTGTGAATACTTTCCTTGCATTAAGTTCTGGCACAGTTACTACCTTTGCCATGTCCAGCCTGTTGGACAAACGCGGCAGGATAAGCCTGGCACATCTTCAAAATGCCTCCCTGGCTGGAGGAGTAGCTGTTGGGATTTCAGCAAACATAATTAGCCCTGGAGGGGCATTTAGCATTGGGTGCTTGGCCTCCATAGCCTGTACCCTTGGCTTTCAATACTTAACTCCTTTCTTGTCCAAGAAGATGAAGGTTCAAGACCAATGTGGAATCCATAATCTACATGGCCTGCCTGGTATTATAGGAACTGTCGGAAGTATGGTGGTCATATTGCTGGGACCTGTTGATAATTATGGGTTAAGTCTACATAAGAACCTGTTAAGCAGTAGTCAGGAGGAACAACATCCTATTTTGGGGGCTTTCAGAAGTGGGGAGACCTGGACAGCACAAAGTCAGGCTCTGCAGCAGGCTGCAGCCCTTGGAGTAACATTTGGAGTATCACTATTTGGCGGTTATATAACCGGATTATTGCTGAAATTGCCTTGTTTTGTTCATCCCTCTAAGGATGACTTTTTTGATGACCAATTGTATTTCCAAATCCCTGAAGACACAGGAAACAAGTGGATTTCAATGGATGAACTCCAGAAGCACATGCTGATACCACTTAAGCATGTATAATACCGATGTTGATCCTACTGGACCCTGGAATAAGTCACCCTCTTTATAGTTAATAAATATGAACCCTGAATATCTCATTATTAGTGATAAGCGAAAGTACTCGCTATTCGAGTTTGCTTCGGATGCTCGGGTACTGTCCCGCGCCCCACACGTTTCTAAGCTGTTAAAAAGCCACAAAACCTGCAGAATGGCCCGTGTATGGCAGGCAATTTCCGCATGTGTTTTTTTGGCTAACAGCTGCAAAACATGCGAGGCGGTGACTCTAGCATGTAGCTCGAAACCCAGTAATTTCACTCATCATTACTCATTATTGTAGCTTTTATAGAATCTTTAGAGCATCCTGAATATCAGCTCCCTGGTCCAGCTCACGTATATGCTGTTGATTTCATGGACCCTCAGCAATTGACCTCTGATGAGGATATTCCCTCTGTATTAATGCTGTAAGGCCCCAGCATATAGCATCATAGATCTCAGCTTCTGGTATTACTTTTTTTGTGTGGGAAAATTGTTGTGACTTTAAAGTAGCACGTGGCAAGAATTTAAGATTAAAAGGATTGTCCAGGTTTGGCACAAAAGTTTGCAGTCACTCTGTGTGACTGCAGAGTTGTGAATCCTCAGAGCGCATAGTGCTTGCTGTCAGGATTGCAAGGCAACCATGTGACTGCAAGTATGCAATATGTATATTCCCAACCATATTCTGACTAAACATACACTGCTTCATTAATATTAGTGAATCGAGCAAGGCCTTCATGTCTGGTTGGAATGTGGTGGGAGTATGCATATTGCCTGTCAAATGAACACCAGGTCTTACTGCTGGCACCGTAGAATCCTCACAGCGTGGACTGTGCAAGCTTTGAGGATTCATAAGTCAGTAGTCACAGGGTGACTGTAGACTTTACTGCTAAGCCTGGACAACCCCTTTAGTAATGGAGGGTCTTTGGCTTGTTCTGGTTCAAGCTTCTGGTACTGGTACACATCAGCAGTCGTTAGCCTGTTTTTTGATGATTTCCATGCATATATATACTACAAGTGGTAGTGCAGATGTACGAAATGTGTTATGTTATTCACTGCTCACAATATTATGACAACATGCAGGAAGTCGCTGGGTTATGAACTAGGTAGGTTCCATAGGTTTGTCTGAACCCGAATTTGTATGCAAGTTGAAACAGGACTGCCAAAAAAAAACAAAAAAAAAAAAACACCTCATTGCTGCCCTCTCCAGCCGGCACGCTGCCCGCCGTCCATTCCTCATCTTTCCACCCTCTTCACTATAGGCCAGGACTTCTGGCCATGTCGAAGCCTCAGAGATCACTGTACGTCATAAAGTCGCAGCACATGTCTGGTCATCACGACCTTACAACACACAGGGACCTTCAAGTTCTGGAGGTGGCTGGATGTCCTGCCCTATATTGAAGAAGCCAGACATGTGGCGTGCAATGACAGAAGGAAGACGTCCACACAGCGTGCAGCCGGTGAGGTGAGCGATTAGGTCAGTATTGTTTTTTTTTTTTTTTTTTAACATCTTAAAGTATTCCAAAGTGTTCCATAGAGACACTACTCATGTACATGTCACCTATAGAATTGTCATTTTTTTTACTTTTTCATGCATAGTATAGGATTAAAGGGACTCTGTCAATACAGAAGGACTGTTCAAACCAAGCACAGGTGCATCATTGCAGGGTCAAACATTTACATACATGTAAAACATGCAGATGTGAAGGTGTGTCTCCACCATTCTCTTGCTCTATGAAGCCAGAACTGTCAATGAAACTAGAGGGAGGTAGAGATAGACAGAAAACAAGCAGATGTATTTCCATGATTGGCCCCGCCATGATGCACTGAGCACCTTTGCTTGGTTTGAACGGTCATTTTATGCCGACAAAGTCCCTTTAATATCTTAGGAAACTATAGATTACATGATCTATACTATATTACATAATCTCTTTTATATTTTAGAACGTACACATAGTTGTCAAATCATATATTCCCACACATAAAGCAGATGCTAACTATCCCTCAGTAACGGGAATAGCCACAGTGCCCCCCTATACCCATCCCATCCAGGAGAGAGCCCCCACAATAGTGACATCCAGAGTCCCGTTAGACTTGCAACAAGGTTAACAGATTGCCACAATGCCCCATAAGACTCAGAACATCCCATCTGTAGTCTCCCCTATAAGGAATGGCCACGGTCTCAGTAAAAGGGCAGCCAAAGTACACCCCAAACCATGGCTTTGTAGTGTCCTAATAGAATAAAAGCATCCGATTCTGTAGTGGCCCCATGATAGTCAGTATTGCCATACCAGTGATGGATATTTAGTCCCTATAACTGTATCCCCATGTTGTACCACCATAATAAGGCCTTGCGACAGTGACTGGCTTTGTGGGACACGTCCCTGCCCTCGTGGAAGTCTAAGAGGCTTCTCCTTATTTTAGGGGTCTCCAATATTTTTTATAATACCAAGCAAATATGCACATATATTCTGATATATACGGTACTTCTTGTAAGCCTCTATTATACAAAGTGACAGTAGTGTAATCTGTTATGTGATGTGACTGGTGTAATGTTATATCTATTATGTGATATATAAGACTGTATTGTAATCTGTTGTAATAATATATGTGACTCTTACATTTTAGCTCTGACCCTATGATAACTCTTCTCGTCTTTCATCTCCTCCAGACATAAGTCCATTATAGTCACCACAGAAACATTCCCACTTTCCGCACATTCACTTTTGGAAGAGATATTATAAATTTCCATGTATTTGATCTAACACAATGCCTTGTGTATAACTGGATGACCCGCCTGGAAAAGTCAGTCCCAATTCGCATTCACGTGAACAATAGGGGGAGTCCCCCAGCTTTCCACTGTCCCTGAATGGTTCATCACCTCTTTACAGAGTCAGGGTCATGATACTGTCAGACTATATGCCAGTCAGGGTCTATGGAGAGCTGGGTGGGCAGAGTAATGGCTGCATAGCTACTTTCACAACGTAGACCCCTCTGGTTATTTTCCACGCTCCGCTGTGGTTACAGATTAACCTGTGGCAAGCTAGTTATCTAAACATATCTACTTCAATCCTGCAGCTTTATGATGCCAGAGATAACTGCTGCTATTGCTTTAACACAAACAGATGATAGAGAAAGTGGCCAAGTGTCAAATTAGTGTAGGGTCACGTCAGATGAACTCACACGGGGATAATACCGGTACTTATATATGGGGCACACATGGCAGGAATGGAGCGGCATTGCATCTTGTTTCATGGGACCAAAAGTGAAGGGAGTTTCTTGTAATGGTTTATGGGAAACTAAGGTAATGACCAATATAGTCTCCATGACTAGTATGACCACCTTACATCTCCCACTAGAGTAGTCACCTAGCATCTTAAATGGCCAATGTATAATAATAATATTTATATAGCACCAACATATTCCGCAGCGTCTTACAATTAAGCGGTGACATGCAGACAGATTCAATACAGGTAGGACAGTTTAGTTACATTAGGAGTGAGGGCCCTGCTCGCAATCTTACATCCAGTTACTACTTCATAAGAAGTCAGGTTATCCTTGAAGGGATGATAAACCATGTAAATAATGTCAGCCATATTGGCAATCATCCAGCGTTGGCTAAACACTGAGAATGGTCACACAAGGTGGCGATTCAGTAACTTACCATAACTTGGTTTCACTGGACGACATCTTTATCATGTATCCAGAGGGTAGATAACTTACTGACCAGTAGGGGCCGACGTCTTGGACATGCATCAATCAGCAGAATGGGGTGGGGCTGCACACAGCTTCTTCCGGCAGTCCCATAAAGAATGTATGGAGTAACAGCCGAGCATCAGACCTTCCCGCGTGGGGCTGCCCAGTGCTGCACTCAAGCTTATTCTGGCAGTGCCAAGAGAATTAATTGAGTTACAACTAAGCATCAGACCTTCCGCTCCATTCTGTAAAGGGGATAAAAATTCCCCCTTCTGACAATCGTTGCAGGTCCCAAAGGTCGGACCCCCATTGATGAGTAAAGGCACTGTCACACTAAGCGATTACGACACGACCAGGCAAGATCGTTGGTGCGATCGCTATATGGTCGCTAGTTAGTTTCCAAACACATCTCATTAGAGATCAGCGATCTGTATAACGACCTCTGCGGTCGTTGGGAAAACCTAGTCCCCCTGCGACGCTGGTGAAGTCGTTCATAAAGGGTGTCACACTCAGCGATTCAGGCTCACCAGCGGGACACCAACGACCAAAAAACGGCTCAGAACATTCATGAGCGATCAGCGACATCGCAGTGGGGGCCACATCGCTGCTACATGTCACACACAGCGACGTCGCTAATGAGGTCACTGCAGCGTCATAAAATCGCTGACGCTTTAGCGATCACGTTAGCGATCTCGCTTAGTGTGACAGTACCTTAAGTTGTCAACTATCTTGTGGTTAGTTAACTTTTCAATCCCTTTAAGGTGCCAACACACCTTAAATACACTTCAGGTCTCTCCTACACCTTAAATACACTTCAGGTCTCTCCTATCCCCTTTCTCCAACCATACTCATTCAGTTTGGCCGAGCTTGCATGTGTTTTCAATAGAAAGATAGCTCTTGTGGTGTCTTATGTCCCACTGGAGCAAAAGACTCAAAAATCAACATGCCCGAAATCATCCGAAATCAGATAGATGATTGTCGGGTTTGGCCAATGTTAAGCTAATGTATACAGGGGGCTGTATATTTGCAAGTGCTCGGACTTTTAAATCAATGGGACAAAATTCTAAGGGTCTATGGATCAAGGGTACTAGACCCTCCTTACTCCCCCCAGCTTTGGCACAGCCCTGAACGACAATGCTGTATACAGTAACAGTGTGCGAAGTGTGTAATAATCAGGATTGTTGGAAAGCTGGATGACAACTCGTATCAAACATTCATAAGATCTGATCTTGATCCTACACTGGTCGCACCAACCACTCATCCATATCACCCAGCTTTCCACCCGTTGTCCCAGACTGCCGTCCCATTTCATCTCCCACTCTGACCTCCACCAACTATATATAGACCTTTATTTTTCCGCTTGTTTTTCTCAAATTTCAGGCAGGTTTATGACCTCACCACCTCCTCTCCCTCTCTCTACATTTCCTCCTTCCTTCCCTCCCCTCCTGCATCATATCTTCCACATTTGCTCACTGACAACCAATAGGTTTATCTCCCATAAAAAAAATCCCATAAGAGGGGGGAGAGAAAACACGTGCATCCCGGAGACCGGGGGGCGAGATTCTTACACAAGATGATGGTGCCAACCAAGAGGACAGTGGATGGGGCATATCAGCTTTAGTGCCACAGGCGGGCGTTTCGTTTGCAATTTGGTTGCAGGTTTCCCTTCTGTTACAATCAGCAACATTGTGAGTGGAAAATACAAAGTACGATAACTCACCTCTGCATCAGATTCCACCAGAAAGACTGAGAAATACCACTACTTCACTAATGTTACTGGTAAAATTACAGACACCATAAAAACAATAGGGTTCCATAGCCATCATGTGACAGATCCACCACTGTCTTTTTGGTTTTCCTGCTCCTATAGTGGAAATAATCCCACAGATGTGAACCCAAAGACGTAGCAGAGCCAAGTTTGTAAAGTGGCACTGCCCTTTCCATCTGCACTTTTACATGGGACTGCCGCTTAAACTACTGTTAAAGGGTTATTGCATCTGAATAGCCCCTTAAATAAACCCAAAGAATTATGACAGACATCAGAGACAAGAATGTGAACCAGAGCAAATGCAAAAGGTGGATTAAAAGCACCATGCGTCACTACACTTCTCCTGCAGCGATTTGTAGGCAGGCATCTGCACCTCTCACCAGTAAAACCAGTTCCATTACCAAGAACCTGATGATCAGCTTATTCCGTTTAAAAGACAAATTCAACTGTGCTCTATTGGTTTTGCTACATTGTTACATACTTCATTATTAGGGTGCGGTGCACAAACCTTGGATAGCAAAAGTGGCAGTGGAACCAGAACAGTGCCCCTATAATTGTGGGGTCCTCTGTATGACAAAGCGGGCATTGTGGAGATACAGGATAATGGTAGTTTCTCCGGCTAAAATTACAATCTCTGATCTGCACATGCAGCGCTGGCTAGCTTTACCACCTTTTACCTAGGACTGCAGGTGAATCTAATACATTTTCGTTTTTCTTTCACCTGCGCATATAAAAACACGAAAATGGTGTCTGGCCGCAGAGGTATCTAACAATGGGTGTTCGTGTCACTGTCTGGACTGAAGGGGTTAACACTTTGCATGACCAAGACAGGCAGTTACGCAAGGCTGACAATCCAGTTCCAATACTCCATATATAGAAGAGCTGCTGTGACAGGAATGAAATGAAAGGGGGTGACATGGAGACTGAATATAAATTTATAGACATTCCAGCGCCTGTGTGTCCCCCCCTGTGTTCCCCTGATCAGTAACATACAGCTGTCCCCAGGCTCACAAGTAAAGCCACAATTACAGCATGCGAGCCGCTCAAGCAGCGCTGCATGCCTGGCACATAACTAGCATGGCAGACACTGGCTGAGGGGAAACTGCTCCACCTGGTGGTAGAGCAGAGATATCACACTGTCAGAATATAGTCACATGCCGATTTATTTATTTATTTTTTTTTTTACTACTGTTCACTTGTGGTGCAAAAACTCTAGAATTGACAAGTTGTCTTGGTAGGGCTAAAAAAAGAAAAAACACGGATTTTGGTAAGAACTTACCTGTAAAATCCTTTTCAGCGAAGGAAGGAAGAGAGACACAGTATTCATTACTGATGGGTAGGCGGAGCCCCAGATCAGGATGTCACCTCAGATCAAAAGAGTGCTGACTGGCTGGCCCCTCCAGCTCGGGCTCCTCCTACTCAGCTCCAGTCGTACCAAAGCTTTTAGGAAAAGAGCCAAGATCACCAGCGGAGCAACATAACCCCTTCTGAAGGAACTTCAGAGAAAAAACACAAGGATACAGGTTATGCATGCAAAGAAAGCCAAAAACCACAGAGTTCCAGGTACTACTCACGGAACCTGACTACTGCGATGAGCTGGCGATGCTGGAACAGAGCCTTAGCGCGCTGACCTCAGCCCAGATAATCGCTATCAGATAAGGGTCGCGCTGCATCTGAAAACATCAACACACTTCTGCCTTGGGAGGGTGCTGTGTCTCTCTTCCTTCCTTCGCTGAAAAGGATTTTACAGGTAAGTTCTTACCAAAATCCGTGTTTCAGCTGCAGATGGAAGGAAGAGAGCCACAGTATTCATTACTGATGGGACGTCCCAAAGCAGTTCAAAAATAAGGGTGGGAAAAAACCAACAAGAAGCAGAAACCCAACAACCTTAACAACAAAGCGCAACCAGCGCTAAACACAAGTTCATCCAGAACTTTAAACTACAGCTGCCTGCAGGACCCTACGTCCGAGGGCTGCATCAGCGGAAGCACTGACGTCCACTTTATAAAACTTCGTAAACGTGTGGACAGAGCGCCAAGTCGCCGCCCGGCAGAGCTGCACTGCCGAAGCACCTTGGTGAAAAGCCCACGATGAAGCCACAGCCCTCGTGGAATGGGCTTGAATCTTAATCGGGCAAGATTCACCCTGAAGACGGTAAGCTTCCAATATAGCTGACCGAATCCAACGAGCTATAGAATCCTTGGAAGCTCGTTGACCACGCCGACGACCGACTGGAACCACAAATAGGGAGTCCGTCTTACGAAAACCTTGAGTAATAGATAGATAAAACTTCAAGGCCCGCACTAAATCCAATGTGTGTAAAGCACGCTCTTTCACATTCTTCGGATCCGGGCAGAATGAAGGCAACACAATATCCTGGTTGACATGAAATTGTGACACCACTTTAGGCAAAAAATCACCCCGAGTGCGAAGCACTACACGATCAGGAAAAAACTCCAGAAAAGGAGGCGAACAAGAAAGAGCTGCCAACTCAGAAACTCTCCTCAAGGAAGTGACTGCAACAAGGAAAGCCACCTTCCAAGAAAGTAAAGAAAGGCTAGCAGAAACCATAGGCTCAAAAGGTTTATGCTGAAGAGCCTCCAAAACAAGGTTGAGCCGCCAAGGAGACACGGGTGCCTTCCGCGGCGGGAACTTACGAGATATACCTCGGAAAAAGGAGAGCACGTCTCTATTTGAAGCAATGGTTCTCCGGAACAATAAGGACAGAGCAGAAATCTGACCTTTCAGGGTGCTGACTGCCAAACCCTTGTCTAGCCCATGCTGCAGAAAAGCCAACAGGTTGGGAATGGAAAATTTTCTCGGGTTCCGAGAGGACCCCAAACACCACGAAAAGAAGGTTTCCCAAATTTTGTGGTAAATCCTAGTAGTAGCCGGACTTCTTGCAGCACGAAGGGTAGCAATGACCTCGGCTGAGAAACCTCTACGGGTCAAGATTTCGGTCTCAAGAGCCACGCCGTCAAACGCAGGGACATCAAGTCCGGATGACAAACGGGCCCCTGAGTCAACAAGTCCGGTTGAAGAGGGAGTGGAAAAGGAGGTGCCGCCAACAGCGACATTATTGTCGAGAACCACACCCTTCTTGGCCAGTCTGGAGCTATCAAAATAGCTGGAATTCTCTCTAGTCTGATCCGACGCAGTACTAGAGGAAGTAAGGATATCGGCGGGAATACATAGATCAGCTCGAACTGATCCCACTGAGCCACTAGAGCATCCACCGCCACAGCCTTCGGGTCCTTGTACCTGGACATGAACGTCGGTAACTTGGCATTGGACCTGGATGCCATCAAATCCACTTGTGGGGTTCCCCAGCGAGAGCAAAGTAGTGCAAAAACTTCCGGGTGGAGGCTCCATTCCCCGGGATCCATCCTTCTGCGACTGAGAAAGTCCGCTGTAATATTCTGAACCCCTGGAATGTGAATCGCCGAAATGGCTGGTACACTGGCCTCTGCCCAAATCAGAATTCGGGACACCTCTACCATGAGTCTGGAACTCCTTGTCCCACCTTGGTATTGATATACGCGACAGCCGTCGCATTGTCTGTCTGCACTCGGACTGGCAGACCGCTCAAAGGGACCGTCCAATGTTGGAGGCAAAGGAAAATCGCCCTCAATTCCAGGATGTTGATCGGAAGAACAGACTCTTCCGATGACCATACCCCCTGAATCCAGAGATTGTTCCAAACACCCCCCAGCCCGTCAGGCTGGCATCGGTGGTTATGACTGACCACTTCGGAGGGAGGAAAGACTTCCCCAGGGAGAATGCCCCTGGACGTAACCACCATTCTAGAGAATCCCGCACCGCGCGAGAAATGGTGACACTGCAATCCAGCGATTGCGACTGGTTCCACCGACTCAAGATGAACCTTTGGAGAGTCCTGGAATGGAACTGGGCAAAAGGAATTGCCTCCATGGATGCCACCATCAGTCCCAGAAGACGCATACACTTCCGTAGGGACATTGCCGTTGAGGATTTCATAATCTGTACATGTCGAAGAAGACATGACTGTTTGTCTGGTGGTAGGGAAACTACCGACCGAAACGTGTCGAGATGCATTCCCAAAAAGAGGATTGTCCTCGATGGTTCCAGGGACGACTTCTCCCAATTGACCAGCCAACCAAAGTCCTTCAGAAACTGAAGAGACAAATCCCGAGCCGTCAACGCCTCCTCCTCCGAGGAAGCCACGATCAAAAGATCGTCCAGATAAGGGAGAATCGTAATCCCCTGTCTTCGAAGGATTGCCATGAGGGGCGCCAGAATTTTTGTAAAGACCCTTGGCGCTGAGGCTAAGCCGAACGGCAGAGCCACGAACTGGTAATGATTCTGACCTATGGCAAATCGAAGAAAGCGCTGATGAGCCTTTCCGATGGGAATATGCAAATAGGCGTCGCGAATGTCGATTGACACCAGAAAATCGTTCTGTGACAGAGCTGCCACAACGGAACGAAGCGACTCCATGCGAAATTTCCGGGCATGGACATGCCGGTTTAATCGCTTGAGATCCAGAATCGGGCGAAATTTGTTCTCCTTTTTGGGAACTATAAAAAGGTTGGAATAAAAACCTTTCCCTCGGTCCTCTGACGGAACCGGTATCACTACACCCTTTTGTAGCAGAGATTCGACCTCTCGCTGTAGAGCGACAACAAGCTCGGGTTCCGACGGAACGTGAGATTGACAAAAAACATTTGGGGGTCGAGAAGCAAACTCTATGAAATAGCCTGCCGACACTATCCGCGTTACCCAGGAATCTGGAACGCGAGCCATCCAAGTCTCCTTGAAAAGAAGCAGGCGACCCCCCACTCGAGAATCCTCGAGTGGACCCCTGGCGTCAATCCGACTTTGCGGGCTTCTTGTCAAGTTCCCGCTTGTCCTGGCGGAAACTCTGCTTCCAGGGAGTACGAGTTTTCTGAGAGGATTTCTTTCCTGAGAAGGAAGGACGACCCGATCCCCACGAGGAGTGACTAGATCGTCCTCGGCCCCGAAAGGACCGCCGACCACTATAGACACCAGGCTTACTGGACACCGAGGCCATGGCCCTACGCTGTGGTAATGCTGATTCCTTCGCCTTAGCCTTGGAAATCAGCTCTGTGAGGTCGGATCCAAAAAGATGGCCACCCTTGTAAGGTAAGGCCAACAACCCTTGTTTGGAAACTGCGTCCCCGGCCCACTGTCTGAGCCATAAAGCTCTTCTGACTGTGACCGCTGAAGCTTGCGCTTTGGCCAGCAGAGATGCCGTATCCAGACCGGCATCAAATATATAACAGGCTGCCGTTTCTAACCATTCACAAGTTTCCCGTATCTCAGATAACGGAGATTCATTTTGCAACTCCGTCTTCAGACGTGCCAACCAGCTTAGAGAAGCTCTAGCAGCACACATGGATCCTAGCACTGCTCGGAATCCATGACCCGCAGCCTCATAGCTTGCTTTTGCCGCCAATTCTGCTTTTCTATCCAAAGGCTCCTGTAAGCTCGCTTTTCCCTTAATGGGAGTAGTAAGGATTTACTAAGCTGAGATAAAGACACATCCACTTCAGGAGCAGAAGTCCAATTAGCCTTTAACTCCGCAGAGCAAGGATAAAGTGTATCAAAGAAATGCGTTCCATGAAAACGCTTATCTGGACACAGACGTTCCTCCTCTATTACACTATTAAGCTCATCCAGAGCTGGCAATGTTGTACGCGAAGCACGGGACTCCTGGAACATGCGTGCTGATTTACCAGGACGACTAGTTACCTCCTCCGTAATATATCTCTCATGGCTTCAATTAATGCCTCCGTACGCTTCGCCATAGAGGAACGCCCCTGCGGCTCGTCCGCATCTGAATCGGATATTTCTCCATCCGAATTTAAAGGGGAACTCTGCCCAATATCAGATACATCTGACTCGCTCCGTGTAGAGGCCGGTAACGGCCTGCGTCGCTTCCTCTGAGAGGAATTAGCAGACACATATTGACCTAAAAGGTCAGACAAGTTGTTGATCGATCGAGCGATATCGTCCAATTTTCCACCGCTGTCGACCGCAGCGCTAGACGCTGTGGAGGTCTGCGTATCTGATTGCCGTAATGGCACTGGGACATGGTCCGCGGCATCTGAACTCTGTTCAGACATGTCTCACCTGTATGAGCAGGTCAAAGCGGTAATACCAGCAAAAACTATGCGGTTTTTTTTTTTTTTTTTTTCAAACGCTGAAGGGTTAACGCTCCACCAAGCAGGGTTACCCCAGCGGTATTCAGTCAAAAAATTTAGCTGGTAGAAATAACCCTCAGAGGGGTTAATACTGCAAACTCACCACAATATATATATTTGTGAGCCCCAGCCAATTTTTATGTCTCTAATGAGACTGCAGCTGCAGGATAGCGATCGCTGCGCTGCGGGGTGAGGAATCAGCACTCACCCAGCTGGCCGTGGTGTCTTATGTGGAGAGGAGCCCAGGAGCCTGTGTAATGGCCGCCACAGTGAGGGAGTCGCAGGAGAAACGCCAGAGCGCACGTCTTCCTGCTCAGAAGACCGGGAATAGTTAGGCCACGCCCCCTGCCAGCTCGATATGAGCGCGAACTCCCCCGCTCCTGCTCCCTCTCTGTCCTGCAGGTATCTGCCTGCGGACAAAAAATCACCACATCTACTTGTAACAGCGCTGTCACAGCAGCGCTGAAGCATACTGACATACATGTAGTAGCGCTGTCACAGCAGCGCTGAAGCATACTGACATACAAGTAATAGCGCTGCTCACTCAGACGCTAAAGCACTCACACATAATTATAATAAAAAATTTGTGTGGAGTACTCACCAGCCAAGGCGCCACAGGGACCCTCAGGGGTTTCTGGCGCTGTGCCCATGCTTCCCCCCAGGGCGAGGAACGCAGTGACCGCACGTGTGGTTTGCGTCCCGCCAGGGAAGCTCTCCTCATCCCCCAGGGCCGGCAAGGATTCTGCAGGGACTTTGAGTAAATACAGATCCGCCAAGGGAGAGGTTGGGGTACAGCAGCGCTGGTACCCCTGAGACCTCTAGACCAACTAGTGATCCAAGTCTCCTGTCCGAATATAAAATAATAAAATCTTCTGAGGAGCTGCATTAGCAGCGACCATCCTCTGGACCTCAAATCTTAGACTGGAGCTGAGTAGGAGGAGCCCGAGCTGGAGGGGCCAGCCAGTCAGCACTCTTTTGATCTGAGGTGACATCCTGATCTGGGGCTCCGCCTACCCATCAGTAATGAATACTGTGGCTCTCTTCCTTCCATCTGCAGCTGAAAAAAAGGCGAAGGAGAAAAAGTCACACCACGGTGCACGAGATTTCCGAAATCTCATTATGCTGGTTCTTTAAAATGCTGCGTATATTATGCACCAGATATGCAGCAAAAATGTCATGTTTGAACATACCTTAAGAAAGTCCAATGGGGTGTGGGGTAAAGGGTGTATTAATGTTTGTGTGCCACATTTACAAAAGAACCACTTTAGACACAGGAGGGGTCATATTTCTAAACTGGGACTAACCGGAGGGGGAAAACACCCTCCGTATTAATAAATTTACAGCATATTTGTTAAAAAAAACAAAAATAAATAAAAGCCACTGGCAGATGTATGAACCATAACTGAATCACCAAACAGCCCTTACCGGCTATACAGGCAGATCCATTTTAGGTGGAGTTGTGCTTTAATCCGTGTTCTTACCTGCAAGGAAGATTTATGAAAAGCCTGGAAATGCCGGCACAACATAACAGACAGACACAAGGCAAGTTACATAAAACATCTGTATTGATGCTCACCACTTTACACATTATAATCACACTTAGATGCCGAGACACAGACACCCGGTGAGAGAGGAGGATCCTGATGCGATAAAATATACAATACTTTAACATTTTCCACATCAAAATAGTTAGCACAAAGCGGGGCTGAAACATGGCAGAGACTTTGCATCACATGACCCATGTAAACTAGCCTAAAATAAGCCAATCTACAGAAAAGTGGTGGAGTGATCACTGCCGTCCCCAAGTGGCCTTAAGTAATATAACAGTGAGGACACAACAGAGCTAAACAAATTGCTGCTACACTTCAGGGGTTGACCACGTTCAGTTTCCACTTCTGTGCACCCCCGTAATCTGAATTTTCATAGAAAATCCAAAACCAATTGACTGGTCTTTGCCAAATCTGACTTATTCATAGAAGTAAGAATTACTCACATTGCCTTGAAACAACTGATGGAGAAAAAAAAGGGAAAAAAACAATATAAAATAATAATATACTGGGGGTAAAAAGGGGCTGTCTGAGAATCTCAGTGCAGCACCCGCTAGTGGCCAGAGTTATGTACAGCATATGACAGCAGCTTAGAACGTGTTCCTTATTTTTGAAGCAACTAAGGTGAGAATTTCTCCTAATTTCATCTGCCAGTTCTTGATGTCCTTGGATTCGCCACACCACTGCTCTCCGTGCCGCGGCTCAGCATTTTCGCATCGTTTTCGGATATCCTCCTGTTGGTCCTAACATGACGAGGGAAAAAAAATATAAGTTTCTGGAATATAACCACAATTTCTTTCAGTCTGTTCGAGAACCCAATGTTCCCGTGCCGGGTTAGAAAGTTCTCTCTGTGCTTGTTTTTCTATTGCCAAACTGGGTTCACATCTTTGTTGAAAAACAGAGCACAGGGTCCAGCACATTCTGCCAGCACAGTGGGAAAATGATAACATGTGCAAGGACAGCGATCGAATCCACTCTCTATATAGCAATGCTTAAAGGGCACCTGTCAGCTTCGACACAAACAATGGGGGTGACAGGTCTGCTGTCACCCCCATTCACAATTACAGCTAACCCTGCAGCTCCGTCCTACAGTAAAGCTGGTCACAATGTGTGTGTGTATGAGCATGTAGAGCAGAATAGACTAGATTGTACCTAGTAGGCAACCACATAGGTCTGCACAGGAGCTGTATACACAGAACGAGAGAATGGCAGTAAAGAAAACATTTGTGTCTCTATACAGCCCCCTGGACACAAGCTCTGCTTTATGCATTAAAAGAGATGTCCGGTCTTCTGATAATACGCTGCAGACACTCTATATCGTTGCAGATTCTGAATCAGTACAGTATGCACACCGCACACTGTCAGGATTCTTTGGTGTTGCCGGTGAGAATGGACTGTCACAGGACAGCAAGCATGTGACTTGTATACTTCTAAACAAAAATTTACTAAGAAAATAAGACAAGCAACAAGTGTATCCAAAAATATAACAGGGGCAATGCTATCCTCTGAAGCCATTTACAGGTCACCAAAATATCATGTGACGAGGGTCACTTGACCTGTTTGACCTCCAAGAAAGTAGTGTAAGACTAGGGCTAGGTTCACATTCATACAGAGCTCTACAACAGAGTTTCCAGTGGAATCGCCAAAAAATGAACTCCGGCAGAGCCATTCACTTAAATGAACTTGGGCATATTCACACATGACAGATTTGTCCTATTAATCTGAATGGGGATTGCTTAAATCCATGCACTTGTTATCTAAACAGCTCTATTCAGAATAGATTATACATGCAGAATGTCCTGCTGTAAAAGTGTCACATATGAACATAGCCCAAATGAGCTTTACATAAGCCGAGTATTTTATGGCAAATTGGAGAGGGACGTACAAGCATGAAGGAGACAATTGCCAAAATGAGCAAAATTTTGCTCATCACTGAAAATGATCATACCCATGGCCGCCCCATCAGAGGCATCATATCTGAGAGCAACCATATAAGAAAAGGCTGCCCACATAGAGACTCCTTTACAAAACCAGAAAACGTAATGAAACACCCACCTCAGTACCATGCTGCAGCTCAAATTTGTAGAAAGTCGCCCAGGCATCACCCAGATCAGAATCAATCTTCACAGTGCGGTGGAACCAGTCCCGAGCTTTAGAAATTTTCCTTTCACTCCAAAACAGTCTGAAAGTAAGAAGATGATAAAGAGATGAATGGTAACAAAGAAGCACGAGCAGTTTTCAGAACTGCCGGCAAGAACCGTAGATGTATGGAGAGGAAGGGTTCTAAAAACCACTGCTGTTGTGTGTGTGACCCCCTAAAAGATCATGTATTTATCAGTTAGGTGGCACTTACTTGGCAACGGCCAGCAGTACATGCGGGTCATGCTCGCATTTCTTAAGGGCATCCACACTCTTGGTTTTCCGTTGAGGCCTGGCCTCTAAGAATATTGCTTCTGCCCACAGGATACCTGAGAAAGGACAGAGAACTTTACATTTCAGGAAAAAAAAAAAACATTCTAAAACAAACATTACTTGGATCCTGAGGCAAAAGAGAACCGAGGGCTAAACTATAGGGATATTCTAAACATATACAGGACAGGTTCTGTGGATAAGTCCGATGCACCACAAAGGGTTTATACTGAATAAGAGTAGGACATTGTTCGTATGAATCAAAGTGAACACAAAGCTGAGCAAATTCTAAAAACAGTTAATGGAGTTAGGGACCATCCTGACTGGGTACACCTTGTCGCAGTGGGATGGCTTTTATGGTTCTGGTTTTTTTTTAATCAAAAAAAATGTTAATGAGTAGCCTATGTTTATTACATGTGTTACTATTTACATACTAAAGGGTTTTTATGAGTTGTTTTTCTTTATTCTAGGTTATATTTATAAATACAGTACAGATCCTGAGTTACATGCACTTAGGGTGAGTTTCCACGGTCAGGAAACGCTGCGTGTTTGGCGCTGTGCGCTGGCGCAGCGCCAAACACGCAGCGTCCAGATGTTACAGCATAGTGGAGGGGATTTCAAGAAATCCCGTCTCCACTATGCGTAACAACATGCAGGCGGAAGACCTGCGTATCCGGACATGCTGCGCGTCTTTTCAGACCGCAGCATGTCCTAGCGTATTGCGGCGACGCTGCGTCGCCGCAACGGAATTTAACACAGGGCTATGTAGCCCTGCGTTCTTTCCGGAGGTGTTCTGGACACCTCCGGAAAGAACGCGCGTCAGAAAGGGGGCGGGGCTTAGACGGAGCGGAATTTCCGCTCCGTCAAAAGCGCTGTGTTTCCTGACGGTGGAAACACAGCCTTATACTGGAGAGCTGCACTCACTATTCTGCTAGTGCAGTCAGTGTACATACTTTACATTACTTATCCTGTACTGATCCTGAATTACATCCTGTATTATACTCCAGAGCTGCACTCACTATTCCTGCTGGTGCAGTCACTGTGTATATACTTTACATTACTTATCCTGTACTGATCCTGAGTTACATCCTGTATTATACTCCAGAGCAGCACTCACTATTCTGCTGGTGGAGTCACTGTGTACATACATTACATTACTTATCCTGTACTGATCCTGAGTTACATCCTGTATTATACTCCAGAGCTGCACTCACTATTCTGCTGGTGGAGTCACTGTGTACATACATTACATTACTTATCCTGTACTGATCCTGAGTTACATCCTGTATTATACTCCAGAGCTGCACTCACTATTCGCTGGTGGAGTCACTGTGTACATACATACATTACTTATCCTGTACTGATCCTGAGTTACATCCTGTATTATACTCCAGAGCTGCACTCACTATTCTGCTGGTGGAGTCACTGTGTACATACATTACATTACTTATCCTGTGCTGATCCTGAGTTACACTCTGTATTATACTCCAGAGCTTCAATCACTATTCTACTGGTGGAGTCAATGTGTATATACATTACTTATCCTGTACTGATCCTGAGTTATATCCTATGTTATACTCCAGAGCTGCACTCACAATTCTGCGGTGGAGTCACTGTGTACATACATTACATTACTTATCCTGTACTGATTCTGAGTTACATCCTGTATTATACTCCAGAGCTGCACTCACTATTCTGCTAGTGCAGTCAGTGTACATACTTTACATTACTTATCCTGTACTGATCCTGAATTACATCCTGTATTATACTCCAGAGCTGCACTCACTATTCTGCTGGTGGAGTCACTGTGTATATACTTTACATTACTTATCCTGTACTGATCCTGAGTTAAATCCTGTATTAAACTCCAGAGCTGCAATCACTATTCTACTGGTGGAGTCAATGTGTATATACATTACTTATCCTGTACTGATCCTGAGTTATATCCTATGTTATACTCCAGAGCTGCACTCACTATTCTGCTGGTGCAATCACTGTGTACATATGCTAACTGTTCACACGCATCACTGGAGCTCAGCTACACTTAGTGGGTATGGGTGTATTTACAAGCCTACTGACCGTTTCTAATACCAACCAAAAGACTTGCAGAGATATCCGAATTCTAAGCCCTGTGCAATTGTGACTACCGCTTTGGATTATATTACAGGCTGAAACTCAATTAATAAAAGTAACAGAATGTGTTAAGTTGACTCAGTAAAAAACTTATTACAATACCACAGATAGGATACTCCAAAGGGAACAATTTCACTAAAGGGAACCTGTCAGCAGGATTTCAACCCCCCAAACTTTTTATACATGTGTGTAGCTCTTTCAAAGACAATCCTGCAACACCTTAACATGGGGTCCGTTCCTTCATTACTGAGAAATGAGCATTTCAGCAAATAAGGCTGAAGAACTATGGTAGATCTGAGGCCTCTGACACGCCAGCTCCATTGCCCACCCTGAGCTCCCTTCTCCTGCATGATCAATGGCTCCTTGTCTGAAGTCACACTGAATGGTGGTTGTCACTCAAGAAGAAGGAGGCTTCTTGTTACAGCTTCATGCACATATAAATAATTCAGGGTATGAAATACTGCTGAGAGTTTCCTTTTAAGTAAATAGATGAGCTGTATCTACAGTATACAGGAGAAATGAGACAATGAACAGAGGGAAAGGTTTTATTATGCCTTCCAAAAAGTTTACATTTCTCAATATCATGACTCTCACCTGAATTGGGACATTCCTGCAAAGCCTTTGCCATTAATGTATTTGCAATATTCTTTAAACCAGCTCTGAACTCCAGCCGCACTGACTCCAACCTGCAGAAAATAGGAAGAAGGTCAGATAGAAGCCTGGACAGAGGTGTATAGACAAAACCATAAAACATCAGCAGATAACGGCACAGTATCCCAGTAACAGAATTATTCACAGATTAATCTCACCCTTACATGCAGGTCGTACCTGCAATTGTCATATCCAGCACAAGAACTAAATAGGAACAGTAGCAATTCTGGTCACCACATAGATAATTTTCCCTGCTCTTTTATGGCATTTTGGGAACAAAGCTATATCATCAAAAAAGCATAAAAGACCATAAGTAAAATTAATAGTGCAAGATATCCCGGTCACAGGAAAGCGCAAAGCACATGAAGAGGGAGGAAAGATTAGATTTCTTTAGTTTATTAAGTTCCACAACGCATTTTGACAACTTCATATATGCCACCTGATGAAGACAGAAGTTACCTGTCGAAACGCGTTGTGGAACTTAATAAACTAAAGAAATCTTCTAATCTTTCCTCCCTCTTCATGTCCTTTGCGCTCCCCTGAGACCGGGATATCCTGCACTATTGATCACATCCTCTTCTGAGGCACCCGGCTGGAGCAGCATCGGACTGTTTTGTAATCGGCGCTCCCTGACCCGCCAGCCTGGTGCTCCATCAGGTTGTCTTACCATTAATTCTTTACTCATAAGTAAAATTACACACATAGCCTAGATCAACACTAACTGTAGCTATAGCCGCCCCATTCACCCAAGCCTATATATATATATATATTGCCTACCAAAACAACCAATACTGAGGAAATAGGTTAACCCTTCTGATACTTCATTTTAGTGTAAATTATTACTACTTTATATAATCAGAGATAATATGTGAGACGGATTAAGTTGCATCACATAGGATACACCGAGACTCTTCTGTATCCACATGACATAGGGGACACAAACTGTTGTATATACATCACATAGGATACATTGACCACTCTGCAGTATATAACTCACACAGGATATGCAGGCTTGCTGTATATATCACATAGGAGACAGTGAAACTTTGCTATATACATCCTATAGGAGACACAGAGTGCTGTAAATGTCACATAAGAGGCACAGACTGCTGTAAACATCACATAAGACACATGATCTGGCCTGCTTTAGTGTCCTGACACTTCTCCAATGCTACTGAAGCATTAGACAGCTTACAGTTCAAGCAATGGATGTTATAATGCCACTGCATTGAATAGTTAATGTTCCAGAGTGCAAATTCCCCTTAAGCAAACAAAGCCAGGAGTATGGGGAGGAGTGTGCTCCTGCAGATAAAATACAAGAACCCTTTAGTGAGTTAAAAACCTCAGCAATGACAAGGAAAACTGACCATAACTCTGGAATTCGCGGATTTTTCAAACGAGACTTCTCCAGGATGGCTCTTGCCCTGGTCAGCTGCCCCACATTTTCCTCCAGTCTAGAGAGCAGCAGCCAAAGAGGGACTGAATGGGGACATTTCTTCAGCTGCAATATAAAAAAAAAAAAAAAAAGAGAGAGATGCTAGATATTTAACATGAAAGCGCCTATAATAATTAAGATAAAACATTACAGAAAAATAAATCAAGAAAAGACACAGTCAGGCTTGAGCACTGTTCACATGTACATTAGGTAGTTCCTTTAGTCAGTTACATTTCGGAAATATATAATGGAATTCCGGCCCAATACTGACTCATTTGCTAACTGATGCAAATAGAAGCAAGGGGACTCCGTTAATTTTTATGGGGTTCATCTGGTTTCAGTTATGTATCCGTTTATAGATTGAGGAGAAAGCATGGAGTACTTTTTCTTACATTGTAAAAAAAAAAATGACACCAAACAGACACAAGACAAACCAGATGATAATTAATATGACTATTCGGCTTTTGTTTGCATCAGCTAGCAAACAGGTGAGCTTTGAGTATGAGGAGACACAGACAAAAAAAACTCCTAAATTAACATGGACCTGAAACACTGAATCTAAGCCTAAAGTGTACATTGGCAGCTTTTCCACACATACACTTTAATTCTGTCAGAGATCCCCCATTCATAAGATGGCGGTCCATGACAGTTTAATGACCGATTAGCCAGTATGCACCTGAATATCATTTGTTTAATAGTATATTTCCTATACAGAGGGTCACTGAAAACAATAGCAGGAGACAGAATAGACAGATAGATAAAATTATATATACCGTATATACTCGAATATAAGCTGAGATTTTCAGCCCATTTTTTAGGGCTGAAAGTCCCCCTCTCGGCTTATATTCGAGTCATATACCAGGGGGTCGGCGGGGGAGGGGGAGCGCAGCTGTCCTATATACTCACCCCTCCGCCGGCGCGGTCTCTGCAGCCCCTGCTCTTCTCCCATGGTCCCGGCGCCTGTGTTCAGCGGTCAGCTGGTACCGCTCATTAAAGTCATGAATATGCACATATTCATGACTTTAATGAGCGGTAACACGTGACCGGCGGAAGGGTAAGTATAAGCGATATTTACCTGTCCCGTTCCGCTGTGTCCTCGGGTCCTCATGCTGCGATGTTCAGGCAGAGGGCGCGATGACGTAGTTACTGCGCGCCGCGCCCTCTGCCTGATCATTGACTGCTGGAGGACCCGGAAGACAGCGGCGAGCAGCGGTGAACCCGGTGACAGGTAAATGTCTCAGGTGCCGGGGCCCTGAGCGAGCGGTGACACCGGCACCTGTCCCCCATAGCGCGCCGGTGTCCCCGCCTGCTCAGGACACCGGCACCTGGCCACCAGCAACGAGAGATGAGTATGTCTTTTTTCTTTTTTTCGGTTGCAGCAGCAGCAATTGAGGCATATACTATGGAGCATAATCTATGGGGGCACAATCTATGGATCATATATGGGGGCATAATCTATGGATCATATATGGGGGGCACAATCTATGGAGCATCAATGGGGGCACAATCTATGGGGGCACAATCTATGGAGCATCAATGGGGGCACAATCTATGGAGCATCTATGGGGGCACAATACATGGGGCATCTATGGGGCATAATCTGTGGAGCATCTATGGGGGCACAATCTGTGGAGCATCTATGGGGGCACAATCTGTGAAGCATCTATGGGGGCATAATCTGTGGAGCATCTATGGGGGCACAATCTGTGGAGCATCTATGGGGGCACAATCTGTGGAGCATCTATGGGGGCATAATCTATGGAGCATCTATGGGGGCATAATCTATGGGGGCATAATCTATGGAGCATCTATAGGGGCATAATCTATGGAGCATCAATGGGGGCACAATCTATGGAGCATCTATGGGGGCACAATCTATGGAGCATCTATGGGGGCACAATCTGTGGAGCATCTATGGGGCACAATCTGTGGAGCATCTATGGGCACAATACATGGGGCATCTATGGGGGCATAATCTGTGGAGCATCTATGGGGGCACAATCTGTGGAGCATCTATGGGGGCACAATCTATGGAGCATCTATGGGGGCACAATCTGTGGAGCATCAATGGGGGCATAATCTGTGGAGCATCTATGGGGGCATAATCTGTGGAGCATCTATGGGGGCATAATCTATGGAGCATCAATGGGGGCATAATCTATGGAGCATCAATGGGGGCACAATCTATGGAGCATCTATGGGGGCACAATCTATGGAGCATCTATGGGGGCACAATCTGTGGAGCATCTATGGGGGCACAATCTGTGGAGCATCTATGGGGCACAATACATGGGGCATCTATGGGGGCATAATCTGTGGAGCATCTATGGGGGCACAATCTGTGGAGCATCTATGGGGGCACAATCTATGGAGCATCTATGGGGGCACAATCTGTGGAGCATCTATGGGGGCACAATCTGTGGAGCATCTATGGGGGCACAATCTGTGGAGCAGCTATGGGGGCACAATCTGTGGAGCATCTATGGGGGCACAATCTGTGGAGCATCTATGGGGGCACAATCTGTGGAGCATCTATGGGGGCACAATACATGGGGCATCTATGGGGGCATAATCTGTGGAGCATCTATGGGGCATAATCTGTGGAGCATCTATGGGGGCATAATCTATGGAGCATCTATGGGGGCACAATCTGTGGAGCATCTATGGGGGCACAATCTGTGGAGCATCTATGGGGGCACAATCTGTGGAGCATCTATGGGGGCATAATCTGTGGAGCATCTATGGGGGCACAATCTGTGGAGCATCTATGGGGGCACAATCTGTGGAGCATCTATGGGGGCACAATCTGTGGAGCATCTATGGGGGCACAATCTGTGGAGCATCTATGGGGGCACAATCTGTGGAGCATCTATGGGGGCACAATCTATGGAGCATCTATGGGGGCACAATCTATGGAGCATCTATGGGGGCATAATCTGTGGAGCATCTATGGGGGCACAATCTATGGAGCATCTATGGGGCACAATCTATGGATCATCTATGGGGGCACAATCTATGGATCATCTATGGGGGCACAATCTATGGAGCATCTATGGGGGCATAATACATGGGCAGCATATAGGGCATAATCTCATTTTCCACCCTAGGCTTATACTCGAGTCAGTAAGTTTTCCCAGTTTATTGTGGCAAAATTAGGGGGGTCGGCTTATACTCGGGTCGGCTTATACTCAAGTATATACGGTATATATATAAATCTATTTGCTTATGTAGCCATAAACGTATTGCTCATGTAGCTTTACAAATGCATAATTATCCATACGCCCTTACCCCTGAATTGTACGCCTCTCTAGAATTCTCTATCTGCTGCCGTTGCTCTTCAATTTGGCCCTTCATCATCCAGAGTTTGGGGAAATCTTCATAGTGGCTCAGCGCCTCCTCACACAGTTCCAGAGCAGCTTCAATGTTCCCCAACACCCACTCCAGCTTCACAGATTTCATGAACACCTGTAGGCATATAGTAATATAACATGACAAAAAACATTAAGCCAGATGATTTGTGTTAGGTTTTATGCAGAAAATTTAAGTGCTTGTCCAATACTTTTACACTGATGGCCTAAGCCTTAGGAGGCGGATGTGTAGTACCCTGCTGGAGCCACTACTTGTAGACAGCCAACTCCAAAAGTAAGTACTTCCGGTAAGCAGCCGCCAACACCAATAACAGGTGATCGGCAGGGGTTCCGGGTGTCAGACTCTGGACGATCAGACATTGATTACCTATCCCAACGTCATTGATGACCTATTGCCCAGGTCATCAATATACAAGCAGTGGAGAACCTCTTTAATGCAAATCTGTTGCATCAGAAAGCACAAACCTATCCACAAAACTATGCAGAGGGAAAAGCAGGATAAGCATAAATCTAAGTGCAACATATTAAAATTAAAAAATCAAAACTGCAATTTTTTCACCCCTTTTGTAGCAAAAAAAAAAAAAATTTCCATCCAATCCTCAGATAATGCCTGGAGAGCGGTACTTACCCTAGCAGTGGCTGCGCTGCTCCTAGCCTTAGCCAGCAGTCTTCTAGCCCTCTCGTACTCATTGTTTTCTGACTCCAACTTGACGGCTGCCAACCAGATCTCTTCACTATTGGGATTTGCCTGAGAAGAATAAAATATAATTGATGGATTTTCCTCCTCTAAGAGAATCTCCAGTCATACAACAAGAATCTAGTGGATGAATGTGCAGTCATAATACCAACCTGGAAAGCAAGCGCAAGAATACTCCTAGCAGCTGGCACATCTCCTGCTAACCACTTGGACTTTGCGCCCATCAACCATAAAACTTCAGCCTTAGGACAGTGGGCAACTGCTCTCTGCAGAAGGGTCTCCAGGGACTCCCTAAGGGAGAACAGGCATCATTTTACAAGTTCTTAATATGACAGCAAAACTAAGCTAAGCTTGCAGCACTACACATTATTATACAGGGCATATTATTTCCATTTTTTTGCACGGATTGTGAATTGCAGCCTACCTTAACACTCAGAATTATTTACAATTTTGCAGGCTATTTACAGAAACAAAAATAAATAAAATAGATGTAGCGGCGCAAGTATATAAGTGCTGGATCCTGCTGCAAGTACAAAACTCCTACCACAAGGAGAAAAAAATACGGATTTTTGTGTTACTCACCGTAAAATCCTTTTCTCCGAGACGCTCATTGGGGGACACAGGACTGTGGGTGTATGCTACTGCCACTAGGAGGCTGACACTAAGTAAACATAAAAAAAGGTTAGCTCCTCCTCCGCCGTATACACCTCAGCACTGGCCACAGGCAAATCCAGTTTAGTGCAAAAAGCAGTAGGAGGCTAAAATAAATCAGAGTTAACACAGATACAGCATATCCAGAAGAAAAAACTGCTGATACAGATTAATCAGAGAATAGAGTTAACTCAAAAACAAAGCCATCCGGCTATTAGGGAGGGAGCTGTGTCCCCCAATGAGCGTCTCGGAGAAAAGGATTTTACGGTGAGTAACACAAAAATCCGTATTTCTCCTTCGTCTCATTGGGGGACACAGGACTGTGGGACGTCCCAAAGCAGTCCCTTGGGTGGGAAACCGACTCCACAGTGTAGTTTATAATCAAGCATTGCTTATAGGTGCGCAACCGCGCCCTGAAGAATCCTTCTACCCAGACTGGCATCCGCAGAAGTCTGGGTATGGACATTATAATGCTTGGAAAAGGTATGCAGACTGGACCAGGTTGCTGCCTTACAAACCTGTTCCACCGAAGCCTGATGTCGAAGGGCCCAGGAGGCACCCACCGCTCTGGTGGAGTGAGCCTTGATCCCTGCGGGAACCACCGCGCCTCTGATGCGGTAAGCCTCCTGAATGGCTAACCGAATCCACCTAGCCAAGGTTGATTTAGAAGCAGCAAGTCCCTTCCTGCGACCTTCAGGGAGGACAAACAGCGTGTCCGTCTGTCGAAAGGACGCCGTCCGAGATACATATCTCCTGAGTGCTCTCACCAGATCCAGCGTATGGAGAGCCTTCTCCACTCGGTGCGTCGGAGCTGGGCAAAATGAGGGCAAAACAATGTCCTCATTAATATGAAATGAGGACACGACCTTAGGCAAAAAAGGTGGTGTTGGTCTGAGCACCACCTTATCCTGATGGAAAAGTAAGTACGGAGCTCGACAAGACAGTGCAGCCAGCTCCGAAACCCGCCTTATGGATGTTATGGCTACCAAAAACACCACTTTCCAGGAAAGAAATGACAGAGAAACCTCCTGCAAAGGTTCAAAAGGAGACTCCTGCAGGACTCCCAGGACTAGATTGAGATCCCAAACATCTAAGGGAGCCTTGTAGGGGGGAACTATATGGACAACCCCCTGAATAAAGGTCCTAACTTGAAAATTAGACGCGATCCTTCGCTGAAAAAGCACTGATAAGGCTGATATCTGGCGTCTAAGCGTACTTGGTGCTAGACCTGAATCTAGGCCTGCCTGGAGAAATGACAGAATGTTTGGAATTGAAAACCGAAGCGGGGAACAATCATGTTCCCTGCACCAAGTAAAAAAGACCTTCCAAGTCCCGTGGTAGATGCGAGCCGAAACAGGCTTTCGGGCGCTAGCCATCGTCGCGGCGACTTTTTTAGAGAATCCAGCCCTGGTCAGGATCCAAGATTCAACGGCCAAGCCGTCAAACACAGGACCGCTGAGTTCTGGTGGTAAACTGGGCCTTGAGAGAGAAGGTCCGCGCGCTCTGGCAGTCGCCAGGGTGCGTCGGCGAGCAATTGTACCAGCTCCGCGTACCATGGGCGACGTGGCCAATCTGGAGCGATTAATATCGCTGGGACTCCTTCTAACCTGATCTTTCTGATCACCCTTGGGAGCAGAGCTATTGGTGGAAACAAGTATGGAAGATGAAACTGATTCCATGGTAAACCAGGGCATCTACTGCAATTGCCTGCGGATCCCGGTACCGGGAAACAAAGTTGGGCACTTTGGCATTTATCTTGGAAGCCATCAGGTCCACATCTGGGGTTCCCCAGCGTCGGCATATCTGCTGAAAAACCTCGGGATGTAGAGACCATTCCCCTGACGCTATGCCGTGACGGCTGAGAAAATCTGCTGCCCAGTTTTCCTCGCCCGGTATGTGGACTGCTGAAATCACAGAGTGATTTTCCTCTGCCCAGGTCAGAATCTGTTTTACCTCGTGCATGGCCGCCCTGCTGCGGGTACCTCCCTGATGGTTTATGTATGCCACCGCCGTGGCATTGTCCGATTGTATTCGGACTGGGCGGCCCGCCAGATGCTGGTGAAAATGCCTCAAAGCCAGCCGAACCGCTCGGATCTCTAAAATATTGATCGGGAGGGTCGATTCTTGCTGAGACCAAACTCCCTGAGCTGTGTGGTGACGAAACACTGCTCCCCATCCGAGAAGGCTGGCGTCCGTTGTGACTACCAACCAAAAATTTGGAGGAAACAAACGACCCTGTCGAAGAGTGGTGTCCCTCGTCCACCACGTAAGAGTCTGTCTGATCTGCAGGGACAGACGACACCGCAGATTGAGGGAGTAAGGGCTCCCGTCCCATACTGCCAAGAGTGCATGTTGAAGGGGGCGAAGATGAAACTGGGCAAACGGAATAGCCTCGATTGCCGCCACCATCCTTCCTAGGACCCTCATGCAAAACCGGATGGTGTGAGGAATAGGTTGGCGAAGTATCCGTACCTCTTGGCGGAGAACTAAGGCCTTGTCCTGAGGAAGAATTATCAACCCCTGAGCGGTGTCGAAATTCATCCCTAAAAAGGTGATCTTCCGAGATGGCACGGGAGATGACTTCTTCATATTCACCAGCCACCCCAAACGAGCAAGGGTGTCTAACGTAATGTTGACACTTTCCTCGCAGGTCTGAAAAGACGGCCCCTTGATGAGGAGGTCGTCTAAGTAAGGCAGGATGACTATCCCCCTGGAGTGCAAAATGGACACAACAGCAGCCATGACCTTTGTGAACACCCTGGGGGCTGTGGCTAGCCCGAATGGCAGGGCTGCGAACTGAAAATGAAGTTTGTCGATGGCAAACCGAAGAAACCTTTGATGAGGGGGAAATATGGGAATGTGAAGATAGGCATCCTGGATGTCTATTGATGCTAGAAATTCCCCTCTTTCCATGGCTGCAATGACTGAACGGAGAGATTCCATTCGGAAATGCCGAATTTTGACAAACCGGTTCAATCGCTTTAGATCTAGAATAGGCCTTACGGTACCATCCTTCTTGGGTACAATGAACAGGTTGGAATAAAATCCCTGACCTCTTTCGACCTCTGGTACAGGTACGACAACCCCGCTGTGCCGAAGAGACTCGACCGCCTTGAATAAGGCACGACCTCGAGACCCCTCCTTGGGAAGGCGCGAGGAAAAAAAGCGATTTGGGGGAAGGCTGGTAAATTCTATTTTGTACCCCGTGGAGACTAACTCCCTGACCCACTCGTCGTGAGTCACTGATAGCCAAGTGGGACGAAACCAGAGTAAGCGGCCGCCTACCCTGGAAAAATTGACCGGATTTTGCCTCCAGTCATTTGTCTGAATATCTTTGGGGTTTGGACCCTCTGGATCTTGGCTGATAAGATCTCCCTCTTCCCAGAGGATTGGTCCTGTAGGTGACCTGGCGATCTTTGGCCTGATTAGGCCGACCTGAGCCGCTGGAGGTGGCTGGCATGGCCCAGCCTGGGTTACGAAAGGCCCTAAAACGAGGCTGAGGTTGTCGACGAAAAGGTTGTTTAATCCTTTGCTGAGGAAGGAAATTGCTCTTCCCTCCCGTTGCATCAGATATGAGCTGATCCAGTCTCTCGCCAAATAACCGACCACTCTGATATGGTAAAGATGTAAGCGACTTCTTTGAGGTTGAATCCGCTCGCCAAGTTCTCAGCCATAAGGATCTTCTAATGGCAATTGCATTAGCAGCGGCTAATGCTGCGCAATTTGCCGCATCCATGGATGCATTAATTAAGAAGTCTCCAGCAAGAGCTATTTGATTAGAAATCTGGGTTACCTCAGACGGCACCTCTATGCCGTGAAGAGCCCTATTTAGAGACTCCGACCAGGATATTATGGCCTTGGCAACCCAAGTCGCTGCAAAAGAAGGAGAAAGAGCAGAACCTGATGCCTCAAATACCGAACGGGCCAAACTCTCAATTAGACGATCCGTTGGCTCCTTAATAGAGGAACCGCTGGGAATAGAGAGGAGCGTTTTAGATGCCAAACGCGAAACAGGAGGATCAACCGAAGGAGATTCTGTCCACTTCTTAAGGAGCTCAGGAGCAAAAGGATATCTAGTATTGAGAGCCTTTTGTCCAGCAAAGCGCTTGTCCGGTTTCTCCCGGTGGCGCTGCACTAATTCCTCAAACTCAGGATGAGCACCAAAAACTTTATGGGCTTGCCTGGCTCGTTTAAAGGTCACCTTGTGACCAGAGGTCAAGGTGGACTCATCGTCTATCCCCAGAGTTTGATTGATAGCTTCAATCAAACTGTCAATTGTTTCTTGACTATACTGTGCCTCTAGATTAAGTGATTCTTCCAAATCGGAATCCGAATATTGATCACTTGCCAAGGGAGAGGGAGAGCGGGAGACGGAACTAAAAGATGCCGAGGCTCCAGACGGCATGGGCGACACAGTGTGGGTTCGTTTCCCCTGTGTCTGCCTGGTGCGAGCGCGGCCCCTGCAGGCCTGAGGTTCCTGAGATGTAGCCAAGACAGGTGAACCACTGTCCCTGCTCCTATCGGGAGCTTGAAGGGACTCGACCGCTCTGGTCAATGACGCCACAGATTGAGCCAGGGAAAGGGCCCATTCAGGGGGGCTTGACACACTAGGCTCGGCTATAGGAGAGGGTTCCTGAGCCCGTTCAGAGTCACAGGCCTCGCAGACCCGAGAAGTCTGGGCATGCGGAAAAGGGGACCTACAAGCAATGCATGCAGTATAAAGTATCGTATGCGTCTTGGTTCTTTTGGACATTCTGAATCCGTCACAGTACACAATAAACTGGATGTGTCAGTCAGCGGAAGGGGCGCAAAAGTGCGCAACAATCAGGCTGGAGGTAGTAGCACTCACCCCAGTCCTGTATCCCAGCGTCCTTTCGTGTACAATGGGCAGAAAAAAACAGGACATCCGAGTTTCTCCCGGTGAAATTGCCTGCGGCTCCAATCTTTCAAAAAAGAGCGCTTCTCTGCCAAAGAGGAAGTGCTCATGTAGCCGAGCCTCAGGAGGGAGGGCCAAGAGGCGCGGCCTAGACGTCAGGGCTTCCGTCCCCCCAACTTCCGGCCGCGGCCTATCTCCGGCAAAAGCCGGGGACTAAATTTGAAGCCGCGGCCTAGCGGCCGCCGAAGCCGCGGTCTAAATTTCCGGCGGAGGCGGCCCCAAAGTCAGAGGGCGGGTCCGCCGGAAGGAGACGCCGCCGGGGGCGGAGCCCACCTCCGCGACCGCGATCCCTCAAGCTGACGCCGGCATAACATTCTGGCCAGCGGCCCAGTCCCCGGGAAAAGCCGGGGACTAGATTTGAAGCCGCGGCCTAGCGCCATTAGAAGCCGCGGTCTAAATTTTTCCGGCGGCGGCCACCCCAAAGTCGGAGAGCGGCCCCGCCGACAGGAGACGCCGGGAACGGTCCCCATACTCACGACCGCGGCCCCCTCCACCATACTTCAGCCCGCGGCCTAGTCCAGGGTAAAGCCGGGGACTAAATCTTTACTCCGGAGCGCTGCTGTATCTTTAGCCATTCTGGATTTGAAGGTGAGATTCTTCTTCCAACATCTTCACATGCAGCGCATTAAAGGGGGACTCTCCGTGAAAAATAAAAGGACGGTGCAGGAACCCTAACTCCATCACCCCTTCAGGGGATGAGGAGAGGGACCGTCCGCCACCTTGCAGCACCGCAGTCTAGCATTGGTGGTGCAGTGGGGGCCGCACGGACTAACTCCCGCCTCTGTACAGCCTAGGGCTTCAATACCTTAGGGTGGTCAGGGCTGAGTCCGGCATTTATGTCCCACGTTGCGGGAGAGGATACGATGGAGGCTTTACTCCACGTGCTCGCCCGTTGATGGTTTGGGGAGATCGGACCCTTTCAATAGGATCCGTCGCCCCTATCTCATCTTCGTGGGAAAAAAAAAAAAAAAAAAAAAAAAAAAAAATGGTCTGGAAAAAGAACCAGACGTGTGCCTCCATCAGACACTAAGCAATAACTGGATTTGCCTGTGGCCAGTGCTGAGGTGTATACGGCGGAGGAGGAGCTAACCTTTTTTTATGTTTACTTAGTGTCAGCCTCCTAGTGGCAGTAGCATACACCCACAGTCCTGTGTCCCCCAATGAGACGAAGGAGAAAGGGGGGATAATAATAAAATACCAAAACAGTACTTGCGCTTTGAATCAAACACACTCGCAGGACTGAGGAGGCGTGTTCTAGTTTAGCAAGGCAGAAGCAGCAGCCAGGACGCTGTTACACACTGTGGCTCATAGAGGTGGCTCTCTCTGCACACCGTAGCTTGAATCAGCACATCACGTGACTGCATCACGTGTCGGAGTCCGGACACAGAACAAGCTCCCCAGAGAACGTTCGCAAGGCAGCGCGAAAAGAACCCGTGCAGGAGCGGCACCTGCACCTGGGTCCTTCCGACGCTCTCTGGAGTGCAGCTGCGCAGCAGCGCTAGTGTGGAGGAGAGCTTGCCACCGGCCGGGGCAGCTCTCCAGGACCCCTCGTCTTCTCCTCTTTTCTATAAACATTGGATCTATTTGGAGCCCGTCCCAAGCTAAGTATCATCTCTCTTTTTGCTCCAGTCAGGATACTAGTACACTAATACTCGATTTACAAGGTACCGCTAGTGGATTTCTTTGAATATCACCGGTCACCCTTCCATTTGTCCCATAGGAGTACCAGGATTTTCTCTTATTCATCACTTCACGTTGTTGTATAAGAATATGGGTATATATACAAATCCGTTTTCCGCTATGAAGTATGCACTTTAATATTGCACAGTCGGCACCTTAATTATATATATATGACTTTTTATTCTATGCACCTTATGTTGTAATATTTTAAAGGCATTTTTTGCACATTTTTGATTTTCTCCAAATATTGAGTTATTGGGATTTCCTATCCCCCAAAGGTTTTTTCCAAAAAAGGCACATTTTTAAGGACGCACAGGTGTGGTCTGGGTCCTTTCTTATTTTATGTAAAGTTACTTAGTTTATTTCTCGCAATTTATGTGGACTGATTTTATCTTTTATCTTTTTTCTTGCACCTAGAGGTTCAATACACATGTGCTCACTATAACACAAAACTACTGATTCATCATTCAAACATCTGTCTACAAACCTTCTGAATATTCCAGGTATGTGTTGCGATCAGTATTGCGAGTGTGTTTGATTCAAAGCGCGAGTACTGTTTTGGTATTTAATATTTACAGAAACAGTCAGCAAGTTTGTACACAGGAAAGCCTGTCATAGTAGTAAAAACATCTGGCCATATACAGATAGGACATGTTCAGAGAACATTTTGGGACACTGCACTATACCTTGTACCATGGTTCTTTTCAAAATAAGCAGCTCGGAGCCACACACTTTTCTTGCTGGGAAAAACCTGGAGGGCATGTGCATAGATGGCTCGTGCACACTCCAGGGCGCTATGAGAAACACACTGCAATATAAGATTATATAGATATATATGTCATTAGGTGCAATGAACATTGAGATAATAGCCACATTTTTTCAATATAAAAGACTTACACTATCTGCATCTTCCATCCACGTGTGCTTCCGGTCCTCCTCTTCTATGCCAATACCGATGACTGCTCTTACTACCGCCTGGCACGTCACCACACTGCCAGCTTTATCACACTCCTCAGCATCCTATAGTAGAACAGTTAACTACGTTAGTGATACGGAAGAGAGACTAGTCATTTAGTCACGTTAACAAAAAAAAATTCATTGAAAATCTCATACTACCTAACTAAGAGCCCTCTCTTGCCCACATTCACAGCTGACCTGTATCCACTGTTCCCGATTGATTTCTACTCCATTAGCTCTCAGAGAGGTGATGGCTCTATCTACGATCTTCTCCACCATCTGAGTGTTCCCATTGGCTTCTTCCAGTTTGGCAGCTGTTATCCAAATATGTCTGTCGGTGGGAATATTCTCACGAGCTTTGTTCAAGACCTTGCGGGCATTCTCATAGGTTTCAAGCCTGGCGAGGGCCAACCACAGCTGGAGGATAAAAAGGCAACATATGTAAGACAGTAGAATTTACCAGGATTCTGACCTTTGGCATTTTAGCTTTTTAGGTATAATAGAGGGTTCAGATACAGACAAGGTACTACCAGGACATATCCATTAGGAAAAGGTAGTATGCCAAAAGATAAAAAGCCAACGCCAGAGCATCAGACTCTTACATCTGTCTTAGTTTCCAGCCTACGGCAGTCTCACCTCCACACTGGTCGGGCAGCATTCCACAGCACGGCTCAACATAATACGAGCATCCTCTGGTTCTTCCAGCTCCACAGCAGCTTTCCACAGACGCACAGAATTTGGGACATGTTCTAGAGCTGTGCCGATCAACAAGAACATTATTATGTGTGACAATCCAGAAGACTACTTCAGAGGACGATAAAATTCCAGCACTCACCCTTTCGCAAAACACGTTTTTTGGCTCTGAGATCAGTTTCCAGCTCTGCAGCTCTGATATAGATCCGTACAGACTGTGGGAGGTGACAGATGGCCTGAGCCACCACGGCTTTTGCGGTGTCTCCCGGCTGCAGTCGAGCAGCCTCCAGCCAGACGTCTTCACTCTACAGAAAACAAACATTACATTAATGGATTATTCCCATCTTGTAAATCTAGGATATGCCATCACTTTATAACATACAGGCGTTCGACCTCTTGGATTACCATCGATCATAAAAAAAATGTAACTAAAGTTTCCACTCCTTTAGTGTTTTTCTCTTGCACGGCAGCTCAACGATTCCCATTGGGTCTGAAAATTTAGCACAACCTTATTTAAAGTGAATGGGTCTGGTTGCAGGTGGTCAGGAGAGCTGCATAGAAACCTAGGCAAGCTGCTCACCCACCAATCTATATACACTTCATTCTCAGAATCGGCAGGGATCCTAGAAATCAGATTTTTGTGATAGCATATAGGAATTATAGGAATACCTAGTTTAAAATTACTATAATTTATGTTGTATTTACCATATTAATATAATTTATAGTTCCTCTCAATACAACCTATATAGGCATATGGCCATCACTGTGAGGAGGTAGCTCTGCCCATAAGACGGGATAGTGTGTTCTCCCGCCCACCAAGACAAGCTAGGAACATGAATTGAACAGGCTTTATGTACAACTAACGTTCTCTCTTTAAAGGGGTTATCTGGGACAGTTTTTTTGTTTGTTTTTTTACTATGGGCCTAAAAACTAACATGCACGTAGTTGCTAACTACCTGCATGCTCTACCTGGCACCAGGTAAAGCGGTCATTGACTACTCCTGCCAATGATTTAGCTGCTCAATGTCAACAGAGCAGCTGTTTCCAGGTTGCTCTGTCTACAGGGCGTGACTGCTGACGTCATGATGATTGACAGCAGGCTCTCTGTAGTTAGAAAGTGGGGAGCGGGCTATTAATATGCATGGCGTCAGCAGTCACACCCCATCAACAGAGCAGAGCGGAAGAAAAGCTGCTGCTCTGTCGACGTGACATCAGCAGGATCTGAATTGGAGGCAGGAGCGATCGGTGACCACTTTGTGCCAGCAGAGACGGCACTGGACTCAACAGGCAGTTGGTAACATACCTGATAGTGTTTAGGCCCAAAGTAAAACAAAAAAAATATATTATATATAACAAACAAAGCAAAAACTGTCCTGGATAAACCCTTAACCACGCAAGAATATTGCTCACCTTGGGACACATCTCTGTGCCTTTCATGATAAGGTTTCTGGCTACTTGCAGTTTGCCTGTAACTTCTTCCAGACGAGCAGAAGCAATCCAAGCTGGTGGATGATGCGGATTAGTCTCCCGCACAGACTTCAGTAGAAGACGTGCTTTCTTAATATCACTGGTGAGTAGGGGGAATAAAGAAAAACAGGCGATTAATCTAAAATGTCCTACAACCAATGAAATAAAGTATGTTATACCAGAATTACCACACATACTTGATATCTCCCCCATGTGTTGGAATCATAGAGTTCAGGTCAGTCAGATAACCTTTAGGATCCACCACCGTCTGACCACTGACAGAGTCTGAAACCTATATGCATAATAATTAAGATGTACAAAATCATTTGTGAGTTAATACTTACAAATCCAAATGACATTTACACAGGGGCCATAATGATGTGTAATTTCCCTTGTAAATCCCCATTCCCCTCACCTGGCTCAGCCTCATGTCCATCAGAGTGTTTCTGGCCTGACCAATCTTTCTCATGTCTAGATCTCCAGATCCAGGTGTCATTAGACCAGGGGTCATTCCTCCTGGGTACGGGGTGTTTAGCCCTCCAGGGAATGGGGTATTCAATCCTCCAAATTGCTAAAGTAAGAAAAAAATACACAAAAATTGTGCTATACATAAGTTCAAGGTTTCTGCAGTTATAGCACAAACACAAAGCACTTACTGAAAACAGAAATAATCACCGCGCTAGCTAAAGACACCTGATATAAGGTGTACAAGTCCAATAGTATTGTCAGGAGGCAAGAAAAAAAAAAGTGAACTCACTGTCAACTGGAGAAGAGATTCCTAGAGAAATTAGGAGATGCCTGCTTCAGGTTTGTGCTGAAATAATAATACAACCGGTAAATTGTTGGATTTAACCGATCATTGAAATATACCACATGTATCTGTACTTACTGAAGCTTACAATGTAGTGTGTTCAGTAATGTTCCAAAGAAAAAACTAGATGAAAAAGTTATATGGAATTCTGACTTGAGCTCAGGTGATCTAGATGAAACAAAATGCTCACAGTTGAACAAAATGTAGAGTTTAACCTACAGATATATATAGGTATGCTAGTAGATACTTACAAGGTACAGATGAAAATGTCCATAATTGGTAAATCCCCCTAAGTGATGGGTCACAAAATTCAGTGGTGCCACAATGAAAAAAGGAGATTTTTGTGTACTCACCGTAAAATCCTTTTCTCCGAGACGCTCATTGGGGGACCCACAGACCGTGGGAGTTATGCTGCTGCCACTAGGAGGACACTAAGCAATACATTAAGCACAAAAGATTAACTCCTCCTCCTGCAGTATACACCTCCTGTTGGCTCAATCCTGAACCATTCGGTGCCAAAGCAGTAGGAGCTCATAACAGAGTGCAATATGTCACAAATCAAATAACTAGTTACAAATATACAACGAGGCTTCAAATTAAACAAGGGTGGGAGCTGTGTCCCCCAATGAGCGTCTCGGAGAAAAGGATTTTACGGTGAGTACACAAAAATCTCCTTTTCTCCTTCGCCTCATTGGGGGACACACAGACTGTGGGACGTCCCAAAGCAGTCCCTGGGTGGGAAACCATCAACAGATGGAGCCTCGTGAAAACTTATGCATACAAAACGCTTAACTGGTTAACGTCAACTTACAGATGCGCAACAGCTGATTGCAGAATTTGCCTGCCAAGTGCCGCATCTGAAGAAACCTGAGCATGAATTTGATAATGCTTGACGAAAGTATGAAGACTGGACCAAGTCGCAGCCTTGCACACTTGCTGTGCCGAAGCCTGGTGCCGAATGGCCCAGGAGGCCCCCACAGATCGAGTGGAGTGTGCCTTAATCCCAGCCGGGATAGGCTGACCTTTAACACGATACGCCTCTTGGATCGCAGAGCGAATCCATCTGGCTAACGTGGCCTTGGAAGCAGGAAGACCCTGTCTGCGTCCTTCCGGAAGCACAAACAGAGCGTCCGATTTTCGGAAAGGCGCCGTTCTTGAAATATACCTTCGGAGAGCTTTCACCAAATCCAGGGTGTGAAGAGCTTTTTCAGTACGGTGAATTGGCACCGGACAGAACGAAGGCAAAACTATCTCCTCATTGATGTGAAAATCCGAAACGACCTTAGGCGTGAAAGAAGGAGACGTTCTAAGAACAACCTTGTCCTGGTGAAAAATAAGGAAAGGAGATTTACAAGATAAGGCTGCCAACTCCGATACCCGTCTGATAGAGGTAATCGCCACTAGGAAGACAACCTTCCAGGAGAGAAGCGATAAGGACACTTCAGACAAAGGTTCGAAGGGTGATTCCTGTAAGGCACTGAGGACCAAATTAAGGTCCCAAGGCTCTAAAGGCCTCTTGTAGGGCGGAACAAGATGTGACACTCCCTGGATAAAGGTCCTGACCTGAGACTTAGATGCGATAAGCCATTGAAAAAGGACGGACAACGCAGAAATCTGTCCCTTGAGAGAGGAGAGAGCTAACCCTGAATCCATTCCTGTTTGAAGAAACTCTAGAATGGAAGGGATAGAAAAAACCAAAGGGGAACGACCCTTGTCTTTACACCAGGAAAAAAATGTCTTCCAGACTCGATGATAAATGCGTGCGGAAGCCGGCTTCCTGGCATTGATCATTGTTGAAACCACGTTGTTAGAGAAACCAGCCTGACTTAAGATCCAGGCTTCAATGGCCATACCGTCAAATTCAGCGCTTTCGAATTGTGATGGTAAATTGGACCCTGTGAAAGAAGATCCGGACGATCTGGTAATCTCCAGGGAACGTCTGTGACTAGACGCACTAGTTCCGCATACCACGGATGTCGAGGCCAGTCCGGAGCGACCAGAATGAGGGGAACGCCTTCCGCTTTGATCTTCCGAATCACCCTGGGGATTAACGGAAGAGGTGGGAAGATGTAAGGAAGGCGAAATTGACTCCAAGGGAGAACTAGCGCATCCGAGCCGATGGCTAATGGATTGCGTGATCGACTTATGAAAGTCTGAACTTTGGCATTCAATCTGGATGCCATGAGATCCACATCCGGAATTCCCCAACGCTGGCAAATGAGTTGAAACATTTCCGGGTGAAGGGACCATTCCCCTGAGTCTAAGCCTTGGCGACTGAGGAAGTCGGCCTCCCAATTGTCCACTCCCGGGATGTGAACCGCGGAGATGGGCGAGCGGTTTGCCTCGGCCCAGCGCAGGATGTGCAATACCTCGAGCATAGCTGTTCTGCTCCGAGTGCCCCCCTGGCGGTTGATATACGCCACGGCCGTGGCGTTGTCTGACTGAATCTGGATGGGACGTCCGGCCAGTAGATGATGGAACTGCACGAGAGCTAACTTGATAGCTCTGATCTCCAGGATGTTGATCGGAAGACGGGTCTCTGATAGAGACCATCGGCCTTGAGCCGTGTGATGGAGGAACACTGCTCCCCATCCGAGGAGACTGGCATCGGTGGTCACCACCAGCCAATGGATCGGCAGAAAGGATTTTCCCTGATTCAGAGATGAAGCCTTTGTCCACCATTTTAAGGAGCTTCTGACTGTGGGAGACAGACGGAAGCGGCGACCTAAAGACGCAGGGTTCCTGTCCCAAAGTGATATTAGCTCCTGTTGAAGAGGACGAAGGTGGAACTGAGCGAATGGTACTGCCTCGATGGACGCTACCAGTTTCCCCAGGACCTGCATCGCGCTCCGCAGAGAGTGCGAGTGGCCTAGAAACAACAGGAGTACTCCCCGTCTCAGAGAGTTGATCTTCTCTGGAGGGAGAGATACCAACCCTTGGAAGGTGTCCAGAATCATTCCCAGAAAAGGAATCTTCTGAGACGGAATGGGAAGAGACTTGTCCAAATTGATTAGCCAGCCCAAGCGAGAAAGGGTGTCGATAGTGATCTCGACACTTTCTGCGCAGGCCTGAAAAGACGGACCTTTGATGAGTAGGTCGTCCAGATACGGGAGGACTACCACACCCCGAGAGTGTAAAATTGACATGGCGGCCGCCATGACCTTTGTGAACACTCTGGGGTCGGTTGCGAGACCGAAAGGCAGAGCGGCAAATTGAAAATGATCCTCTCCGACAGCAAAACGCAGAAACTTTTGATGACCTCTGAAAATTGGAATGTGTAGATACGCATCCTTGATGTCTATAGACGCCAAGTATTCTTCCCTTTCTAGAGATGCGACCACAGAACGGAGGGATTCCATCCTGAAATGACGGATTCTGATGAACTTGTTTAGTAATTTTAGGTCTAGAATAGGACGCAAGGAGCCGTCCTTCTTGGAAACCACAAAGAGGTTTGAGTAAAACCCTTTGAATCTTTCCCTGTGAGGGACTGGGACGATGACGCCGCTGGAACGAAGTATATCCAGAGCCTGAAGGAAGGGAACTATGAGATCCTTGGACTTGGGGGACGTGACTGAAAGAAATGTGTTGGGGGGAGGGACAAGAATTCGATCTTGTAGCCGGAGTGAACAAGATCGAGACCCACCGGTCCTGAATGACCGACCCCCAGACCTCGCGAAACAAGAGTAGGCGGCCGCCTACCTTGTTTGGGTCCCCGTCCTTGGTAAGGAGTCATTGGGAAGACTGTTTGCGAGAAGAGGAGCTCCTATTTCCCGCCTGAGAAAATCTGTTTCTCCAGGGCTGAGAGGACCTGGACGATGGTTGCGAGCCCCTATCTCTGCGAGATGGACGGGCTGCTCGAGACGAGGTCGAGGACCAATTAAAGGAGCTACGAAATGGCCGGGAACGACCTTGGTATTGATACCGAAAAGGTCGATTGATTCTGCGCTGCGGAAGAAATTTGCTCTTGCCCCCAATGGCGTCAGAAATAATTTGATCAAGACGGTCTCCAAAAAGACGTCCTGAAAGATAAGGCAGCGAAGTCAAAGTTCTCTTTGAAGCAGCATCTGCACGCCACTCTCTGAGCCAGAGGGACCTCCGAATAGCGATAGCATTGGCTGCTGTGAGTGCAGCGCAATTAGCTGCATCTAGGGACGCATGAACCATGTAATCACCTGCCCGAGTAATCTGATAGGCCAGATTACGTGCCTCAGGTGAAAGGGAGATATCGCTAGTTGTTTTAACTAGGTCCTCAACCCAAGCCACCATGGCCCTTGCTACCCAGGTGGCCGCAAAGGAGGGAGAGAGAGAGGCTCCAGCCGCCTCAAAAATTGATTTTGCGAGGTTGTCAATTTGTTTGTCAGACGGGTTCCTAATGGATGAACTATCTGACACAGAGAGCAGGGTTTTTGAAGCTAAGCGAGATACTGGAGGATCTACCACTGGAGATTCAGTCCACTCTTTCGCTACAGTTGCTGAAAATGGGTAACGAGTTTTCAGAGACTTCAGCCCTGAAAAACGTTTGTCTGGACGCTCCCTCTGTCCCTGGACAATTTCCGTAAATTCAGGGTGATTACTAAACACCTTGTGAGTACGTTTAGCTCTTTTGAAAGAAATAGGGTGATTTGGTTGAGACCCGGTTTCTTCATCTAGTTTGAGGATTTTATTAATTGCCTCAATGAGAGAATCTAATGATTCCTGAAATTCTGGCGAGTTGGGGTCATCACCAATGTCGACTCGTATTCCGAACTATGATCACTACGATATCTGGGCGAGGGGGAGCGAGAGCCTGAGCTCGCCGATGCCGAACCGCTGGATGGATTGGGAGACGCATTATGGCGGCGTTTTCTGGACGACCGCTTTGCGGACGCCGAGGGTCGGCCCCTGACGGATGAGGTCTCTCTGAAGGCTAACGGGCCCCTTTCTGGAAAAGGGACGCCCCGGGAAGAAGAGGAGCCGCGGAAAGTATCCAAGGCCCTAGTCAGAGAATCCATGGACTGGCCAGAAACGCGGGCCACCCTGAAGGACCTGGCTCAATGGGATCAGGAATAGGCAGAGACTCCTGAACGGTAGTAGGGGACTCCTGAGCGGCAGAAGCAGTGGGCTCTTGGGCACATGATGTACAGAATTGGGAACCATGCTTTGACGGCAGTGAAGCGTTGCATGCAATGCAGGCGGCATATACTACAGTGTAGCTTTTAGCCTTTTTAGCGTCCTTTGATTGCGACATATTTTCTGCAATTTTTGAAGCCTGAGAGGCAGGAGACCCATGTGATCTAGCGCTGGCCAATAGCGTTAGAGATGGGCGGAGCCGTTCGCCCCGCCCCTTCCCTTGAGGCCTATCCCGGCCTGAAGCCGGGGACTAAATTTAGAAAATGCGGCCTATGCCGGCCCGAAGCCGGGGCCTAAATTTTTTGCGGCCTACCCCGGAGCCGAAGCCGGGGAGTATATTTAAGGCCGTGGCGCGAATATAGTGATAGCGGCGCGATTGTAGCGCTAGCGGCGCGGCGGTATAACACCGCTGCGGCCGCGATGCGACGCCAAAGCGGTCGCGGGACGAGGTAAAATCGCCCTCCTGATATACTCACTGCGGGGGGCCGAAGATGGAGACCGCAGGACTACAGCATTTATGGCCGTACTTCCTCAATCCACCATCCCCTTTCATTAGGGGGGTGGAGAGGGATTTTTCATGCATCAGACCGCCACCGCTTCAGGAGAGGTGAGCGGGATATTCAATCAAAGGTGCCACGCGAATTCGTCATCCACCTCGTGGGATATCTCATGGGGAGAGCGGCCCATTCCAGGGATCTGTCGCCCCATGGTAGCGTGGCAGGAGAGATACGTGGAGGCGACACTCGCACGATGCCGCCTGTTGTTGGTTTTTGGGAGATCGTGACTTTTCGTACAAGTCCCGTCGCCCATCCGTGCGTGAAGAAAGTAAAATAACAAAAAGTTTAAAAAATCAGAAAAAAATCAGAAAAAAAGTGGGGTCTGATAGCAGACCCTAGTGCCTCCTACAGACACTAAGCAAGAACTGGTTCAGGATTGAGCCAACAGGAGGTGTATACTGCAGGAGGAGGAGTTAATCTTTTGTGCTTAATGTATTGCTTAGTGTCCTCCTAGTGGCAGCAGCATAACACCCACGGTCTGTGTGTCCCCCAATGAGGCGAAGGAGAAAATATATCTGTGCTGGCGTTAATAGAATGTATGCCTGTAACAGGTTCAGACCTTGCTGCTACTCAGGTACTTGCTGTAGTAAACAGTGGTGTGGTTATATATTGCTACAGAGAGTTACGTGAAGATGGCAGATTAATACTGTACTCACTGTGTCAAGTTAGAGTCTGGATATCTGCAGGGGAAGCCACCGCATGGAGCGTTGCTATAGTAGAGGTCGGCAAACACTCGGCGCGCCCCGGCCGGAAGCGGCGCCGAGGTAGCGACAGGAAGGGGCGGGACTATGGAGTGACATCACCAATCGGTCTCACGCACATGGGGGTGCAGGGGCTAGATTTGTTGACGTGCTTCTAGGGACTACTATCCCTCTTCATCAGGGCTATAGCTCCCTGCGTTACTGTGCTCCTATATATAGGGACATGCTAATGAGGCTCCCTTGCATATGAAACGTAATGAATATAGATAAGAGGATAATGACCTGAGAGGAGAAGTGAACCTGCAATGATCCTGCCAGTAGATTCCCACCTATGGGGCTAATAAAATGTGCTTAGATGTTATGAATATTGAGTAGTTATGACCTGAAGCAGTGCTGCTAATGTGGCTCCTATTGAGTGGCTGCTAAGAATGGTATATGTGTATTAACCCCTTCACCCCCAAGGGTGGTTTGCACGTTAATGACCGGGCCAATTTTTACAATTTCTCGTGACATATTGTAACTTCACGTTAGAGTAAAATTTCTTCGATATAACTTGCGTTTATTTTTGAAAAAAACGCAAATATGGTGAAAATTTTTAAAATTTTGCAATTTTCAAACTTTGAATTTTTATTCCCGTAATAAAGTTAAGAAATAACATTTTCCACATGTCTACTTTACATCAGCACAATTTTGGAACCAAAATTTTTTTTTGTTAGGAAGTTATAAGGGTTAAAAGTTGACCAGCGATTTCTCATTTTTACAACAAAATTTACAAAGCCATTTTTTTTAGGGACCACCTCACATTTGAAGTCACTTTGAGGGGTCTATATGGCAGAAAATACCCAAAAGTGACACCATTCTAAAAACTGCACCCCTCAAGGTACTCAAAACCACATTCAAGAAGTTTATTAACCCTTCAGGTGCTTCACAGGAACTAAAGCAACGTGGAAGGAAAAAATAACTTTTTAGCCACAAAAATGATCTTTTACAAACTTTTTTTTTATTTTCACAAGGGTAAAAGGAGAAAATGGACATATAAGGTTGTTATGCAATTTCTCCTGAGTACGCCAATACCCAATATGTGGGGGAAAACCATTGTTTGGGCACACGGCAGAGCTCGTAAGGGAAGGAGCGCTGTTTGACTTCTTCAAACTAAAATTGGCTGGAATTGAGATTGGACGCCATGTCGCGTTTGGAGAACCTCTGATGACCTAAACAGTGGAAACCCCCACAAGTGACACCATTTTGGAAACTAGACCCCCTAAGGTACTTATCTAGATCTGTTGTGAGCACTTTGAACCCCCAAGTGTTTCACAAAAGTTTATAATGCCTGGGTGTGAAAAAAACAAAACAATTTTCCACAAAAATGATTTTTTAGTCCCAAATTTTTGAATTTTCCCAAGGAAATTGGACCCCAAAAGTTGTTGTCCAATTTGTCCTGAGTACGCTGATACCCCATATGTAGGGGGGGGGGTGGAAACTGTTTGGGTGCACGGCAAGGCTTGGAAAGGAAGTAGTAACGTTTTGGAATGCGGACGTTGATGGGGGTCATGTTCCGTTTGCAGTGCCCCAGATGAGCCTAAACAGTGGAAACCCCCCACAAGTGACCCCATTTTGGAAGCTAGACCCCCTAAGGAACTTATCTAGATCTTTGGTGAGCACTTTGAACCCCCAAGTGCTTCACACAAGTTTATAATGCCCGGGCATGAAAATAAAAAATCCTATTTTTTTTTCCCACAAAAATTATCTTTTAGTCACTATTTTTTTATTTTCCCAAGGGTAACAGGAGAAATTGGACCACATAAGCTGTTGTCCAATTTGTCCTGAGTACGCTGATACCCCATATGTGGGGGGGAACCACTGTTTGGGCGCACGGCAGAGCTCGGAAGGGAAGGAGCACCATTTGACTTTTTCCAACCAAAATTGGCTGGAATTGAGATTGGATGCCATGTTGCATTTGGAGAGGCCCTGATGTGCCTAAACAGTGGAAACCCCCCACAAATGACCCCATTTGAGAAACTAGACCCCCTAAGGAACTTATCTAGATCTTTGGTGAGCAATTTGAAACCCCAAGTGCTTCACACAAGTTTATAACGTAGAGCCGTAAAATGTAAAAATCATATTTTTTCCACAAAAATGATCTTTTCACCCCAATTTTTATTTTTCCAAGGGTAACAAGACTCCAAAAGTTATTGTGCAATTTGTCCTGAGTGCGCTGATACCCCATATGTGGGAGTAAACCACTGTTTGGGTGCATGGCAGAGTTTGGAAGGGAAGGAGCGCCGTCTGACTTTTTCAACGCAGAATTGGCTGGATGCCATGTCGTGTTTGGAGAGCTCCTGATCTGCCTAAACAGTGGAAACCCCCATAAATGACACCATTTTGGAAACTAGACCCCTCAAGGAACTTATCTAGATGTGTGGTGAGAACTTTGAACCCCCAGGTGTTTCACTAAAGTTTATAACGTACAGCCGTAAAATAAAAAATCTTTTTTTTTTACAAAAATGATTTTTTCGCCCCCAATATTTTATTTTCACAAGGGTAACAGAAGAAATTGGAACCCAAAAGTTGTCCAATTTGTGCTGAGTACGCTGATACCCAATATGTGGGCGAAAACTACTGTATGGGCACACGTCGGGGCTAGGAAGGGAAGTAGTGACGTTTTGGATTGCAGACTTTGATGGAATGGTCTGGGGGCGTCATGTCGCATTTGGAGAGCCCCTGATGCACCTAAACAGTGGAAACCCCCCACAAGTGACCCCATTTTGGCAAATAGACCCCAAAAGGAACTTATCTAGATGTGTGGTGAGCACTTTGAACCCCGAAGTGCTTCACAGAAGTTTATAATGTACAGCCGTAAAAATAAAAAATCCTTTTTTTTTTTTTACAAAAATGATTTTTTCGCCCCCAGTTTTTTATTTTCCCAAGGGTAACAGAAGAAATAGGACAAATTGCACAATAACGCTTGGGGTCCAGAGTACACTGATACCCCATATGTGGGAATAAACTACTGTTTGGACGCATGGCAGAGCTCAGAAGTGAAGGAGCACCGTTTGACTTTTTCAACGCAGAATTGGCTGGAATTGAGATCAGACGCCATGTCACATTTGGAGAGCCCCTGATGTGCCTAAACAGCGGAAACCCCCAATTCTAACTCCAGCCCTAACCCCAACACACCCCTAACCCTAGTCCCAACCCTAACCACAAACCTAACCCTAACACACCCCTAATCCCAACCCTAACCACCTAACTTTAGCGCCAACCCTAACCCTAACTTTAGCCGCAACCCTAACCCTAATGGGAAAATGGAAATAAATACATTTTTTTTATTTTATTATTTTTCCCTAACTAAGGGGGTGATAAAGGGGGTTTGATTCACCATTTATAGCGGGTTTTTATGATTGGCAGCTGTCACGCTAAAAGACGCTTTTTATTGCAAAAAATAGTTTTTTGCATCGCCACATTTTGAGAGCTATAATTTTTGCATATTTTGGCCCACAGAGTCATGTGAGGTCTTATTTTTTGCGGTACGAGTTGACGTTTTTATTGGTACCATTTTTGAGCACGTGACATTTTTTGATCGCTTTTTATTTCGATTTTTGGGAGGTTAGAATGAACAAAAATCAGCAATTCATGAATTTCTTTTGGGGAGGCGTTTTTATCGTTCCGCGTGTGGTAAAATTGATAAAGCAGTTTTATTCTTCGGGTCAGTACGATTATGGCGATACCTCATTTATATCATTTTTTTATGTTTTGGCGCTTTTATAGAATAAAAACAATTTTATATGAAAAAAGGGGATTTTTGTGTTACTCACCGTAAAATCCTTTTCTCCGAGACGCTCATTGGGAGACACAAACCGTGGGTGTTATGCTGCTGCCACTAGGAGGACACATAAGCAATACATAAGCAAAAGAGATTAACTCCTCCTCCTGCAGTATACACCCTCTGTTGGCTCAATCCTGAACCAGTTCGGTGCCAAAGCAGTAGGAGCTCATAACAAATGCATATGTCATAACCAAACAGAGGCTCGAGGCTACTGAGTAGACAAGGGTGGGAGCTGTGTCTCCCAATGAGCGTCTCGGAGAAAAGGATTTTACGGTGAGTAACACAAAAATCCCCTTTTCTCCATCGCCTCATTGGGAGACACAAACCGTGGGACGTCCCAAAGCAGTCCCTGGGTGGGAAGAAACATCACCACAGATGAAGCCTCGTAAGCCAAATGCATAAATGCTTTAAACAGCTTAACAGAAAACAACTCACAGATGCGCAAAAGCTGATTGCAGAATCTGTCTGCCAAGAGTCGCATCTGAAGAGGCTTGAGCATGAATTTTGTAATGCTTGACAAAAGTGTGCAGACTGGACCAGGTCGCAGCTTTTCACACTTGCTGTGCCTAAGCCTGGTGCCGAATGGCCCAGGAGGCCCCCACAGATCGAGTGGAAGGTGCCTTAATCCCAGTCGGGATGGGCGACTCTTGACACGGTACGCCTCTTGGATCGTTAAACGAATCCATCTGGCTAACGTGGTTTTGGAAGCAGGAACAAAACCTTGTCTGCGTCCCACCGGAAGCACAAACAGGGCGTCCGATTTGCGGAAAGATGCAGTCCTCGAAATTTACTTTCGGAGAGCCCTCACCAAATCCAAGGTGTGAAGGGCTTTTTCAGTACGGTGCATCGGCGCCGGACAGAAGGAGGGCAGGACTATCTCCTCATTGATATGAAAAGCCGAGACGACTTTAGGCAAGAAAAAAGGAGAAGTCCTGAGGACTACCTTGTCCTGGTGAAAATTGAGAAACGGAGGTTTACAAGACAAGGCTGCCAATTCCGATACCCGCCTGATAGAGGTAATTGCAACTAGGAAGACAACCTTCCAGGAAAGAAGAGATAAGGACGCTTCCGGCAAAGGTTCGAAGGGAGATTCTTGTAAGGCACTGAGGACCAGATTAAGATCCCAAGGGTCCAGGGGCCTCTTGTAGGGTGGAACAAGATGTGCCACTCCTTGGATAAAAGTCCTGACCTGAGACTTGGAAGCGATCCGTCGTTGGAAAAAAAGGACGGATAAGGCAGAAAACTCCCTTGAGGGAAGAGAGCGCTAACCCTGAATCCAACCCTGCCTGGAGGAACTCCAGAATGGAAGGGATAGTAAAAAACCAAAGGGGGACGACCCTTATCCTTACACCAGGAAAAAGAATGTTTTCCACACACGATGGTAAAAGCGTATGAAAACCGGTTTCCTGGCATTGACCATTGTAGAGATAACCTCTTGTGAAAAACCAGCCTGGCCTAAGATCCAGGCTTCAATGTCCATACCGTCAAATTCAGCGCTCTCGAATTGTGATGGTAGATTGGGCCCTGAGAACGAAGATCCGGACGATCCGGTAATCTCCAAGGAACGTCTGCGAGCAGACGTACTAGTTCCGCATACCACGGACGGCGAGGCCAGTCCGGTGCGACTAGGATGAGAGGAACGCCTTCCGTTTTGATCTTCCGAATCACCCTGGGGATTAACGGAAGAGGAGGAAAGAAGTAAGGAAAACGAAATTGACTCCAAGGGAGGACTAGTGCATCCGATCTGATGGCTAGTGGATCGCGAGATGGACTTATGAAAGTCTGAACTTTGGTATTCAGCCTGGATGCCATGAGATCCACATCCGGCATACCCCAACGCTGGCAAATGATTTGAAACATTTCCGGGTGCAGGGACCCTTCTCCTGAGTCTAAGCCTTGGCGACTGAGAAAAGTTGGCCTCCCAATTGTCCACTCCCGGAATATGAACTACGGAGATGGGCGAGCGATTTTTCTCTGCCCAGCGCAGGATATGTGATACCTCGAGCATCCCTGACGGTTGATATACGCCACAGCCGTGGCGTTGTCTGACTGGATCCGGATGGGACGACCGGCCAGAAGATGCTGGAAATGCAAGAGAGCTAGTTTGATAGCTCTGATCTCCAGGATGTTGCTCGGGAGACGGGTCTCTGGAAGGGACCAGCGGCCCTGAGCCATGTGGTGAAGGAAAACCACTCCCCATCCGAGGAGACTGGCATCGGTGGTCACCACCAACCAATGGATGGGCAGAAAAGAGTTCCCTTGATTCAATGATGAAACAATTGTCCCCCATTTTAGGGAGCGTCTGACTCTGGGAGAAGACGAAAAACGGCGACTTAAGGACGCTGGGTTCCTGTCCCAGACTGATATTAACTCCTGTAGTAGAGGTCGGAAATGGAAAAGAGCGAACGGTACTGCCTCGATGGAGGCTACCATTTTTCCCAGGACCTGCATGGCGACTCGCAGAGAGCGAGAGTGGGCTAGAGACAACAGGAGCACTCCCCACCTCAGAGAAGCGATCTTCTCTGGAGGGAGAGACACTAACCCTTGGCAAGTGTCTAGAATCATTCCCAGAAAAAAAGGATCCTTTGAGAAGGAATGGGAGAGGACTTGTCCAATTTGACTAACCAACCTAGGCGAGAGAGGGTGTCGATAGTGATCTCGACACTCTCTGCACAGTCCGGAAAGGTTGGTCCTTTGATGAACACGTCGTCTAGGTACGGGAGGACCACCACACCTCGAGAGTGTAAAATTGACATGGCGGCCACCATGGCCTTTGTGAACACTCTGGGGACGGTTGCGAGTCCGAAGGGCAGAGCGGCAAATTGAAGATGATCCTCTCCGACTGCAAAAAACGCAGAAAACTTTTGATGGCCACTGGAAATCGGGACGTGCAGATACGCGTCCTTGATGTCGATTGACGCCAGGTATTCCTCTCTTTCTAGAGATGCGACGACAGAACGGAGAGATTCCATTCTGAAATTTCTTTCTTTTTTTTTTTTTTTTTTAATTTTCCGGGTCCAGAATAGAACGCAAAGAGCCGTCCTTCTTGGGAACCCCGAAGGGGTTTGAGTAAAACCCTTGAACCTTTCCTCGTGAGGAACTGGGACGATGACCCCGCTGGTGCGAAGAATGTCAAGGCCTAAAGAAAAAAAAAAAGGAGTTGCGAGGTCCTTGGACTTTGGGGGGCGAGTGGCCGGGAACGACCTTGGTATTGAGACCGAAAGGGTCAATTGACTGCGCTGCGGAAGGAATAAAGACTGACCGCAGCCCAATTGGACGGTCAGTGGGGGTTTTAATAAACAGACCGTCAGTCAGAGACAGTAGAAGTTAGTAAGCGAGCTGTGGTATAGGATCCGATTGTTGGAGACTCCGTCCGCTCTGTACTAGAATGTGGCCAAAAAAAGGACACTGTGATTAAACGGTTTTAGCTCCGAGAAATCTTTGTCCGGCAACTACTGTATCTCTGACCCATGTCAGCAAGTCAGGGGGGTTGGTAAAAAACCCCGTGAAGACGTTTGATCCCTTTAAAGATCTCAGTGAGCTAAGACTGATAGTCTGGCGAATCCGGATATACCCACATACGACTCATATTTTGAGTCATGTTTGCTGCAATCCCCAGGAACGGGGGAGCTGGGTGCCCATCCGTTGGACTCCTGTGAGAAAGACAAACTGCACAGATTAAAGTGTAGAGTCGCCGCGGTAAAATGACATTATCCGTAACACACTAAGCTTCAGCGTGCGTTCTATCGGTCAGTGCTCTAAGGCAGTGATTTTCAACCAGTGTTCCGCGGCACACTCGGGTGTGCCGTGGGGAAAGTTCCCCAAACTATTAACTATATGTATAATATGACTGTTTTAGTATCATTTTGTGCTATTTTGGTTGGTGGTGTGCCCCAGGATTTTCTAAGTATAAAAAGTGTGCCGCGGCTCAAAAAAGGTTGAAAATCACTGCTCTAAGGCCATATGTCCGGCCCGGCCAGAGACGGCAGACTGCCTATCGGCGACAGACAAATAACGTAGGTCACAGGAGATTGCAGACCACTTACCATCCGCACTGATTATCTCCTCAATCCACCGTACCTTTGATAGGGGGGGTGGAGAGGTTATGTTAGCCTCCAGTCAGCATCCGCACTGATTATCTCCTCAATCCACCATACCTTTGATAGGGAGGTGGAGAGGTTTTTGGTAGCCTCTAGTGACCATCTGCACTGATTATCTCCTCAATCCACCATCACCTTGATAGGGAGGTGGAGAGGCTTTTGTTAGCCCCCCAGTCACCATTCACTTTGGACAGTGGTGACATAGTGGGGGCGCACGGGCGTCGTATGGAGTCTGAGACGCGTGGGCTCCTGGACTTATGAAAAAAACGCAGGCCCCACAGATAAAAACGGAACCGTGTCTTCACTATAGCGAGGTATCGCATGAAGCACACCAGGCATACACAACTGAGTGTGTTTGTCAATCCTCTTAGAGCTCTTGGATTGTGACATTCTGCAATTAAGCGAGCCTGTAGACTGCTGCAGGGAAGGGGTTAAGCCATTTATAAGCTTACCCCCCCCCTTTTTTTTTTTTTTGTGTGTTCCCGTGTTCGTGCCCCCAGGAAAAAGAAAAATTCAGATGTCTCGGGTCCTACCTGAGAGGAGACATGGCGGCCGAGAGTAAATTCAGGCCGCACAGAACGCGGAGCTGCTTACACGGAAGCGAGGGGCTGCATGAGGAAGAGTGAGCTCACTGGGGTAGAGAATAGCTGGGGCTCCTGATCGTAATGACCGTAGGCTCCTGGTCGCTTGTAGCACATAGTGCGTAACCTAGCTTTCTTGGCAGCGAAGCGCTGCATGAGGCACAGGTGGTATACACCGCAGTGTGTGATTTGTGAGCCTTTTTATTGCCCTTGGTTGCAACATTATTACAAATGGGGCTTCGGCAGGAGAAGGGTTAAGCGCTATTGCACTTACCCAGGTACTGTGCCCCTTAGCAGAGGAAAGCGTCTCCAGTTAAAGATGGCGCCCGAGACTAGGATTGCGCTTCTCGTATGCCACGAGAAGCGCCAGAAGGTGAGGGGGGGGGGCGCGAAGGAGTGACCAGGAAGGAGCCCTGTCCAATCCTGGGCCGCAGTAAGTGCGCGCGACGTGGGCGGAGTCACAGGGGAGAGCCAGGAGACCCTCCCCCATCGAGGCCTATCCCGGCTTGAAGCCGGGGACTAAATTTCAAGCTGCGGCCTATCCCGGCCCGAAGCCGGGGACTAAATTTCAGGTTGCGGCCTATCCCGGGCCGAAGCCGGGGACTAAATTTATGGCTGCGGCCTATCCCGGGCCGAAGCCGGGGACTAAATTTGAGACTGGGGCCGCGGCGCGTCGGGAAGCGCCCGCAGCGCGACGCTGAAACAGACGGCCGGTACACATTGCACCCAGGTGCATGTACTCACTGCGGGGAGAGACCCGAAGATGGAGAAGGAAGGGACCTCCGCAGGGACTACGGCAGATATGGCCGTACTTCCTCAATCCACCTTCCCCTTTGATAGGGGGGTGGAGAGGGATCTTAAATGCCTCCAGACCGCCACCGCTTTCAGGAGAGGTGGTGAGGGGTATCCATCCATGGTGCCACGCCAATCACATCGCCCACATCAAGGGGTATCTCATGGGGAGAGCGGCCCATGTGAAAAAAATGGGGTCTGAGAGCAGACCCTAGTGCCTCCTACAGACACTAAGCAAGAACTGGTTCAGGATTGAGCCAACAGAGGGTGTATACTGCAGGAGAGGAGTTAACTCTTTTGCTTATGTATTGCTTAGTGTCCTCCTAGTGGCAGCAGCATAACACCCACGGTTTGTGTCTCCCAATGAGGCAATGGAGAAATAATTATTTTTGCATCACTTTATTCTGCGAGCTATAACTTTTTTATTTTTTCGCTGATGATGCTGTATGCGGCTTTTGCGGGCAATCGTTTTCAGCGGTACCATGTTTATTTATATCGGTCTTTTTGATCGCGTGTTATTCCACTTTTTGTTCGGCGGTATGATGATAAAGCATTGATTTTTTGCTTTGTTTTTTTTTTTTTTTTAAGGGGTTCACTAAAGGGGTTAACTAGTGGGACAGTTTTATAGGGGGGGTCGTTACGGACGCGGCGATACCAAATATGTGTACTTTTATTGTTTTGTTTTTTTTATTTACAGGAAGAAATGAATTTATTGGGGAATATTTTTTTTTTTTTATTTATTTTGGATTTTTTTTTTTAAAACATGTTTATTTTTATTTTTTTTACTTTTTTACTTTGTCCCAGGGTGGGACATCACTGTATTTTATCAGATCGCTGGTGTGACAGTGTGCACAGCACTCTGTCACACCAGCGATCGCACAGGCATAGCTGCAGGCTTCTCAGTGCCTGCTCTCAGCAGGCACTGATGAAGCCGCCTCCCTCCAGGACCCCGGCGCCATCTTGGATCCGGGTCCTGGGAGGGAGGAAGTCCTCAGAACAGCGCGATCACATCGCGCTGGTCTGAGGGTCTCAGGGGGGCGCGCAGGGAGCCCCCTCCCTGCGCGATGCTTCCCTGTGCCCCCAGTACACCGCGATCATGTTTGATCGCAGTGTGCCAGGGGTTAATGTGCCGGGAGCGGTCCGTGACCGCTCCTGACAACAGTCACGGGTGTCAGCTGTGATAATCAGCTAATCGCCTATGACGTACTATTCCGTCCATGGTCAGATTGGCACGGGTTTCATGGACGGGATAGTACGTCTAATGTCAGAGAGGGGTTAAAGATAAAAACATTCTTTATTATTAAAATTTAAAAAAGTAAGCACTTGCTAAAGCCGCTAGACATGTAATAAAATAAGAGATAAAATACTAAGATAAAAAATATATACGCATATAATAGTAATATATAAATGATCCAAAAAGTGGACTCTGTGTTGAGGACTAAATCAATACTAAATATATAAAATGCTACAATAAAAAGTGTACATATACTAATGATATGTGCACAGCCCATGAAAATATGGTTATTAAAAAAAAAAATTATTAAAATTAAAAGCATAAAGCTCAATCTCCTGATTGACATACAAGGACTGAGTCTAGGTGACACCCTTGACACGCTCGCACCAAAGGGACTCAATCAGGAGATTGAGCTTTATGTATATTTCAATGATCGGTTAAATCCAACAATTTACCGGTAGTATTATTATTTCAGCAGAAACCTGAAGCAGGCATCTCCCAATTTCTCTAGGAATCTCTTCTCCAGTTGACAGTGAGTTCACTTCTTTTTTTTTTTCTTGCCACCTGACAATACTATTGGACTTGTACACCTTATATCAGGTGTCCTTAGCTAGCGCGGTGGTTATTTCTGTTTTCATTTATTATTTTTAGCAGGTAAGCACAGAGCTTACTTCTAAATCACCAGCAGCTCCTAAGTTATCAGTCTGCATTCTTCCTTAGCGCTTATATCCTTTGTGCTTGCAATTTTAAGGTCTAGCGCCAGTGTGTTTTTTTCCTTTACAGCACTTACTGTCTGCCGAGGATCAACAGATGTATGACTCTCTCCAGTTTGTAAATGTTTGGCGAAGAAGCTGTCAGGGACAGGGGTCAGCTTCTCATGGCGAGGATTTCTTTGGCGCTTGTTGCGGGCATCGCCAACCTCTGGGATGCTCAGCCACTCCTCTTCCGTCACTTCAGCCAATTTTCTCTGGAAATAAATAAAATAATGTAAGCATGGAAAATTGTGAGCACAGAGAAGACAACTGCAAGGCCCCAAAAAGCCAGTGTGAATGGAGTGCTAATGCAAATGTGTGATTACTGCTTCATTCACTGTCTATGAGACTGACTGACATATCAGAATGCAATCTTCATCAGTCCCAAAAACAGAGGAGCAACGAAAAGCCCATGCACTCTACCACTCCATTCACAAAGGAGACACCAATTCTGATTTATGGGATAACCTATTTAAATCTAAGAGAAGAGGACCTCTAGATGACCGAAAAAACATGGCCTATAATATGACTGACAATGGTGGTTACCAAATAGCTTCTACCTGTTACATGATAAAAAGCAGGAGAAATCTTCATACACAGCCGAGTTCCTAAGGGACAGAGCCAAACAAAACTACAAGTTTGTCTCCAGGCTTGCTTACCTTTAAATCAGAGAACTGCTGCTGGATTTTAGGTCTTTCCATACGGTACTTCTCGATTTCCTCTTTCTCTCTCTGCTCTCTTAATAAAAAGAAAAAAAAAAGGAGCAGTCATTAACAGTAGGAACTCTAGGTACAATATGGGGGTCCTATTACTTCCTTTTAGGATCCTGAAAAGAGAGACGTTCTGAACAAGTGGCCCCTGTTCTGCTGGACTCCAACCATCCTCATAATACCGAAAGGTCACAATTTAATGCTATATAATTATTCAGAATTTGAGGAGTTGTGGGGCCAAGAGTGTTCAACTAATCTCTGCAGCAGTGTCACCACCATCCTCTTGTAATACTGATATTTCACCTTCTTTCCTTCCTCCTCTCATCCATCCTCTTGTCCAGGGCAGCATAAATAGCATCAGCTTCCTCGTCATCCTTCTCATAGGGGCCACTGGAGAACAAGCTTCCAGCATAACCATTAAACTGGAGATCGAGACAAAATAGGAGAGACAGTTTTAAAAATATCACTTGTCAGAATTTCTATGAAATGACAATGACCCTATATAAGGGCAGTCTGGATTGACTGTGACATTTTATAATCACCTCATCGTAATTTGTGTCGTTCAGATCTTCATCATCATCATCCGCTTGGTTTTTCTTCATTTGGTCACCCACTGTCCTCTTACCTGGTGGTGCATGGCGGTCATCTACTGGGTCATTGGCATCGCGAGCCGGACCAATATCAGAACGTGTGGTAAAACCGGTAGCACTAAAAGACGACAAGGGAAGAACTAAATCCACAGAATATTTAAAAGGGCGGCAACTTACAAGATCTATTGCTGCAAATTGCCCTGTACCATGACAAGAGCTAATGTCTCGACCCGCCACCACAATTGTGGATTACCAGGGCAATGGGGTACTCAGAGCCGAGCCCATGGAAGTCTATGGGGTTTGTCACAGGTAGCGGTGGCTCGTCTGTGGCCCTAGCGGTCTGGCGTATGTTGGGGGAATATTTACAGGGGATAGATATATTTACAGTTCGTGACGCCACCTGTAGTCTTCTGGTAATTTATACCAGCGCTGCTGTAGAGCTCTGAGGGATGGTGAGGCAGCTAGATGTCGGGTCCCCTACAGGTAGGACTCTTCCCTCAGGTCGATGGTAATGATAGGGTTGTGCAGGCATGCAAGTAAATAACTCAGTCTCACACGGTCAGCGTCTTTCCATACCTTTTTACTTGTAAGATGGTAAGGCAGGTCCCAGGAGGCTGATCCAAGGAGAATGTATTTCGAGATAGCAGCTGGACAAGTTAGGGGCCTCCTTTACTTTCACAACGATGAGTACAACCAGCATGAAGCGTAGTTCCCTCTATAACTCCAGCTATTCCAAAGCTGTACTGCCCAGTCAGTTTTGTGGTCGGAGCCTTCCTGTGAGAGAGCTGAGTTCCTATTTTTGCTGATCAGGCTCAAGGTTCTCACTCCCCCTGACCCCAGTTACGTACCGACTATTTAGGGGCTGCTTTCCGCTACCTAAGGTCCGGTAAGCCTCTGGGTTTCCTACCACCATGCATGAAGCTATGGTGATGCTTCGGTCTCCAGTGACCGGTAACAACGTGCAGGACTTCTCCAATCCTATTGCACTCAGAATTTCTACCACTGTGCCTTTCGCCTTGTCCTCGCTGGTAGCATAAGCATTTCTCACTTCACAGGTTAACAAAGTCAGTCCCTTACTTAATTCCTTTCTTGAGCTTGTTGCCAGACTCTCAGTAATCTTCCAGGCAGGAGCACGTCTCTGAACCTTCACCGTCCTTGGACAGGAGACTGAAGTATATCTGCAACTCACTTCTTTCTTCTTAATAAATGTCTCAGTCTGTCTTCTAGTGGGGCACAGCTCTGACCAGGCTGAGGTGATCTGGCTCACCTGTACTGGCCTCCACTTGCTGAACTGCACACAGACTGCACTTAGCTCTGCTGCTGTCTGACTCACTGAACTCGACTCCCCTCCTCACACTGCACACTCCCTGACTGTGACTAGACTTTATATACCTGTGGGCGTGTCTAAGTGTGTGTGTTGAAATGAATGTTCATTGAGCATTAAACTGCTATCTCTCCACACATCCTCCAGGGTACTGCGTGTGCCTTACACCAGGGCTACACACTAACCTCCGCAGGCCCTCTCCGCGACCGTCGGCAAGGGACGCAGCCCCTCTCCGCAACCGTCGGCCAAAGGACGCAGGCCCGCTCCGCGACCATCGGCCAAGGGACGCAGGCCCGCTCCGCGACCGTCGGCCAAGAGACGCAGGCCCGCTCCGCGACTGTCGGCCAAGGGACGCAGGCCCGCTCCGCGACCGTCGGCCAAGGGACGCAGGCCCGCTCCGCGACCGTCGGCCAAGGGACGCAGGCCCGCTCCGCGACCGTCGGCCAAGGGACGCAGGCCCGCTCCGCGACCGTCGGCCAAGGGACGCAGGCCCGCTCCGCGACCGTCGGCCAAGGGACGCAGGCACGCTTCGCGACCGTCGGCCAAGGGACGCAGGCCCGCTCCGCGACCGTCGGCCAAGGGATGCAGGCCCCTCTCCGCGACCGTCGGGTAAGGGACGTGGCCCCTCTCCGCGACCGTCGGACAAGGGACGCAGGCCCTCTCCGTGACCGTCTACAGGGGACGCAGCCCCTCTCCGCGACTGTCGCCCATGGGACGCAGGCCCTCTCCGCGACCGTCGGGCAAGGGACGCAGGCCCTCTCCGCGACCATCAGTCAAGGGACGCAGCCACCCTCCGCGACCGTCTACAGGGGACGCAGGCCCTCTCCGCGACCATCGGGTAAGGGACGCAGGCCCTCTCCGAGACCGTCAGGCACGGGACGCAGGCCCTCTCCGAGACCGTCTACAGGGGACGCAGGCCCTCTCCGCGACCGTCGGGCAAGGGACGCAGCCACTCTCCGCGACCGTCGCCACGGGACGCAGGCCCTCTCCGCGACCGTCGGCCAAGGGACGCAGGCCCTCTCCGCGACCGTCGGCCACGGGACGCAGGCCCTCTCCGCGACCGTCGGCCACGGGACGCAGGCCCTCTCCGCGACCGTCGGCCACGGGACGCAGGCCCTCTCCGCGACCGTCGGCCACGGGACGCAGGCCCTCTCTGCGACCGTCGGCCACGGGACCAGGCCCAATCCGCGACCGTCGGCCACAGGCCCTCTCCGCGACCGTCAGCCACGGACGCAGGCCCTCTCTGCAACCTGTCAACAAGTCACACGGCCCCTCGCCATGTGACGGAGGCCCCATCTATGTGAGCAACTCTTAGTAAATTCACGCCTCTCCATTTTCATGGCTGAGCACCGCAGCCCCTCTCTATACAGCCACATACCGGACACGTTACACGGCCTTTCTCCAGGTGTTCCCGCCTATAGCTACCGACAATAGCAGAACCAGTCCTGGGGAGCTCTTACCCTCTGCCCAGACCGGGCACGTAGCCCAGCGGGGCCGCCATGCCCAGGAACGGCTTCTTCTTCTTGTTCATGGTGCCGGTGATGGACGCAGTTAGCCCGGAGGCTCCGCCAGGGTTACCGGCTCCTGAGGGCCCGGGGCCGCTTCCTGACGACGAGGAGGCCGCCATTTTTCCAGCACTGAGAAGCGACAGCAGAACGTCTCCCACAATGCACCGCGCTCTACGCTGTCTGTCAGCAACTTCCGGCGCTGAGTGACCATAGAGCCGTCACATAGGAGCCGGCGCCATCTTACTGGAGTCACCCTGAGGAAAGTCTCCACAACAATGGCTGCCGTTACCAGGCGTTACTGCGATGAAGGCATGTCTTACTATCAGTGCATCCTCCACACTGAGGAAATAAAAAAGACATGTTTGGGTTCTTTGCTCCAGGGTGTGGACTGTCGTGTTGTTGGTATTGAAAATGTTCTCTCACCTGTTACAGAAAATAATGTAAAATATTAACTTGTTTTACACATAAAAAATAAAATTGCATGATGTGTTGCAGTACCCTACAGCTGCCTGTAGATGGCGATGTGCAATTTGGGGACGACATTGCTTTTGCGGCTTTTGGTGTTTTTGCGCCATGTTCATTTGCGCCTTATTTATGTTTCCGTCTATTTTGAAGTTATTTTAGGGTTTTCATTTGTGCTTTTTTAGAAAAATCCTGAAACGTTTGTTCAAATATCTTCCCATCCCCCAAGTGATTTTATGGACGCCTGCAATTTTTACATAATTTTTCTGCCACTTTTTGCAATAAAAAAAAAAAAATAGAAAAGGATGAAAGCAAAAAACAAAGACCCTGCTCCCCGATTCATCACTTGTGGATTTTTTCTTTGCTGTTTTTTTGTGTCACATTCTTCACAATGGTGCACACAGATCAGGAATTTTGCTTAAGTTCCAAAGTCGACTTTTTTTTTGTCTTGAATCTTTTTTGGTGACTTTTTTAAAAGTCGCACATTTTGCAAAATGTCATAATGGGGGTGGAGGGCTGGGGTATTCTGAGGACACATTTAGTGAGTTTTCGAAAAAGTTGCAAATAATGAATCAGCCACAAAAAATCTGTAAAAAAGTAAGAACACACAAGCGTACACGTATCAAATAGCCGTTAAAGGCGTCAATTAAAAGAATAAGGTGCAGATTTAAAAAATAAAATACATCAACGAAAAACTAGGCAAATGATGAATAGGGGCCTATGTACACTCAGATGTACCAAAGCTTAAACTGTTCATCATTTATGTGGGTGTTCTATTAGCAAAACCGGGTTTTCATGTGGCAGAATTCATCAAATCTTTATTAATTCACCATGCGTAATTTGTAAAGGTATCACTCTAAGAATACTCTTGTCATAATTGAACGGAAAACTATTCACATCGGTTTTACACACAAACAACTAAAATTGCTTGACGTGTTGCAGTACCTAATAGCTGCCTCTAGATGGCGATGTATTCCAGCACACAATGACCCCCCCATCCTAAAAAAATATTTAGAGTTGAGAGTCCTCAGTGGTTGATACCTTTTAATGGCTAACTGAAAAGATGGTAACAAATTGCAAGCTTTCAAGACTACTCAGGTCTCTTCATCAGGCATAGACTAATACAACATCTGAAAAATCACATATTTATACACAAAATAGCACAGAAAAAATGCAATAGGTAAGACAAGTGACGTGAAGCAGAATATAGGAAAGATGTGTATCTTCGTACCGTGTTAGCCAGTATTTAAAGATGCGGTACATTCTGGTATCCTCCAGCAGAATAGTCATTATGGCAGAGGGATGAGCATAAATATTGGAACAGTTCATAGATAAGTAGTGTGAAAGTTTTATTACCCTCTGATTGGGGTCTGGTAATGTTTTGTGATGTTTTCACAGGGTATTTGGAGTAAATTCCTTAATTGATATAGAGCGTCATAAATCCGTGTGACAGGTTCATTCCAGCATTAAGAGTGTCAAAGGTCACCATCAATTTGTATTCGCAAATTCTTCTTTGTCTCAGAGATGTGAAATTGCCTCTCAGTACGAGTATTTTCATATTTAACATGCTATGATCAGGGGAGCAAAAATGTTTTGCCACAGGTAGATCCATTCTTTTTTCTCTTATTGTGTGGCGATGAGAATTCATCCTTGTTCTCAGTTTTTGCCCGGTCTCCCCCACATACAGACCCCCAGTTGGACATTTAGTACATATAATTAGGTACACCACATTAGATGTGATGCAGCTGAAAGTACCTGGTATCTTGTAGTCCCGATGGGAGTTGGGGATCTTTATCTTGTCCGTGGTCATTATAAATGGACAAGTTTTGCATTTCTTCTGGTTGCAAGGAGAGGTTCCTGCAGCTGTTGGGGAGGACAGGGAACTTCTGACAATGATGCTTCTTAGATTTGGGGGCTGCCTAAAACACAGTAGAGGGGGATCTGGAAATATGGATTGTAATCGGGCATCTTTTTGTAGTAAAGGTTGTAGTTTCCGTGCAGCTCCCCTTAGCACCTCCAGATTTGGATTGTAGGTGACCACTAGAGGCACCCGGTTATTTTCTTCTTTAGCTTTGTAATGTAGCAGGTGATTCCTTGATATTCTGGTGGCTCTTGTAATTTGGTTTGCAATTGTTCTTGGATGGTAGCCCTGATTTAAAAAGGTCTTTCTAAGGCGACCAAGGTGTTCATCTCTATCCATGGGGTTGGAACATATACGGTTGTATCTGATGGCTTGGCTGTAGACAATAGAGTTTTTTATGTGTTTTGGATGGAAACTGTCCCATTTAAGGTATGTTGGACGGTCGATTGGCTTCTGATACAGGGATGTCTCTATTTCATTGTTCTTTAGCTTAATGATGGTGTCCAAAAAGTTAATTTCAGTGCTGGAGTAGTTGAGTGTTAAGTTGATGGTGGGATGAAATTGATTGAACTGTTCATGGAACGTCTTTAGCTGTTGCTCAGACTCCGTCCAGATGATTAAGATATCATCAATGTAGCGGTAGTAGGCCCGAGGCCTGATGGGACATGAGGACAGAAAGTCGCTTTCAAGCTTGGCCATGAAAAGATTTGCATACTGAGGAGCCATTTTACTTCCCATAGCTGTGCCAGTCTCCTGTAAATAGATCTTGTTGTCAAATTCAAAGTAATTGTGGGTGAGGATGAATTTTGTGAGTTTCACCACAGAATCAGCATCATTCGCGGTGTTTTTCATGAAGTCTTTGCAGGCATTTAATCCATCCTGGTGTGGGATATTAGAGTACAAGGATTCCACATCCATGGTGGCCAGGATGGTTCTTTCTGGTAGAGGACCTATTGCTGCTAGTTTATTCAGTAGGTCAGTTGTGTCCTGAATGTAGCTGGGTGTATCCTTTACCAGGGGTTTAAGAATGCCCTCTACCCATCCAGATACCTGCTCAGTTATGGTGTCCACACATGAAATAATCGGCCTCCCTGGATTTCCGGCTTTGTGGATTTTGGGAAGCATGTAGAACGTCCCTGTTCTTGGACTCTCTGGTATCAGGTCATCGGCTCTTATGGATTTGTCAAACAGACAAGATACCAACTTGCTTAGTTCCTTGTAATAGTCCTGTGTAGGGTCCGACTCCAGTTTTCTGTAGTAGCGTGTGTCCGTAAGTTGTCTGTTTGCTTCCTTCATATAGTCTGATGTGTTCATCATGACTATTGCACCTCCCTTGTCAGCAGGTTTAATGATGATTTCTTTGTTGGTTTTCAGAGACTGTATAGCCTTTCTCTCCTGGGCACTGATGTTGGATGCTTGTCTCCTGTTGGTGTCTATGATGGTGGATTTTATCAAATATCTGAATGAGTCTATATATTTATCCAAATGAGGGTTGCGTCCAGGAGGAGGTGTCCAGTCTGACCTCTTCTTGGTTGTTGGGATACCTTTTCCTTCAGTCCGAGTGTTTTCTGAATCTTCTGTATCATTGAAGTATTCCCTCAGGTGCAGTCTCCTGAAAAAATGTTCCATATCACTGCAGAGTTCAGTTTTATCCAGGGCCTTAGTGGGACAAAATGAGAGTCCTCTAGAAAGCACGGCCAGTTCCACCTTGTTGGGTTTGTAATCCGAGAGATTGATGACACAGTTAGATGCTTTTGTGTCTGGAATGGAGTGGTTGTCAGAGTTGTCAGGTTTTGGCTTTGTTTTGGATCTGTTTGTATAGAGTCCGGAATTGAGACGCAATCTGTGTAGTTTCTTTTCTTTGTTATGAATCAGAAAGGTCCGTAGTTTGTTGTAGTATTGTTGTAATTTTTGTTCTGTGGTTTCTGTAAGTGTTTTCCTTAGGCTTTCAAATTGCCCTTGGACTTTACTCCTTATGCTGTAGCAGACATGCAAAAGATGGTTCCTAAGTCTCTCAGACGTCCTGTGACAAAGGTTTTTTGCATAATGGGTATTGTAGGTGTGAAGAATTGGGTTTGTAATCCAGAGTCCTTTGGGAATTAAATTCTCCTTTTTGCATTTAGATAAGAAAAAAATATCGCTGTCCATTTGTGCACGTTTCTTCAGAAGTGGTTTTAGTTCCATAAAGATGCGGTACATTCTGGTATCCTCCATTTTGATACAGTAAAGATGTATATCTTTGTACCGTGTTAGCCAGTAGATAGAAAAATATTTAGAGTTGAGAGTCCTCAGTGGTTGATACCTTTTAATGGCTAACTGAAAAGATGGTAACAAATTGCAAGCTTTCGAGACTACTCAGGTCTCTTCATCAGGCATAGACTAATACAACATCTGAAGAATCACATATTTATACACAAAATAGCACAGAAAAAATGCAATAGGTAAGACAAGTGACGTGAAGCAGAATAGTCATATTGTCTACAGCCAAGCCATCAGATACAACCGTATATGTTCCAACCCCATGGATAGAGATGAACACCTTGGTCGCCTTAGAAAGACCTTTTTAAATCAGGGCTACCATCCAAGAACAATTGAAAACCAAATTACAAGAGCCACCAGAATATCAAGGAATCACCTGCTACATTACAAAGCTAAAGAAGAAAATAACCGGGTGCCTCTAGTGGTCACCTACAATCCAAATCTGGAGGTGCTAAGGGGAGCTGCACGGAAACTACAACCTTTACTACAAAAAGATGCCCGATTACAATCCATATTTCCAGATCCCCCTCTACTGTGGTTTAGGCAGCCCCCAAATCTAAGAAGCATCATTGTCAGAAGTTCCCTGTCCTCCCCAACAGCGGCAGGAACCTCTCCTTGCAACCAGAAGAAATGCAAAACTTGTCCATTTATAATGACCACGGACAAGATAAAGATCCCCAACTCCAATCGGGACTACAAGATACCAGGTACTTTCAGCTGCATCACATCTAATGTGGTGTACCTAATTATATGTACTAAATGTCCAACTGGGGTCTGTATGTGGGGGAGACCGGGCAAAAACTGAGAACAAGGATGAATTCTCATCGCCACACAATAAGAGAAAAAAGAATGGATCTACCTGTGGCAAAACATTTTTGCTCCCCTGATCATAGCATGTTAAATATGAAAATACTTGTACTGAGAGGCAATTTTACATCTCTGAGACAAAGAAGAATTTGCGAATACAAATTGATGGTGACCTTTGACACTCTTAATGCTGGAATGAACCTATCACATGGATTTATGGCCTATTACATCAATTAAGGAATTTACTCCAAATACCATAGAATCATAGAAATGATGTAGAGTTGGAAGGGACCTCCTGGGCCATCTGGTCCAACCCCCTGCTCAAAGCAGGATTCTCTAAATCATCCCAGACAGATGTCTGTCCAGCCTCTGTTTAACCCTGTGAAAACATCACAAAACATTACCAGACCCCAATCAGAGGGTAATAAAACTTTCACACTCCTTATCTATGAACTGTTCCAATATTTATGCTCATCCCTCTGCCATAATGACTATTCTGCTTCACGTCACTTGTCTTACCTATTGCATTTTTTCTGTGCTATTTTGTGTATAAATATGTGATTCTTCAGATGTTGTATTAGTCTATGCCTGATGAAGAGACCTGAGTAGTCTCGAAAGCTTGCAATTTGTTACCATCTTTTCAGTTAGCCATTAAAAGGTATCAACCACTGAGGACTCTCAACTCTAAATATTTTTCTATCTACTGGCTAACATGGTACAAAGATATACACCCCCCCATCCTAAGTGATTTTATGGATGCCTGGAATTTTTTTGCGTGTGCAAATTGCCTCTTAAGGCCGGGATCACACATGCGACGAAGTCATCCGACACTCGCATGTGAAATCCTAGCTCTGGCGCACGCACTCGGGAGTGGAGTGTATGGCTGCATGTAGTTCTATGCAGCCGCTCGCTCCACTCCCGAGTGCGGGCGCCAGAGCTAGGATTTCACATGCGAGTGTCGGATGACTTCATCGCATGTGTGATCCCGGCCTAAGAGAAAAAGAGGACTTGAACTCTATAGCGCCACCTATTGGAATTTTTTTAATATTTGTGTTCGACTTTTTGTGTTAAAAATTTTGAAACCCATCTGTGCGCCCCGATTCATCATTTGCATTTTTTAAGTCACTTTTCTGTACTAGGCATGGATTTATATTTGCCACATGCCTCGATAAAAGGTCAATCAGAGCATACTGGGAGTTGTAGTTTCCCTCCAGCTGGAGACATAGAAGTTGCAGACCCCCTGATGTACAGGATTCTGTACTGAAGGAATGACAGATCGCCGTCTCATTCCTCAACCATTAGGGGCACTGTTGTTCTTTTGGATCGCAGCTTATGATAATTTATGTAAATCTGTTCTTCATGACGACGAGTTCATTGAATATTTATAGAATTTTAAAAAAAGCGTGAAAAAGAACGTCCTGGGAGAAATGTGTGTCGTCAATGAATGTGATTAATTACATGATGCAGGATTTGGTGTTGCTGATCATAGACATAAAGCCAAATACAGGGAGTGCATGTAGTCAGCAGAGGTCACAGCAGGAGGGATGCTATGGAAGATTGGTAGAGCAAAAGTAGCAGTGACCCACCCAAAAAGTCAAAGCTATAATGGGTGTAAACGTACCAGCCTCACCTGATCCCTGGGGGCCCAGTGGGCCAGTATCATAAATGGCACATGGCAAGTGGAAGGCGTGTTAGACTTGGTCCACCCAATGTTTTTGGAGGCGGAAAAATCCGACTCGTTTTCTGAATCCACTTCAGGAAGTGCTTTTTTTTTAAATTTATTTAGCTTTTTTAGCCTTTTTATTTACCTGAAGCATTTTTTAGGGTTTTTTTAAGCTTTTTTTTTCAGACTTTTGACTTCAAAGGAAATTCAACATTATTTTGTCTCAAAGAAGCGGCATATCATGGCCACAGGACGTTCTTAAAAACATTGTAGAAAAAAAATACTAAAAAAACCCTTTGAGTGAACTGTAACGTGGATTATACATTGAAATGAAAAAGACCTTTCAAAGTACACTTGAAGCATTTAAAAAAAATCCTTCTCGTAAAACTGTGAACATAGAATGACAGGGGAAATTAACATGTTAACAGCTGTGGGTGGAACGCGATTACACCCGTGCCTGTTAGGGACACATGTCAGCTAATGAAATCAGCTGACATGTACCAGAAAAGTTGCAGACTCATCGCCGGAGCCCGCAGTAAACAGGGAGGCGACCAGTCATAAAGGAGTTAATATGACCATATAAGCATATTTTTGATAAGCGTATATACAGATGCAATGTATAGCTATCCTAAGAATAGTTGCAAAAGAGTGCAGCAGCCATATTGAATATATGACATGTAAACTGCATGACTCCCATATAGACTATACTTGAAGTACTTAGTGCACAAATTGGCCAATTTCTGTGTGCCCACCAGCCATGACCAGGCTTTTACCCTATTTCAGGCATACCTCTCTTGGTTCATGGCCTACACTAAGACTAGGTCATCTATATTATAGGCCCAGAAAAACCCTTAAAAGTTTTAGCCATTTCCAGTTACTTTAACGCTTTGAAGTGTATAAAATGCTCTTTTTAACAGATCCGATTATTTTTTTGTGATTATTGCTAGTGTCTCTATTTAGTATGATTGAGTACACAAGAGTGAGGCAAATGAGGCTATGGCCGGGGTCACACTTGCGAGTGTAATGCAAGAAACTTGCGCGAGTCTCTCGCCTCAATACCCGGCACTGCCGCCGGCATTCGGACCGGAGCGTCCAGCTGCATAGAAATACATGCAGCCGCACACTCCGGGCCCGAGTGCCGGCGGCAGTCCCAGGTATTCATGAGAGAGACTCGCGCATGTTTCTCGCATTGCACTCGCAAGTGTGACCCCGGCCTATGAGTCTGACTTACACCTTAGCTACACACAGCAGGGCTGAAGCCCTACTCTGGATAGCACAGGCGAATGAGGCTATGGCCGGGGTCACACTTGCGAGTGCAATGCAAAAAACTTGCGCGAGTCTCTCGCCTCAATACCCGGCACTGCCGCCGGCATTCGGACCGGAGCGTCCAGCTGCATAGAAATACATGCAGCCGCACACTCCGGGCCCGAGTGCCGGCGGCAGTCCCAGGTATTCATGAGAGAGACTCGCGCATGTTTCTCGCATTGCACTCGCAAGTGTGACCCCGGCCTATGAGTCTGACTTACACCTTAGCTACACACAGCAGGGCTGAAGCCCTACTCTGGATAGCACAGGCGATCAGATGTTCGCAACATCTAGTCTCCCATGGAGACTATTGAAGTTAATAAAAAGTAAAAAAGAAAAGTAAAAAAAAATAAAAGTTTAAATCACCCCCATTCTCCCCATTCAAAATAAAACAATTAAAAACAAATATACATATTTGGTATCACTACATTTAGAATCGCCCAATCTATAAATATATATAATAAGAATGAATCCGATCGGTAAACGGCATAACAAGAAAAAATTAAAAATGGCAGAATTAGATTTTTTTGGTCAACGCAACACTGCATAAAAATGCAATAACGGGCGATCAAAAGATTGCATCTACACCAAAATCATATTAATAAAAATGCCAGCTCGGCACGCAAAAAAATAAGCTCTCACCCTGCCCCAGATAACGAAAAATGTAAAGGCTACAGCATCCACGCCTATTCAACAAATAATGTAGATAATATCTTTGGCACTACTGTGGAAAAAAGTGGTGCCAGAGAAGGATCCCAATCCGTATAGTGATATATAATATAATCTCGGCACACACCATATGATTTAGTGATAGTGATTTTTAATGAAAATACAAAAGCCAGTACATACAGACGTTTCGGTCTGAAACAAGACCTTCCTCAATGTACTGTAATATAGAACAAAGTATAGAAAATAAGACAAAAGAAATGGGCATAAAATAAGTATATACAGATATATATAATATATGGACATATTGTATATTGATGAGCAAATAGTAGATAACCATTAACATATAATGTTTGGAAACATCCATTGTTATCTCTTCAGATAATGATATAAGAAAGATATGCATTGAGAGGTGTATACCAACCCCTATGTGGAGACCAGGACTTATAGGCAACAAAAATATACGTACCAGTAACTGGCATTAATAGACCAGGTGATAATTGTATGAAAATCTGGGAACAATATTATAAAATTGAGTAACATTTATTATGTGGAGAGTGAACGGTGTCCAGAGATATTATTATAATATACATACCACGGATATAGCTCTAAAAAGTGCGCTGCAGACTGTTGTCTGTGGGGAGAAGGGTGACTAAATGATATGAGTCACGAAAGTTATTGTGATGAGGGATTGGTGCAAAAACAAGTATCGCTACTAAGTGGATAGTTCATCCTGACTCTGGATGGTGAAAAAAATTCGAATTTTTTTCACCATCCAGAGTCAGGATGAACTATCCACTTTTTCCGCTGTTATGGATTGTCACTAACACTTATCTGCGTTTTTCCAATCACAATATGGCGCCTGTGTCACACAACTAGCAAAATTTTTGCCAACCACCATACTGTTTCCTGTGCTGGAACGCACGATCGTCTCCATGACACGCACGCCACTTCACTTCCGGTACCGGACTTCCGGTCCGGTCCCCACGCTGCTTTGGCTTCTTATACCAGCAGCTCACTCACCTCAGCGCTTCATGACAAGCGGTGGTATACCGCGTCGCAGCCGCTGTACCTTCTTAGCTCATCCTAACGGTAAGCACTCACCTGCAGTAGCGATACTTGTTTTGCACCAATCCCTCATCACAATAACTTTCGTGACTCATATCATTTAGTCACCCTTCTCCCCACAGACAACAGTCTGCAGCGCACTTTTTAGAGCTATATCCGTGGTATGTATATTATAATAATATCTCTGGACACCGTTCACTCTCCACATAATAAATGTTACTCAATTTTATAATATTGTTCCCAGATTTTCATACAATTATCACCTGGTCTATTAATGCCAGTTACTGGTACGTATATTTTTGTTGCCTATAAGTCCTGGTCTCCACATAGGGGTTGGTATACACCTCTCAATGCATATCTTTCTTATATCATTATCTGAAGAGATAACAATGGATGTTTCCAAACATTATATGTTAATGGTTATCTACTATTTGCTCATCAATATACAATATGTCCATATATTATATATATCTGTATATACTTATTTTATGCCCATTTCTTTTTGTCTTATTTTCTATACTTTGTTCTATATTACAGTACATTGAGGAAGGTCTTGTTTCAGACCGAAACGTCTGTATGTACTGGCTTTTGTATTTTCATTAAAAATCACTATCACTAAATCATATGGTGTGTGCCGAGATTATATTATATATTCAACAAATAATGTCAATACATCTGATTAATACAAGAAACCCTAATTTCTATATTTCTACAATATCATTAGAGAGGTATGGGACGGAAGAATTGATTCTAATACTATGTGTCATAGAGGAAAATTAAAATCTATGACATCTCCAGGGAAGGAACATATCACCCTCACATTGAACATATGGGATTAATTATAGCTGGAGAAGAGAGAACTAATTATAACTGGGGAAGTAGGAGAGAGCTGATATAGTTATTAAGGTTGAAGGAAGACTTTAAGTCCATCTAGTTCAACCCATATCCTATCCTAACCTGCCCTAACATGTTGATCCAGAGGAAGGCAAAAAAAAAACAAGTGGCAAACAGTAAGCTTCACATTGGGGAAAAAAATTCCTTCCCGACTCCACATATGGCAATCAGACTAGCTCCCTGGATCAACGCAATATCAAGGAAACTAGTGAATATAGCCTGTAATATTATACTTTTCAAGAAAGGCATCCAGTCCCTTCTTAAATTTTAGTAAGGAATCACTCATTACAACATTAGACGGCAGAGAGTTCCATAGTCTCACTGCTCTTACAGTAAAGAATCTGCATCTGTGATTATGACTAAACCTTCTTTCCTCCAGACGTAGAGGATGCCCCCTTGTCCCCGTCACAGGTCTAAGAGTAAAAAGATCATTATAAAGGTCTTTGTACTGTCCCCTCATATATTTATACATTGTAATAAGATCACCCCTAAGCCTTCATTTCTCCAAACTAAATAACCCCAAGTGTAATAACCTGTCTTGGTATTGCAGACCCCCCAGTTCTCTAATAACCTTGGTCGCTCTTCTCTGCATCCGCTCCAGTTCAGCTATGTCTTTCTTATACACCGGAGACCAGAACTGTACACATTATTCTAAGTGTGATCGCACTAGTGACTTGTGTAGAGGTAAAATTATGTTCTCCTCATGAGCATCTATGCCTCTTTTAATGCATCTCATTATTTTATTTGCCTTGGCAGCAGCTGCCTGACATTGGCCACTAAATGTGAGTTTGTCGTCCACCCATTCACCCAGGTCTTTTTCAGTGACAGTTTTGCCCAGTGTTTTACAATTAAGCACATAATTATACATCTTGTTTGTTCTACCCAAGTGCATGACCTTACATTTATCCCCTTTAAAGCTCATTTGCCATTTATCAGCTCAAGCTTCTAGTTTACATAAATCCTCCTGTAATATAAAATTATCCTCCTCTGTATTTATTACCCTGCAGAGTTTAGTGTCATCTGCAAATATTGAAATACTACTCTGTATGACCCCTACAAGGTCATTATTAAATATGTTAAAGAGAAGCGGCCCCAATACTGACCCCTGTGGTATCCCACTGCTAACCGTGACACAGTCCGAGTGTGCTCCATTAATAACCACCCTTTGTTTTCTATCCATGAGCCAGTTCTTAACCACTTACACATATTTTCCCCTATCCCCATTGTTCTCATTTTATGTATCAACTTTTTGTGTGGTACCGTATCAAAAGCTTTTGAGAAGTCCATGAACACCACGTCCACTGCGTTCCCTTGGTCCAGTCCGTAACTTACCCCTTCATAAAAGCTTAGCAGATTAGTCTGACAAGAACGGTCCCTCGTAAACCCATGCTGATACTGTGTCATGAGGTTATTCAGCCTCAGATACTCCAATATAGTATCCCTTAAAAAACCCTCCAGGATTTTACCCACAGTAGATGTTAAGCTCACTGGCCTATAATTTCCAGGTTCAGTTTTTGCCCCCTTTTTGAATATTGGCACCACATTTGCTATACGCCAGTCCTGTGGTACAGACCCTGTTATTATGGAATCTTTAAAGATTAAAAATAATGGTCTATCTATGACTGTACTTAATTCCTGCAGTAGTCGGGGGTGTATACCATCCGGGCCCGGAGATTTGTCAACTTTAGTGATTTTTAGACGCCGCCGTACTTCCTGCTGGGTTAAGCAGGTGACATTTAATGGAGAAATTTTTTATCACTGATCATGTTATCTGTCATGGGATTTTCTTGTGTAAATGCAGTTGAAAAAAAATAATTTAGCATATTGGCTTTTTCCTCATCCTCATTCACCATTTCACCCAGACTATTTTTAAGGGGACCAACACTATCATTTTTAGTTTCTTGCTATTTATGTAGTTAAAGAATATTTCGGGATTATTTTTACTTTCTCTGGCAATAAGTCTCTCTGCCTCAATCTTTGCTGTCTTGATTTGCTTTTTACAGAATTTATTCAATCTTCTGTAGTTATTTAATGCCTCATCACTACCTACTTGCTTTAATTCCCTAAACGCTTTCTTTTTGTCACTTATTGCGCCCCTTACAGCTCTATTTAGCCATAGTGGTTTCCTCCTATTTCTAGCATGTTTATTCCCATAGGTTATATACTGTGCACAGGTCCTATTCAGGATACTAATAAACGTCTCCCATTTTCTTTGTGTATTTTTATGTCTCAGGATATCGTCCCAGTTTATTGCACTAAGATCATCTCTCATCCGTTGGAAATTTGCCTTCCTGAAGTTTAGTGTCCTTGTAACCCCTCGACTACACATCTTATTAAAGGATACATGAAAGCTTATTATTTTGTGATCACTATTACCCAAGTGACCCCCAACCCCTATATTTGATATGCGGTCTGGCCTGTTGGTTAATATTAGGTCTAGCAGTGCCCCCCCTCTTGTTGGGTCCTGAACTAGTTGTGAAAGGTAATTGTCTCTCATAGTTGTCAAAAACCTATTACCTTTGCTGGAACTACAGGTTTCTGTTCCCCAATGTATTTCAGGGTAGTTGAAGTCCCCCATAATAATGACTTCTCCTTGAGTTGCTGCTTCATCTATTTGCTTTAGGAGGATATTCTCTGTTGCTTCCATTATTTTAGGAGACTTATAACAAACCCCTATCAGTAATTTACTATTTTTTTCCCCCTCCCCTTATCTCCACCCACAGAGACTCTACATCTTCATTAGATTCACAGATATCACGCAGGATGGGTTTTAAGGATGATTTTACATATAAACACACACCCCCACCTCGCTTATTTTTACGGTAATTTCTAAACAGACTATAGCCCTGTAAATTAACCGCCCAGTCGTGGCTCTCATCCAGCCAAGTCTCAGATATCCCCACCATGTCATAATTATGTTCCAACAAAATTAATTCTAATTCCGCCATTTTGTTGGTGAGGCTTCTGGCATTAGTACACATGCACTTTATGTATCTCTCTGAACCTCTATTCTTTCTTAAATTATTAACTGCTCTAACCCCACCCCCAATTTCATTATTTGTGCCCAGGTCTCTATCTGCACTGCCTTACCCTCCTATAAAATGAATACCCTCCCCCTAGTCCCTAGTTTAAAGACTCCTCCAACCTTCTAGCCATTTTCTCCCCCAGCACAGCTGCACCCTCCCCATTGAGGTGCAGCCCGTCCCTAGCATAGAACCTGTAGCCAACTGAGAAGTCGGCCCAGTTCTCCAGGAACCCAAACCCCTCCTTCCTACACCAATTCTTGAGCCACTTATTAACCTCCCTAATCCTCCATTGAAGTAGGGGCCATCTGCAGTGACCAGGTAATTGCAACAGGATATCCACAGCTATACACCAAAGCTGGGATTCATTCATTCAGAGGCAGAACTCCTCTAATTTAATATTGGCCTATGGATGATGCTAGCTATGCCATGTTTCATCTCCACAGACAGGTAAAATCATGACAAGCGACAATATCTACCGCCTGGGACCTCCAGGGGGCGAAGATATCCTATAAATTGGGGATCTCATAAAATTATAAAAGACCCAGCACACCCCACAGCCAGTCCCCACATGAGCTCATCAAGGTGAGGTATGTGGGTGTAACCTCAATCTAATAACAATGAGAGTTGGGGTGTCTGTCATTGTTCATTCTGAAAGACATAAGTTCGCTGTGAGAGTGTTCCACTTTCCTAATCGGAGAGCTTCTCTCCATAAAGATAAGAGCCATTCCTAAAACATCAGGTTTAATCATTTTCTTTTGTTAATCTTTTTTATCTTATGTAATTGGATCTACTGTATTGTTTTGTTCCCATTTTGACTCATTTTTGTATATTATTTATAAACACTGCCTATCTTTCTGGATTAAATATATACAATGTGATAGTTCTGTTCCTTTTGCTCTGTAAACCACACCCCTGAAGCCATACGCTGTAACGGGTGTCCAATCGGCCTGTATAAACAATTGGTGGTGGCAGCTAGTGGTTCCTTTTTGTTACTGTACAGTCTGCAATTACCGTACCGGGGTATATATATTCCATGCCCTGGAATCTGAGGTGTATATACTATATGGTCACTATGAGTTCCCCAATAACTGGCCTAGTAGTGAAAGCAGCTGCGGCCTCATCCATCACTCGTCAGTAATTGCATAATTTTCCTGACAGCGCTGGGATCTGCACAACCTCCCCGATGTTATTCTTGACATTATGATATTTGATAAAGGTCCTAAATTCCTCTTTACCAATATAAGTTAAAATTTCATGTAGTTTCCGGCTTTCTCTTATATGAAGCAGGACTGGACTGGAGATACCGGGGTCTCATGTAGGACCGGGGTCACACTTGTGTGTGTGATGCGAGAATCTCGCCCGAGTCTCTCGCATCAACACCCGGCACTGCCGCCGGCACTTGGACCAGAGTGTGCGGCTGCATAGAAATACATGTAGCTGCACGCTCCGGTCCGAGTGGCGGTGGCAGTACCGGGTGTTGATGCAAGTGTCTCATGCGAATTTCTCGCATCACACACCCAAGTGTGACACCGGCTGTAGTGTGATGAAGCGATTCAGGGATTGCAGCTCTATTCGTCCTTACATGACCTTGTACCCCATGTCACTGGATTGTCCACAGAGCCGGAATCTCCTTATCTCTGGGAGGAGACGGACCCAGACGCTTTTTTATATTAAGAGGATTGACTTCATCTTTTCTAGCATATTGCTTTGAAGTTTCCGAATAATTTTCTCCTGCTGTGCCCTAACCACATCTGTTAACTCTTTCACTGCTTCCTAGGCAGTTTTTATTTTTATGACTTCAAATAATGTTTGGTGTAATATTTTTTAGGTTTTCTTTTGTTTATTTTTATTATTCTGTTTATGTTTTATTACTTTTCGGATACACACTTATTTTTAAGGGTTTTTGAAACAGTTTCAAATTCCAATTTCTTACTGCCATATAATTCTGGATATATCCAGCCGCCACTGCAAGGGAATTTAGGAGATTTCTTAAAGAGGACCTTTCTTTATTGAAATATCTTGTAAAAATCTGATTTGCTCATTTGCTTTTGAAATGCTGTATGAGAAACTCTTCTTTAGGCCAGGGTCTTTTTTAGGCCAGGTCACACTTGTGAGAAACTCGCACGAGTCTCTTGCATAGAAATACATGCAGCCGCACACTCCGGTCCTGAGTGCCGGATATTGAGGTGCGAGACTCGTGCAAGTTTCTCGCAAGTGTGACCCCAGCCTTACAGTACAACTCGGCGTTTTTTTCAGGGTCTTCTCTGGGGCATGCACTTTCACCCTTCCCTTCAGGACGCTCCCAGTCCCAGTTCAGCAGCATCTGAGCTTGATGAACTGCTAGATAAGCTGCTAGGTTGTGATTGGAGACATGTGGGAGGGAAAGGTTAAAGCAAACTGCACCAGAAAAGACTATAAAGAAGTTGGACTGCAAATCAGAGATTTCTCACATGGTGCTCTAAGGGTGAGTTTCCACGGTCAGGAAACGCTGCGTGTTTGGCGCTGTGCGCTGGCGCAGCGCCAAACACGCAGTGTCCAGATGTTACAGCATAGTGGAAGGGATTTCAAGAAATCCCGTCTCCACTATGCGTAACAACACGCAGGCGGAAGACCTGCGTATCCGGACATGCTGCGCGTCTTTTCAGACCGCAGCATGTCCTAGCATATTGCGGCGACGCTGCGTCGCCGCAACGGAATTTAATACAGGGCTATGTAGCCCTGCGTTCTTTCCGGAGGTGTTCCGGAGGTGTCCTGAACACCTCCGGAAAGAACGCGCGTCAGAAAGGGGGCGGGGCTTAGACGGAGCAGAGTTTCCGCTCCGTCAAATGCGCTGTGTTTCCTGACAGTGGAAACACAGCCTAAAGCCCCCGTCTCACACAGCGATCTCGCTAGCGAGATCGCTGCTGAGTCACTAGTTTTGTGACGCAGCAGCAATCTCCCCAGCGATATCGCTGTGTGTGACATTCAGCGACGATCAGCCCCCCTGCTGGGTATTGGTGATCGTCACTGAATGTCGTGGACATTTTTTGATCACTGGTCTCCCGCTGACAGGCACACATCGCTGCGTGTGACAGGCGGGAGACCAGCGATCCGCTAGTAACCAAGGTACACAGCGGGTTTCCAGGCACCTGGAAACCCGCTGTGTACCTTGGATATCAGCGCCCTGATGCAGGGAGCTGGTAACCAAGGTAAACAGCGGGTTTCCAGGCACCGCGCAGCGCCTGGAAACCCGATGTACCTTGGTTACCAGCTCCCTGCATCAGGGCGCTAGTATCCAAGGTACACTGCGGGTAACTAAGCGATGTTACCCGCAGTGTCGCTGTGCTGATCGCTGCCCTGAGCTGCCTGTTTGGCATGTAGCGATACACCAGCGATCCTGACAAGTGCATATCGTTGTCGGGATCACTGGTGTATCGCTATGTGAGACCCAGGCCTAAAAGCAAAAAAATGTGTGTATCTTTGCAATGCAGTGACTTAGCAAAAAAATGGAAAAGAGATGGCAAAAACAAGGAAGATAAGGAATTTTTAAAAGGTATTTAACTCTATTTATTTTTATTTTTTTTAGCAAAAGATAGGTTCATCTTAAGGCTCTCAAATGCATTAGATAATGGTAAACCAATAAATTTCATTGGGGTAAGCTGACAGTTTTATGTGTATGGTGGCCTTGTGGAGCCCAGCTGCGTCTGGATTCATAGCTCCCAGAAGGGTGCGCAGAAGGAATTCACCACTAGAGGTCTCAATATACATGCACACACCTTCACCCATCCCTAAGTCCACCAGAGGGAGCTCCGATAGTCATATAAAAGGAGGGTGAAGACAGAAAAGAGAGTTCAGTGAGCTCAGATTTGAGGGACTGCAGTTCAGTCAGTCTGCAGAGCTGAGATTAGAGAGACTGCAGAGCAGTTCAGTTCAGCAAAGTGGAGGCTAGTAAAGTGAAGCTGAATCCATTCCAGTCTAGTCAGAGCTGAGACAAGTGAGTAGTCCGCAAACAGAGCAGACGAGTGGAGTTCGCAGTAAGGGACTCCAGAGCTCAAGTCGAGAGCCAGGAGCGTGCCGATGCTCAGAGAGCGGCGAAGAGGCGGCCCACCAAATGCCAGTGTGTGTAATTGTGTGAGGTCCTGAGTAGGCCGAAGGCGAGTGGAAAGAGAAGTAAAAGGAGGCGGAGGAGCCTTAACGGTTCACCTCAACAAGTATTTACCGGACGCCGGGGTCCGAGCCTATAGGGATCTCCACGACCCATTAGGAGAACACCGGAGTTCTTGGAGGACTACAAGTCCCAGGAGTACCACAGAGCTGATACGTAACCGGGCCAGGAGGACGGAGTCCAGCCGTGCACGGCAAACAGGGACTGTGTGCTTCAAGAAAGGGTCCAACCACAAGGTCAGCCAGGTGCAGGACGGAGACTAAGTTAGGCCCAGCTACATGCAAGCCAGGACTAAAAGGGCAAGGAACAGGAGGCCACACACCTACTCAGTGGGAGACTCTGGATGTGCACCCTTCACCCTACAGTGCTCCGGGATGTGCCTGCAACATCTTCAGTAAAGGTACCAAAGCGACTTGTGTGTGTGTCTACCTTATTACTCCTACTGCCGGGATCCCCTCTGTCCTGCATCCCTACACATCTACCTGTCCTGAAGAACTCAGCCTCACCTGTGGGAGGCTTAACACCTAAAGCTGCACAACACCAACTCTTCAGTGGATCTGCACAGCAGCGCTGGTCACCCTGACCAGGTACCACAGGTGGCGTCACGAATCCCCATACCAACATTCAATTCCCCTGTAAATATCCCACATTAACGGGTGAGCGCCAGAGCTACGGACTGAGCTGTGTTGCCGTGACATCCCCCATAGAAGTCTATAGGCTCAGATCCGAGTTCCCATTGCTCTGGAGGGTGACTCAGCCTCCTTACTTTCCAATGACAGATGTCAGGGGTGCGAAGGATCCAGCCTGTTGAAATCTCAATGGCCGATCATTTTTTTTGGCTGTGAGATAAGCTTCTGCCAAAGAAGCTGTCAGCATATCTCCAATAGAGAGCACAGGAGTGCTTACCCAAGCTGAGTGTTTCTGTGTATGGGGGAATCAGGAGAGACAGCTGTCAGCTGCACAATCATTTGGTCTCCTACTACGTCGTGTAGAGGCCTTTACTGCAGACAGAATTGCCATTGAATTTAATGTAAGCTGAATATATTTTGTGCAGTGATCTCTCCCTAGTGGCGGCTGGAATAGGCTGAAGACACCGGAGCTGAGGAGACCGCAGTTGCAGCGGGGAACGAGAAGAGGTATTTGATTATTTTTTATGTATGGAGCCCATTCTCTATGGAGCCCATTCTGTATGGAGCATTATAAGGGGCCCCATTTTCTACCGAGTATTATATGGGGCCCATTCTGCATGGAACATTATATGGCGTCCATGATTCTGTATGGAGCAATATATGAGGCCCATTATTCTGCATGGAGCATTATATGGGATCCATTATTCTGTATAAAGCAATATATGGGGCTCATTATACTACATGGAGGACTATGTGGTACCCATAATACTATATGGATGACTATACTGTCTGGTCTAAAATGAAAAGTGTGCAGTCACTTTGATTGCAGACTCTTGAATCCCCAGGGCACACACTGTGTGCTGAGAGAATTCGCCAGTATCTGAGCTATTGTAGAATGTACAAAAGATATCACTCTTGTAATGTAAGAAGTCAGTGAAATCTTTGACATTGTACTATACCTATATTTCTTTGCCATATCTGTGCATCATGAATTGTGGTACATGTGTAAGGCGGAAGACCAGGCTGCTGGTACCCGCGTCAAAACGGGTCCGGAACTGTCAAGGCTGCGTCCAGTGTTGCCGGGGGGAAAGAATAGGGGACCGGACAGGTCCCATAACCCAGGGAGAGGGGGCGTGGCTAAGCAGGGGAAAGAGCAGAAAGCGCGGGAAAAAGAGTGCAGTTTCCCGCCGGCACTAAAAGCAGAGGTGGAGGTGCATCACGCTCTGCAGCGTGAGAGACAGCGTGGAGTCGTGCCCTGGCAGAGTTCACGCGTACGCTCTAATAAGACAGTGAGTGTGCAGAGCATCATGCGTCCGGGTAAGGAGAGTGCAGTGTCCTCCTGGATGAGAGGGTGTCGAGTGCAGGACCCTGAGATGCATCCCCCATCACTGATAGACGCTCAGCGGCACATTTGTTGGACGGAGACTCTTTCCGAGCTCCCCACGTTGGTTGCACAGGTTTATGGACTAGGGGGCTCAGTGGGCAGAACCGATGACCTCTAGTCGCCCCCAGAAGCTGGACCAAGATTTATTGAAGTGCATCTGAGGACATCACACCAGCCGTTGCCGGGTCTTGTTGTTCAACTTACATCAGACTGTGTGTGGACGAGGACCAGAGCAAATCACGATAAGTGCCGTTAAATCCACAGACTCTTGCGTTAACCCTTTCTCTTCCATTGTTTACTGTTTGCTGTTTATTAACTCCCTGCAAGGAGACCATTTCCTTCCTACTCTGTTAAAATTAAATAACATCATTATACAGCCTTGTCCTGCAGTCTCTGCATTACTGCATTCCCGCAGCTGCTTACAGTAAACGTGTTAAACGGACCCACTGAGACTCTTTTGCCCAGGGCCCAGGAAAACCTGCAGCCGGCCATGATTAGGTAATGAATTTTGGTTGTGGATAAAGTTTGTCTTTTTTTTTTCTATCACACAGGTGTCCATTATCTGCTAATAGCAGAATATTTTCTTTTGCATATATAAATATTCAGCAGCTGCATAGGCTTTTTAGAGAGTAGATAAGGGTACTCCTCTGTATTAACTAAGCATTTCACTTAAATAGATGTCCTGCTCAAGAGAAAATTCAGCATTCTACACTTATCTACATGTCCTCACACGACTGGCACAAAGCAGCGACAGGGCTGTGAGGACACGATACACAATGCCGGCCTTTAAGTGTTAGCTCCAGGAGAAAGTTCTGTATTAAAGAGTCCAATGCCCCCAGGGCAGCTTAGCTGGCAATGTACATAGATCAAGAAGATGACAATCCAAGTTGGTCTTCCACAATGTGGAGATATTCTGCAGAAATTTTGCGCAGATTCCATGGCTGGCCTATCTACTTTAGTCTGTACTCTCCACCCTGATATCCCAGAACCACAATCCTCTAGTAACCCAGAAATTATCTTGCTCTCCACACGGAGACGCTTCTTCCCTACGACTCTTTGAAGTGCCTATAAATAACTGCAGTCTTATTGACATGGATTACAGAACGGATTATTTCTAAGGAAATCCAAATTTTGTGTAGCTGTGAAAAATTATTTGTAAAGTGTGTGGGAAAGGGGTAATGACAGCCAAGCTTCAACCACTCCAGTGGAGAAAAAGTGTGTGCCCGCCAGTAGTGATTAAATGGAGCAGGGAAATGCGTCTGTTACCTGCTACCAAGCTCACTGGCTTGTGCATCTTCACTGTATAGAGAGAATCACATGATCAATTGACTCGTACGAGAATTGCAATGCAATGCTCAGACTGGCCGTCAGCTCTCCCAACAGGAGCATGACAGCATGTATTTCTATGCAGCTGTCACACCCGGGTGGGGAGAGCCATTGGCTAGTTCGAGCAGTGCGTTGCTATCCTCGTCCGAGTTATGCTGCCGTATGACTCTCCCCTAAAAGACAGGGAACTATGGAAAATGTAAACACTATCATAAACCTTTTCTTTGGTCCTGTTACAATATATTTATATATACAGTATACAGTTAGGTCCATAAATATTTGGACAGAGACAACATTTATCTAATTTTGGTTCTAGACATTACCACAATGAATTTGAAACAAAACAAATCAGATGCAGTTGAAGTTCAGACTTTCAGCTTTCATTTGAGGGTATCCACATTAAAATTGGATGAAGGGTTTAGGAGTTTCAGCTCCTTAACATGTGCCACCCTGTTTTTAAAGGGACCAAAAGTAATTGGACAGATTAAATAATTATAAATAAAATGTTAATTTCTAGTACTTGGTTGAAAACCCTTTGTTAGCAATGACTGCCTGAAGTCTTGAACTCATGGACATCACCAGACACTGTGTTTCCTTCTTTTTGATGCTCTGCCAGGCCTTCACCGCGGTGGTTTTCAGTTGTTGTTTGTTTGTGGGCCTTTCTGTCTGAAGTTTAGTCTTTAACAAGTGAAATGCATGTTCAATTGGGTTGAGATCAGGTGACTGACTTGGCCATTCAAGAATATTCCACTTCTTTGCTTTAATAAACTCCTGGGTTGCTTTGGCTTTATGTTTTGGGTCATTGTCCATCTGTAGTATGAAACGACGACCAATCAGTTTGGCTGCATTTGGCTGGATCTGAGCACACAGTATGGCTCTGAATACCTCAGAATTAATTTGGCTGTTTCTGTCCTGTGTCACATCATCAATAAACACTAGTGACCCAGTGCCACTGGCAGCCATGCATGCCCAAGCCATCACACTGCTTCCGCCATGTTTTACAGATGATGTGGTATGCTTTGGATCATGAGCTGTACCACGCCTTCGCCATACTTTTCTCTTTCCATCATTCTAGTGTCGGAATCAAAATGATAAACCACTCATCCTCCAGTCACCCCAGATTAGACTAGGAGCACGGGTCGACCGAGAATGAATCAGGCGTTACGCTGGTTCAGACTTCAGAACGTGCCCTAAAGAAAATGGTGCTATTAGGCGGCCATCTCCAGTAAGCACTGAACTCTTTATTCACGTACATAAGATTACATACACAGAATATTGGGGTGGAGTAAAGGCGGGATTGAGGAAAAAGAGATAAGCTGAGTCATCCTAATTGGTCCTTAGATCTTCTTCTAAGTCCTCCTTGATATGTTGTCATCCTCAGTTTCGTTTCTTGAAGAAAGATTCTATTGTTCTCGGGTATCATGTCTTCAATTCTCCAAAGGTGGGGGCATTTCAGTAGATCTAGCTCAATTTAGTGTAATACAGTGATAGGACACAAGGTGGAGACAAACACCAGCAGATACTAACATTATCTTATTATTCTTTTAAGGAAAACTTTGTGTTTATAAAATACATATACATACTATGAATATGAAAGTTAAAAGTATAAAATTATATTTTACCTTGACAATCCCCCCTAAACACTAAGTTTTTCCCTTAATTTATGCGGCCTTCGAGACTGTCCATGTGTGGGGACAGGGGTAGTGGATTTCTTCGCTTGGTCATTTTAGAAGCTAGCCCCTTATGGACTGCCCCCAAACAACCAAGTCCCTACCAAACCTGCACATGGAGTTCTCCCACTATCCCTAAACTAAATCTCTTATTTCCATTTGTATTTTGTTATAGGGGGTTTTATCAGGTTTATCCTGCGGAGTATATTTCTCCATATCACCCTTATCAGTGTCATCATATAGCAGGGACACAACTTCCTGATGAAGGAAAGTACCTGAGGAGGCGGCTGCATTGGTCACAGCTTTCCTATACATAGATATCACACAACATAGAATTATCAATCCTAGCACCAAAAGCCCTGTTACCACTAAGCAGGCTTGTTGGAGAAATTCTTTAAGTCCTTCAAGCCATCTTAAGAAGAAAGAGGTATTTACTTCTGCATTGGCTTTTATTTCCTCAGCCAGATTTTTAATCTCTGTAAGGGCCACTATAGTTTTACCATTGACTCCAGAATTCTGAGGAATATAAGTACAACATTTTTCCCCTATCATCCCACAGACTTCATCTTTTTCAACTAGAATCATGTCAATGGCCAGTCTATTTTGAAGAGTCAGTCTTTTGTTTTGGGCCCAGTTTCTCAACTATACCCTGGAAAGCATCTTGACTAAAATCGATATTGATAAATCTTTGCTTGGTGTAGTATATATATTTTATCCAATCTACATTGTAATTGATCTGCACAGTTGGGATGAGAGAACGGAAACCCGCCAGGATCTGATTCTGAGCTTTGTATTCGTCTGGGACCCCCCTAGAACACCTATGGGATCCATATAAACTTTGGGATCCTCAGCATAACCGGTGTGCAGCTGACCCAGACTCCTTCTTTTTCTGGATATCAGTGGAGCTATATTCTCGGATCCAGACTCTTTCTCACGTGTCTTTTAATGACTACCTAGTCTCCGGGCTGCAGGCTGTGACTCCCAGGATCCTGGTTCGGATCTGGAAGAGAACTGAAAACATTATCATATACTTTCTTGAGTCTTTTATACAAATCCCTTACATATGAGCTTAATACATGGTTACTTATTTCCAATGCTTGGGAAAAGAAACATCCTAAACTAAGCACTTTGCCAAATAGTACTTTATACGGAGAAAGTCCAGTTTTCCTACTTGGAGTGTACCTTACTGAGTATAGGGCTAATGGTAAACATTCAGGCCAAGATTTCCCTGTTTCAGCCATGGCCTTTTAGATTTTTAACTTCAATATCCTATTTAGTCCTTTTACTTTTACACCGCTTTGTGGTAATATGGGGTGTGGAAAACTTGTTGAATTCCCAGCGCTGTCAAGACTTCATTCATTATTTCACCTGTGAAATGTGTACCTCTGTCACTTTCGATCACCTCTGGTACTCCATACCTGCACACCACCTCCGCAAGCAGCTTCTTTGCGATTGCCGCAGCCGTAGCCTTGGCAATCGGGAAAGCCTCCGGCCAACCTGAGAATAAATCAAAAACACACCAACACGTACTCCCATGAACCTGATTTTGGCAACTGAATATAATCAATCTGCAGTCTCTGGAAAGAATAGAAGGGCCGAGGGGCATGTTTGGGTGGTGTCTTGACTACCCTTCCCTGATTATGTGTAGCACATACCATGCATCCCTGGATCAAACCTTCTATACAGGTGGAAAAGCCTGGTGCCGCCCAATGCTTCTGCATCACGCTCATCACAGCAGTTTTGGACTGGTGGGTTGGCCCATGTAACATCTGGGCGACCACAGGGTACAACGCTCTTAGAAGGCATCGGCGCATCCCTCTTCCCCATACCCCAGTTGCTGCATTCAGACATGCACCTTCTTTTTCCCACTTTTCTACTTCCTCCTGGCGCACCTGAGCCTGCATCTGGGCTAAGGCATCCTCCGACACAAAGGGATTTTTGGGAGCGCTTACCTGGTGCATCGTTACCCCTTGGAGTGGTCTACTGGCTGCTGTTTTTACTGCTGCATCGGCCATTGCGTTTCCTTTACTCACCTGATCAGTGCATCTGGTATGTGCTTTAACTTTTATGACAGCTACTTCTTTTGGTAATTGTAATGCATCAATTAACTGCTGGACTGCGTCAGCATTTTTAATGGGATGTCCTGCTGCCATCAGGAATCCTCTAGACTTCCAAATTGGACCCAAATCATGAGCTATACCGAATGCTTATCTAGAATCTGTGTAGGTGTTAACAATTCTACCTTCAGCTATCTTACAGGCCTCGGTCAGAGCCTTAAGTTCAGCCTCCTGGGCCGACTGATGTGGGAGCATTGGTTCTGCTTTGATTACTGCATTCAGGGAGACGATGGCATACCTGGTGTGGAAGGCACCTGAGTCATCTTGATAGCGAGTTCTACAAAAGATTTAAAGTCAACATTATGTCTTTCAGTTTCAAACACTGTGGGTAGGCCTGCTGTTTCCTGTGCCATAAGCTGAACATAATCATAAGGAATCTCCTCTCTTGGATCTTCTTTGTACAATACCGTACAATACCTGACCTCCCCCCTAGATCCGAGAGAGGTAACAATGTGGCAGGATTAAGTGTGGTACATCTCTGCAAAGAAACATTTGGAGGCATTAAAAGTGCACATTGCAATCGAAGGTGACGTGCAGCTGAAAGATGTGCCGACTGCACCTGGTTCAGTATGGTATATACATCATGAGGTGTAAGTGCTGTCAGTGGATAATCAAGAACGATATCTGATGATTTGTGGAGCAATAGTCCTACAGCATGTACCGCCCGTACACAGGACGGGGTACCCCTAGCCACTGCATCTAGTCTTTCACTGAAACAGGCCACTGCCTTTGATTGTCACCATGTAACTAAGTCAATACCCCTGCCGCGTGTCCCTGCTGCTAATGGAGATACAGGGTGAATGGTAGTTCATAGTTGGGGGTTCCTAGCGCTGGAGCTGCCACAATCCTGTTTTTGAGAGAAAAATAAAAACCGTCTATACCTTCAGGAGTTAGTTTAAAAAGCACAATGGTGATACAGTCATAGAGAGGCTGCATGAGGATTGATACAGCATGTATCCACTGCCTGCAGTAGAAAATCAGTCTAAGAAATGTCCTAAGAGCGGCAACATTAACAGGAATAGGAAAGTTCTGTACAGCTTCTTTGCGAGCGCTGGTCAGATATCGTTCCCCCCGGTGTAATGCAATGTCCCAAAAAGATAACTGAAGATTTACAAAATTGCAGTTTATCCTTCAACGCTTTACAACCTGCTTGGTACAAAAACAACATAAGTAATATTGTTGCAATACGACACTGTTTCCTGGAGGGGGCACAAATCAGTAAATCATCAACATATTATAAAAATAACATTGGCAAGATCAATAACTGTAAACTAAGCAGCATCCTGAGATATCTGGAACAAAAGTGTATATATATATATATATTAGACACCACTGGAGTTTCCAGATCAGTAGCTGCATTAACTGCCCATAATTTTTGTACCAACCCGTACACAGGGTTAAGTTGAAGGGGGGCTGGAGTTTGCTATGTGGGCACTGATAAGAACTGTCCTTGGACCTGCAGCTGCCTGCTTGCAAAATGATTGTTCGGAGTGGACAGGGAAAACATACAGGATTACATTCTGGACAGCTTCAGTAAGTAATTGTTGGGACCTAGGCATATTAGTAGAAGTATATCGTGATTTCATTGCATATATTGCATATTGACACGGCAACTGTCCTGCTCTGGTTGCTGGGACCTGTCCTATTTCTACCTGACCACACGTTTGTATATATGAATTAGATTCGTCCTGTATCATGGGTCCTCCTTTCTGTGAAATTGTTGCGGCCAGTCCTCCAGCATAGTGGAGTTGATTATTTGCAGCATCTACTATGACCCCAACATGTTGTTTCGTAAAATCCCTGTCCTTATCCTAAAGAGTACATCATGACAGTGGGGTCCAGGAATAACATTGGAATATATTTCCTGAAAATCTTCTCTTTCCTCTGTGTACTAGCAACGTCTAGCGACATGATTTTACAAAGAGTGCTCTGCTTCAGTTCTGGTGTCATAGTGACAGTTCCAACCGGATAATACTCAATACGTGCTTGCAATTGTAACAACACATCACATCCTAAAAGATCACATTGACCCCGTGGTGATATCACCAACCGTGTGTGCACAGTGGTTCCTTGAATTTGCAGGGGAATCTTTTTAGTGACGGGAGCAGGATAGATGGAGAGTTATAAGGAGTCGCTATAACATGGTGGAGAAATCACTTTTCCCAAATGGCCAGTCCTCTTCTGTAATTACTGAATTGTCTGCCCCCGTGTCCACTTGGAACTCAACCTCATGTCCCCCTGGTTGGTTCACCTGTACTGTGCAATTAGGAGTGGGGGGGGGGTTAGGAGACAAGGGGGTTCATGTGCAAGCTACCTCTTTTTGCCTGCACTAAATCATGTTGTGCCCCCTGTGCTATTCTGGCTAGATCCTCTGCTTTAACTGATCTCTAATCCGGTCTACTTACTTTCAGTTTTTCCTTGTCACTTTTTTTTTTTTTTTTTTTTTTTTATGCCATTCATATAAACCTTGCTAGAACTTTCTCACTAGTCTTGTTTTCTTTGACAAAACCCATTTCCACCCAAGTTTTCTTTAGAGTCCAGAAATAATCCTTTGGCTCTTTCCTGAACTCTGTCTTCTAGTGTAACTTCCTTTCTCTGCCTGTCTATTTGCTTCTCACATACTCTGACCTTCTATTCTTACGTACTGTGTCTATTCTAAAAACCTATTCAACAAAATCTGAAAACTGTTGCACTCTTGCTCTGCGTCTCTATGCTGAATGCCTGATGGGAGGGGTAAGTCGGGTCGCTGCGCAGTTTGTTAGTGTGCTCTCCCTCAGCCTTCAGCTTCCTTATCTGTAGAATGACCTTGGTGTACAGCAAAATACCATCTCGCTGCTACCAGCACTTCCTCCCTTATACCTTTGCTTGCTGTCACTGACTCCTGCATTCTTAGATCCGTTCCTACAAATATAATACTTGTATATCTCATTTATCAATCTATTGTATCTAGCTTCATCTGCCAATCATGACAGTTTTTTATTCCCTGGGCGGGTGACACTGAGATAAAATATCCCTTTTCCCCTGAGTCTGGTGCGTTGATCCCTTGAAATCATTCCTATCACAGTTAAATATTTGATAGAAATCGAACTTAAAGACAACCACAGGGGTTGTAGTATTAACCCAGAAGGTGGGCATACTGGCACTACTGGAGATCAGGATATAGCTCAAAAGGATATATATATCAGAAACTTCATAACTGCTGATTAATCTTGTCCTTCTTGCAATGGGAGGCGTGAATCCAGGTGCTCTTGCCCTCGAGCTTCGGGCAGTAGGGGTGGACAGGATCACAGTGTAGGGACCCTCAAATCTGGGCTGGAGACAGTCTCTTCCCATAAATTTTTATATATATATAAGGTCATCAGGCGAGAAATCGTGCACCGTGTCACCTGTAAATTCTGGGAGAGAAGCAGACACTGCAGAGTGGGTGTTAGTTAACTCTTTAGACAAAGCAATCACAAATTTACTACTTTATCATTGGTTTCAAATAATTCCTGGTGCCTAATGTCTTCTGTTTTTAACATACCAGCATGATGGAGTATTGAATGTATGGTGGCCCGAAGGGTGGCCCGTGACTCATTTGGGTTTAGGGGATCATGAACTGGACCTACTGCATGGATGATGATATCAGCGGGAAGGTCCCCTGCATGGGTTGTCAGAGTCTGTCCAGGTGGCAAAGGGTCATGAGTGTATATATGAGCCATGCATTCTGCAGTGACAATGGGACCACCTGCTTGGGCTATTAATAGAGCCAAACCCCCTTTGTTCGAGCAGTTGGAGTTGGCAGGACTAACTATAGCACCAACCTGATGTGTCAGGATATCACCGTACCCTACGGACAATGTCAGTGGATTTCCATTGTGGTCTGTGTAATGCTGTGAATGGCAGGGATACCAGTTTTCAAATACACCGGGAGCTGGGGGCCTGACCGGGGTTTCCGTGAATCTTACAGAGCGACTGTCCTCTCTAAGGATTTGTGAAGGAGAGGAAGGTGCTTTATCTCTGGAGTAGGGGGGGAATAAGCCCTAGGACCAGGGGTTAACAATGGTGGTGGGGGAATGGAGGAGGGAAGAGAAGATACTGGTGCTGCTGGGGATAATGGTAGCTGTTGAGGGACCCACCCCTCTTCTATCTCCTGATCCTCCTCCCCTTCATTGGATCCCGTAATATCATGGCGGCGGCTTCTGATCATTGTTTGAAAAACTGAAGATTCATGCATTGCAGCAATGGCCGGGTTGGGATGTGTGAAAGGGAACAATGGTGTTGCATCTGGTGCCATATTGGGAGCTGTGGCCTGCACAGGTGCGGGCGGGGGCTGGTAGTAGGCCCTGGTTGGTATCAGCAAGGGATATAGGCCTGACTGGGTGTGCTTGGGTGTCTCAAGATGGCCACCGGAGGAAATGGGATGTCGACCATTTCCGGGTGTATCAAGATGGCTGCTGGGTGTGGGAAGATGGCTGCTGGGTGTGGGAAGATGGCTTCTGGGTGTGGGAAGATGGCTTCTGGGTGTGGGAAGATGGCTTCTGGGTGTGGGAAGATCGATGGGCTGGGCATTACACCAGGAGCGACCTGCCCCACAAACACGGCAGGTCTCCGCCCAGGGCGGATTCTGTTCACCACACACATGACAGGTCCAACCTCCCTTTGTTCTGAGATCGGCACCATTATAGGGCGGTGGCCGAGGGCTTGGAGCGGCCATTTTAGTTACATCAACAAGATCATATGCAGAGCATTTTACATATCCGAACAAAGGCTCAGCACTTTCCGAACCTCCTTATTCCATCTACCTCTTTCCAACCCTCAACTTTCAAATCATTTACTACTCTTAAATGTGCTTGGGCTTGATACAGAAGTCCCTTATCACCCAACTTTCCTTTCTTCTATGCTACATAATCCTTCTACACTGAAGGCTGAAATCTGCTCATACTCGGTAAGCTCACTTTCTTAACAGCCTTCTTGCCTCCACGTGATTCCATCAATTCAACCACTCCCAAAGCACCACCCTCTAACTTATGGAGTTTTTCAGATTTAAACAGACGCATCATGATTTAACAGAGTGAAATGATCTGTCGCGACTCAGACCACCGGTGCCACTTGCAGGTCACCACCCGTCAATACAGAGTCCCCGCTCCATGTGTTGACAAGACAAAAAGTCCCTGCTCAATTTGTCCCTTCCCTAACTGTGGGTGATAACTTTACAGCACAGTCCACCGTAACACTCTACACAGTACAGAGTCCCCGCTCCATGCACTGACACTGGGGCTTCTCCTAATGAGACTCCCCGTGTTGGACAAAGAGCCCCTGCTCCATTTGTCACTTCTCAGACGAAGAGTCCCGGCTCCATTCGTCACTGATTAGACTATCATGTGCGTCTTCTACCCCACTCAACACTTCAAGAATCTAAAATTTGTCCCAACTTTATTCTAACAGTCACGGGAGGCAATTATCTACATAAAGGTACAGTGACCGGAGGAGGAGGAACGTGGTGTTTTGACTCAAGCACGTGCAGGCAATGCAACGTCACTCGGTCACACTTGCTGGTTCGTGGCGTGGGATTGCCCTTGGTCTCACCACTCAACCAGTCACCCATCCAGACCCAAAAAGACAATACAGCTTAAGCCCACAATGACTGACACACAGGCAAGTGGGACGCATATAAAATATATGATCCCAACTTACCGTGTTCAACGGAGGCTGCAGTCCTCGCTTCAGTCACCGCGGGCAACACCGCAAAGTCCTCGGGACGGGTCCGGACGGGCGGCAATCCACGGCCCCACGTTATTAGGCGCCAATTGTCGGAATCAAAATGATAAACCACTCATCCTCCAGTCACCCAGATTAGACTAGGAGCACGGGTCGACCGAGAATGAATCAGGCGTTACGCTGGTTCAGACTTCAGAACGTGCCCTAAAGAAAATGGTGCTATTAGGCGGCCATCTCCAGTAAGCACTGAACTCTTTATTCACGTACATAAGATTACATACACAGAATATTGGGGTGGAGTAAAGGCGGGATTGAGGAAAAAGAGATAAGCTGAGTCATCCTAATTGGTCCTTAGATCTTCTTCTAAGTCCTCCTTGATATGTTGTCATCCTCAGTTTCGTTTCTTGAAGAAAGATTCTATTGTTCTCGGGTATCATGTCTTCAATTCTCCAAAGGTGGGGGCATTTCAGTAGATCTAGCTCAATTTAGTGTAATACAGTGATAGGACACAAGGTGGAGACAAACACCAGCAGATACTAACATTATCTTATTATTCTTTTAAGGAAAACTTTGTGTTTATAAAATACATATACATACTATGAATATGAAAGTATAAAAGTATAAAATTATATTTTACCTTGACACTAGTAGAGGTTGATCTTGGTTTCATCTGTCCAAAGAATGTTCTTCCAGAACTGTGCTGGCTTTTTTAGATGTTTTTTAGCAAAGTCCAGCCTAGCCTTTTTATTCTTGATTCTTATGAGTGGCTTGCACCGTGCAGTGAACCCTCTGTATTTAATTTCATGCAGTCTTCTCTTTATGGTAGATTTGGATATTAATACGCCTACCTCCTGGAGAGTGTTGTTCACTTGGTTGGCTGTTGTGAAGGGGTTTCTCTTCACCATGGAGAGTATTCTGCGATCATCCACCACTGTTGTCTTCCGTGGGCGCCCAGGTCTTTTTGCATTGATGAGTTCACCAGTGCTTTCTTTCTTTCTCAGAATGTACCAAACTGTAGATTTTGCCACTCCTAAAGTTGTAGCAATTTCTCGGATGGGTTTTTTCTGTTTTTTGCAGCTTAAGGATAGCTTGTTTCACCTGCATGGAGAGCTCCTTTGACCGCATGTTTCCTTCACAGCTAAACCTTCCAAATGCAAACACCACACCTCAAATCAACACCAGCCCTTTTATCTGCTTAATTGAGAATAATATAATGAAGGGATTGCCCACACCTGTCCATGAAATAGCCTTGGAGTCAATTGTCCAATTACTTTTGGTCCCTTTAAAAACAGGGTGGCACATGTTAAGGAGCTGAAACTCCTAAACCCTTCATCCAATTTTAATGTGGATACCCTCAAATGAAAGCTGAAAGTCTGAACTTCAACTGCATCTGATTTGTTTTGTTTCAAATTCATTGTGGTAATGTCTAGAACCAAAATTAGATAAATGTTGTCTCTGTCCAAATATTTATGGACCTAACTGTATATGTAGCGTAGATGTCTGTTTTGATTATTCAATGGCGCAAATCTTACCAAAAAATATTTTGAACCAAAGTACAACAGTTCTATCATTTGGACAACATTTATGAATGCATGCACCAGAATCACTAATATATCTATAAAATATGAGACCGTACAATCTTACACACTTTACATAAATATTCCCCAACGTGAAATGTCTACAGTATAGATATCACTGCAAGGAAAAAAAAATGTTCTTCTTGGCGTCTGGTAAGATCTCATCTTTAATTTACCAGCCTGTATAAAAAAAAAAGTGGTAGCTAGATTCTAATTAGATATACAGTAGGCCATGTCTATCTCTCCCGACTCCCCCTCAGTGAAGTATGCATGTGTTTTTGATAGGAGCCAGGGTAAACTGCTACCAGACGTATATGGTGGTGACTTATTTCCAAACAAATTCAATAAGCCTGATCTTTCTCTGCCCCAACATCATCTGTCTAGAAAGCCCCATACACATTAGATGGTCAGTATTTCCCCATTAAATTAGTGTTTTTGGACAAATATTAGGTAATAAACATGGGGACCTTTATGATGTAAATACTTTATTGCAGTCTACATCACGTGGCAATCAATGGACCCTGTAATAGGGATCCCATGCCAATTATTCATGCGTAGAGTTGAGCAAAATGATTCACAGGACCCTGGTACAGCAGCAACGTTGGTAGTCCAGGGTCGCTGTACCAGACCACTGCAAACTTCCAAATAATTTTGGCATCCCCAGCACTTCTTGGAATTATTAGGCCCAGCTACATCATTATGTTGCAGAGCAACACATGCATGATATCTTGGAGGCCTAGTGGTCAGAAGAGGCACTGAGGATGCCACTGGTAGTGAGAAGTTTGCAGGGCTCATGTCTGGCTGTCTCAGACAACCAATTTGGCTACTGGACCTGGGCACTGAGAATCTTTTTGCTCAACTATACTTTTGGGTCTCCTTTACCCCAACCATCTTGTGTTCATTAGACTTGCATGTATTCTGTACTGCAAAATGCAAGTCTGAGAAATTTGGTCAAGAGACACACTCACAACTGACCAAATCACCAGAGAAAACACTGTACAGACCGTAAAGCAGCAAGAAATGTTTTATCTGTATTAGTCCTGTAAGGTGGCTGCCGGAACCATAGTGGATGGGAAATATGTATCACAGAGGTGCATGTCCTCCGTTTACTAAGAGGAATCAATTGGCTGTGTTAGGTCCAGCTTTAATTGTGAGCATCTGAAGAGTTACGGCTGGTAGACTGCTCTGTTATGTTTAGGTAGCTGAGGAGAAAAAGCAAAAACGGTAATACACCAGAGAGGCTGGAACCTATTGGATTGCAGTAACCTGAACTAACCACACAACTAGAGGTAGCCGTGGAGCGTTCCTACGTTGATCCTAGACGCCTCGTCACAGCCTGAGAGATAACTACACCTAAAGGCAGAAAGATGAAAGCTATCTGCCCCGGAGCAGATCCCCAAAGAAAATAGGAAGAAGACAAGAAGAAGCACGGACACAGACAGAAAATAGAATGAGCAAACGCTGGGGCCCAATCTGTCTAGACAGAAAAGTACAGGAAAGAATTCTGACTGCAATCCAACAAAAAACCCTAAAAAATACCAACTCTTCTGATTGCAAAAACACCTGAGATCACACGATCTCCACCACCTAAATCAGATCTCTGGTGTAACAAAACTAAGCCGCAGCCACTGAAAAAACAGGAAAATGCAAATGAACAAATAACAGTTGCAACAGATAAACTGAGAGGAGCACAGGCCCCAGGAGGGGACCCGGCTGACCTCCACAAAAGTTCAAAAAGCAAGCACAAAAAGAAAAGCAGAAAATATCTTATCTGAAAGCAGCAGATGCATGCAAGACTCCAGCAGACTTCCAAATGAACCAGGAACCACAATTGAGACAAGAACAATTGATCACCGGCAACCATCATGGGAGGGAACCTCCCTTATATCAGTCCAGTCTGTGATCCCAGATTGCCATTCCTCGCTGTAAGGTTCAGTACTGTCTGCAACCACCAGAGTGAGCCTCTGCTCAGAAACCATCTCCAGCACATTCATAACAGTACCCCCCCTTGAGGAGGGGTCACCGAACCCTCACTTGTGCAACCAGGCCGATCAGGATGAGCTCGGTGATAGGCATGGATCAGTCTCCTAGCATGGATGTCCGAAGCAAACACCCAAGAATTGTCCTCCTGACCATAACCTCTCCACTTAACCAAATACTGGAGTTTCTGTCTAGAAAAACGAGAATCCAATATTTTCTCAACCACATACTCCAGATTGCCCTCAACCAAAACAGGGTCAGGAGGCGCAGCCATAGGAGCCACTGGCTCGACAAACCTCTTCAATAAGGACTTGTGGAACACGTTATGGATCTTAAATGTCCCTGGAAGAAGCAAACAGAAGGAAACAGGATTTAGAATCTCCATGATCTTATAAGGTCCAATGAACTTAGGCTTAAACTTTGGAGATGCAACCTTCATAGGGATATTTCTTGAGGACAACCAAACCAAGTCCCCCACTTCAAACCGAGGACCATCAGTCCTATGCCGGTTGGCAAACCGTTGGGCCTTCTCCTGAGAGAGAGACAACCTCTCCACTACCTGGTCCCAAATCTGCTGCATACGCTCCACAACAGAGTCAACAACCGGACAGACAGAAGCCTCCGCCTGTCCCGAAGAAAATCGAGGGTGAAACCCAGAATTGCAGAAAAATGGAGACATCAAGGTGCAGAGCTAGCCCTATTATTAAGAGCAAACTCAGCCAAAGGCAAAAAGAGACCAGTCATCTTGATCAGCAGACACAAACATCTCAAATAGTCTCCAAGGTCTGGTTTGTTCTCGGTTTGTCCATTGGTCTGAGGATGAAATGCAGAGGAGAAAGATAATTGAACACCAAGTTTAGAACAAAATGTCCTCCAAAATCTGGAAACAAACTGGACTCCTCTGTCAGACACAATGTTCTCCGGAATGCCATGTAACCGAACCACGTGCTGAAGGAACAAAGGCACCAATTCGGAGGAGGAAGGTAACTTAGGTAATGGCACAAGATGTATCATCTTGGAAAACCTATCACAGATTACCCAGATAACGGTCATTTTCTGAGAAACAGGGAGGTCGGAAATTAAATCCATAGAGATATGGGTCCATAGCCTCTTGGGCACAGGTAATGGCATTAACAAACCACTAGAGCGAGAGCAAGGCTTGGAACGAGAGCAAGTCCCACAGGACTGCACCAATTCCCTGACGTCACGAGACAAAGTAGGCCACAAAAAGGACCGACTCACCAAGTCTCTGGTACCAAAAATCCCGGGATGACCAGCCAACGCGGAACAATGAATCTCAGACATCACACTCTTCTTCCACTGGTCTGGGACAAACAATTTCCCAATAGGGCAGCGCTCAGGTTTATCCTCCTGACACCCTTCCAGAGCCAGTCTCAAATTGGGCGAGATGGCGGAAAGTACTACACCCTCTTTCAAAATAACAGCAGGATCAGATAACTCAGGAGAGTCCGCAAAGAAACTCCTCGAGAGGGCATCTGCCTTAACATTCTTAGTGCCAGGAAAAAAGAAACCACAAAATTAAAACGTTTGAAAAACAAGGCCCACCTGGCCTGACTAGGATTAAGTCGCTTGGCTGATTCGAGATAAACCAGGTTCTTATGGTCTGTGTGGACCACCACCTGATGTTTGGCTCCTTCCAGCCAATGTCTCCACTGTTCAAAGGCCCACTTCATGGTCAATACCTCCCGATTACCCACGTCATAATTACGTTCAGTTGGAGAAAATTTTTGAGAGAAAAAGGCACAAGGGTTACTCTTAGAGGTCTCTGGATCTCTTTGGGACAAAACGGCACCTGCCCCAATTTCAGAGGCATCAACCTCCACCTGAAACGGTAGAGAAACATCAGGCTGCCGTAGAACAGGAGCAGAAGTGAATCTCTGCTTAAGTTCCTGAAACGCAGAAACTGCCTCAGGAGGCCAATTCACCACATCAGAACCCTTTTTGGTCAAATCAGTCAATGGTTTAACAATACCGGAGAAATTACTAATAAATTTACGATAAAAATTGGCAAAACCCAAAAATCTCTGAAGAGCCTTTAATGAAGTAGGTTGGACCCAATCACAGATGGCCTGAACCTTGACCGGGTCCATTTCAACAGATGGAGACAAAATGAATCCCAGAAATGAGACCTTCTGTATGCCAAAAAGACACTTTGATCCCTTCACATACAGTGCATTCTCTCTCAAAATCTGGAACACAGTCCGAACATGTTTCACATGAGAGTCCCAGTCATTGGAAAAAATCAAGATATCATCCAAATAAACAATCAGAAATTTATCCACAAAATCCCTGAAAATATCATTCATGAAGGATTGGAAGACGGAAGGAGCATTAGTGAGCCCAAAGGGCATCACTAGGTACTCATAATGCCCCTCTGGGGTATTAAACGCCGTCTTCCATTCATCCCCGTGCTTAATGCGAATAAGGTTATACGCCCCCCTGAGGTCAAGCTTGGTAAACCAACTAGCACTTTTCACTCTGGAAAACAGGTCAGAAATCAAGGGTAACGGATATTGATACTTCACAGTGATCTTATTCAAGAGACGATAATCAATACACGGCCTCAATGAACCATCCTTTTTGGCCACAAAAAAAAATGGCGCCCAAGGGTGAAGAGGATGGTCTGATATGACCCTTCTCCAATGACTCCTTGATATAAGATCGCATAGCATCGTGTTCAGGTACAGACAAGTTAAAAAGGCGACCTTTAGGAAATTTACCACCAGGCACTAATTCAATAGCGCAATCATAGTTCCTGTGAGGGGGCAAGGATGCAGATTTACTTTCACCAAATACATCCGAAAAATCAGTCAAAAAGTCAGGAACATCCTGAGACTGGGGAGAGGCAGAAAAAACAGGAGTGTCAGTATTAACACATTGGCAGCCCCAACTGGTCACAGACACAGATTTCCAATCCAAAACAGGATTATGAGACTGTAACCAAGGGAAACCTAGTACAATAATGTCAAGCAGATTATGCAGCACCAGAAATTTGCAACTCTCCTGATGATCTGGTTCAACCCTCATTATCACCTGAGTAGAAAACTGGGGTTTATTCTCCGCCAAAGGGGTAGAATCAATGCCCAGTAGGGGAATAGACTTCCGCAGGGGTATCATGGGAAACCCACAAGTTTGGCAAAGTCAAAATCCATCAGGTTAATCGTCTTGAATCAACAAAATCCTGAGCAGAAAATGTGGACAGGGAGCAAATCAGGGTAATGTCAGGGACACCGCACTGCACTGAGCCAGTGCGTGTGTCCTGAGTGAACAAACTGTGACCAAGGATACCTGTATAGTAGAGCCGCAGCAGAGAAGACGTGTGTTACTGAGTAACAGGACCTTCTGCAGCATGTGACTGCCAAGGGCGGAGCCTGCCACACGTCTCTCAGAGGCACCAGTATCAGGTAGAGAATGTTTCAGGCCGAAGGACCTGCAGACACGTGACTGCCTAGGGGCGTGGCCTAAGCTCCAGAGATCTAGGAGGTAAAGGAAAACTCCTAGAAGGGTAACTACGAAATAAAGTTACCAAGGGGCATAGACAGAATGGATGGTCAGGATAGCCAGGTAAACACATAGAGGGCAACGAAGTACAAGCGGAGCAGGCAGAGCGGAGTCAGAACGTAGCCAAGGGTCATACACAGACGGAGCAACGCAGTACAAAAGGGACAGGCAAAACTCGTAACAGGACACAGCCAAATCAGAACCAGGCAGACAAAACGAAGCACAGGCACAACGCACTGGCACAAGCACAGGGTCAGACACACTCAGCCAAAGGTCAGAGTATAAACAACAAAGGCTGGCTTCACAGTGAAGCTATAAAAAGCCTCCCAGGACCCAGAAAGAGGCCAACCAAGTTAACCCCGCGACTACCTGATCCAAGAACCCAGTAAACCATGACAGTACCCCCTTCTTAATGGGGGGCCTCTGGACCCCCAGGTTTCTCAAGATTCCGAGCATGGAATGCCCGAACCAGACGGTCAGCGTGTACTGATCTGGCCGGCACCCAAGACCGGTCCTCTGGACCGTACCCCCTCCAATGCACCAGGTACTGTAAGGACCCCCGAGACCGCCGGGAGTCTACAATATGTTGTACCTCAAATTCCATGTGCCCATCAACCAAGACTGGGGAGGGAACAGCAGCTGGTTCTTCTATTACCGATCCCAAGGGTTTTAGCAAGGATCTGTGGAATACGTTATGGAGTTTCAAAGCGGGGGGAGGCGAAGGCGATACACCACAGGGTTAATTACCTCAATGATCTCATAGGGACCTATGAACTTGGGCCCCAGTTTGGCGGAGGGTAGACGAAGACTTATGTTTCGCGTGGAGAGCCACACCTTGTCCCCACACTGCAACACCTGAGCAGGGTTCCTTTTTTTATCTGCAAAACGCTTATAAGTCTCCTGAGCCCTGAACATATTCAACTGAACTTTTGACCACAGATCCCTGATTCGGTTAACACAGTCCTCAGCTCCTGGACAGCCCGAATCTAAACGTGAGAATTCACCAAAATGAGGGTTCAAACCATAATTAATAAAAAACGGTGACCTACCGGTAGATTGATTGGTACGGTTGTTGAAAGCGAACTCCGCTAACGGTAGGGCATCACACCAGTCACTTTGCAGAGTAGAAACCAAACATCGAAGAATTTGTTCAAGCGACTGGTTGGTGCGCTCCGTCTGCCCGTTACTCTCTGGGTGGTAGCCTGAGGAAAAGGACAAAGATATCCCCAACCTTTTGCAAAAAGCCCGCCAAAACTTGGCCACAAATTGTGCCCCGCTGTCAGATACAATATTCATAGGTACCCCATATAACCGTACAATCTGTGCGAGGAAATGCTTAGCGAGAGTCTCTGCAGTAGGTAGACTTGCCATAGGTACAAAATGCGCTAACTTAGAAAACCTGTCCACAACTACCCAGATAACCGTGTTACCCCGAGAAGAAGGAAGGTTGGTAATGAAGTCCATGGACAAGTGGGTCCATGGCCTTCCTGGAATTGGCAAAGGCACCAATTCCCCGGTCGGCCGGCAATGAGAGCTCTTAGAACGAGCGCATACCCCACACGCAGCGACATGCTTCTTAATATCTGAAGCCATCAAAGGCCACCAACAAACTCTAGCCACTGCCTCTCGTGTGGCAGAAATGCCTGGGTGAGCACTCAGTTTTGAATCATGGAACTCCCGCAGGAGCCTGGTGCGTAACTGCTGAGGAACAAACAATTTGTTTTCGGTTTGGACCTTGGAGCTAAAGATTGAGCCCCCACAATCTCCCGCTCCAATTCCGACGACACTTCAGCTATAACGACATTGGGTTGAAGAATGGGGGACGGCAGGTCAGGGGCGGAAAGCGGCTCAAAACTACGTGATAAAGCATCAGCTTTCACGTTTTTAGACCCTGGGCGAAAAGTTATAGAAAATTGAAATCTGGAAAAAAAAAGTGACCAACGGCTTGCCTAGGAGTCAGTCTTTTAGCAGATTTGATATACTCTAGTTTTTGTGGTCGGTGATGACTGTGATGGGGTGAGCCGCCCCCTCCAAAAAATGCCTCCACTCCTCAAACGCCAATTTGATTGCTAAGAGTTCTCTATTACCAACGTCATAATTTCTCTCAGCCTGAGAAAATTTTTTCGAGAAATAGGCACAAGGTTTGAGGTTAGTCAGAGAAGTAGGTCCCTGTGACAACACTGCCCCCACCCCAACCTCCGAAGCATCAACTTCAACAACAAACGGCTTGGATGAGTCAGGTTGAACCAGAACAGGAGCGGATGTGAAACAATTTTTCAAAGTTAAAAAAGATTGTTTGGCCGACGGGGACCAGTTCCTAACATCTGCCCCTTTACGTGTGAGATCCGTGAGGGGTTTCACAATCTGAGAAAAACCCTTGATAAATCTGCGATAGTAATTTGCGAATCCCAAGAAGCGCTGGAGTCCTCTAAGGTCCCGAGGCTGGACCCACTCCATAATGGCTTGCACCTTCTTGGGATCCATACGAAACCCCTGTGGAGAGATTATGAGACCCAAAAATGATAGCTCCTGAACGAAGAAAGAACATTTCTCCAGCTTAACAAATAAATGATTTTCCCTGAGTCTTTGAAACACAGTTTTAACATGTGATAAGTGTGAATGTCTGTCAGAGGAATATATCAGTATATCATCCAAATAGATCACCACAAAACGGCCAATGAGGTCCGAAAAAACTACATTAATTAAATTTTGAAACACAGCTGGAGCATTGGTGAGACCAAAAGGCATGACGAGATTCTCAAATAACCCCTCAGTAGTAAGAAAAGCAGTTTTCCACTCATCCCCATCACGTACTCTTATCAAATTATAAGCCCCCCTGAGGTCCAATTTTGAAAACCACTTGGCCCCAGAGAGCTGGTTACAGAGATCAGGAATCAGAGGCAGGGGTATGTATTCCTGACTGTGATTTTATTAAGTTCCCGAAAGTCGAGGCAGGGACGTAGACCGCCATCCTTCTTTTTAACAAAGAAGAACCCCGCAGCTACTGGGACACTGAGGGCCTTATATGCCCTTTGCGAAGACTTTCAGCGATGTATTGCTTCATAGCCAGGCGCTCCGGGCCTGACAAATTAAACAGACGGGCCTTGGGCAATTTGGCTCCCGGGACAAGATCAATAGCACAGTCAAATGATCTATGCGGGGCAGAGCCTCAGCCTCACTTTCAGAGAACACGTCCTCAAAGTCTTTCAGGTACTCCGGAATACCCTCCAGACCAACAGAAGACACTGATACAGGTTTTGCAAGTTTCATACAATAAACAGGTTTATGGCAACAGTCGACACATTGGGATCCCCATTTAATAATCTCCCCTGATTCCCAGTCAATCACCGGGTTGTGGCATTGAAGCCATGGCATACCCAGCACTAGCCCTGTGGGCAATTTGTCCATGACAAAACATTCCATGTCTTCCTTGTGGGCAGGGGCGTGCTGGCTTATGAAAAAGGCGGTGGATAGTATAGTCATGAGGGCGCCATGCTCCAACCCATTCTCCGCCCCTTCCCCTGCCTATTCTCTGCCCCAACCAAAGGGGGGGGAATGAAATGACAAAAATTATCAGTAATGTACCCCTTTCTTAACCACCACCCACATCCAGTAGTAATGCACCCCCTTTTAACCCCAACCCAGTAGTAATACACCTTTTTACCGCCACCCCATCCAAAAGTAATGCACCCCCATACACTGACCATATAGTAGAAGATATCAGCATTACATAGGCACTCTTCAGACCTCACAATTTACATGTGCCACACTTATGGAAAAGGAGAAGAGGAGGAGGAGGTGGAAAAGAAGAAGTGGAGGAAGAGGAGGCGGTAATCTCTCCCCACCTTGCACAGTATCTCTCCCCCCCCCTTGCACAGTATCTCCATACAATTATACCTAAAACTAAACTGTTGGTAATATGATATAAAAATGTAAAATGAGCGATAAGATTGAATCAAAGGTTTAAAGTTGGGAATGAACCATAAGATAGAAAGGCAATATTAACGAAACACTGTTCATTTTAATAGAGGTTTATTGGTCGGAAAAACATAAATGAAAGAACCTTAGTTAAATTAAATAAACATAACAGGAAACAGTATTTTATGCTCTCTTCACATTTACTCACAGCCAATGAAATTAATGACTTAGTATAGAAAGAACCAATAACTAAAATTAGAGAGTAAGTAATCGGCTCATTTCAGTGCTTGACTGACACAGCTTATTTATGACAATGTCACTGTCTAAAGTGTTCATCAAATCTAATTCTGTCTGCATCAATAGCAATGTTTCCAAATTGTCGTTGCTCAAGGTGGATCTCAATCTAGATTTCACTATCTTAAGCTTTGAAAAGACTCGTTCACAAGACACTTGAGTCATTGGGATCGTCAAGAGTAGCTTATATACATTGAACAGTTCATTGTACTGACGAGAGTACATGTTATAATCAAGTAATACTTTGAATGCACACTTTAAACAAGAATTGCAAGCCTTCGTGCTGCAATTTTCAAATTTGAAGTCCTCATCCTCTTCTTGAATTGAGTTCTCCCTTTCTTCATCAGCAGTAGGCAAATCACATTCATTGGGACCTTCTCCTTCATACTCTTCGCTTATCGTTTTCTTACACAAACGGGGCCATAGCTCAGAAAATGACTGTAGTTCTTCAATGAGCTTTCCTTTGTCAAGTCCTGGTAGGATCTCTACAATTCTGTCCAGAGCTGTGGGTGGTAAGGTCTCATTATCTTTAAATCGCTTAGGGTCAAACCAGGCTAAATCCAGGTACAACGTTTTATGTTGGAGAAATCTGTTTTCCATTGTACTGATGAGAGTATCTAAAACATGATAAAATATAGATATTCTAAAGCGATCTAAATCATCGAATGCACTTTTACCAATATCTTCATCATTAGCCTTCTCGCCAGGGCGTTTGGGCACTTTTCTTTTCCGAGTTTCTTTCAGCTCTGTTTCGATAACAATATTTTCCAAATTATCATCGTTTTCGGCTCTTACATCTAGCTGTTCTGTCATCACCGATACAAATACAGAAGCAGCTTGTACAGTATTTTCAAACTTGCTACGTAGTTCTTTCAGCTTTATGTGGGAGGTTTCAATGAGTCTCCATGCTTGTACAAAATCAAGATTCTTAGTCTGTAAGTAGTCTGACAAGGGTGTGGTTATTTTAAATATCTGGAGAAACAACATAGCTACCAAAATTGTATCAAAACTTGTGAACTTCTTGAGAAGAGCGTTAGCATCATTTCTTGTTTTAGAATTAAAGTCTGGGGAGATAGATATTTTAAACAACGCCACGACCAATTCTAAATAGACGAGATTGGTAGACATAGACGATCTTTCAGTAGTGTTTCTCCCTTTCAATCCAATTGTCAATCCTTCCAAATATCTTGGTCGTGGCATTACTACGGCTTCGCCATCTGGTCATCCCAATAGCTTCCAGCTTAAAAGCAGGATTTTCGTCAATGAACTTTTGTAGTCTTTTCAGTGACTCCTTCATAAACACTTGAACTTCTTGTAGTATGCTAAAAAATGAGATAGCTGCAATATCACATTGGGCTGTATCAGTGATAACTAAGTTCAGTACATGAGCGTAGCACCAAGTGTGAATGTGGTTTGGGATTAATTGGGATAGTTTTGCAGTCAATCCATTATACTGACCACTCATATTAGACGCTCCATCAAATGCATTAGCAACACAATTATTAATTGGTATGTGAGAGTCTTCTAACACTTGTCTGAGTGACTGAAATAAGTCCTCTCCCGTCGTAGAAACCACACATTTTACTGCTAGCAGCCTTTCTATGACATCAGAACCCTTGACGTAGCGTAGTACGAAAGAACATTGGTCATAACTGGAAACATCTACTGTTGTATCCATAAGAATTGAGAACTGCCCTGCCAATGTCACTTCCTCACATATTTTCCTTAATAATTCTTCTTTTATAAATTGTAATATCTTTGTTATCGTGTTGTTACTTAAGAATGTTACTTGATCTCCTCTTCCAACTGATTTTTTCATTCCTTTATTTTCCTTGTGTGTCCTGTTCATCAGGTGACATTTACTCTTAGAAGTGATAGTATTTAAATGCTTGTCTAGAATCGGATCATATTTTCTTAACATGAGAACAATTTCTAAAAAGTTCCCGTGGTTCACCGAGTCATCGTCCAAGGATGAGCGGATTCTATCTTCCCTCTAAAAGGAAGACCTTGCTTCCCTATAAATTTCAAAACATTTATTACGGTTTCTACCACATGTCTCCTCTCTTTTACTTCTTGTCTTCGTTTGGCCATTTGGTTTCCATACATCAAATCTGGCAAGTTTTTTTTGTCTTTTATTAGCAAAAACAATCAACTGATTCATTGTGAGATTTTGACATTTCATGCTCCTGGACTCTTTGATGGACATGCTTCCAGTCACTGAACCCAGAACAAAATATTGAATTGGAGTTGCTAAATGCAACACAAATGTAACAGAACAGTTTTTTTGTTTTGCAATTATAAGATAACCACTGTCTTGTGAATGTCTGTTTACCACTACTACTTCCTTCCGTTTTAAATACTGATTTTCTGTCTATAAAAGGTAATTCTTTTACATCAGGTTGAACTGGGTGGAATGCTAAGTATAATGGCATATTATGTTCTTGAGGTCTTTTAAAGTAATCCAGGTTTGGTTCTTCTACCATTATTGGCGCATCAATTGAAGTTCCTGGGCTGGAGCGCTGACTGGAATGTACAATTGATGGTTCTGGATCTGGACATAATACAACTTCCGGTTCAATTCTTGTTAATTTGTTGTTTTTCTTCATTGGATAATGGTTCATTATCCTTATTGAAATCCTCCAATGTGGTGGCACGACAGGAGTTTTCATTTTCTAAGTCAGATGGTGACATCGGCGACGAATGTGTTGCCTCACAATCTGTCCGTTTTGATAAGAATGTTGTAATTTTGGTGCATGCTTTAGCTGATTCCTTCAACTGTTTAGTTTTCTTCTCTTTCCTAAACTCATGGCCACTTTTCTCCTTTTTTTATCATCCATTGTTTCAGTGTTAACGTTCTGTAAAACGCGCAGACGAGTGTAAGAATCTTCCTGACACTTCCTGTCAGGGTGGATTTGATTTAAATCAAACTGATTTAAATCACGATTTAAATCAGGGGTCGACAAAGTTGCTCAGAATCTAGGAGCCAGCCCAAAAAGTTACAGGGGGACCAGAAGACGCATTACAGGGGGACCAGAAGGCGCATTACAGCCTGTAATACGCCTTCTGGTCCCCCTGTAATGCCCTTCTGGTCCCCCTGTAGTTTACAGGGGACCAGAAGGCACAGTCACAGGTTTGCAGGAAGTGAGCAAACAAAAATGCATGAACTTGTATGAGCACAAAATATCTGAATCATAAAATAAATACTGCAATGAATATTATTAAGTAAATGAGATGAACTCTCAATGAGTTATTCAATATTATATGGTAGTTGTTACATGCGAAACTCTGTAAACACAATTTCACATTGTCTGATATAATTTATCAAGTCATGTCATGTGGGAGCTTTTCTATAAGCGAACTTGGGACTTAAGGCTGGGTCTCACATAGCGATACACCAGCGATCCCGACAACGATATGCACCTGTCAGGATCGCTGGTGTATCGCTACATGATCGCTGCTGAGCTGCCAAACAGGCAGCTCAGGCAGCGATCTGGGACAGCGACACTGCGGGTAACATCGCTTAGTTACCCGCAGTGTACATTGGATACCAGCGCCCTGATGCAGGGAGCTGGTATCCAAGGTACACAGCGGGTTTCCAAGGCTGCGCGGTGCCTGGAAACCCGCTGTGTACCTTGGATACCAGCTCCCTGCATCAGGGCGCTGGTATCCAAGGTACACAGCGGGTTTCTAGGCACAGCCCCGCGCCTGGAAACCCGCTGTGTACCTTGGATACCAGCGGATCGCTGCCTCCCGCCTGTCACACGCAGCGATGCGTGCCTGTCAGCGGGAGAGCAGCGATCAAAAAATGTCCTGACATTTCAGCAACGATCAGCGATACCCAGCAGGGGGGCTGATCGTCGCTGAATGTCACACCACAGCGATATCGCTGGTGAGATCGCTGCTGCGTCACAAAACTAGTGACTCAGCAGCGATCTCGGTAGCGATATCGCTATGTGAGACGGACCCTTTATTTCAAGTAGCTTACAGCAATCCGTATCTGTTTGTAAGATTGGTAAATTTTTTTTTATTATGTTTAATTTGGTTAAACTGTTGACTATATTCTAACGTAAATACAGATTATAATCCACAATCCAGGCACAATCTACAGGTGCAGACACTGACTGTGTGGGTAAATACAGATTATAATCCACAATCCAGGCACTAACGAGCAGCTGGTGGATCGCGATCCCCAATCAACCTCCATATTAATGCTAATGGTCCAAGTAATTAGATTACCAGGACTGCCAACGACAACTTCCATGTGTGGTATAGACTCCAAAATGGTACCTTCTTCACTGGGGCCACCGGCTCTTGTGAAGGGCATGCACCTCTACAGTATAAACACCTCACAGACCCCACCCATGCACCTCTACAGTATATACACCTCTATATACACCTCACAGCCCCCCCCATGCACCTCTATATACATCACAGCCCCCCATGCACCTCTACAGTATATACACCTCACAGACCGTGTATATACTGTAGAGGTGCATGGGGCCGGGGGCTGTGAGGTGTATACACTGTAGAGGTGCATGATGCACCTCTACAGTGTATACTACACCTCACAGCCTCCATGCACCTCTACAGTATATACACCTCACAGACCCCACCCATGCACTTCTACAGTATTTACATCTCACAGACCCCCCATGATGCACCTCTCTATATACATCTCACAGCCCCCAAGCACCTCTACAGTATATACACTTCAAAGACCCCCACCTCTATAATACACCTGACCTCACACAGACAGCCCTGACTGTGCTTTACAGGGTTCAGCTCCTCAGAGGTGACTCACAGCCTCCTCGCGCTTCCCGCCCTCACACAGAAGTCTCTCCATGGCAACGGGCACAGCGCAGGAGCCCCGCCACTCCCGTCATGTGACCCTCGCCACTGCTCCCGCAGCCTCTTCCCCGCCCGCCCTCTCGCCGTCTCGCGTCACCGCAGGTCCTTGTCCTCCGTCCTGCGGCGGATGGAGCGCCCACCCCGGATCGGATTCGGAGGCGCCGGCGAGGGCGCACCGGGACACGTCCCGGTGTCCCGGTGAGCCAGCACGCCCCTGCTTGTGGGAAGAACCGACCTGCAAAGAAAACCTTTTGGAAGCATAAAGAATCCCTGTTCAGGTAAGAGGGGAAGAGTCGATAGCAACAATTTTAAGGGGTGTCTCCAGCCTGACTGTCCCTATCTTATATTGGGAGACGACACAGGAACTGATCAGATTGAGAGATGAACCACTGTCCACCAATGCTGTTGAGAAAAAACGATAGTTGTCTACCAATAGTTCCACCTTTAATACGACTTTAGAACATGAGGAAAATAGTACCTGAAGGTCTGGGCAGCCTCCTCGACCGCTACCCAGACCTAGTTTTTCCGCCGTCTTAGATGACGGACAGGTGGGACAATCTTTTCTCCAATGTCCGGACTCTCCACAATAGAAAAAAGAGTTGTTTCTCCCGGCAATGTCTTCTCTCCTTGGTGGTGCCAATGTCCATGACCTCAGTAGTCGCTCCAGTCTCTTTGCTGCCAGCAAACAGTGAGGTTTCACACTGCATGATACCCCTGGCGCGTAGCCTGCGGTCCATTCGTACGGCCTGGGTTATGGCATCCTACAAAGTATCAGGTGGAGGATGAAGGGCCAGGGCATCCTGGAGACATTCAGACAGGCCTCTGCGGAATAGCCCTCGAAGGGCGGCATCATTCCAGGAGACCTCCGCTGCCCAACGTCGGAACTCCGAACAGAACCACTCGGCTGAATGTTTACCTGACAAACACTCATTACCATGTCCTCAGCCATACGGACCCTGTCAGGCTCATCATAGATGCGGCCCAGGGCATGAAAAAACATATCAACAGTCATCTGTTATGTTTCGGTAGCTGAGGAGTGCAGGTAAAAAAAAAGGCAATACACCAGAGAAGTTGGAATCTATGAGATTGCAGTACCCTGAGTAACCACCACAACTAGAGGCAGCCGTGGAGCGTTCCTACGTTGGTCCTAGACGCCTCGTCACAGCCTGAGAAACTAACTACACCTAAAGATAGAAAGAGGAAAGCTATCTGCCCCGGAGCAGATCCCCAAAGAACATAGAAAGCCCCCAAACATGTAATGGCGGTTAGACAAGATGAATACTGACACAGACAGAAAATAGTATGAGCAAACGTTGGGGCCCAAACTACCTAAATAGAAAAGGATAGGAAGGGTACTTACTGCAATCCCAAAAAACCCTGAAAAGCACCAACTCTACTAATTTCAAAATCACCTGAGATCACACGACCTCTACCACCTAAATTAGTTCTCTGGTGTAACAAAATCAAAACAGCAGCCACTGAAAAAACTGGAAAAAGCAAAAGTACAAACATCAGTGGCTGAACTAAACTGAGAGGGCAAAAGCCCCGGAGGGGACCCTGAAGGCCCCACAGAAGTGCAGGACAAAATGCAAAAATCAAGCACAAAAAGAAGAAAATGTCTTATCTGTTAGCAGGAGATGCAGACACGACACAGCAGGCTACAAAGGAAACAGAACTCAAGGATTGAGACCAGAACAATTGCTCACCGGCAACCTGATGGGAAGGCGACTCCCTTATATAAGACCAGTCAGTAACACCTGATTCCCACTCCTCACAATCTTCACTGGACAGTCCAGTACCGCTTGTAACCACCAGAGGGAGCCTCTGCTCAGAACTCATTTCAAGTCCATTCACAACAGTACTTCCCCCTTGAGGAGGGGTCACCGAACCCTCACTTGAGCAACCAGGTCGGTCAGGTTGAGTTCTATGATACGCACGGATGAGTCTCCTAGCATGGATGTCCGAAGCAAACACCCAAGAATTGTCTTCCTGACCATAACCTCTCCACTTAACCAAATACTGAGTTTCCGTCTAGAAAAACGAGAATTCAATATTTTCTCAACCACAAACTCCATATTGCCCTCAACCAGAACAGGGTCAGGAGGCAAAGCAGTAGGAACCACTGGCTCAACAAACCTCTTCAACAAGGACTTGTGGAACACGTTATGGATCTTAAATGTCCCTGGAAGAAGCAAACGAAAAGAAACAGGATTAAGAATCTCCATGATCTTATAAGGTCCAATGAACCTAGGCTTAAATTTAGGAGATGCCACTCTCATAGGAATATTTCTTGAGGACAACCAGACCAAGTCCCCCACTTTAAACCGAGGACCATCAGTCCTATGCCGGTTAGCAAACCGCTGGGCCCTCTCCTGAGAGAGGGACAACCTCTCCACTACCTGGTCCCAAATCTGTTGCATACGCTCCACAACAGAGTCAACACCTGGACAGACAGAAGCCTCCGTCTGTCCTGAAGAAAATCGAGGGTGAAACCCAGAATTACAGAAAAATGGAGACATCAAAGTGGCAGAGCTAGCCCTATTATTAAGAGCAAACTCAGCCAAAGGCAAAAAAGAGACCCAGTCATCCTGATCAGCAGACACAAAGCATCTTAGATAAGTCTCCAATGTCTGGTTTGTTCTCTCAGTTTGACCATTGGTCTGAGGATGAAACGCCGAGGAGAAAGACAATTGAACACCAAGTTTAGAACAAAAGGTCCTCCAAAATCTGGAAACAAACTGGACTCCTCTGTCAGACACAATGTTCTCAGGAATGCCGTGTAAACGAACCACGTGCTGAAGGAACAAAGGCACCAATTCAGAGGAGGAAGGCAACTTAGGTAATGGCACAAGATGTATCATCTTGGAAAACCTATCACAAATCACCCAGATGACGGTCATTCTCTGAGAAACAGGGAGTTCGGAAATGAAATCCATAGAGATATGGGTCCATGGTCTCTTGGGCACAGGCAATGGCATCAACAAACCACTAGAGCGAGAGCAAGGCTTGGAGCGAGAGCAAGTCCCGCAGGACTGTACAAATTCCCTGACATCACGAGACAAGGTAGGCCACCAAAAGGACCGACTAACCAAGTCTCTGGTACCAAAAATTCCGGGATGCCCAGCCAACGCGGAACAATGAATCTCAGACATCACACTCTTTTTCCACTGCTCCGGGACAAACAATTTTCCAACAGGGCAGCGCTCGGGCCTATCCTCCTGACACCCCTCCAGAGCAAGTCTCAAATTGGGTGAGATGGCGGAAAGAACTACACCCTCTTTCAAAATAACAGAAGGATCAGATAACTCAGGAGAGTCCGCAAGGAAACTCCTCGAGAGGGCATCCGCCTTAACATTCTTAGTGCCAGGAAGGAAGGAAACCACAAAATTAAAACGTGTGAAAAACAAGGCCCACCTGGCCTGTCTAGGATTGAGTCGCTTGGCAGATTCCAGATAAACCAGATTCTTATGGTCCGTAAGGACCACCACCTGATGTTTGGCTCCCTCCAGCCAATGTCTCCACTCTTCAAAAGCCCACTTCATGGCCAGTAACTCCCGATTACCCACGTCATAATTACGTTCAGTAGGAGAAAATTTTCGAGAGAAAAAGGCACAAGGGTTACTTTTAGAGGTCTCTGGATCTTTTTGGGACAAAACGGCACCTGCCCCAATTTCAGAGGCATCAACCTCCACCTGAAATGGCAGAGAAACATCAGGCTGCCGTAGAACAGGAGCAGAAGTGAATCTCTGCTTAAGTTCCTGAAATGCAGAGACTGCCTCAGGAGGCCAATTCACCACATCAGAACCCTTTCTGGTCAAATCAGTCAATGGTTTAACAATAACCGAGAAATTACCAATAAATTTACGATAAAAATTGGCAAAACCCAAAAATCTTTGAAGAGCCTTTAATGAAGTAGGTTGGACCCAATCACAGATGGCCTGAACCTTGCCCGGGTCCATTTCAATAACAGATGGGGACAAAATGAATCCCAGAAATGAGATCCTCTGTACGCCAAAAAGACACTTTGATCCCTTCACATACAGAGCATTCTCTCTCAAAATCTGGAATACAGTTCGAGCATGTTTCACATGAGAGTCCCAGTCATTAGAAAAAATCAAGATATCATCCAAATAAACAATCAGAAATTTATCCACAAAATCCCTGAAAATGTCATTCATGAAGGACTGGAAGACAGAAGGAGCATTAGTGAGCCCAAAGGGCATCACCAGGTACTCAAAATGCCCCTCAGGGGTATTGAATTCCGTCTTCCATTCATCCCCGTGCTTAATGCGAATAAGGTTATATGCCCCCCTGAGGTCAAGCTTGGTAAACCAAGTAGCGTTTTTCACCCTGGAAAACAGGTCAGAAATCAAAGGTAACGGGTATTGATATTTTACAGTAATATTGTTCAAAAGACGATAATCAATACACGGCCTTAATGAACCATCCTTTTTGGCCACAAAGAAAAAACCGGCACCTAAGGGTGAAGAGGATGGTCTGATATGGCCCTTCTCCAATGATTCCTTGATATAAGACCGCATAGCGTCATGTTCAGGTACAGACAAGTTAAAAAGGTGACCTTTAGGGAATTTACTACCAGGCACTAATTCAATAGCGCAGTCATAGCTCCTATGGGGAGGCAAGGATGCAGATTTACTTTCACTAAAACATAAGAAAAATCAATCAAAAAGTCAGGAACATCCTGAGCCTGGGGGGAGGCAGAAAAAACAGGAGTGTTGGTATTAACACATTGGCAGCCCCAACTGGTTACAGACACAGATTTCCAATCCAAAACAGGATTATGAGACTGCAACCAAGGGAAGCCCAGTACGATAATATCATGCAGATTATACAGAACCAAAAATTTACAGCACTCCTGATGATCAGGTTCAACCCTCATTATCACCTGAGTAGAGAACTGAGGTTTATTCTCAGCCAAAGGGGTAGAATCGATCCCCAGTAGGGGAATAGACTTCTGTAGGGGTATCAAGGGAAACCCACAACGTTTAGCAAAATCATAATCCATCAGGTTAATAGCTGCTCCAGAATCAACGAAAGCCTGAGCAGAAAATGAGGACAGAGAGCATATCAGAGTGACAGTTAATAAAAACTTAGTCTGAACACTACCCAAGACAACTGAGCGTGCAAAACGTCTTCCCCGCTTAGGGCAGACTGAAATAGCATGAGAGGCATCACCACAGTAGAAACATAACCCATTGCGCTTTCGAAACTCATGACGCTGTGCCCCAGACACCACTCTATCACACTTCATGGGTTCAGAAGCAGGTTCACAAGGCAACACCATTCCACGCATACTTCTCCGCTCACGCAAACGTCTGTCAATTTGAATCGCTAATGACATAGAATCATTGAGACCAGAGGGGACAGAGAATCCCACCATAACATCCTTTACATTATCTGACAGACCCTTCCGAAAAAGGGCCGCCAAAGCGTCATCATTCCACTTGGTCAGGACTGCCCACCTACGGAATCTCTGACAGTATAACTCAGCGTCATCAAGACCCTGATTTAATGCCAACAAGGCTTTTTCAGCTTGATCAGTGACATTAGGCTCATCGTACAATAACCCCAAAGCCTGAAAAAATGCATCAACATCACTCAAAACAGGATCCCCAGGTGTCAGGGAAAAAGCCCAATCCTGAGGATCGCCGCGCAGGAGAGAGATGACAATTTGAACCTGCTGCGCTGCGTTCCCTGAGGACTTAGATTTTAAGGCAAAAAACAATTTACAATTATTTTTGAAATTCTGAAACTTAGCTCGATCCCCTAAAAACAAATCTGGCATGGGAATCCTAGGTTCCACAACAGGCAACCTAGCAAGATAGGCAGCAATACTCCGAACCTCAGTGGCAAGCTGATCCACACGGCCAGACAACTGTGCAAACTCCATTGAGAGAAAAAAAAAATCCTCCCCAGCACCCAGAGATACAGAGGGAAAAAAATACAACAAACAGAAAAATATCTCTGACATCTCCGACAACCTTTTTTCTTTCACAATTTTTTTTTTCCCTTCTGTGAGTACCATACAATTTTCAATTTTTGGGCCGGTGATAGTGTTATGTTTCGGTAGCTGAGGAGTGCAGGTAAAAAAAAAGGCAATACACCAGAGAAGTTGGAATCTATGAGATTGCAGTACCCTGACTAACCACCACAACTAGAGGCAGCCGTGGAGCGTTCCTACGTTGGTCCTAGACGCCTCGTCACAGCCTGAGAAACTAACTACACCTAAAGATAGAAAGAGGAAAGCTATCTGCCCCGGAGCAGATCCCCAAAGAACATAGAAAGCCCCCAAACATGTAATGGCGGTTAGACAAGATGAAATACTGACACAGACAGAAAATAGTATGAGCAAACGTTGGGGCCCAAACTACCTAAATAGAAAAGGATAGGAAGGGTACTTACTGCAATCCCAAAAAACCTTGAAAAGCACCAACTCTACTAATTTCAAAATCACCTGAGATCACACGACCTCTACCACCTAAATTAGTTCTCTGGTGTAACAAAATCAAAACAGCAGCCACTGAAAAAACTGGAAAAAGCAAAAGTACAAACATCAGTGACTGAACTAAACTGAGAGGGCAAAAGCCCCCGGAGGGGACCCTGAAGGCCCCCACAGAAGTGCAGGACAAAATGCAAAAATCAAGCACAAAAACAAAAAGAAGAAAATGTCTTATCTGTTAGCAGGAGATGCAGACACGACACAGCAGGCTACAAAGGAAACAGAACTCAAGGATTGAGACCAGAACAATTGCTCACCGGCAACCCTGATGGGAAGGCGACTCCCTTATATAAGACCAGTCAGTAACAACTGATTCCCACTCCTCACAATCTTCACTGGACAGTCCAGTACCGCTTGTAACCACCAGAGGGAGCCTCTGCTCAGAACTCATTTCAAGTCCATTCACAACAGTCATCCTCTCAGGAGCAGAAGGAGAAAGAGAAAAAGCCCAGGCTTGTGGGGCCCCCCGAAGTAGGAACATAATGACCCCCCCCCTCTGGAACTCATCCCCAGAAGAGAGAGGCCTCAGGGAGAAAAAAAAGTTTACACCCCTCCCTGAAGGCTCTGAACTCATTTTTATCCCCTGAGAAGTAGTCGGGCAGTTTAACTGGAGATTCAGGAGATACCAATGACACATCCTTACCACCTGTACCCAGAGACCTCGCAGCGACAGCCCCCTGTACGGTATCTATCAGCTGCTGCTGGGTCTGAGCCATCATGCGCTGCTCAACATTCAACTCCTGGAACCTTTGAGTCAGATGTTTCACCTGACCTGCTAACACCTGCATGGGATCCATGGGAATAACACTCCTAAATCTCCCCTCAGAAAAAAAAAATGTAACGGTCGTTTATAATGTCAGGGACACCGCACTGCACTTGCTCACTGAGCCAGTGCGTGTGTCCTGAGTGAACAAACTGTGACCAAGGATATCTGTATAGTAGAGCCGCAGCAGAGAAGACGTGTGTTACTGAGTAACAGGACCTTCCGCAGCATGTGACTGCCAAGGGGGGGAGCCGGCCACACGTCTCTCAGAGGCAGCAGTATCAGGTAGAGAATGTTTCAGGCCGAAGGACCTGCAGGCACGTGACTGCCTAGGGGCGTGGCCTAAGCTCCAGAGATCTAGGAGGTAAAGGAAAACTCCTAGAAGGGTAACTACGAAATAAAGTTACCAAGGGGCATAGACAGAATGGATGGTCAGGATAGCCAGGTCATACACATAGAGGGCAACGAAGTACAAGAGGAGCAGGCAGAGCGGAGTCAGAACGTAGCCAAGGGTCATACACAGACGGAGCAACGCAGTACAAAAGGGACAGGCAAAACTCGTAACAGGGACACAGCCAAATCAGAACCAGGCAGACAAAACGAAGCACAGGCACAACGCACTGGCACAAGCACAGGGTCAGACACACTCAGCCAAAGGTCAGAGTATAAACAACAAAGGCTGGCTTCACAGTGAGGCTATAAAAAGCCTCCCAGGACCCAGAAAGAGGCCAACCAAGTTAACCCCGCGACTACCTGATCCAAGAACCCAGTAAACCATGACAGGTAACAGTCAACAGAAATTTAGTCTGAACACTACCCAAGACAACTGAGCGTGCAAAACGTCTTCCCCGCTTAGGGCAGACGGAAAGAGCATGAGAGGCGTCACCACAGTAGAAACATATGTCTCGACCACGCACCACAATTGTGGGTTTCCAGGGCAATGGGGTACTCAGAGCCGAGCCCGTAGAAGTCTATGGGGTTGTCACAGGTAGCGGTGGCTCGGTCTGTGGCCCTGGCGGTCAGGCGTATGTTGGGGGGTATATTTACAGGGGATATATATACAGTTCGTGACGCCACCTGTAGTCTTCTGGTAATTTGTACCAGCGCTGCTGTTGAGCTCTGAGGGGATGGTGAGGCAGCTAGATGTCGGGTCCCCTACAGGTGGGACTCTTCCCTCAGGTCGATAGTTATGATGGGGTAGTGCAGGGATGCAATCAAATAACACAGTCTCACACATCAGCGTCTTTCCATACCTTTTTACTTGCAAGATGGTTAGGCAGGTCCCAGGGAGGCCGATCCAATGGAGGATGTGTTTTGAGGTAGCAGCTGGACAAGTTAGGGGCCTCCTTTACTTTCACAAAGATGAGTCCAACCAGCATAAAGCGTAGTTCCCTCTATAAACTCCAGCTATCTCCAAGCTGTACTGCCCGGTCAGTTTTGTGGTCGGAGCCTTCCTGTGAGAGAGCTGAGTTCCTATTCTTGCTGATCAGGCTCAAGGTTCTCACTCCCCCTGACCCCAGTTACGTACCGACACTCCAGGGGCTGCTTGCTGTTACCTAAGGTCCAGTAAGCCTCTGGTTTTTCTACCACCATGCGTGAAGCTATAGTGGTGCTTCGGTCCCCAGTGACCGGTGACAATGTGCAGGACTTCTCCAATCCTATAGCACTCAAAATTCCTACCACTGTGCCTTTCGCCTTGTCCGCGCTTGTAGCATAAGCATTTCTCACTTCAAAGGTTATATAGTTGAATCTCTTTCTTAACTTCCTTCTTGAGCTTATTGCCAGAATCTCAGTAATCCTCTAGGCAGGAGCACGTCTCTGAACCTTCACTGTCCTTGGGACAGGAGACTGAAGTATCTGCAAATCACTCCTTTCTCTCAATAGGTGTCTCAGTCTGTCTGACAGTCGGGCACAATTCTGACCAGACTAAGGTGATCTTGCTTCCCTCTACTGGCCTCCACTTCACTGAACTGCACACAGACCCAGGCTGGACTACTTCCTCCCTCCACGTCCAGGCTAGACTGCTGACTGCACTGAATCACTGCACTGAATGACACTGAATGACTGAATGACCCTGAACACTCCCTAACGAATGGCTAAATACCCTAAGGGCGTGTCTAAGTGCATGTTGAAATGAATGTTCATTGAGCATTGAACTGCTATCTCTCCACACATCCTCCAGGGTACTGCGTGTGCCTTCACACCAGGGCTACACATTCCCCCATGGTAAAAGACAGCACTCCCGGGCTGTGAAATACAAAAGAGACAATTTTTGTTTATGCATTAAACATTAACATTAACTTCTTCCCATCCGGGAGGTAAGGATTTCTTGAACGTTGCAAACAAAACATTAAATATAGAAAAATACAAAATATTAAATAGACATGTTCATATAATAAACGGCAAGATTCTTGTGAAGGACCCGCACCAAACCTTCAACGTGGGTCCTGGGTGGGCTGCAGGACATATGAATGCAGACCTCACTCAGTGCCACACCACACGGGTTTTATCATTCAGAGGTAGTTGTGGTGGTTTTATGTAAAACCAATATTGTGCACCTAAGCGCAACTATTTACAGGATAAGTTCTGGGCTGGCACAGTCCTCAGCCTCTGAGTCCATTATAAGACACCATAAGGGAAAGACACATATATAAATACATTTCTAATATGCATTAAATTTTCAACTTTTTACTTTGGTACCCAGCCGGGCATTCTACTCATTATAGAAAAACTATGTAAACATTATGCATAACCATAAAGTGCAAAACTGCAATTATTCCTTTTTCAAAAACTTTCTACATTTTCTTTGTTGCGGTAAACCCTGTCTGGGTCCTACCGTTCTTCACATTTCTTTGTTAACTTCGGTTACACTTTCCATCCGGGGGCTGGAACAATGCGATGGTCCCTAGATCCCATGACTAACAAGTCGTGACCTGCTATCAGAGTCTGGGTCGCCACAGTTCTCGTACGAACCTCTAGGGGCGCAACGGGTGCTTTCGCTTTATGAGACGCTGCTTGCGTTACTGTAATGGCCACTTGCTCTCGTGATGCAGAAATAGTCGCTGTGCGCGTCGTCGTGTAGACCGCTGATTGCGATGTGGAATGAGTCGCAGGTTGCGATGTAGTAGGAGAAGTTAACGAAGAGTATACAGGCGGTGCTTCCATTTGCGAGGAGCCTGCAGGGGGCGTTGCTGGGGCACGGTCTGATGCAGCGGGAGATTGTGACTGGGATGCGCTGGCAATGGTGACGTTACCTGCGTCAGGGACGGGGTCACGGACGATTGTGACATTAACCCCTCTCTGACATTAGACGTACTATCCCGTCCATAAAACCCGTGCCATTCTGACCATGGACGGGATAGTACGTCATAGGCGATTAGCTGCGCTCCCTCCGGGAGCGCAGCTAATCGCCGCCGGGTGTCAGCTGATTATCACAGCTGACACCCGTGACTGTGTGTCAGGAGCGGTCACGGACCGCTCCCGGCACATTAACCCCTTGCACACCGCGATCAAACATGATCGCGGTGTACTGGGGGCACAGGGGAGGATCGCGCAGGGTGGGGGCTCCCTGCGCGCCCCCCTGAGACCCTCAGACCAGCGCGATGTGATCGCGCTGCTCTGAGGGCTTCCTCCCTCCCAGGACCCGGATCCAAGATGGCGCTGGGGTCCTGGAGGGAGGCGGCTTCCTCAGTGCCTGCCGAGAGCAGGCATGAGGAAGCGTCCTGCACTGCCTGTCACATCGCTGGTGTGACAGAGTGCTGTGCACACTGTCACACCAGCGATCTGATGAAATACAGTGATGTCCCACCCTGGGACAAAGTAAAAAAGTAAAAAAAAGTAAAAATAAACATGTGTAAAAAAAAATCCAAAATAAAAAAAAAAAAAAAAATATTCCCCAATAAATTCATTACTTATTGTAAATAAAAAAAATAAAACAATAAAAGTACACATATATGGTATCGCCGCGTCCGTAACGACCCCCCCTATAAAAATGTCCCACTAGTTAACCCCTTTTGTGAACCCCTTAAAAAATAAAAAATAAAAACGAAGCAAAAAATCAGTGCTTTATCATCATACCGCTGAACAAAAAGTGGAATAACACGCGATCAAAAAGACGGATATAAATAAACATGGTACCGCTGAAAACGTCATCTTGTCCCGCAAAAAACGAGCCATCACACAGCATCATCAGCAAAAAAATAAAAAAGTTATAGCTCGCAGAATAAAGCGATGCAAAAATAATTATTTTTTATATAAAATTGTTTTTATTCTATAAAAGCGCCAAAACATAAAAAAATTATATAAATGAGGTATCGCCATAATCGTACTGACCCGAAGAATAAAACTGCTTTATCGATTTTACCACACGCGGAACAATAAAAACGCCTCACCCAAAAGAAATTCATGAATTGCTGATTTTTGTTCATTCTAACCTCCCAAAAATCGAAATAAAAAGCGATCAAAAAATGTCACGTGCTCAAAAATGGTACCAATAAAAGCGTCACCTCGTCCCGCAAAAATTAAGACCTCACATGACATTGTGGGCCAAAATATGAAAAAATTATAGCTCTCAAAATGTGGCGATGCAAAAAACTACTTTTTGCAATAAAAAGCGTCTTTTAGCGTGACAGCTGCCAATCATAAAAACCGCTATAAATAATAAATCAAACCCCCCTTTATCACCCCCTTAGTTAGGGAAAAATAATAAAATAAAAAAAATGTATTTATTTCCATTTTCCCATTAGGGTTAGGGTTAGGGTTTCGGCTAAAGTTAGGGTTAGGGTTGGCGCTAAAGTTAGGATTAGGGTTAGAGTTTGGATTAGGGTTAGGGTTGGGATTAGGGTTGGGACTAGGGTAAGGGTGTGTTGGGGTTAGGGTTGGAGTTAGAATTGGGGGGTTTCCGCTGTTTAGGCACATCAGGGGCTCTCCAAATGTGACATGGCGTCTGATCTCCATTCCAGCCAATTCTGCTTTGAAAAAGTCAAACGGTGTTCCTTCACTTCTGAGCTCTGCCATGCGTCCAAACAGTAGTTTATCCCCACATATGGGGTATCAGCGTACTCTGGACCCCAAGAGTTATTGTGAAATTTGTCCTATTTCTTCTGTTACCCTTGGGAAATAAAAAACTGGGGGCGAAAATATTATTTTTGTAAAAAAAATAAGATTTTTTTGTTTTTACGGCTGTACATTATAAACTTCTGTGAAGCACTTGGGGCTTCATAGCGCTCACCACACATCTAAATAAGTTCCTTGTGGGGTCTATTTTCCAAAATGGGGTCACTTGTTGGGGATTTCCACTGTTTAGGCGCATCAGGGGCTCTCCAAATGCGACATGACGCCCCCAGACCATTCCATCAAAGTCTGCAATCCAAAACGTCACTACTTCCCTTTCCGAGCCCTGACATGCGCCCATACAGTAGTTTTCTCCCACATATTGGGTATCAGCGTACTCAGGACAAATTGGACAACAACTTTTGGGGTCCAATTTCTCCTGTTACCCTTGTGAAAATAAAATATTGGGGGCGAAAAAATCATTTTTGTAAAAAAAAAAAGGATTTTTTATTTTTACGACTGTGCGTTATAAACTTCTGTGAAGCACTTCGGGGTTCAAAGTGCTCACCACACATCTAGGTAAGTTCCTTGTGGGGTCTATTTTCCAAAATGGGGTCACTTGTGGGGGTTTCCACTGTTTAGGCGCATCAGGGGCTCTCCAAATGCGACATGACGCCCCCAGACCATTCCATCAAAGTCTGCAATCCAAAACGTCACTACTTCCCTTTCCGAGCCCTGACATGCGCCCATACAGTAGTTTTCTCCCACATATTGGGTATCCGCGTACTCAGGACAAATTGGACAACAACTTTTGGGGTCCAATTTCTCCTGTTACCCTTGTGAAAATAAAATATTGGGGGCGAAAAAATCATTTTTGTAAAAAAAAAAAGGATTTTTTATTTTTACGGCTGTGCGTTATAAACTTCTGTGAAGCACTTCGGGGTTCAAAGTGCTCACCACACATCTAGATAAGTTCCTTGTGGGGTCTATTTTCCAAAATGGGGTCACTTGTGGGGGGTTTCCACTGTTTAGGCGTATCAGGGGCTCTCCAAATGCGACATGACGCCCCCAGACCATTCCATCAAAGTCTGCAATCCAAAACGTCACTACTTCCCTTCCGAGCCCTGACGTGCACCCATACAGTAGTTTTCTCCTACATATTGGGTATCAGCGTACTCAGGACAAATTGGACAACAACTTTTAGGTTCCAGTTTCTTCTGTTACCCTTGTGAAAATAAAATATTGGGGGCGAAAAAATCATTTTTGTAAAAAAAAAAAGGATTTTTTTATTTTAAGGCTGTACGTTATAAACTTTAGTGAAACACCTGGGGGTTCAAAGTTCTCACCACACATCTAGATAAGTTCCTTGAGGGGTCTAGTTTCCAAATGGTGTCATTTGTGGGGGGTTTCCACTGTTTAGGCAGATCAGGAGCTCTCCAAACACGACATGGCGTCCAGCCAATTCTGCGTTGAAAAAGTGAGACGGCGCTCCTTCCCTTCCAAACTCTGCCATGCACCCAAACAGTGGTATACCCCCACATATGGGGTATCAATGTACTCAGGACAAATTGCACAATAACTTTTGGAGTCTTGTTACCCTTGGAAAAATAAAAATTCGGGTGAAAAGATCATTTTTGTGGAAAAAATATGATTTTTAAATTTTACGGCTCTACGTTATAAACTTGTGTGAAGCACTTGAGGGTTCAAATTGCTCACCAAAGATCTAGATAAGTTCCTTAGGGGGTCTAGTTTCCCAAATGGGGTCATTTGTGGGGGGTTTCCACTGTTTAGGCACATCAGGGGCTCTCCAAATGCAACATGGCATCCAATCTCAATTCCAGCCAATTTTGGTTGGAAAAAGTCAAATGGTGCTCCTTCCCTTCCGAGCTCTGCCGTGCGCCCAAACAGTGGTTCCCCCCCACATATGGGGCATCAGCGTACTCAGGACAAATTGGACAACAACTTATGTGGTCCAATTTCTCCTGATACCCTTGGGAAAATAAAAAATTAGTGACTAAAAGATAATTTTTGTGGGAAAAAAATAGGATTTTTTATTTTCATGCCCGGGCATTATAAACTTGTGTGAAGCACTTGGGGGTTCAAAGTGCTCACCAAAGATCTAGATAAGTTCCTTAGGGGGTCTAGTTTCCAAAATGGTGTCACTTGTGGGGGATTTCCACTGTTTAGGCTCATCTGGGGCACTGCAAACGGAACATGACCCCCATCAACGTCTGCATTCCAAAACGTTACTACTTCCTTTCCAAGCCCTGTCGTGCGCCCAAACAGTTTTCCACCCCCACATATGGGGTATCAGCGTACTCAGGACAAATTGGACAACAACTTTTGGGGTCCAATTTCCTTGGGAAAATTCAAAAATTTAGGACTAAAAAATCATTTTTGTGGAATTTTTTTTTTTTTTTTTTCACACCCAGGCATTATAAACTTTTGTGAAACACTTGGGGGTTCAAAGTGCTCACAACAGATCTAGATAAGTACCTTAGGGGTCTAGTTTCCAAAATGGTGTCACTTGTGGGGGGTTTCCACTGTTTAGGCGCATCAGAGGTTCTCCAAGCGCGACATGGTGTCCAATCTCAACTCCAGCCAATTTTAGTTTGAAAAAGTCAAACGGCGCTACTTCCCTTACGAGCTCTGCCGTGTGCCCAAACAGTGGTTTTCCCCCACATATGGGGTATTGGCGTACTCAGGAGAAATTGCATAACAACCTTATCTGCCCATTTTCTCCTTTTACCCTTGTGAAAATAAAAAAAAAGTTTGTAAAAGATCATTTTTGTGGCTAAAAAGTTAAATGTTCATTTTTTCCTTCCACGTTGCTTTAGTTCCTGTGAAGCACCTGAAGGGTTAATAATCTTCTTGAATGTGGTTTTGAGTACCTTGAGGGGTGCAGTTTTTAGAATGGTGTCACCTTTGGGTATTTTCTGCCATATAGACCCCTCAAAGTGACTTCAAATATGAGGTGGTCCCTAAAAAAAATGGCTTTGTAAATTTTGTTGTAAAAATGAGAAATCGCTGGTCAACTTTTAACCCTTATAACTTCCTAACAAAAAAAAATTTTGATTCCAAAATTGTGCTGATGTAAAGTAGACATGTGGGAAATGTTATTTCTTAACTATTTTGTGTTACATATTTCTCTGTTTTAAGGGAATAAAAATTCAAAGTTTGAAAATTGCTAAATTTTCAAAATTTTCGCCATATTTGCATTTTTTTCAAAAATAAACGCAAGTTATATGGAAGAAATTTTACCACTAACATGAAGTACAATATGTCACGAGAAAACAATCTCAGAATCGCGAAGATCCGTTGAAGCGTTCCAGAGTTATAACCTCATAAAGAGACAGTGGTCAGAATTGTAAAAATTGGCCCGGTCATTAACGTGCAAACCACCCTTGGGGGTGAAGGGGTTAAGGGCATACCATCCCTTCATACCCCAGTGACGTGTATAGGTGACAATGTCTCCATTAATTAGGTCCCTCCCGGGATGGCCTTGCGGTAGGTGGGATTCTACATCACGTCTGCTGACAAAGACCCCTGGGTAGAGGCCCGGTTCTCTGATGAAGCCCCAGCCCTTCCGGAGCTGGAACTCTGTCACACACCCCTGCCGCCGCGGTTCCCTCAGAGTACCTTTTTCTCTACGGACACTTTCCTTGTCCGCGATCAGCTCTGCATGCTGCCGCTGTCGGTTCCGCTGCGCTTCCCGCTCTTCCTCCTGCCGGCGTTGCTGTTTCTCTTCGCGACGCTGCCACTCACGTTCCCACTGGGCGGTGTAGGCGACGTCATCCAGGCGCGCCATCTCGTCCCAGTCCACGTCTGGTAATGACGGACAGGACCCCTCCGGTGTCCCTGCCGGGGATCGATCATCTGCTGCGGCCTCCTGGCCGGGCGGGCGTTCCGGAACTGGCGGTACCTCCTCAACCTCCTTCGCCTCCACCGCTTCACCGGTGGGATCAGGATCGGTACTTTTGGGGATAGCCTCCGGTTGCTCCTTTGCCTTGGGCAGCAGAATTTTCGGTAACTCGAATCGTGGGGGGTCGTCGAGGGGAGAGAACACCGTGTTCCACAGTCGCCACTGCATCAGGTTACGTCGGCGTCTCTCTATCTCCTCAAATCCAGGTTGGTGCTGGACCATCTTTTTCAGTCGTGCATTCTCCTCTTTAATCTCCAGCAATGCTTGCTGCAGGTGCAGGACCACGGATGGTTCTGGTTCTAGTGGCAGCTTGGCTGGGGAACGGGGCCTGCCTTCCTCCGCTTCCCTGCTCGGCTGCACACGTCCTGCTTCCATGATGTTCCAGAACGTTCTCTCATCTTCCCTCAGAGACGTCCGGTCTCTTCCGTGGAGGCGGGGTTTGCGTCTCCTCCTCTTCGCAGGGAAGGTGAAGAGGAGGCGGACCTCCTTTGCTGTAGGGCAGGATCGCATGTTGTAATAGCACTTTGAGAGGGCAGGCATTTTCTTCGCGCCACAGGGGGTACACGCCCACGAAGGTACGCCCACCTACTTCTCCAGCGCCTGAGGGCGCGAATATGGCGACAAAGATGGCGATTTTTGGCGCCAAAAGTGCAAACAGTCCTTTTTCACAAAAACAACTCCATAGGCACACAGGGCTCGCAATTTTGCGAGTTTCGCATCCTGTTCGTGACGCCAATTTGTGTCTCGACCACGCACCACAATTGTGGGTTTCCAGGGCAATGGAGTACTCAGAGCCGAGCCCGTAGAAGTCTATGGGGTTGTCACAGGTAGCGGTGGCTCGGTCTGTGGCCCTGGCGGTCAGGCGTATGTTGGGGGGTATATTTACAGGGGATATATATACAGTTCGTGACGCCACCTGTAGTCTTCTGGTAATTTGTACCAGCGCTGCTGTTGAGCTCTGAGGGGATGGTGAGGCAGCTAGATGTCGGGTCCCCTACAGGTGGGACTCTTCCCTCAGGTCGATAGTTATGATGGGTAGTGCAGGGATGCAATCAAATAACACAGTCTCACACATCAGCGTCTTTCCATACCTTTTTACTTGCAAGATGGTTAGGCAGGTCCCAGGGAGGCCGATCCAATGGAGGATGTGTTTTGAGGTAGCAGCTGGACAAGTTAGGGGCCTCCTTTACTTTCACAAAGATGAGTCCAACCAGCATAAAGCGTAGTTCCCTCTATAAACTCCAGCTATCTCCAAGCTGTACTGCCCGGTCAGTTTTGTGGTCGGAGCCTTCCTGTGAGAGAGCTGAGTTCCTATTCTTGCTGATCAGGCTCAAGGTTCTCACTCCCCCTGACCCCAGTTACGTACCGACACTCCAGGGGCTGCTTGCTGTTACCTAAGTTCCAGTAAGCCTCTGGTTTTTCTACCACCATGCGTGAAGCTATAGTGGTGCTTCGGTCCCCAGTGACCGGTGACAATGTGCAGGACTTCTCCAATCCTATAGCACTCAAAATTCCTACCACTGTGCCTTTCGCCTTGTCCGCGCTTGTAGCATAAGCATTTCTCACTTCAAAGGTTATATAGTTCAATCTCTTTCTTAACTTCCTTCTTGAGCTTATTGCCAGAATCTCAGTAATCCTCTAGGCAGGAGCACGTCTCTGAACCTTCACTGTCCTTGGGACAGGAGACTGAAGTATCTGCAAATCACTCCTTTCTCTCAATAGGTGTCTCAGTCTGTCTGACAGTCGGGCACAATTCTGACCAGACTAAGGTGATCTTGCTTCCCTCTACTGGCCTCCACTTCACTGAACTGCACACAGACCCAGGCTGGACTACTTCCTCCCTCCACGTCCAGGCTAGACTGCTGACTGCACTGAATCACTGCACTGAATGACACTGAATGACTGAATGACCCTGAACACTCCCTAACGAATGGCTAAATACCCTAAGGGCGTGTCTAAGTGCATGTTGAAATGAATGTTCATTGAGCATTGAACTGCTATCTCTCCACACATCCTCCAGGGTACTGCGTGTGCCTTCACACCAGGGCTACACACATAACCCATTGCACTTTCGAAACTCATGACGCTGAGCCCCAGAAGTAACTCCATCACACTGCATGGGCCCAGGAGCTGGCTCACAAGGCAACACCATCTCACGCATACCTCTGCGCTCACGCAAACGTCTGTCAATTTGAATAGCCAATGACATAGAATCATTGAGACCAGAGGGGACAGGGAAACCCACCATAACATCTTTTACATTCTCTGACAGACCCTTCCGAAAAAGGGCTGCCAAAGCATCATCACTCAATTTGGTCAGGACTGCCCACTTTCGGAATTTCTGACAGTACAACTCAGCCTCTTCAAGACCCTGATTTAATGCCAACAAGGTTTTTTCAGCTTGATCAGTGACATTGGGTTCATCATACAATAACTCCAGAGCCAGAAAAAATACATCAATATCATTCAAAACAGGATCCCCAGTTGTCAGGGAAAAAGCCCAATCCTGAGGGTCGCCGCGCAGGAGAGAGATGACAATTTGAACCTGCTGTGCTGCGCTCCCGGAGGACTTAGGTTGTAAGGCAAAAAACAACTTACAGTTATTTTTGAAATTCAGAAATTTAGCCCGATCCTCCAAAAACAAATCTGGCATGGGAATCCTAGGTTCCACAACCGGCAACCCAGCAAGATAGATAGCAATACTCCGAACCTCAGTGGCAAGCTGATCCACATGGCCAGACAACTGTGCAAACTCCATTGAGAGAAAAAAAAATCCTCCTCAGCACCCAGAGAAAAAGAGGGAAAAAATGCAAGAAACAGAAAAAAAAATCTCTGACAACTCTGACAACTTTTTTTTTTTTTCTTTCCACACTATTTTTCCCTTCAGTGAGTACCATATAATTTTCAGTTTGGGCCGGTGATACTGTTATGTTTAGGTAGCTGAGGAGAAAAAGCAAAAACAGTAGTACACCACAGAGGCTGGAACCTATTGGATTGCAGTGACCTGAACTAACCACACAACTAGAGGTAGCCGTGGAGCTTTACTACGTTGATCCTAGATGCCTCATCACAGCCTGAGAGATACCTACACCTAAAGGCAGAAAGATGAAAGCTATCTGCCCCGGAGCAGATCCCCAAAGAAAATAGGAAGCCCCCAAACATGTAATGGCGGTTAGACAAGAAGAAGCACGGACACAGACAGAAAATAGAATGAGCAAACGCTGGGGCCCAATCTGTCTAGACAGAAAAATACAGGAAAGAATTCTGACTGCAATCCAACAAAAAACCCTAAAAAATACCAACTCTTCTGATTGCAAAAACACCTGAGATCACACGATCTCCACCACCTAAATCAGATCTCTGGTGTAATAAAACTAAGCCGCAGCCACTGGAAAAACAGGAAAAAGCAAATGAACAAATAACAGTGGCTTCAGCTAAACTGAGAGGAGCACAGGCCCCTGGAGGGGACCCGGCTGACCTCCACAAAAGTGCAGAAAATTATGCAAAAAGCAAGCACAAAAAGAAAAGCAGAAATATCTTATCTGAAAGCAGCAGATGCATGCAAGACTCCAGCAGACTTCCAAATGAACCAGGAACCACAATTGAGACAAGAACAATTGATCACCGGTGACCATCATGGGAGGGAACCTCCCTTATATCAGTCCAGTCCGTGATCCCAGATTGCCATTCCTCGCTGTAAGGTTCAGTACTGTCTGCAACCACCAGAGGGAGCCTCTGCTCAGAAACCATCTCCAGCACATTCATAATACTGCTCACCATATCTCCACCCCTGGGTGTAGTTCAGAAAATAAAATGGAAGCTGTTTGTTTGACACATAGTCTGTGTGTGGAGGTAAGAAGACCTCCTGTGTGATGTCTCCAGACTGAGCCCGTATGCTGGATGCTATCCAACCTGTGTGTCCTGGAGTATCTCTAAAGTGACTTTGTTGGAACTGTTTACTTTGTTTTGCCTGAACTGAAAGGCTGTTTATTTTCCTTTGCTTGTCGCTGGTTTATGAACCTTTAATAAACCAGCCTGGACATTTAAATGGAGCACAGTTCCTGTGTTACCATACGACGCACCCAAGTGAGTAGCATTCCCACAGTCCCCATAAACCGCCCTGCCACAAATAGTGCCCTGTGGGTGTTCTAAGATGACCCTACTGTCCGTAGATATAAACGGACAAATAATTTCCATCTACGACTAATTATCCCTTTGAGCAGCTGCATGTGAAGAAAACATCTATTCCTGGCTGATAATACAGTAGTGCTAAAGAATTTGTACTGAAGTGGAACTAAATATAGATAATGGAGCAATTATGGTAAATTTCCTTGTTAGAGACATCTGTCCTGTACTAGAGCTGCAGTGCAGAGGAGCTTCCTGCGCTTTAAATCCTGAGGCAGCTGCCAATCTGCCCGCTCACAAGTGTATATATCCCAGAACTGACTTGTCAGATGAAAGTGCGGTTATTCCATGGGAAAAAGAAGAACAACATCCAATCTGGGTGAAAAAGTAGAAAATTCTTTATTTGCCAGATGCAATGTTTCAACCAATACAGTTCTTTATCAAGCATTGGTTGAAACGTTGCATCTGGCAAATAAAGAATTTTCTACTTTTTCACCCGGATTGGATGCTGTTCTTCTTTTTCCCATGGTATGTACTTCTCCATTTTGGGTCAGATGGTATTGGAACGTGCATCCTGATCTCTGATGGTGCTGTCAGCTTTTTGGTTTTGTTGTGGAAGTGCGGTTATGGTCAGACTGTCAGGGAAGCTACACGTGGCTGATGTCTTAGTGGGCAAGGTATTTAGATACAAGTCTAAAGCAGTATTCTTTATTTTTGCCACACATCAAAACCTAGCTATGCATCTGGAGAAGGGTCTGGAACACTCTCCCCATCACAAATCATGAGGACAGACATGTTTTAAATACAGCCATGACTGGATTAGTGGTCGCGCATAGGGTAAAGCCGGCAACGCTGCCTATTGCAGTAATCATGCTTGAAGACAGGAAAATTAGCCTATAATACTATAGCGAAAACCTCAGCACCAAAAAAGAAAGACATACAGTACAGACCAAAAGTTTGGACACACCTTCTCATTCAAAGATTTTTCTGTATTTTCATGACTATGAAAATTGTACATGTACACTGAAGGCATCAAAACTATGAATTAACACATGTGGAATTATATACTTAACAAAAAAGTGTGAAACAACTGAAAATATGTCTTATATTCTAGGTTCTTCAAAGTAGACACCTTTTGCTTTGATTACTGCTTTGCACACTCTTGGCATTCTCTTTATGAGCTTCAAGAGGTAGTCACCGGAAATGGTTTTCACTTCACAGGTGTGCCCTGTCAGGTTTAATAAGTGTGATTTCTTGCCTTATAAATGGGCATGGGACCAACAGTTGTGTTGTGCAGAAGTCTGGTGGATACACAGCTGATAGTCCTACTGAATAGACTGTTAGAATTTGTATTATGGCAAGAAAAAAGCAGCTAAGTAAAGAAAAACGAGTGGCCATCATTACTTTAAGAATTGTAGGTCAGTCAGTCTGAAAAATTGGGGAAACTTTGAAAGTGTCCCCAAGTGCAGTTGCAAAAACCATCAAGCGCTACAAAGAAACTGGCTCATATGAGGACCCCCCAGGAAAGGAAACCAAGAGTCACCTCTGCTTCTAAGGATAAGTTTATCCGAGTCACCAGCCTCAGAAATCGCAGGTTAATAGCAGCTCAGATTAGAGATCAGGTCAATGCCACACAGAGTTCTAGCAGCAGACACATCTCTACAACAACTGTTAAGAGGAGACTTTGTGCAGCAGGCCTTCATGGTAAAATAGCTGCTAGGAAACCACTGCTAAGGACAGGCAACAAGCAGAAGAGACTTGTTTGGGCTAAAGTACACAAGGAATGGACATTAGACCAGTGGAAATCTGTGCTTTGGTCTGATGAGTCCAAATTTGAGATCTTTGGTTCCAACCACCGTGTCTTTGTGCAACACAGAAAAGGTGAATGTATGGACTCTACATGCCTGGTTCCCACCATGAAGCATGGAGGAGGCGGTGTGATGGTGTGGGGGTGCTTTGCTGGTGACATGTGGGGATTAATTCAAATTGAAGGATCTGAACGCATGGCTACACAGCACTTGCAGCGGCATGCTATCATCGGTTTGCGTTAGTTGGACCATATTTATTTTCACAGACAATGACCCCAAACACCCCAGACTGGTAAGGTCTATTTGTCAAGAAGGAGAGGATGGGGTGCTACGCCAGATGACTGGCCTTCACAGTCACCAGACCTGAACCCAATCGAGATGGTTTGGGTGACTGGACGCAGAGTGAAAGCAAGGGCAACAAGTGCTAAGCATCTCTGGGAACTCCTTCAAGATTGTTGGAAGACCATTTCCGGTGACTACCTCTTGAAGCTCATAAAGAGAATGCCAAGAGTGTGCAAAGCAGTCATCAAAGCAAAAGGTGGCTACTTGAAGAACCTAGATATAAGACATATTTCAGTTGTTCACACTTTTTTGTAAGTATATAATTCCACATGTGTAATCATAGTTTTGATGCTTCAGTGTGAATGTACATTTCATATCACGAAATACAGAAAATCTTGAATCAAGGTGTGTCAAACTTTTGTCTGTACTGTAGATAAACTTGCTGTAAACGTGATTTATTTTGATCTGGCACATAATAAACAGATATTGCGCTTTACACAACATCCATATACTGGAAACTTCCATACAGATGACCTGATAAGACCCAGTTTGTGCAAAACGTTTAACATATCTGAGTTCGCTTATATCTTTCTTTTGGTGCTGAGGTTTTCACTAATAGTGATCGTGCATGAGCCGACTGTCATGGGGTTACCACTGCGACAGAAGAGGAGCCAGAAGACCGCAGCATCTGAAGGCTCCTACTGCTGCGCTGAATAGAAGCACTTCACCTTCTTTTTAAACTGTGTAAATTTCTTTAGCAGTGCAGGGGTTAATATGCTCTGTAGAGAGCTCTTGGAGCTAAGGTTCTCAGCTGTGCACTGTTAGCCACTCCTATCCCCTATATAATCTGGGTCCTGACAGACACACATTGTCAGAGCTAGCTTATACTGCATGACTGGGAGGATAGTAGTTGGTGACTATAAAAGTAGGCGTTTAGCTGATTTATCTGTGACAGTTGCTTGGTTTAGTAAGTGTGATAATTCCCTTTCATCTCCTACTTTGGTTTTACCCCATCATCCACTCCCCGATGCATTCTGCTGTTATATATGAGGTTTTATTTTTATGCCTGGTATTTTCCATTTCCCCTGTTCGTGTTACGTTGTTCGTCTGTTGGTGTACTAATATGCACTGCTACTCCCTCTTCCCTGAGTGGGGGAAGGGTACAGACGAAGGGTGGATTCAGGAGATATGGCAAGGTATGTGGCCTCAGCATCTTCACCTTTAAAAGTAACCCTGGGAGCAGGGCGAGCTTGGGCGCCCCCAGCGTTAGGGACAGTAAAGGAGCTCCTGATCCCAGGTCACCTGACAACAGAGTCGTGACACCGACAATTTTCAATTTCATTTAGGAGAATTCCTTTTTTTCCATAATATTACCCCCGTACTTGTAAATTACAAGAGGTGGTCTCAACTGTAGGTCAATAATATACCTGCATCTATTAAAGGGTTTGTCTCATCACAGATCTTGACTCTTCAGGGGGTCATACACTGTTTCTTAATATTGGACAATCATAGCAATCATCCAAGGTGTATAAAGGCACCCCTACTCTATTTTAAGGGAAATAAGGATGGAATTCTTGAAACACAACAACCAATCAATTTGTTTCCTCAGCAGATAAACCAATGGAAGAGTTCTCAGGACAGCATTTTACTCTGCTTTCTCCATTAAAAACACAAACACGCTCATTTGAACCAGCTTATTTGCTAACACCCAGCAAGCGGGACCAACACATATTCAAAAAACGATGGTGTTGTTCCTGTCTCTACCGTTCATTTTTAATACATAGGCATCCACTTCTCAGCCAGCAAACAGGTCCCTAAAGCCAAGATCTCAGGCTCAGGGATGGCACAATTAATTAATGCCCCATGAGGCTCCAAGAGAGTAGAAATGGTTGGGCTGGCCATTCACAAGAGGAATGATAGGGTTGGTACACACGACGTTATATATTCTTGGCATACAGAATAAAGGGTTAGCATGGGAAGTTTGCCATGCATAAAAATTCAGTGAGGAGAGGGGGTACGATGCTCTCATCTCCTCCTTCTGCTTCACTTTATGGCATTAGAATTCACCAAGCGAAGAGCTCGTAGAATGTGCCCAGAAGAAGGCGCAGGAAGAAGAGACAATGCCAGGACTGTGCTCTCTCTAAAAGACTCAGATCAGAGGTCACCGGGTATTGGAAGTTCCTGCCAGGCTCAGTAGTCACAACAAAGTCACTGTCAGCACAGAAACAATCAGATATCAGTAATATGGTGGATCTGGGCACCAGAATGTCTTAACCCTTCTGTAATACTGTCTCTTGGTAAAAGTCCCACTTTACAACAGACCCATATAGAGGAAGGGAAGCCATGGAGAACCTCAATGCTCTAGCAAAGCTGAATTGTTGATTGTGGTTAGCACTGTTTCTTTGTCCTGAGTTCAAATACCACCAAGGACAACATCTGCAAGGAGTTTGTATGTTCTCCCTATGTTTGCGTGGGTTTCCTCCAGGTTCTCCGGATTCCTCCCACACTTCAAAAACATACTGATGGGGAATTTAGGTTGTGCGCCCCAATGGAGACAGTGATGATGATGTCTGTAAAGCGCTTCACAATATGTTAGTGACATAAGCAGCCATAATAATTGCAGTGCACTATTATAGGGGTGTTAGTGAGTGCACCCATCAATTCAGCTTTGCGAGAGCACTCAGATTCTCTATGCCTTCCATATATCTATTAAAACCCCTAAAAAATAACTTTTAATGAAATTCACTTAAAAGTATATGTTAGTATTGTGGTAGATTGGCTCACTCAGCTGTACACAGAGGCAGACACGGGAACACTGTCTCTTTAAGATCTTCACTGGTTTATTATATATGCAGTGTGTGGCCCAGCTATGTAAGGCACACATAAAATCCAGGAGAATGCACAGGAAGGTAACCACAAAAGCTTGTTATCATTCACGTCACTCACACTTTCAGACACACCCACCAGGGGTATAGGAGGTAGTGACACGTAGCAGAGCTCATTCAAGCTTCCTGTCTCAGGACAGTGCAGACCAGTCAGTTTCCTGTCTTAGGACAGTGCAGTTCAGTGCCAGTTCAGTCTGGACTAGGAGAGAGGACTGAATCCTCGCAGAGCTAGCGTAGCTCACCTGACAAGGAAGTGGAGGCTAGTACGGGTGAAGTGAATCATCCTAGCCTAGTCAGAGCTACCCTCAATCAGTACCTCAACAGAAGCTGAAACAAGGAGGAAACTGAGAGCTGCTCAGCGAGCTCTGGAGAAAGCGGACATTTCCATCGAAAGCTACAAGTGCTTATGCAAAGAGCAAAAGCAGGGCGAAGGGCGCAGTGGAGAAGACATAGAGAAGTGCTTCAGGTATTGGATTGCCTGCACTAAATAACCGGACACCGGGGTCCGAAGCGTTGCTAGAGTTTCAAGCATAGTAACAAGATACTCGGAGGCTATCTGGACTACAGGTCGCAGAGAGCAGCCCAAGCGCTGATACGTAACCGGAGACAGGAAAAACAGGAGTCTAGCCTGATCAGCAAATATAGACTTAGTTCTCACCACTTAGAAGTTTCCACCACAAAGTCGGCCGGGCTTGTCAGCTATTGAGAAAGCTGGAGATTGTAGAGTTAACTTCGCTTCATGCAAGTTTGGACTCTGAGATATACGAAGTAAAGGAGGCCTCTAACCTGCTCAGCGGTTACCCAAATGTGCATTCTCCACCCCGACCAGCTCCCCGGGACCTGCTTGAACCATCTACCAGTAAAAGGTATGAAAAGAAGCTGCATTGTGTGTGACTGAATTATTAGCTACACCCTGCATCATCACCATAGACTTCCAGGGACCGGTCTCACCTGTGGGAGACTTACCACCCAGCTGCCCCATAACATCCCCTGTGAAAGTCCTTATAGCAGCGCTGGTCCAATTGACCAGATACCACAGGTGGCGTCACGAACTACCTATCCTTAAAATCCCCTGTAAATATTCCCCATTGCACGACCGCCAGGGCCACGGACCGAGCCACCGCTACCAGTGACAACTCCCATAGATTTCCATGGGCTCGGCTCCGAGTACCCCATAGCCTTGGTATCCACAATTGTGGTGCGTGTCGGAACAAATTTGGCATCACGAACAGGATCCGAAAGCTTGCAATTGTGAGTCCTGTGTGCCTATTGAACTGTTTTGTGAGAAAAGACTGTTTGCTGCATTTGGCGCCAAATACCGCCATTTTGCCGCCATATTCGCGCCCTCAGGCGCTGGTGAAGAAGGGGGGCGTACCTAAAATAACGCGCAGTTCCCTGGACACGCCCCCAACCTGCACCCAAATCTGCATCGCAAGCCGCATTGCAAACTGCATCCCAATCTGCATCGCAATCCGCATAGCGAACTGCATCGCAATCTGCATTGCAATCCGCATCGCAAACTGCATCGCAAACGGCATCGCAAGGTACCGCGGCATCATCAGAGCGCCAGCGAAAAGGTCCTGTCTCCACCGCTGTGCCTGCGACGCTGCAGCCTGTGAAAGAGGTAGGCTCAGATTAACCAAGGGGGCACCAACATGTCGCAACAACCGGCAGACGGAGCGGCCCCAGCCGGTGGCCCCGATAGCCCACCGCTTGGCGTTGTAGTGCAGGATGGAGGTGCGGGCCCCTCACCTGGCCCGGTGGTCCCGCTCATGCCGCTAACCCTCCCATACATGCCTGGAGCGAAGTGGCTTCCCCAGTACAGCGGCGAGCCCGACACCCTGCCAGGGTTTAAAAGGAAAATATGTAGTATTTTGGATATGTACTCAATGACTGAAAAGCAAAAAGCTGCTGTGGTAATAGGACAGTTAACTGGTGCGGCTGAGAGAGAAGTAGAGACTTGGCCCACTGCAGACCAGGAGTCGGTACCTGCGATTCTCTTAAAGCTAAAGGCCATCTTTGAGGACCGCACAGAAACGGATCTCCGGATGGCGTTTTATCAGTGCTTCCAGAGACCGGGTGACAGTATTAGGGACTACGCCTGCCGACTACAAGGGGCCCTGCGAGCTCTTAAACAGGCTAACCCCACAAGTCCCATTGATGAGAGCCAAATGTTGAAAGAGCAATTCGTGCGGGGACTGAGGTCTCCAGAGGAAGGCAGGACTGTAAACTGGTGGTCCTTGGATCATCCAGATGCCACCTTTGATGCCCTAAAGGACATGGCAATAAAAGGACTGCGACCCCTGGAAAAGCCTGAGGTGGCAAATCAGTATCACCCGGGTGAAGCCACTCTTAAGCCAGCAGTACCCACCTTTTCCCCGCAGGTGGCAGAAGCTAAAACGCAGGTGGTGCCCCCTAGTGAGTTGGAATGTCTGCGCTCAGAAGTGCGCCAGCTGACTAAGAACTTGGCCACTGTAATGGATGCCCTGCAACTGCGGAAAGAGGAAGGAGGAAAGATCCTACTAGCCGACTGTCCGGAGGATGTTCCTTGGATGAACCGGAGGAAATGGAGGACGTCGCCTCATCGGAGGAGGACCACGCCACCCCAAGGAGCGACTCCTGAGCAACACCATCCTCGCCGGGAGATCCTCTGCTACCGCTGCAACCAAAAAGGTCATATGGCTCAGCAATGTCCTTTAAACGAGCCGATCCTGGGTCAGAGGGCCAACACCCAGGAGTAGACTCATCAGGCCCCTTAGACTGGAACCGCAGGTTCATGGGTGGACGGCCCTACCTGTCCATAATTCTGGACGGGATTGCAATTCCTGCACTACTGGACACTGGATCTCAGGTGACCATAATACTTGATGTCCTTTACAATAAATTTTGGTCCATGGACAGTCTCCAGCCCCCGAGCCCTGACTTGACAGTGTACGCCACCAATGGTCTCCCTGTTGAAGTAATTGGAGCCAAAAACGTAAACGTAAAAGTGGGCAGGGTGGAGCTGAAGGATCAGGGACTTTTAGTGGTAAAGACTGTAAATGAGGAAAATGGCCTAAATGTGATATTAGGTACTAACATTATCAGTAACTGTCTGGGAGAAGTTGTGTTTTTGCTCCAACAGCTCGCTGAAGTTGCCAAGCCAAAGCAGAAGGGAGTGATTCAGAGGGAGATCCGGGCCCTGATGTGCCAGCAGCAAGCGAAGCTTACAGATGGTGAAATCGGTAATGTACGGGTCACAGACTCGAACCCCATTGTAATACCCCAATGAGTGAAATGTTAATATGGTGTAGAGCAGCCATAGGTCTGAGAGGACAAAACTACCAAGCAGTAGTAGAACCCCATCGCTCAGAACACAGACCTACACTCATGATTGCTAGAGGGGTAGTGGAAGTAATAAATGGGAGAGTACCTGTACGACTTCTCAACTGGGGGACGATGAAGTAAATTTGCCACGTTATGCTACAGTTGCTAAATTACATGCCGTAGATAACAATTCTATCCTCACAACCGAGTCCTTAGCCTCCCGCCAACCAGCGGAGGATAATGATCCGGCAACCCCGGTAGCGGACTGGTGTCAGCAGCTTCATATTGGGACAGACACCATTTCCGTCCACCAAAAACAGGGGGTACTACGGGTGGTACAAGAGTACGCACAAGTATTTAGCAAACACCCACTTGATTTTGGGACAATTAAGGGAGTACAGCATCATATCCCTACAGGCAGTCATCCTCCCATCAAAGAGCGGTACAGACCTATACCTCCAGCCCACTATCAGAAAGCTAAGGAAATGCTGCGTGACATGAAGCAAGCCGGGGTGATAAGGGATAGTTGTAGCCCCTGGGCAGCACCTCTAGTTCTAGTGAAGAAAAAGGATGGTAGCATGCGAATGTGTGTAGATTATAGGCAAGTAAATCGTATAACACATAAAGATGCATACCCATTACCACGCATAGAGGAATCCTTAACTGCTCTGAAAACGGCTAACTACTTTTCTACCCTCGACCTTACTAGTGGGTACTGGCAAGTAGCTGTGGCTGAGGAGGACCGGGAGAAAACTGCTTTCACCACCCCAATGGGACTCTGCGAGTTTGACAGAATGCCGTTTGGCCTCAGCAGTGCCCCAGGAACATTCCAGAGGGTGATGGAGAGCTGTCTGGGACATCTCAACTTCGAAACTGTGCTGCTGTACTTGGACGACGTAATTGTGTACTCTAAGACATATGAAGATCATCTGAAGCACCTGGCGGAGGTATTTGAGTCATTGTCCAAGTTTGGGATGAAACTAAAGCCCTCTAAATGCCACCTGCTCAAACGGAAGGTACAGTACTTGGGACACATTGTCAGTTCCGAAGGAGTAGCGCCGGACCCCGAGAAGGTCACAGCTATTCAGAAATGGCCAGAGCCGAAGAACCTAAAGGAGGTGCGTCAGTTCCTGGGACTAACAGGTTACTACAGGAGGTTTGTAAAAGATTACACTAAGAAAGCGGCGCCTTTGCAGGACCTCCTGGTAGGACAACCTCTTAAGAGCAGAAACCTTCCATTCAATTGGGGAAAAGAACAAGCTGAGGCATTCAAAGAGATGAAAGAGATCCTTACCGGCGATGAAATCTTAGCCTACCCAGATTACAGCCAACCGTTCCTGCTATACACAGATGCCAGTAACGAAGGATTAGGAGCGGTCCTCAGTCAGAAGCAGAACGGCCAAGAAAAGTCATCGCATATGCCAGCAGAAAACTCCGGCCAACTGAGAGGAATCCGGAAAACTATAGCAGCTTCAAACTGGAGTTCCTGGCGCTGGTCTGGGCCATTACCGAAAGATTTAAACATTACCTTGCCTCCAACAAGTTCACGGCGTTTACAGACAACAACCCCTTGACGCATCTGGAAACAGCCAAGCTGGGAGCCATGGAGCAATGTTGGATGGCTCGGTTGTCAAATTATCAGTTTACCATCAAGTACAGAGCGGGCCGTAAAAATGCCAACGCGGACGCCTTGTCCAGAATGCCGCATGAATCCGACACGGAGGAAGAATCAGATGATCTGGAAGAAATCGAGCTACCTGCGTTCCATCGAAATGGGATGGTCCAAGAGCAACGAGTCTACAGAAAGCGGTGTGGTGAGATGTTGAACCCTTTACCCCATCACAGCTGGAAGGAGACTCAAGACAGCGATCCAGTGGTCAGCCGTATCAAGGAGTTGATAAGACAAGAAGGTTCCTCCTTGGAGAAAGACGCACCCATACCAGCAAAGCTCCTGTGGAATGAAAGAAGCCGGTTGTTCATATACCGAGAGAAGTTGTGCAGGAGATACGTCGACCCAAGGACCCATGAGATGGTTTGGCAGATAGTGGTGCCCAGAGCAGACATCCAAATGGTGTTGGAAGCCTACCACGATCAAGCAGGACACTTTGGTTGGAAAAAGCTGGAGACCCTGTTGAGGTGCCGGTTCTACTGGGTAGGGATGCGCAGCTCCATCGAGAAGTGGTGCCGGAACTGTGGACCCTGTGGTCTCAGACGAAAAGACTATCATAGTCAGAGAGCACCCTTGCAGCCTATCCGGATGACTCGTCCTCTGGAGATCGTAGCATTGGATCACGTTAAGTTGTCCCCAAGCAGGTCAGGATATTCGTATGCCCTGACCATGGTGGATCATTACTCCAAATTTCTGGTGGTCGCCCCTGTCAAGGATCTCACAGCAGAGACAGCAGCCAAGGTCTTCCAAGCAAGTTTCTGCAGACCACACGGATATCCAGAGCAGGTACTGACTGATCGAGGTCCAGCCTTTGAAGCTGAACTGTTTCAGGAATTCTGTCAATTGTATGGATGTAAAAAGATCAGAACGACGCCATACCACCCTCAGACCAACGGCCTTTGTGAAAAGATGAATCACATTGTCATGGATTTACTGAAAACTGTACCCCTGGAAGAAAGAAATCGGTGGCCAGACTTGTTACCTGACCTGGTTGACTTGTACAACCACATACCAGTAAGTTCCACCAACTGCACTCCAGCTTACCTTATGAGAGCAAGACCTGGAAGACTGCCAATGGATTTGGAGCTGGGAGTGGTAGAACCAGAGGCTGATGACAGTGCTGAAGATTGGGACACAACTCGACAGGAACAGTACAAGAGAGTACAAGCCTGCGTAGAAGACAGTCTCAACAAAGTAAGAGAAAAGCAGGAGAAGAACTATAACAAAAATGCTCCCGCTAAGCCTTTCATGCCTGGAGAAATGGTGCTCAAAAGGAAAAGAAGAATGCACAAGTTGGATGATCAGTGGGAACAGGAGCCATACATCGTGCAAAATTCCAATTTTGATAACAGAAAGGTCTGTGCCATTAGTAAGGATGGAGGAAAAACGACGGCAACAGTGTCTAGAGATCATTTAAAGTTGTGTCCTTGCCCATTAAAGCTCCGTGAAGAAAACCCTGTTGTCCTTCAGAAAGAAAATGATGAAGCGGTCATACACACGGATTTGGGAGATTTACCTGCGGATTGGCCCAGATTGGGAGACGCTGTAATTATTCCTGTGCTGCAGTTTTATCAACCGCAAGAGGAGTCTCTACAACCAGTCACACCAATTGTGCCAGTTGAGCCAATTCCAGAAGAACCTGTTCCGGCAGACCCTCAACCATTGGGATCCCAAGCAGCGGACCCGCAAGAAGCAGCACCACAAGAAGTGGAATCCCCTGGTGAAGCAGTACCGCCTCGTCCAGTCACTAGCATGCTTGCCAGGTCCCTAGAGAGGTGGAGTCGTGTCTATAGTTTGCCGTTACGCAGAGCAGAAAGGTTAGAGACTACTATACCTGACGCTACCCCACGTAGGTCAGAACGTATTACTAAAGGAAAACTACCTATTCGCTATCAGGAGTAGTCCTAGTAAATTAATAGTTAGCAAGACCCAGACAGGGTTTATTGTCACTGACAAAATGTATAAAGTTTGAAAAAGTTATTAATGTGATTTCTATTTATATGTCTTGAAATGTGTCTTTTCCATGCTCATGGACTGCGTGGCTGTGGACTGTGCCAGCCCAAGAACTTGCTTTGTAAATAGTTGCGCTTCGGTGCATTATCTTGATTTTACATGAAACCACTACTATCTACCTCTGAAGAAAAACCCGTATGGTGGGCCTAGAGTGAGGTCTGCAGTCAGAAGTCCTGCAGCCCACCCAGGACCCACGTGGGAGGTTTTTGGTGCGGGTCCTCCACAAGTATCCTGTATTTTTGAGCATGTCTTGATATTTTGATACTTTTGTAGTTTTCTAATGTACAAATTGTAACGTTCAAGAAGTCTTACCTCCCGGATGGGAAGAGTTAAAATGTTGTTGTTAATGCAAAACAAAATTGTTTTTCTTTTTCTCTTTTACAGCCCGGGAGTGCTGTGTTAAACCAAGGGGGGATGTGTGGCCCAGCTATGTAAGGCACACATAAAATCCAGGAGAATGCACAGGAAGGTAACCACAAAAGCTTGTTATCATTCACGTCACTCACACTTTCAGACACACCCACCAGGGGTATAGGAGGTAGTGACACGTAGCAGAGCTCATTCAAGCTTCCTGTCTCAGGACAGTGCAGACCAGTCAGTTTCCTGTCTTAGGACAGTGCAGTTCAGTGCCAGTTCAGTCTGGACTAGGAGAGAGGACTGAATCCTCGCAGAGCTAGCGTAGCTCACCTGACAAGGAAGTGGAGGCTAGTACGGGTGAAGTGAATCATCCTAGCCTAGTCAGAGCTACCCTCAATCAGTACCTCAACAGAAGCTGAAACAAGGAGGAAACTGAGAGCTGCTCAGCGAGCTCTGGAGAAAGCGGACATTTCCATCGAAAGCTACAAGTGCTTATGCAAAGAGCAAAAGCAGGGCGAAGGGCGCAGTGGAGAAGACATAGAGAAGTGCTTCAGGTATTGGATTGCCTGCACTAAATAACCGGACACCGGGGTCCGAAGCGTTGCTAGAGTTTCAAGCATAGTAACAAGATACTCGGAGGCTATCTGGACTACAGGTCGCAGAGAGCAGCCCAAGCGCTGATACGTAACCGGAGACAGGAAAAACAGGAGTCTAGCCTGATCAGCAAATATAGACTTAGTTCTCACCACTTAGAAGTTTCCACCACAAAGTCGGCCGGGCTTGTCAGCTATTGAGAAAGCTGGAGATTGTAGAGTTAACTTCGCTTCATGCAAGTTTGGACTCTGAGATATACGAAGTAAAGGAGGCCTCTAACCTGCTCAGCGGTTACCCGAATGTGCATTCTCCACCCCGACCAGCTCCCCGGGACCTGCTTGAACCATCTACCAGTAAAAGGTATGAAAAGAAGCTGCATTGTGTGTGACTGAATTATTAGCTACACCCTGCATCATCACCATAGACTTCCAGGGACCGGTCTCACCTGTGGGAGACTTACCACCCAGCTGCCCCATAACATCCCCTGTGAAAGTCCTTATAGCAGCGCTGGTCCAATTGACCAGATACCACAGGTGGCGTCATGAACTACCTATCCTTAAAATCCCCTGTAAATATTCCCCATTGCACGACCGCCAGGGCCACGGACCGAGCCACCGCTACCAGTGACAACTCCCATAGATTTCCATGGGCTCGGCTCCGAGTACCCCATAGCCTTGGTATCCACAATTGTGGTGCGTGTCGGAACAGCAGCATAAACCATGGTGGAGTAAAAAATAAACACAGCCCTTTTGGCAAAAACAGGAAAAACAAAACAAAGTGGTAACACGAAGCATATTCCTTGTGGTAGCGGGGATTCGTCCGCTCAGGGTCAGCAATACACACTTTTCAGGTTAGCACAACCACGAACACTTCTCTGGAGTTAAGCCCCCGTCACACACAGTGATCTCGCTAGGGAGATCACTGCTGAGTCATTAGTTTTGTGACGCAACAGCGATCTCCCCAGCGATATCGCTGTGTGTGACATTCAGCGACGACAAGCCCCCCTGCCGGGTATCGCTGATCGTCGCTGAATGTCCTGGACATTTTTTGATCGTTGGTCTCCTGCTGGCCAGCACGCATCGCTGCGTGTGGCAGGCAGGAGACCAGCGATCAGCTGATAACCAAGGTACACATCGGGTTTCCAGGCACCAGGCAGCGCCTGGAAACCCGATGTGTACCTTGGTTACCAGCTCCAAGCACCAGCGGGCTGGTATCCAACGTACACTGCGGGTAACTAAGCGACGTTACCTGCAGTGTCGCTGTCCTGATCGCTGCCTGAGCTGCCTGTTTGGCAGCTCAGGCAGTGATCATGTAGCGACACACCAGCGATCCTGACAAGTGCATATCATTGTCGGGATCGCTGGTGTGTCGCTATGTGTGACTGGGCCCTTAGCCTCTCCAGACACACTGAACACTGAATGCCCCAGAAGGGTGCCTATTTAAATCCCAGACCACACCCTGTGGTGGAGATAAGGTGGACAACCTCCCACAAACTCTATGGTTGTCCACAAAAACCCAGCCCTTAAAATGGCTGATTAACCCCTCTCAACAAATAGTGTGCTGGAGCACACGTCTGGGTTTCAAATCACTGAAGCTAATAGCCTCAATGAAACGTACTGTATGTCCCCTTCAGCACTTTGCCAGTGACTTTGTCACAGTATATACGAAAACTCTTTAAAAGGGGGAACTATAGATGGGTTAGTTATAATATTAGGAACAGTAATATACAGAAGGCTGGAGGTCCCTAATAGGCCCTATCGAACTGCTCCCCTACCTAACCGAGGAAGTTGGCACCCTAAAAAGTCGACATGGCATCCCCACTTAACATCGGCAGGTTTTTTCTAGTGGGTTCTTACTGATATTTGACCCCAAATAGCCATATAGTTTAAAAAGGTTTAGTTCTCTTCCATACTTCTACCGGGTTGTTTTGCAAAGCTGAACCTTTCCCAAGGGACGGTATTGCAATACTTATGTAGTAACCTGTACCTGCTTCATTTTCCACTCTCATCAGACATCACTTTAGGGGTACAATACATTTATCCAAATGATAATTGAATTTAAAGGGTCCTGTCTCTTTAAATGTACCTGTTAATATTTGATGCGTGTACATATGTATGTGCATTACTTAATACATATATGTGTATTATAAATTTACAGGTATATATGTAATGAAATAACCACATATGTATTAAGTGCTGTTTACAAACGACATAAAAGGGTCTGTCTCTTTCCATTATCCCAGTGGGATCCACCAGCTTGTCCCTGACAGACATCCCCACTCAGCCTGCAGGGCACTGAGCTCTGCACTCAGAATTAATCCTCCCCCAGCTCCAGACTGATCGCCCTCCCCTACTGAAGGCGAACGAGGCACGATATAGTGACAGGAGAGCGCTCTTAAATTGTGCCAGCTGGGTGATACAACGGGTTTATTTTCCAGGTTATTACATATTTGTTATACTGCATTGTTCCAGTTCTTCAGTGTTATGTTCTAAATGGCTTCCTTGCAAATGTACAAATACATTTTATTAAAAGGAGCACATTGGATTTCAATTTAAAAAAGGAGAGAAATGTTAACCCCATTTCACAGCTAAGGAGAGTGTTCAAATTCTCCCCCTCACCAGTAAAGCCCTACAGAGTGCCAGCTAAAATCAATGGGTATCCATTGTTACTACGAATGCCCTGAGACCTTCTAGAACTAAATTAGCTGCACTAGAATGAAGACTAAAATGCCTTAAAGGGGTTTTCTAGGCATAGAAAGTGGTGCTTAGAATAAACCATAGCCGGAGTCTGACCTCTGGGAGACCACTGAAGAATGAAAGGTCACAGCCCCATTGCTGTTTTCCCCTAGACTGCCGCCACTTGCTAAGCAGAGAACTACAATACAGTGACACACGGATGGTCAAGGGTAGTCACCCAATCACCAACATCCTGTTTATTTATATGCTGCCTAGAAACCCCAGAGCTAAAAGACATTATCAATACTTAGATCCTATAATATATAAGTCTGAGTTCACATTTGTCTTTGTTATTTCCCATTTTCTTTTCCAACATAAGTAATGGAAATTATCTGTGCCTTTTGGACCCCATCGACTCCTCATAGGGTCCACCAGGCCTGTTGTAAATTCCATCCTTTTGTCAGAAAGAATAGTGTAGTATCACTAGCTGCTTGTCCTTCATTCCTGCAACAAGTGCATGGGAGGAAGTGTGTCAAACCTAAAATTTACTTTAGAGTAGATATCATGGTGCCTGAGCTGCACTTGGGGGAATGAAGACTCCTCGATGTTATAAAATTTAGGATTTAATTACACTAAGGCATTTCGTCACTAGACTGGTGCCTTCATGGCAAGAGAACAAATGTCAGACCTAAAATTTACTGTCTGGGTCTGGGAAATTCCTACATACTGTACAGCTCTGGCAAAAATTAAGAGACCACTGCAAAATTTTCAGTTAGTCAGTTAGTCTGTCTGATTTTTCTCTTTATAGGTATATTTTTGAGTAAAATGTAAATTGCTTTTTTATTCTATAAAATACTGACAACATGTCTCTGAATTTCCAAGCAATAAATTTTGTATTTATTTTCAGAAAATGAGAAATGGTCAAAATAACAAAAAAAATGCAATGCTTGTAGACCTCAAATAATGCTAAGAAAACAAGTTCATAATCATTTAGAAACAATACTAATGTTTTAACTCAGGAAGATTTCAGAAATCAATATTTTGTGGAATAACCATGATTTTTAATCACAGCTTTCATGCGTCTTGGCATGCTTTCCACCAGTCTTTCACACTGCTTTTGGGTGACCTTATGCCACTCCTGGTACAAAAATTTAAGCAGTTCTTCTTTGTTTGATGTCTTGTGACTATCCATCTTCCTCTTGATTACATTCCAGAGGTTTTCAATAGGGTTCAGGTCTGGAGCTTGGGCTGGCCATGACAGGGATATGATGTGGTGGTCCTTCATCCACAGATTGATTGACCTACAGTATGTGTGGTTAGTTCAGGTTACTGCAATTCAATAGGTTCCAGCCTCTCTGGTGTATTGCTGTATTTGCTTTTTCTCCTCAGCTAACAAAACACAACAGTATCACCGGCCCAAACTGAAAATTATATGGTACTCACAGAAGGGAAAATTAGTGTGGAAAGAAAAAAAAAAAGTTGTCAGAGATTTTTTTTTCCTGTTTGTTGTATTTTTTCCCTCTTTTTCTCTGGGTGCTGAGGAGGAATTTTTTTTTCTCTCAATGGAGCTTGCACAGTTGTCTGGCCGTGTGGATCAGCTTGCCACTGAGGTTCGGAGTATTGCTACCTATCTTGCTAGGTTGCCGGTTGTGGAACCTATGATTCCCATGCCAGATTTGTTTTTGGGGGATCGGGCTAAATTTCTGAATTTCAAAAATAACTGTAAGTTGTTTTTTGCCTTAAAGCCTAAGTCCTCAGGGAACGCAGCACAGCAGGTTCAAATTGTCATCTCTCTCCTGCGCGGCGACCCTCATGATTGGGCTTTTTCCCTGACACCTGGGGATCCTGTTTTGAATGATATTGATGTATTTTTTCTGGCTCTGGGGTTATTGTACGATGAACCTAATGTCACTGATCAAGCTGAAAAAACCTTGTTGGCATTAAATCAGGGTCTTGAAGACGCTGAGTTGTACTGTCAGAAATTCCGAAAGTGGGCAGTCCTGACCAAATGGAATGATGATGCTTTGGCAGCCCTTTTTCGGCTGTCAGAGAATGTAAAGGATGTTATGGTGGGATTCCCTGCTCCCTCTGGTCTCAATGATTCTATGTCATTGGCTATTCTAATTGACAGACGTTTGCATGAGCGCAGAGGTATGCGTGAGATGGTGTTGCCTTGTGAGCCAGCTTCTGAGCCCATGCAGTGTGATGGAGTGACTTCTGGGGCACAGCGTCATGAGTTTCGAAAGCGCAATGGGTTATGTTTCTACTGTGGTGACGCCTCTCATGCTATTTCAGTCTGCCCTAAGCGGGGAAGACGTTTTGCACGCTCAGTTGTCTTGGGAAGTGTTCAGACTAAATTTCAGTTGACTGTTATCCTGATTTGCTCCCTGTCCACATTTTCTGCTCAGGCTTTTGTTGATTCAGGAGCAGCTATTAACCTGATGGATTTTGACTTTGCCAAACGTTGTGGGTTTCCCATGATACCCTGCGGAAGTCTATTCCCCTACTGGGCATTGATTCTACCCCTTTGGCGGAGAATAAACCCCAGTTTTCTACTCAGGTGATAATGAGGGTTGAACCAGATCATCAGGAGAGTTGCAAATTTCTGGTGCTGCATAATCTGCATGACATTATTGTACTAGGTTTCCCTTGGTTACAGTCTCATAATCCGCCTTTTTAACTTATCTGTACCTGAACACGATGCTATGCGATCTTATATCAAGGAGTCATTGGAGAAGGGTCATATCAGACCATCCTCTTCACCCTTGGGTGCCGTTTTTTTCTTTGTGGCCAAAAAGGATGGTTCATTGAGGCCGTGTATTGATTATCGTCTCTTGAACAATATCACTGTGAAATATCAATATCCGTTACCCTTGATTTCTGACCTGTTTTCCAGGGTGAAAAGTGCTACTTGGTTTACCAAGCTTGACCTCAGGGGGGCATATAACCTTATTCGCATTAAGCACGGGGATGAATGGAAGACGGCATTTAATACCCCAGAAGGGCATTTTGAGTACCTAGTGATGCACTTTGGGCTCACTAATGCTCCTTCTGTCTTCCAGTCCTTCATGAATGACATTTTCAGGGATTTTGTGGATAAATTTCTGATTGTTTATTTGGATGATATCTTGATTTTTTCCAATGACTGGGACTCTCATGTGAAACATGTTCGGACTGTGTTCCAGATTTTGAGAGAGAATGCTCTGTATGTGAAGGGATCAAAGTGTCTTTTTGGCGTACAGAGGATCTCATTTCTGGGATTCATTTTGTCCCCATCTGTTATTGAAATGGACCCGGTCAAGGTTCAGGCCATCTGTGATTGGGTCCAACCTACTTCATTAAAGGCTCATCAAAGATTCTTGGGTTTTGCCAATTTTTATCATAAATTTATTGGTAATTTCTCTGTTATTGTTAAACCATTGACTGATTTGACCAAAAAGGGTTCTGATGTGGTGAATTGGCCTCCTGAGGCAGTCTCTGCGTTTCAGGAACTTAAGCAGAGATTCACTTCTGCTCCTGTTCTACGGCAGCCTGATGTTTCTCTGCCATTTCAGGTGGAGGTTGATGCCTCTGAAATTGGGGCAGGTGCCGTTTTGTCCCAAAGAGATCCAGAGACCTCTAAAAGTAACCCTTGTGCCTTTTTCTCTCGAAAATTTTCTCCAACTGAACGTAATTATGACGTGGGTAATCGGGAGTTATTGGCCATGAAGTGGGCTTTTGAAGAGTGGAGACATTGGCTGGAGGGAGCCAAACATCAGGTGGTGGTCCTCACAGACCATAAGAATCTGGTTTATCTGGAATCAGCCAAGCGACTTAATCCTAGACAGGCCAGGTGGGCCTTGTTTTTCACACGTTTTAATTTTGTGGTTTCCTTTCTTCCTGGCACTAAGAATGTTAAGGCGGATGCCCTCTCGAGGAGTTTCCTTGCGGACTCTCCTGAGTTATCTGATCCTTCTGTTATTTTGAAAGAGGGTGTAGTTCTTTCCGCCATCTCGCCCAATTTGAGACTGGCTCTGGAAGGGTGTCAGGAGGATAAACCCGAACGCTGCCCTATTGGGAAATTGTTTGTCCCAGACTGGTGGAAAAAGAGTGTGATGTCTGAGATTCATTGTTCCGCGTTGGCCGGTCATCCCGGAATTTTTGGTACCAGAGACTTGGTTAGTCTGTCTTTTTGGTGGCCTACTTTGTCTCGTGACGTCAGGGAATTTGTGCAGTCCTGCGGGACTTGCTCTCGCTCCAAGCCTTGCTCTCGCTCTAGTGGTTTGTTGATGCCATTGCCTGTGCCCAAGAGACCATGGACCCATATCTCTATGGATTTCATTTCCGACCTCCCTGTTTCTCAGAGAATGACCGTTATCTGGGTGATTTGTGATAGGTTTTCCAAAATGATACATCTTGTGCCATTACCTAAGTTGCCTTCCTCCTCTGAATTGGTGCCTTTGTTCCTTCAGTACGTGGTTCGGTTACACGGCATTCCTGAGAACATTGTGTCTGACAGAGGAGTCCAGTTTGTTTCCAGATTTTGGAGGACTTTTTGTTCTAAACTTGATGTTCAATTGTCTTTCTCCTCGGCTTTTCATCTCAGACCAATGGACAAACTGAGAGAACAAACCAGACATTGGAGACTTATCTGAGATGCTTTGTGTCTGCTGATCAGGATGACTGGGTCTCTTTTTTGCCTTTGGCTGAGTTTGCTCTTAATAATAGGGCTAGCTCTGCCACTTTGATGTCTCCATTTTTCTGCAATTTTGGGTTTCACCCTCGATTTTCTTCAGGACAGACGGAGGCTTCTGTCTGTCCAGGTGTTGACTCTGTGTGGAGCGTATGCAGCAGATTTGGGACCAGGTAGTGGAGAGGTTGTCCCTCTCTCAGGAGAGGGCCCAGCGGTTTGCCAACCGGCATAGGACTGATGGTCCTCGGTTTGAAGTGGGGGACTTGGTCTGGTTGTCCTCAAGAAATATCCCTATGAGAGTTGCATCTCTTAAGTTTAAGCCTAGGTTCATTGGACCTTATAAGATCATGGAGATTCTTAATCCTGTTTCCTTTCGTTTACTTCTTCCAGGGACATTTAAGATCCATAACGTGTTCCACAAGTCCTTATTGAAGAGGTTTGTTGAGCCAGTGGTTCCTATGGCTGTGCCTCCTGACCCTGTTTTGGTTGAGGGCAATCTGGAGTATGTGGTTGAGAAAATATTGAATTCTCGTTTTTCTAGACGGAAACTCCAGTATTTGGTTAAGTGGAGAGGTTATGGTCAGGAGGACAATTCTTGGGTGTTTGCTTCGGACATCCATGCTAGGAGACTCATCTGTGCGTATCACAGAGCTCATCCTGACTGACCTGGTTGCTCAAATGAGGGTTCGGTGACCCCTCCTCAAGGGGGGGTACTGTTGTGAATGTGCTAGAAATGAATTCTGAGCAGAAGCTCCCTCTGGTGGTTACAAACAGTACTGAACTATCCAATGAAGATTGTGAAGATTGGCGATCAGGTGTTACTGACTGGTCTTATATAAGGGAGGTTCCCTCCCATCAGGGTTGCCGGTGATCAATTGTTCTGGTCTCATCTTTGATTCCTGTTCACTTTGTAGCTTGCTGTTTCGTGCCTGCATCTTCTGCTAACAGATAAGACATTTTCTTCTTTTAGTTTTTTGTGCTTGCTTTTTGCATTTTTTCCTGCACTTCTGTGGGGGTCTGCCGGGTCCCCTCCGGGGGCTTGTGCTCCTCTCAGTTTAGTTCAGCCACTGTTGTTTGTTCATTTGCCTTTTCCAGTTTTTTCAGTGGCTGCTGTTTAGTTTTGTTACACCAGAGAACTAATTTAGGTGGTAGAGGTCGTGTGATCTCAGGTGTTTTTGTAATTAGTAGAGTTGGTACTTTTCAGGGTTTTTTGGGATTGAAGTAAGTGTCCTTCCTATCCTCTTCTATTTAGGAAGTTTGGGCCCCAACGTTTGCTCATACTATTTTCTGTCTGTGTCTGTATTTCCTCTTGACTAACCGCCATTACATGTTTGGGGGCTTTCTATGTTCTTTGGGGATCTGCTCCGGGGCAGATAGTTTTCCTCTTTCTGTCTTTAGGTGTAGTTAGCTTCTCAGGCTGTGACGAGGCGTCTAGGACCAACGTAGGTACACTCCACGGCTGCCTTTAGTTGTGGTGGTTAGTCAGGGTACTGCAATCCCATAGATTCCAACCTCTCTGGTGTATTTCCTTTTTTGCCTGCTCTCCTCAGCTACCAAATCATAACACAACTCATAATACCATCTCCAAATTATTCGCAATCTCTTCTCTTACAAAAGTATACATCATCTTCTTCAACTAATATTCATCAAGTTATACACCTTCACAACATGACCATAGATCATCCAACTAAAGCATAGACAGCTATTAGGACTGTTGGCTGCATAGACCATGCCATAAAACCATAGTTCTTGTTACGGCTCAGAGAGGCAAGCCTCGAAGAGTGGACCCTCTGGATCGTGATACCAAGGCCCCCGGGTGAGCGAACCAGTTGGAGCCGACCCCTATATAGGGATCGTTAGGAGCAGGCCCAGGGGTTCAGGTACCACTATAGCCGGTACCAAGAGAGGCAGCTCTTTAGGGAAGCAGGAAGCCCCTCTACGGGACAAAGAGAGCACGGGATACTAGGAAGGAGCGGGGTACAGGAGGCAGAACTGAAGTGGAACTGCAGGACTAGGAGGAACCACAGGTCGGTGTGTAGCCCTGGTACACAATACCAGGAGGATGAGTGGAGAGGTAAAGGTTAAGTGTTCTTCATGTCATCATGTACCTTCGAACACGCCCAGTAGGGGTGGAAGGGAGTGTCAGTAAGGGAGAGTGTGTCCAGACTTAGGAGAGACAAGACGTCTTAGGGACTCTGCTCTATCTTCAGCTTCAAATCGTGGAGTCTAGTATAGGTACTTTAACGTACCCGAGCCTAGTCAAAGCTGTGCCCCACTGGAAACAGGCTGAAATATCTCCTGAGAACTGAGCAAGTCGAAGGGCAAAAGTGGAAGAAAGCAAGGAAGTGCTATAGGTGAAGAATACCTGCACGAATCTACCGGTTACTGGGGACCGAAGGATCATCTTTGTTTCAAGCAAGGTGATAAGATAACTAGAAATCTACCGGACCCTAGGTCGCGGCGGATAAGCCCAAATAGTCAGTACGTAACTGGGGTCAGAGGGAAGTGAGGACCGTGAGTCAGTGCACGACAATATAGGAAATCATCTTTCTCACAAAAAGGCTCCAACCACAACACTGATCGGGCAGAACAGCTAAAGATAAGCTGGAATCATAGAGAGGACTACGCTTCAGGCTGGTCGTACTCAGCTTCATTGGAGTTAAAGGAGGCCCCTAACTTGCTTAACCGTTTGCCTCAAAGCTCATCCTCCATCAACCCCATCAGCCTCCCTGGGACCTGCTTTACCATTCTGCAAGTAAAGGTATGGAAAGACTTTGACTGTGTGAGACTGAGTTATTACTGCATGCCTGCACAATCCCTACCTAACTACCGACCTGAGGGAAGAGTCCCACCTGTAGGGGACCCGTCATCTAGCTGCCTCACCATCCCCTCAGAGATTCTACAGCAGCGCTGGTACTAATTACCAGAATACTACAGGTGGCGTCACGAACTGTATATAGTTATCCCCTGTAAATATTCCCAACAACAACATACGCCAGACCGCCCGGGCCACAGACCGAGCCACAGCTACCTGTGACAAAATCCCCATAGACTTCTACGGGCTCGGCTCTGAGTACCCCATTGCCCTGGTAACCCACAATTGTGGTGGCGGGTCGACACAAACTATTTGGCGTCACGAACAGGATACGAAACTCGCAGAATTGCGAGCCCTGCGTGCCTATGTAACTGTTTGAGTGAAAAAGACTGTTGCTGTTGTTTGGCGCTAAAATCCGCCATTTTGCCGCCATATTCGCGCCCTCAGGCGCTGGAGAAGAAGGTGGGCGTACCTGTAAAAGCGCGCTGTTGCCTGGCTCCGCCCCCGGCTCTGACTCATCGGCAGGTCCTGCGACAGGAAGTGAACGCTCTGACATCAGAGCGCCTGCGACGAAGGTCCTGTTCCCACTGCGGTGCCTGTGAAGTAGCAGCATCTGAAACCGGTAGGCTCCGTTTAACCAAGGGGGCGCTAAGATGTCACAACAACAGGCTGACAGTGCGGCCCCGGCCGGAGGGCTTAATCCCGCACCGTCTGGTATTGTAGCGCCAGATGGAGGCGCAGGCCCAGCACCTAGTCCGGTAGTCCCGATCATGCCACTAACGCTTCCATATATGCCTGGGGCGAAATGGCTTCCCCAGTACAGCGGTGAGCCAGGCACATTATCAGGCTTCAAGCGGAAGTTAAGCAGCCTATTGGAAATGTACTCCATGCCTGAGAAACAAAAAGCTGCTGTGTTAATAGGGCAGTTAACTGGCGCTGCTGAGAGGGAAGTGGAGACTTGGGATACCGTTGATCTGGAGTCGGTACCTGCGATTTTCCTTAAACTAAATGCCATATTTGAAGACCGCACAGAAACGGATCTCCGGATGGCCTTCTATCACTGTTCACAACAGCCAGGTGACAGCATCCGGGACTATGCTTGCCGATTGCAAGGAGCCCTGAAAGCACTCAAGCAAGTTAACAATTTAAATGCTCTCCATGAGAATAAAATGTTGAAAGAACAGTTTATACAGGGATTGAGATCCCCAGAGGAACGCAGAACTGTAAATTGGTGGTCCTTAGATCATCCGGATGCTACCTTTGATGCCCTAAAGGACATGGCAATAAAAGGGCTGCGGCCCCTGGGCAAACCTGAGGTGGCCACCCAACATCATCAGGGTGAAGTCACTCCGGAACCGGCAGTAACCCCCTGTTCCCCGCTAGTGGCTGAAGCCAAAGCGCAGGTGACATCTCCTAGTGAATTGGACTGTCTGCGCTCAGAGGTGCGCCAGCTGACTAAAAATCTGGCTGCTGTTATGAGTGCCCTGCAACTGCGGAAAGAAGAGGAAGGAAAAATCTTGCTAGCGGACTGCCCAGAAGACGTCCCGTGGATGCACCGGAGAAGAAAGAAGACGTCGCCCCCCCGGAGGAGGACAACGCCACCCCCAGGAGCAACCTCTGATCAACACCCTTCTCGTCGAGAGATCGTCTGTTTTCGCTGCAACCGAAAAGGTCATTTGTCTCCACAGTGTCCTTTAAACGGGCAGAACCTGGGTCCAAGGGCCAACACCCAGGAGAATACCCGCCAGGCCCCCTAGACTGGAACCGCAGGTATGTGGGCGGGCGACCCTACCTGTCCATTATTTTAGATGGGATTGCTGTTCCAGCATTGCTAGACACTGGGTCTCAAGTCACCCTCATACCTGATGCCCTATATACCAAGTACTGGTCAATGGACGATCTTAAACCCCCGAGCCTTGACTTTACCGTTATGCTTCTAATGGTCTTCCTGTAGAAGTACTTGGAACAAAATGTGTAGATGTAAAGGTGGGAAGAGAGGAGTTGAAAGACCAGGGACTTCTGGTAGTGAAGACTGTAAATGAGGAGAATGGTCTAAATATAATATTGGGTACTAATTATCGGTAATTGTTTGGGAGAAGTTGTGTTCTTGCTCCAACAGCTCGCTGAGATTGCCCGACCAAGGCAGAGAGGAGTCATCCAAAGAGAGATCCGGCCCTGGTGTGTCAGCAACAAGCGAAGCTTACCGACGGTGAAATTGGTAATGTACGGGTCACTGACTCAGTTCCTATTGTGATACCCCCAATGAGTGAAATGATCATTTGGTGCAGGGCAGCCATAGGTCTGAGAGGACAGAATTACCAAGCTGTAGTAGAACCCCACCATTCAGAACATAGACCTACACTTATGACTGCTAGAGGAGTAGTAGAAGTGGTGAATGGAAGAGTACCTGTACGGCTTCTCAATTGGGGAGATGATGAGGTAAATTTACCCCGTTATGCAACCATTGCTAAACTTCATGCTGTCGATAATAATTCCATTCTCCCGGCTGAGTCCTTAGACTCCTGTCAAATAGAGGAGGACAATGACCCAGCAACTCAGGTGGCGGAATGGTGTCAGCAGCTCCATGTTGGGACGGACACCACTCCCGCTCACCAGAAGCAAGGGGTATTACGGGTGGTGCAATGAGTACGCCCAAGTGTTTAGCAAAAATCCACTTGATTTTGGGATCATTAAGGGAGTACAACATCATATCCCTACAGGCAGCCATCCTCCCATCAAAGAGCGGTATAGGCCCATACCTCCAGCTCATTATCAGAAGGCTAAAGAAATGTTGAATGATATGAAGAAAGCTGGGGTGATAAGGGATAGTTGTAGTCCCTGGGCAGCCCCTCTAGTTCTGGTTAAAAAGAAAGATGGTAGTATGAGAATGTGTGTGGATTACAGGCAGGTGAACCGCATAACACACAAGGATGCATACCCGTTACCACGCATAGAGGAATCATTAGCTGCTCTGAAAACGGCTAACTACTTTTCTACCCTTGATCTGACTAGTGGTTACTGGCAAGTGGCTGTGGCTGAGGAGGATCGTGAGAAAACGGCTTTCACCACCCCAATGGGGCTCTGTGAGTTCGACAGAATGCCGTTTGGGCTCAGTAGTGCCCCAGGAACATTTCAGAGAGTGATGGAAAACTGTCTGGGACATCTCAATTTTGAAACCGTGCTGCTATACCTAGACGACGTTATCGTGTATTCCAAGACCTATGAGGACCATCTGAAGCACCTGGCAGAAGTGTTTGAGTCCCTGTCCAGGTACGGGATGAAGTTGAAACCCTCAAAATGCCATCTACTCAAGCAGAAGGTACAATACTTGGGGCACATCGTCAGTTCGGAAGGAGTAGCGCCGGACCCAGAGAAAGTCACTGCCATCCAGAAGTGGCCGGAGCCGAAGAACCTTAAGGAAGTGCGACAGTTCCTGGGACTAACGGGTTACTACAGGAGATTCGTGAAAGATTACACGAAGAAGGCAGCTCCTTTACAGGACCTCCTAGTAGGACAATCTTTAAAGAGCAGAAACCCTCCCTTTAATTGGGGTAAAGAACAGGCTGAAGCATTCCAAAAGATGAAAGAGATCCTGACAGGTGATGAGATCTTAACCTATCCTGATTACAGCCAACCGTTCCTGTTGTACACCGACGCCAGTAATGAAGGGTTGGGAGCCGTTCTCAGTCAGAAGCAGAATGGACAAGAAAAAGTCATCGCATATGCTAGCAGAAAACTCAGGCCAACTGAAAGGAATCCGGAAAATTATAGCAGCTTCAAGCTAGAGTTTCTGGCGCTGGTCTGGGCCATTACTGAAAGATTTAAGCACTATCTGGCCTCCAATAAGTTCACTGCGTACACAGACAACAACCCGTTAACGCACCTGGAAACCGCCAAGCTGGGTGCCATGGAGCAGCGATGGATGGCTCGGTTGTCCAATTACCAGTTTACTATCAAGTACCGGGCAGGTCGAAAGAATGCTAATGCTGATGCGTTGTCCCGAATGCCGCATGACTCTGACACGGAAGAAGAATCGGACGACCTGGAAGAAATTGAGCTACCCGCGTTCCATCGAAATGGGGTAGTCCACGAGCATCAAGTCCACAGAAAGCAAAATGGTGCCACATTAAATCCTTTACCCCATCACAGCTGGAAAGAGACTCAGGACAGTGATCCAGTGGTCAGCCACATCAAGGAGTTGTTAAAGCAAGAAGGCTCCTCTTTGGAAAAGGATGCACCTATGCCCGCCAAGCTCCTGTGGAACGAGAGAAGCAGGTTGTTCCTGTACCGTGAGAAGTTGTGCAGAAGATACGTCAACCCCAGAACCCATGAAATGGTCTGGCAAATAGTGGTCCCAAAGACAGACGTCCCAATGGTGTTGGAAGCGTACCACGATCAAGCAGGACACTTTGGCTGGAGGAAGCTGGAGACCCTGTTGAGATGCCGGTTCTACTGGGTAGGGATGCGCAGCTCCATCGAGAGGTGGTGTCGGAACTGTGGACCCTGTGGTCTCAGAAGAAAGGACTACGGAAGTCAGAAGGCCCCCCTGCAACCAATCCGGACGACTCGTCCCCTGGAGATTGTGGCCCTGGACCACGTCAAACTGTCACCGAGTAGATCTGGATACTCATACGCCTTGACCATGGTGGACCATTACTCCAGATTTCTGGTAGTCGTTCCAGTGAAAGACCAGACTGCAGTGACGGCAGCGAAGACCTTTCAAGCAAGCTTCTGCAGACCGCATGGGTATCCCGAGCAAGTCTTAACCGATCAGGGACCTGCTTTTGAAGCCGATTTATTCAAGGAATTCTGTCATATGTACGGGTGCAAGAAAATAAGAACAACACCATATCACCCTCAAACCAACGGTCTTTGTGAAAAGATGAACCATATTGTCCTTGACTTGTTGAGATCCATACCGTTGGAAGACAGGAATAGATGGCCGGATTTACTACCTGATTTGGTTGATTTGTATAATCATATACCTGTAAGCTCAACTAACTGCACTCCAGCCTATCTGATGAGAGCAAGGCCTGGAAAACTACCAATGGACCTAGAACTTGGAGTGGTAGAACCGGAGGCAGACGACGCTGTTGAAAACTGGGACGTCAATCGGCAAGAGCAATACAGAAGAGTACAAATCTGTGTAGAGGAAAGTCTTAATAAGGCACGGGAGAAACAGGAAGATGTCTACAACCGAAATGCTCCTGCCAAGCCTTTGATGCCTGGAGAGGTAGTATTAAAAAGAAAGAGGAAAATGCATAAACTGGATAATCAGTGGGAGCAAGAACCCTACGTCATACAAGATTCTAAGTACGACAACGGAAAAGTTTGTGTCGTCAGTAAAGACGGAGGAAAAACAATAACCACTGTGTCTAGAGACCATTTGAAACTATGTCCGGAACCCTTGAAACGTTGCGACAAGAACCCTGTCTTCAATCAAAGAGAGAAAAAGGAAGAGGTTATACACACAGATCTGGGAGATTTTCCTGCGGATTGGCCCCGACTGGGAGATGCTGTGATAATTCCAGTGTTGCAGTTTTATAAGCCACAAGAGGACGTTTTACCTCCAGTTGTGCCTGTAGTGCCAGTTGAACCCGCTCAGGAGTTACCCCTTCCAGCAACACCTCAACCTGTAGAACCTCAAGATGGATCATCTGAAGCAGCGCCCCATACTATGGGATCCCCTGGTGAAGCTGACTCACACCGCCCAGCCATCAGTACGCTTGCCAGATCCATAGAAAGATTAAGGCAGTTCTATGGTTTACCGTTTCATAGTGCAGACAGATCGCAAATTGATATACCTGAAACTACACCACGTAGATCAGAGAGAATCACCAAAGGGAAATTACCCATTAGATATCAGCAATAGTTATGACGAACTGATGTAAATATATTGTGAAAAGTCTATATATATAAATGTGTTTTTCCCTATTAAGCTTCGTTTAACAATGGACTCAGAGGCTGAGGACTGAGCCAGCCCAAAAACTGTATCCTGTAAATAGTTGCACTAAAGTGCCTTCTTAATGGTTTCACATGAAACCTTGACTCACCTCTGAACCAAAAACCCGTGTGGTGTGGCACTGAGTGAGGTCTGCATTTGGATGTCCTGCAGCCCACCAGGACCCACGTTGAAGGTTTGGTGCGGGTCCTTCACAAGTATCTTGTAAATTTATTTATTGAAAATGCTATTTGATACTATTTGTATTTTTCTATAAAGTTTGTAACGTTTAAGGTATTCTTACCTCCCGGATGGGAAGATGTTATTGTTCCAATGTTTGTTGTTATGCATAAACAAAATGTCTTTTGTATTCCACAGCCCGGGAGTGCTGTCGTTTACCATGGGGGAATGTGTAGCCCTGGTACACAATACCAGGAGGATGAGTGGAGAGGTAAAGGTTAAGTGTTCTTCATGTCATCATGTACCTTCGAACACGCCCAGTAGGGGTGTGGAAGGGAGTGTCAGTAAGGGAGAGTGTGTCCAGACTTAGGAGAGACAAGACGTCTTAGGGACTCTGCTCTATCTTCAGCTTCAAATCGTGGAGTCTAGTATAGGTACTTTAACGTACCCGAGCCTAGTCAAAGCTGTGCCCCACTGGAAACAGGCTGAAATATCTCCTGAGAACTGAGCAAGTCGAAGGGCAAAAGTGGAAGAAAGCAAGGAAGTGCTATAGGTGAAGAATACCTGCACGAATCTACCGGTTACTGGGGACCGAAGGATCATCTTTGTTTCAAGCAAGGTGATAAGATAACTAGAAATCTACCGGACCCTAGGTCGCGGCGGATAAGCCCAAATAGTCAGTACGTAACTGGGGTCAGAGGGAAGTGAGGACCGTGAGTCAGTGCACGACAATATAGGAAATCATCTTTCTCACAAAAAGGCTCCAACCACAACACTGATCGGGCAGAACAGCTAAAGATAAGCTGGAATCATAGAGAGGACTACGCTTCAGGCTGGTCGTACTCAGCTTCATTGGAGTTAAAGGAGGCCCCTAACTTGCTTAACCGTTTGCCTCAAAGCTCATCCTCCATCAACCCCATCAGCCTCCCTGGGACCTGCTTTACCATTCTGCAAGTAAAGGTATGGAAAGACTTTGACTGTGTGAGACTGAGTTATTACTGCATGCCTGCACAATCCCTACCTAACTACCGACCTGAGGGAAGAGTCCCACCTGTAGGGGACCCGTCATCTAGCTGCCTCACCATCCCCTCAGAGTTCTACAGCAGCGCTGGTACTAATTACCAGAATACTACAGGTGGCGTCACGAACTGTATATAGTTATCCCCTGTAAATATTCCCAACAACAACATACGCCAGACCGCCCGGGCCACAGACCGAGCCACAGCTACCTGTGACAAAATCCCATAGACTTCTACGGGCTCGGCTCTGAGTACCCCATTGCCCTGGTAACCCACAATTGTGGTGGCGGGTCGACACATCGGCAGGACAGAGCTGGAACAGAGGGAACATGGAGCGGGACACAGGAGGTACGGAGCCGAACACAGGAAGCACGGAGTGGGACACAGGAGTCACGGAGAGGGACTCAGGAGGCACGGAGCGGTACACAGGAGGCATGGAGAGGAACACAGGAGGCACGGCTGGGGAGACACAAGCAGGGAAGAAATAGACAATGCAGGTATAAGGGGTTAAACAGGCCTAATACAGAGCAATACTAAGATCAGGCGCCTCCACTAAAGGAGGGCGGCCTGATATACCCAGCTGCACGCTCCCATTGGTCCAACGGTGCTTCCGGGTCAGGGCACCACTGGAGCTCAAGGAGAGGAGAAGACGCGCAGTCGCGGCCTACGGCGCATGCGCACAGTGACGCCGGCGGCGGCGGACCAGGCAGTGTGGAAGGAAGACGGCGCGAGCCCCGACCCGAGGGAGGTTGTGACGCTGGAGCGGGGAGGTATGTGAGGTGGTGGCCGTAGTGGCCGTAACAGATCTTTCCTCTAAACCGAAAATCATCTCACCACAACCTTACCAAGTCATGGATCTTAACACCAACCCACCACCTTCTGATCAAATCTTTGTCATCTTATAAAATCATGAGCATTCATACTAATTAATAATATTTTATCATATTATAGTCTATGTAACCAAACCATACACCTTCCAGTCAAACCATGTATTCTAAAAACATAGAAATATATTTTAACGCACAGTGCACCTTTAGGATTCTAAAGGTCTTGAACATTTGTTTGGCGACCAGCTCTTGTGAGACTGCTAGAAACCCCAAATCAGATGAGTTCAGAAGAGTTTTGTTCAATGTGTATTTGCACCTGTGCATAAGGATTTCAGTAACAGGCTGCACTTTCATGAAGATGAATATGTCTCAAGTGAAGGGACAACCCAACAGGAGGTTCTATTGTGTCGACCCGCCACCACAATTGTGGGTTACCAGGGCAATGGGGTACTCAGAGCCGAGCCCGTAGAAGTCTATGGGGATTTTGTCACAGGTAGCTGTGGCTCGGTCTGTGGCCCGGGCGGTCTGGCGTATGTTGTTGGGGAATATTTACAGGGGATAACTATATACAGTTCGTGACGCCACCTGTAGTATTCTGGTAATTAGTACCAGCGCTGCTGTAGATCTCTGAGGGGATGGTGAGGCAGCTAGATGTCGGGTCCCCTACAGGTGGGACTCTTCCCTCAAAGTCTGTTAAGATGGTGAAGTCGGGTGCCGGTAAATAACACAGTCTCACACAGTCAGCGTCTTTCCATACCTTTACTTGCAGAATGATAAGGCAGGTCCCAGGGAGGCTGATCCACGGAGAGTGTATTTTGAGGCAGCAGCTGGACAAGTTAGGGGCCTCCTTTATCTCCAATATGGCGAGTGCAACTAGCATGAAGCGTAGTTCCCTCTAATCTTCAGCAATGCTTGCTGTACCTGCCCAGTCAGCTTAGTGTTAGGGGCCTTCCTGTGAAGGAGCTGAATACTTATGTAGTCCTGCAGAACTCCGAAGCCTTCACTCCCCCTGACCCCAGCTACGTGCTGACTATAAGGGGCTTGTCTGCCGCGACCTAGGGTCCGGTAGATTCCTGGTTGTCCTGTCACTGTGCCTGAAGCAACAGTGACTCTTCGGTCCCCAGTGACCGGTAGAAACGTGCTGGACTTCTGCAATCCGTTAAGCACAATCTTATAAATCCACTTGCCTTTCGCCTTGTCCACGCTGGTAACATAAGCACTCTTATTAGCCCAGGGTCGAGCAGTCACTTCTTTCCTTTTCCTTCCAATCAAGTTCGCCACAGATGCTCAGTTATCACAGGCAGGAGCACGTCACTGTACCTGATACTGTCCTCTAGACAGGAATGCTGAAGACTTTCTGGGTTACAACTTGTTCCTTCCTTCAATGTATGCTGAGGAGATGACACAGCTCTGACCAGACTAAGGCGTATACCAACACCTATACCAGACTCCACTTTCCAAGCTGATGAGATAGCAATCTAGACTCCTTCCTCCCTCCAGATGCAGACTCTCTCACTGTAGTCTAGACGCAGACTCTCCACGTCCTTACTGCCCGAAGACAGGAACTAGACCTAACACTCCCTCACTGTCCGAAGACAGGAACCAGACTGACTAAAATCACTCCTACACATACCTTCTTGACCACTCCCTAGAGTATACTCCACTACCCCAAGGGTGTGTCCAACATGTGTAGAGTGAATGCATATTGAGCATTAAGCCGCTGCCTCTCCATACACTCTCCAGGGTACTGCGTGTGCCTACCACCAGGGCTACACATTCCCCCATGGTAAACGACAGCACTCCCGGGCTGTGAAATACAAAAGACAGAAAAATTTTGTTTATGCAATAACATTTGGAACAATAACATCTTCCCATCCGGGAGGTAAGAATACTTCGAACGTTACAAACTTTAATACAAATAGTATCAAATAGCATTTTCAATAAATAGATATACAAGATACTTGTGAAGGACCCGCACCAAACCTTCAACGTGGGTCCTGGGTGGGCTGCAGGACATCCAAGTGCAGACCTCACTCAGTGCCACACCACACGGGTTTTGTTTTTCAGAGGTAGATATGGATGGTTTTTGTAAAACCAAGATAGGGCACTGAGTGCAACTATATACAAGAATGTTCTGGGTAAGCATAGTCCTTTACCTCAAAAAGTCCATTTATAAAAGAAGACATAATAAATCACATTATCAAAAGTGCAAACTTTTTATCTATCAATTATCAATTATCATCTATCAATTTCCAATTACCCAGCCGGGCATTCTATAATTAGGAATATATATTTACTATATATAATATCTGTGCAAACTCTTTCAAAAACATTTCAAACTTTCTGCTTTCTACTTGTGGTAGATCCGATAGGGATCTCACCAATTTTTTCTTATTTATTCATCAGCTACTAAGACATTTTCCACCACATCTTCCACCCCGGGGGCTGGAACAACGCAATGGGCCCTTGATCCCAGGACCAGCAAATCATGTGCTGCGATCAGGGTCTGGGTTGCGACAGTTCTGGTTTGAACCTCCAGGGGCGCAACGGTTACACTTTCTTCGCATGACACCGATTGCGTCTCCATTACAGTCAATGATATAGACCGCGTCAGGGTTTGCGATTTAGACTGGGTCGCATTTGGCGATATGGAAGTAGCTTTCACTTGCGATGAACTTTGGGTCGCATGTTGCGATGATTTTGACGGGGGCGATGCTGGGGCACGGCCGGATGCTGCTGAAGCTGAGTACGGGGACGCTGCGGTAATGGTGACGGTACCGGCGTCTGGGACGGGGTCGCGGACGATGGCGACGTTCAGGGCATACCACCCCTTCATTCCCCAATGCCGCGTATAGGTGACTATGTCGCCGTTTACTAAGTCCCTCCCGGAATGGCCTTGTGGCAGGTGAGATTCCACGTCACGCCTGCTGACGAAGACCGCTGGGTAGAGGCCCGGTTCTCGGATAAAGCCCCAGCCCTTCCGGAGCTGGAACTCAGTCACACACCCCTGCCGCCGCGGTTCCCGTAAGGTACCTTTGTCGCGACGGACAGTCTCCTTGTCGGCAATCAGCTCAGCAAACTGTCGCTGGCGGTTCTTCTTGATTTCCCGCGCTTCCTCCTGCTGGCGCCTCTTCGTCTCCTCACGACTCTGCCATTCTTGCTCCCACTGGGCGGTGTAGGCGACGTCATCCAGGCGCGCCATCTCGTCCCAGTCCACATCTGGTAGTGACGGACAGGACCCCTCCGGTGTCCCTGCCGGGGACCGATAATCTGCTGCGGCCTCTTGGCCGGGCGGGCGTTCCGGGATTGGCTGTACCTCCTCAACCTCCTCCGCATCCACCGCTTCACCAGTGGGATCGGGAACGGTACTTTCGGGGGCAGCCTCCGGTTGCTCCTTCGCCTTGGGCAGCAGACTTTTCGGTACTTTGAATCGTGGGGGTTCGTTGAGGGGAGAGGACGCCGTGTTCGTCATTTGCCACTTCAGCAGATTACACCGGCGCCTCTCAATCTCCTCCAGTCCAGGTTGGAACAACTTCTTTAGGCGTGAGTTCTCCTCCCGAACCTCTAACAACGCCTGTTGCAGGTGCAGGATCGCATAGGCCTCGGATGCCGATGGCAGCTTGGCGGGGGCACGGGGCCTGCCTTCCTCCGCTGCCCCGCTCGGCTCCACACGTCCTGCCTCCATCACGCTCCAGAAGATTCTCTCTTCTTTCTGCGGAGACATCCGGTCTCTTCCGTGGAGGTGGGGTTTGCGTCTCCTCCTCCTCGCAGGGAAGGTGAAGAGGAGGCGGACCTCCTTTGCTGTAGGGCAGGACCGCTTGTTATAGTAGCACTTTGAGAGGGCAGGCATTTTCTTCGCGCCACAGGGGGGTAGACGCCCACGAAGGTACGCCCACCTTCTTCTCCAGCGCCTGAGGGCGCGAATATGGCGACAAAAATGGCGATTTTGGCGCCAAAAGTGCAAACAGTCCTTTTTACAAAAAAAACAAGTCCTTAGGCACGCAGGGCTCGCAATTTCGCGAGTTTGGTATCCTGTTCGTGACGCCAAGTTTAGTTGTGTCGACCCGCCACCACAATTGTGGGTTACCAGGGCAATGGGGTACTCAGAGCCGAGCCCGTAGAAGTCTATGGGGATTTTGTCACAGGTAGCTGTGGCTCGGTCTGTGGCCAGGGCGGTCTGGCGTATGTTGTTGGGGAATATTTACAGGGGATAACTATATACAGTTCGTGACGCCACCTGTAGTATTCTGGTAATTAGTACCAGCGCTGCTGTAGATCTCTGAGGGGATGGTGAGGCAGCTAGATGTCGGGTCCCCTACAGGTGGGACTCTTCCCTCAAAGTCTGTTAAGATGGTGAAGTCGGGTGCCGGTAAATAACACAGTCTCACACAGTCAGCGTCTTTCCATACCTTTACTTGCAGAATGATAAGGCAGGTCCCAGGGAGGCTGATCCACGGAGAGTGTATTTTGAGGCAGCAGCTGGACAAGTTAGGGGCCTCCTTTATCTCCAATATGGCGAGTGCAACTAGCATGAAGCGTAGTTCCCTCTAATCTTCAGCAATGCTTGCTGTACCTGCCCAGTCAGCTTAGTGTTAGGGGCCTTCCTGTGAAGGAGCTGAATACTTATGTAGTCCTGCAGAACTCCGAAGCCTTCACTCCCCCTGACCCCAGCTACGTGCTGACTATAAGGGGCTTGTCTGCCGCGACCTAGGGTCCGGTAGATTCCTGGTTGTCCTGTCACTGTGCCTGAAGCAACAGTGACTCTTCGGTCCCCAGTGACCGGTAGAAACGTGCTGGACTTCTGCAATCCGTTAAGCACAATCTTATAAATCCACTTGCCTTTCGCCTTGTCCACGCTGGTAACATAAGCACTCTTATTAGCCCAGGGTCGAGCAGTCACTTCTTTCCTTTTCCTTCCAATCAAGTTCGCCACAGATGCTCAGTTATCACAGGCAGGAGCACGTCACTGTACCTGATACTGTCCTCTAGACAGGAATGCTGAAGACTTTCTGGGTTACAACTTGTTCCTTCCTTCAATGTATGCTGAGGAGATGACACAGCTCTGACCAGACTAAGGCGTATACCAACACCTATACCAGACTCCACTTTCCAAGCTGATGAGATAGCAATCTAGACTCCTTCCTCCCTCCAGATGCAGACTCTCTCACTGTAGTCTAGACGCAGACTCTCCACGTCCTTACTGCCCGAAGACAGGAACTAGACCTAACACTCCCTCACTGTCCGAAGACAGGAACCAGACTGACTAAAATCACTCCTACACATACCTTCTTGACCACTCCCTAGAGTATACTCCACTACCCAAGGGTGTGTCCAACATGTGTAGAGTGAATGCATATTGAGCATTAAGCCGCTGCCTCTCCATACACTCTCCAGGGTACTGCGTGTGCCTACCACCAGGGCTACACACTATTACTTACAAAGGATCTCAAGTACCCAGTAGCCACAAATGACAATTTAGACCAGTCTGCTGGTGCAAACAGTGCTATGATATCTGTGGTAAAGCACATCTGTCCCTGATCCACTGGTCTTTGGGTGCAGTATTTGGCATAATTAGGGAGCTGTGTATCACTAAATGACCAGTTGGTTTCATCTTGATCAATTTTCCTTGTTTCAGAGCCGGTCACAAAACAAGGTAGAGGCTGACCTATGGAGATGTGAGGTGCTGTATGGAGGAGTCAAGGATCTTTTAGACCAATTCAGAATGTTATTCACTATGTGACCATCTAAATTCACAAAGGTCAGACCAGAAGCAACAGACAGCAAATGACACCAGGAGCACTAGTGTACAAGAGCCCACTCAAATATAAGCAAGAGACTGCACATGTCTCTGAGAGACAGCTCACCAATTGCATTCATCATCAATAGACTAGATATCTTTGAGAAAGACAGCTCGCCAATAGCACTAATAATCTAGAGACTACATATCTGAGACATCTCACCAATAGTACATATCATTGGTGCAACCTGTGCAGTCACACAGAGGGCCAAGAGACTGCATATCTCTGAGAGACAGATCATCAATAGGACTAGTGACCAGAGACTACTTATCTGAGACAGCTCGCCAATAGTACTAGTGATCCAGAGACTACATATCTGAGACAGCTCGCCAATAGTACTAGTGATCCAGAGACTACATATCTGAGACAGCTCGCCAATAGTACTAGTGATCCAGAGACTACATATCTGAGACAGCTCGCTAATAGTACTAGTGATCCAGAGACTACATATCTGAGACAGCTTGCCAATAGTACTAGTGATCCAGAGACTACATATCTGAGACAGCTCGCCAATAGTACTAGTGATCCAGACACTACATAACTGAGACAGCTCGCCAATAGTACTGGTGATCCAGAGACTACATATCTGAGACAGCTCGCCAATAGTACTAATGATCCAGAGACTACATATCTGAGACAGCTCGCTAATAGTAGTAGTGATCCAGAGACTACATATCTGAGACAGCTCGCCAATAGTAGTAGTGATCCAGAGACTACATATCTGAGACAGCTCGCCAATAGTAGTAGTGATCCAGAGACTACATATCTGAGACAGCTCGCCATAGTAGTAGTGATCCAGAGACTACATATCTGAGACAGCTCGCCAGTAGTACTAGTGATCCAGAGACTACCTAGCTGAGACAGCTCGCCAATAGTAGTAGTGATCCAGAGACTACATATCTGAGACAGCTCGCCAATAGTACTAGTGACCAGAGGCTACATAGATTCAAGATTCAAGATTCAAGATTCAAAGAAGCTTTATTGGCAGGACTAAATACACGTTAGTTTTGCCAAAGCAAGTGTACAAAAGGGAATAGGGATAGGGAGGGGGGATGGGGACAGATCTAGGTAGGGGTTATGGAAGTCCATGGCATAGGGAGGGGTGATGGGGGCGCAGATCCGGGGTAGGGGCTATAGAAGTCCATGGCATAGGGATGTTGGGTAGGGGCAGATCTAGGGTGGGGGCTATAGAAGTCCATGGCATATCATAGATCTCTTTCTCGCAGTCTATGACATTCGCTCACATACCGCGCTGCTATCTCCGCTGCTCTCTCTTCTTCCCCCAGCAAGATATATGTTTTCTCTTCCTCCTTCATGGTGATGAAATCCGGGAAGAGATGTGAGAGTCTCCTGAAGTGAGTGTCCCTCACTGCTGAGTATTTGGAGCAGTGTAGCAGGAAGTGGGTTTCGTCCTCTATGGCCTCCTGGTCACAGTGTTGGCATAGTCTTTCCTCCCTGGACTTGTAGCTCTGCCTGTGTTGGCCGGATTCGATGGCCAGACTGTGGGCACTGAGTCTAAACCGGCTCAGGATCTTGCGGTCTCTGGGGTCCGGGAGTTTCTCCAGGTATGGGGCCAGTCTGTAGTCTCTCTGTAGACTCCGGTACATGGTCAGTTTCTGGGAGCTGATGATGTCGTTCTTCCAGTCACTGACATACCTCTCCCGGCCTTCGTCTACCATCTTCCTGATTTCGGCTTTTGTCAGGTTGTTGTGATTGGTGTTCTGGTCAGGTTGGGTTTGGGTGAGCTGTTCCGAGGGTCCTAGTTTTTCTGTTTCACCTACGTGTGTCAGGGCTTTATGGTGATGCGAGCTTGGATTGCTCCTATGTAGGTGAGCCCGGAATGACAGTGCCCTCTTTAGAACCGTTAGGTGTAGAGGGAATCTGCCCAGCTCGGCCCGGCAGGCACTGTTGGAGGTGCTTCGATGGACTTGGAGAAGGTGCTTGCAGAATTCCAGGTGGAATATTTCTGTTGGCCTGGAATCCCACCTTAACCAGTCTGGGTAGGTGTGAGGACCCCAGACTTCACTGCCATACAGGAGGATTGGGGCGATGACAGAGTCGAAGATTTTTAACCAGACCCTCACTGGTGGTTTTTAGATGGTAGAGTTTCCTTCGGATGCCATAGAAGGTTTTACATGCCTTGTCTTTCAGGGTCTCTATGTCACGCTGTCTCTGTATACAGGAGAACCGGGGTCTATGCTGACCCTAAGCTGGGGGCCTGACTAATCCCTCTACCTGGAGGTACTGTTGATGATACAGAGGTCCAGGCCGCCAGCGTAACCCTATCTCCTGTGAATCCCTAACCACTGTAATCTAGTCCTGAGAAGGACCCTGATTACCACCACAGGGATAAGGAAGGTATCTGCCTTCACACACAGTATAAGACAAACGAGACAGTACAAGGGGTAAATAAAAGAACACCTTGCATACAAAACTACCAATACAGAGGGAACACAAACGGGTAGGGAGATAACTAATAAAGTGAGGACAGGAGAAAACCACAACAGGTATTCTTAGCTTACACTTCTCAATACGATCCGCTCTGCTGGTCTGCATGAAAGCTTTCACCGACACTTCCCCAGCAGACAGGCAGGTATTTGAAGGAAACCAATTAACAAAACATTAATTGCAGCTGAGCGAGGCTGGTCAGTCCAGCACAGAGAGAGAAAGAATTAACTCCCTCAGTGCCGAAAAACACCCAGCACCAGAAACTCAGCTGTGCGAAGTCAGGGTGTGCAATCGCGACGATCTTCGCAGCGACACACCCGTGACACTCTATGGCTTGTTTGAAGCTCCCTGACCGGTGAATCTCTAGGCCCAGGTAGGTATATTTGTCTGTTCCTGTAAGGGCGCAGTTGTTGAGGACAAATGAAGGGTGCTGGTCTAATTTTCTCTTTCTCCTCTGGAACACCATGATGTTGGTTTTCTTTAGGTTGACCGGTAGTGCCCAGGTGGAGCTGAATTTCTCTAAGATTTTCAGGTTGTCTTGGAGGCCTTTCTCGGTTGGTGACAGAAGCAGCAGGTTATCTGCATACAGCAGGAATTTCACCTGGGTGTCGTGGAGGGTGGGACCTGGTGCTGTGGAAGATTCCAGAGCGGTAGCCAGCTCGTTGATGTAAATGTTGAAGAGCGTTGGACTTAGGCTGCAGCCTTGTCTGACTCCACGGCTCTGCTGGAAATAAGCCGTTCTTTTACCTTTCACACTCACGCTGCAGAGGTTCTCGGTGTAGGAGCTTTTGATAACATCGTAGGTCTTTCCTCCTATTCCGCTCTCCAGCAGTTTCAGGAATAAGCCCGGGTGCCACACCGAATCGAAGGCCTTTTTAAAGTCCACGAAACAGGTATATCTTCCCGTTCTTTGTATTGTGGACATGTCTCTGAATGAGGCTGTGCAGGGTATAGATGTGGTCAGTGGTGCGGTGGTTTGGCATGAACCCTGCTTGGCTCTTGCTGAGGACGTTATGTTCGGTGAGGAAACTGAGGATCCTCTTGTTCAAGATGCTGTTGAACAGTTTCCCCAGGTTGCTGCTGACACATATGCCTCTGTAGTTGGCTGGGTCATATCTGTCCCCATTCTTGTGGATGGGTGTGATGAGGCCTTGGTTCCAGGTACGAGGGAAGTAGCCGGCGCTTAGCACAATATTGAAGAGTTTAACCATTGCAGTCTGTATTTCTGGTGGGCTGTACTTCAGCATTTCTGGTAGGATTCCATCCAGGCCACCGGCTTTTCTACATCTTATGGAAGAGATTCTCTCTGCTACTTCCTGTAATGTAATAGGTGTATCCACGGGGTTTTGGAAATTTTTTACTTTTTCCTCCATTGCTTTTAGTTTTGCCATTATGCTTTCCTGTTCTTGGCTTAGTTCTTCCTTTGGAATGTCTTTATAGAGGTCTCTGAAGTACTGGAGCCAGATGTTGCCATTTTAGATATTGATGTTGTTTTTCTTGTATTTTGTGCCCATGTGGTTCCATAGTTCCCAGAAGGAATTGTCTTGAAGAGCATCTTGGAGTTGGTTAAGCTTGGTAGAGATGTAACTCTGCTTCTTCCTCCTGAGGATGGTTTTGTACTGCATTTGTATGGTTTCATAGGCTTCCCTCAGACCCGGGTGGTTAGGGTCTCTGTGTTTCTTGTTTGAGGCTGTTCTCAGGGTCTTCCGTACGGCTTTACATTCTCTGTCAAACCAACTATATACCATATATACATATCTGAGACAGCTCGCCAATAGTAGTAGTGATCCAGAGACTACATATCTGAGACAGCTCTCCAATAGTAGTAGTGATCCAGAGACTACATATCTGAGACAGCTCGCCAATAGTACTAGTGATCCAGAGACTACATATCTGAGACAGCTCGCCAATAGTACTAGTGATCCAGAGACTACATATCTGAGACAGCTCGCCAATAGTACTAGTGATCCAGAGACTACATATCTGAGACAGCTTGCCAATAGTAGTAGTGATAAGGAGATTACATACACTATCTTTGAGATAGCTCCATAATAGTACTAGTGTTCTAGAGACTACATATCTCTGAAAGAGACAGCTTGTTAATAGCACCATTGATCATGAGAGTACTTATCTCTGAGACGGCTCACGGAGAGCATAATGATCAGGAGACTGGACATATCACAAATAGTACTTGGGACCATTAGACGGCATCTCTATAGAGACAGCTCATGTCATCACTAGCACTTTGGATGATAGGACTGCACTTCTCTGGAAGAGACATCTGGCAATCACAGGCAGCCTCTCATGTGGAGACATGTCTACAGAAGGAAGGTGTCACCCACACACAACATGTCCTGACAGAGCATTGCACAACACCTAGAAACAACATCAAAGTGATAACCAGAGTGATACTGAGGAGCTGCCGGCAGAGCATTGCACCCAGCTGCGCAGAATCACGCCTCTGTAAAGTGCAGAGCATCTCAGGAACACAGGAGTCCTGGAAGAGAAATAGGAGATGTCATGACATGAGCGCAGGATATCAGTGCAACATGCAGAGCATTTATGAGGATGGGCATCAGTGAAAAGTGCAGAGCATCTCATGTGGATAAGACACCATTCTAGGCTGCAGAGCATCTCATGTGGACAGGACACCATTCTAGGCTGCAGAACATCTCATGTGGACAGGATACCATTGCAGGCTGCAGAGCATCTCATGTGGATAAGACACCATTCTAGGCTGCAGACCATGTCATGTGGACAGGACACCATTGCAGGCTGCAGAGCATCTCATGTGGATAAGACACCATTCTAGGCTGCAGACCATGTCATGTGGACAGGACACCATTGCAGGCTGCAGAGCATCTCATGTGGATAAGACACCATTCTAGGCTGCAGACCATCTCTTGTGGACAGGACACTAATACAGACTGCAGAGCATCTCTTGTGGACAGGACACCATTCTCGGCTGCAAAACATCTCATGTGAACAGGATACCATTGCAGGCTGCAGAGCATCTCATGTGGATAAGACACCATTCTAGGCTGCAGAGCATCTCATGTGGACAGGACACCATTGAAGGCTGCAGAGCATCTCTTGTGGATAAGACACCATTCTAGGCTGCAGACCATCTCATGTGGACAGGACACCATTGAAGGCTGCAGAGCATCTCATGTGGATAAGACACCATTCTAGGCTGCAGACCATCTCATGTGGACAGGACACCATTGAAGGCTGCAGAGCATCTCATGTGGATAAGACACCATTCTAGGCTGCAGACCATCTCATGTAGACAGTACACCATTGAAGGCTGCAGAGCATCTCTTGTGGATAAAACACCATTCTAGGCTGCAGACCATCTCTTGTGGACAGGACACTAATACAGACTGCAGAGCATCTCTTGTGGACAGGACACCATTCTCGGCTGCAAAACATCTCATGTGGACAGGATACCATTGCAGGCTGCAGAGCATCTCATGTGGATAAGACACCATTCTAGGCTGCAGAGCATCTCATGTGGACAGGACACCATTGAAGGCTGCAGAGCATCTCTTGTGGATAAGACACCATTCTAGGCTGCAGACCATCTCATGTGGACAGGACACCATTGAAGGCTGCAGAGCATCTCATGTGGATAAGACACCATTCTAGGCTGCAGACCATCTCATGTGGACAGTACACCATTGAAGGCTGCAGAGCATCTCTTGTGGATAAGACACCATTCTAGGCTGCAGACCATCTCTTGTGGACAGGACACTAATACAGACTGCAGAGCATCTCTTGTGGACAGGACACCATTCTCGGCTGCAAAACATCTCATGTGGACAGGATACCATTGCAGGCTGCAGAGCATCTCATGTGGATAAGACACCATTCTAGGCTGCAGAGCATCTCATGTGGACAGGACACCATTGAAGGCTGCAGAGCATCTCTTGTGGATAAGACACCATTCTAGGCTGCAGACCATCTCTTGTGGACAGGACACTAATACAGACTGCAGAGCATCTCTTGTGGACAGGACACCATTCTCGGCTGCAAAACATCTCATGTGGACAGGATACCATTGCAGGCTGCAGAGCATCTCATGTGGATAAGACACCATTCTAGGCTGCAGAGCATCTCATGTGGACAGGACACCATTGAAGGCTGCAGAGCATCTCTTGTGGATAAGACACCATTCTAGGCTGCAGACCATCTCATGTGGACAGGACACCATTGAAGGCTGCAGAGCATCTCATGTGGATAAGACACCATTCTAGGCTGCAGACCATCTCATGTGGACAGGACACCATTGAAGGCTGCAGAGCATCTTATGTGGATAAGACACCATTCTAGGCTGCAGACCATCTCATGTGGACAGTACACCATTGAAGGCTGCAGAGCATCTCTTGTGGATAAGACACCATTCTAGGCTGCAGACCATCTCATGTGGACAGGACACCATTGAAGGCTGTAGAGCATCTCATGTGGACAGGACACGATTCTAGGCTACAGAACATCTCATGTGGACAGGATACCATTCTAGGCTGCAGAGCATCTCATGTGGACAGGACACCATTGAAGGCTGCAGAGCATCTCATGTGGACAGTACACCATTGAAGGCTGCAGAGCATCTATTGTGGATAAGACACCATTCTAGGCTGCAGACCATCTCATGTGGACAGGACACGATTCTAGGCTACAGAACATCTCATGTGAACAGGATACCATTCTAGGCTGCAGAGCATCTCATGTGGACGGGAAACTATTCTAGGCTGCACAGCATCTCATGTGGACAGGACACGATTCTAGGCTGCAGAGCATCTCATGTGGACAGTACACCATTGAAGGCTGCAGAGCATCTATTGTGGATAAGACACCATTCTAGGCTGCAGACCATCTCATGTGGACAGGACACGATTCTAGGCTACAGAACATCTCATGTGGACAGGATACCATTCTAGGCTGCAGAGCATCTCATGTGGACAGGATACCATTCTAGGCTGCAGAGCATCTCATGTGGACAGGACACCAGTGCAGGCTGCAGAGCATCTCATGTGGACAGGATACCATTCTAGGCTGCAGAGCATCTCATGTGGACAGGACACCAGTGCAGGCTGCAGAGCATCTCATGTGGACAGGATACCATTCTAGGCTGCAGAGCATCTCATGTGGACAGGACACCAGTGCCGGCTGCAGAGCATCTCATGAGCTCAGGACATCTGTAGCGGAGCAGCAGCTGGCTGGGTGATAGTGACCCGCGGTGTCCACCCTCCATCCATCTTCCTCCTCCTCCTCCTCCTCCTCCTCCCGGGTCCTGTGTCTGCTGCTGGAGGAGGGAGGCAGTCCCAGCACCCGGCTGTCTGTGACCCGGACGCCCGATGTTCACTGACCTTCGAGCTCGGACCGGTGAGAGGGAGCCCGCGGGGAGAGGGGACTACAGCCCGGAGAGGGGCGGCATGGACGGTGAGTACAGCCGGGGACGTGATGGGGGCAGCGTATGAATGTGTGTGACAGAGGACAGGGCACGTATGGCATGGAGGATAATGCACGGAAAGGGAGAGACCGGCTCCGGTGGGCGCAGTCCTGGGCATGGTGGGACTGACAGAGACCAGGGAATAATGGGAGTACATGTGTACAGGGAAGTGTATTATGTACAGGTGTATAGGGGTAGGTGTGGTGGTACATGTATATAGGGCAGTATATGATATTTGGGTGTATATGGGGTAGGTGTGGTGGTACATGTATATAGGGCACTATGTGATATATGGGTGTATATGGGGTAGGCCGGCGTGGATAGTACATGTCAATAGGGTATGAGGTTTGGGTGTATATGGGGTAGGTGTGGATAGTACATGTATATAGGGCAGTATATGATATATGGGTGTATATGGGGTAGGTGTGGATAGTACATGTGTATAGGGCAGTAGGTGAAGTATGGGTGTATATGGGGTAGGTGTGGATAGTACATGTGTATAGGGCAGTATATGATATATGGGTGTATATGGGGTAGGTGTGGATAGTACATGTGTATAGGGCAGTAGGTGAAGTATGGGTGTATATGGGGTAGGTGTGGATAGTACATGTGTATAGGGCAGTATATGATATATGGGTGTATATGGGGTAGGTGTGGATAGTACATGTGTATAGGGCAGTAGGTGAAGTATGGGTGTATATGGGGTAGGTGTGGGATAGTACATGTGTATAGGGCAGTAGGTGAAGTACAGGTGTATATGGGGTAGGTGTGGATAGTACATGTGTATAGGGCAGTAGGTGAAGTATGGGTGTATATGGGGTAGGTGTGGATAGTACATGTGTATAGGGCAGTAGGTGAAGTACAGGTGTATATGGGGTAGGTGTGGATAGTACATGTGTATAGGGCAGTAGGTGAAGTATGGGTGTATATGGGGTAGGTGTGGATAGTACATGTGTATAGGGCAGTAGGTGAAGTATGGGTGTATATGGGGTAGGTGTGGATAGTACATGTGTATAGTGCAGTATGTGAAGTATGGGTGTATATGGGGTAGGTGTGGATAGTACATGTGTATAGGGCAGTAGGTGATGTATGGGTGTATATGGGGTAGGTGTGGATAGTACATGTGTATAGGGCATGATGTATGGGTGTATATGGGGTAGGTGTGGATAGTACATGTTTAGTACATGTTTATAGGGAATGATGTGTGGGTGTATATGAGAGGTGTGAATAGTTCATGTGTATAGGGCATTATGTGATGTATGAGTGTATATGGGAAGGTGTGGGTAGTATACAGTATATGTATAGGGCAATGTATAATCAATGGATGTATATGGGGTAAGTGTAAATAGTACTTGTGCATAGGGTATGATGTATAAGTGTGTATGGGGTAGGTGTGGAAAGTAGATGTGTAAAGAGCAGTGTATGATGTATGAGTGAGTGTATATGAGGTAGGTGTCGGTAATATACAGTATATGTTTAGGGCAGTGTATGATAAATGGGTGTATTTAGGGTAGATGTAGATAGTACATGTGTATAGGGCAGTATATGATGTATGGGTATATATGGGGTAAACGTAGATAGTACATGTGTACAGGGCAGTATATGATATATACTAGGTATGGATACTAGGTATGGATAGCACATATGAATTGGATAGTGTCTGGTGTGATGTAAGGCTGTATATGGGGTAGTTGTGGATAGTACACATGTATAGAGCATTATATGACATATGGGTATGTACGGGATAGGTGTGGATAGTATTTATGTATGGGGTATGCTGTATACGGTAAGTGTATATGGGGTTGATGTGGACAGTACATGTGTATAGGGCTGTGTATGATATATGGGTGAATGTGGGGTAGTTGTGGTTAGTATGCATACATAGGGCAGTGTATGATACAATGTACAGGTATATATGGAGTTAGTGTGAATCAAACACATGTTTAGGGCGGTGTATGTTATGATGTACAGCCTCAGGTGTATATGGGATAGGATAGGTGTGGATAGTGCATGTGTTTAAGGCCGTGAATGAGAATGAGAAGATCTACACGTGTATGTAGAAAAAGTAAATATGTGTACAGTATAGGGCAATTTATGATATAATGTAGGGTGTATAAGTGTGACTTGGACTGTGTATGTGTATATGAAAATGTATATATTGATTTACAGGTATATATGGGGCAGTTTGTTGAAGTCTGTAGAGTTGTGTGTTTTATCAAGTAAAAATGTGTATGGGAAATGTGTGGATATTGCAAATTCATATATCATATACCGGTGTACTTGGGGTAGTTGTATATGACACAATATACAAGTGTGTATAATACCTATGTGTATAATACATTTGTGTTTAGAATGCATGTGTATATGTACAGGTGTGTATAATACAGTATATTTGTGTAATACATGTGTATATGTCCAGTTGTGTATAATAAATGTGTGTATGTACAAGTGTGTATATATACAGGTGTGTATAATACAGTTGTATATGTGCAGGTATGTATAATATATGTATATGTCTACTAGTGTATAATACATGTGTATACATAGATGTGTCAAACAGATTTATATATGTGCAGATGTGTCACAGGTCTACAAAAAAGTATTTTTTTGAATCATCTTTTTGTCCTGATTTCAAAAATGTATATAGTTTTTCTGTAGCATGTATAGTTTCCATGGAGCAGCAGCATTATTATAAGGTATAGGAAATATACTGGCAAAATAATTTCACATGCAAAATAGAAACCAAAATATGAGCAGAAATTAAAAGTGCTTGACATTAGACTGTCGTTGATACGATTTTTCAGGGTTGTCCCTATATAGCATCCAACAGTAATCTGCCATCATTGAGTCATTCCAAAAACCATGATAGCGGTGTTCCATTACTTTAACCCCTGAAGGACCAAGCCATTTTGTAGGTTAATGACCGGGCCAATTTTTACATTTCTGACCACTGTCACTTTATGGGCTTATAACTCTGGAACGCTTCAACGGATCTTCACGATTCTGAGATTGTTTTCTCGTGACATATTGTACTTCATGTTAGTGGTGAAATTTCTTTGATATAACTTGCGTTTATTTATGAAAAAAAACGGAAATATGGCGAAAATTATGAAAATTTTGCAATTTTCAAACTTTTAATTTTTATGCCCTTAAAGGGAATCTGTTACCCCATTTTAGCCCTATGAGATGAAGATATCATTGCATATGCGTCCCATAACTAATCTATGGGTACCTATGATATCTCCTGACACCCCAGTTTTCATGTAAAAATACCTTAGTAAAGTTCGTTTTCTTGTATGCAAATCCGGACGGTCCGGTCCGGAGGGCGGCGTTTTTTTTTCTTCCCCCCACCCCCGCTCCACAGCTTCTCTTGCGTATCACCGTCTGTGAATAGCACAGATGGCGTTCGGCTTGCCGCGATTGCGCTTTTCCAAATCCCCTCGCGCTTGCGCAGTGTGCTTTGCCCACCAGTGGGCAAAGCATAAAATCTTTACAGCGCAGGTGTTCAAAACCACATTCAAGAAGTTTATTAATCCTTTAGGTTCTTCACAAGAATTGAAGCAATGTGGAAGGTAAAATGAACATTTAACTTTTTTCCCCAAAATTTTTCTTTTTTACACTATTTTTTTTATTTTGTCAACGGTATCAGGAGAAAATTAACCACAATATTTGTTGCACAATTTCTCCTGAGTACACCGATACCCCATGTGTGGAGAAAGACCAATCTGTAGGCGCACGGCAGTGCTCAGAAGGGAAGGAGCATCATTTGAGATTTTGAATGTCAAATTGGCTGGAATCGAGAGCGGACACCATGTTGCGTTTTGAGAGCCCCTGTTGTACCTAAACCCCCCATATGTGACCCCATTTTAGAAACTAGACCCCCCCAAGGAACTTATCTAAATGTGTGGTGAGCACTTTGAACCCCCAAGGGCTTCACAGAAGGTTATAACGTAGAGCTGTAAGATTAAAAAATCATATTTTTTCCACAAAAGTGAGCTTTTCACCCCTAATTTTTATTTTCCAAACGGTAACAGGACCCCAAAAGTTATTGTGCAATTTGTCCTGAGTACGCTGATACCCCATATGTGGGGGTAAACCACTATTTGGACGCATGGCAGAGCTCGGAAGGGAAGCAGCGCCATTTGACTGTAACGAATGGAAGCGGAGGCAGAGATGGTGAAGTTCACATTCGTCTTTTATTTTTGAAGTGGTACCTCGAGACCGCGGTCCGGGGGCTCCGAAGGGGGCGTAACTAGTGAGCCCCGGGTACCCGTAGTAAGGCCCCTCGAACAGGACCGGAATGGAATACCCAGAGGACACAGATGCTACCTCCAGTTAGACCCCGGACACATGGCAGCTGTCCCAGAGGGACCAAAAGGGGTTACAGATATGATAGCAGAAACCGTGTAGACGCAGGTGAGGAAGGTCCTTGTTCAGGGTAGATGGTAGCAGGCTGGCTCCAGTAACCTTGTCACAGTCCACGGATTCAGATGGCTGATGGCGGAACGGGATGACACCTGCACAAGTAATAGCAGAGTCTGTCAGGGATAGCCGGGTACAGGATACCAATGATCTGTGGAGACAAATAGAATGAGCGAAGCACAGAGACTGCTAACGCAGCGCAGCATCAGAATCAGAATCAGAACCGGATGTGGCAATGGTAGAACCATTTTGCTCCGGCACTCCCCCTATGGTGACGCATATAGTAATCAGTGTGCTGCCATTGGTTGATTGACATTTTCAAAAAATGCACGCTATCCCTTTAAGAGAGACGGTGAGGGGGCCTCTCCTCCTAAGCATTCTTCCTGGAGGCCTGCTGGCAGCGTGCCAAGAACTCGGGAGGAAGCAGGACGCTGGGAAGCAGAGGGAGTAGGAGACTCCAGCCCGTGCACAGGCTAATGCAAAGGGACAGCTTGAAGAGCAGAAGGTGAGTGACCAGGACGGAGTGCAGAGCCAGCACGGGGACTGAGTGTAACATTGACTTTTTTGGCTGGAATTGAGATTGGGCACCATGTCGCATTTGGAGAATCCCTGATGTGCCTAAACAGTGGAAACCCCCCACAAGTGACCCCATTTTGGTAACTAGACCCCCCCAAGAAACTTATCTAGATGTGTGGTGAGCACTTTGAACCCCAAGGGCTTCACAGAAAGGTATAACGTAGAGCTGTAAAATTAAAAAATCATATTTTTTCCACAAAAATTATCTTTTCACCCCAATTTTTATTTTCCAAAGGATAACAGGACCCCAAAAGTTATTGTGTCCAGTACTGTTCTCCAGGGGCGTACATAGAAATCATGGGGCCCCATAGCAAAAGTCTGAATGGGGCCCCCCAAAAAAAAAAACAGGTGCTCTTAACTCCACACACACACACACACACCTGCAGTGCATGCAGGGCCCCCTACACCTCCACAGTGCGTGCAGCCGGGCCCCCCTCCCTAAGGTGCAAAGTGCAGTCAGAGCCATTGTAAATGTAAAGTGCCAGCACAGTGAGGGGACACATTTAACAAAAAAAATCGACCCCAGCCAGGCTCACCATCTTGTGTGTGCAGTGGCGTAGCAACTGTTTGTGGGGCCCGGGGCGGCTGAAAAATTTGCCGCCCCTTTGGTCATTGATAATCCTGAAGCATTCACCATTACAACCAAAAAAAGGCGCAAAGTAAATACCTTTCACCTGTAAAATCAGCATGGCAAAAATACACACTGCAAAGCAGCAACACACAGTATGGACTTGTGTTTATGATGTGCTTTATCCTCCTTGGACAAAAAGGACTTCTTTAGGCTTGGCTCACATTTATACAGTGCAGTCTGCTGGACAAATATGTCTGAATTGCAAAAAAAAATGGTATTCAGACGTATATGGAGGCATACACAAACCATAATGGGCAACACGTAGTGTAAAAAAATGTTCTTCTGACTATGTTTTGCCCTGATCACGTTGTATTGTGGGAAAAAAACATAATTGACCAAAGGTACGCGTTTTTAATGTGGGGTGAAAAAAAGTTTATTCCTCTGGACACCTCCTCACAGAACTGATGCCAAAATGGAGTGGGATGGGACTGTTGACACCAGTAAAACTGGATGGAAAAAAAATGATTCTTTTTAAGTAAAAAAAACATATAGAGACAAAGAGGAAGTACGATATGTATCAAATGTACTTGTTTAAATTCGTAGGTTGATGCATGGCATACGTTTTAATGTATACGTCCAACGCATTAAGTCTGCAGGCGTATAAATGTGAACCTAGCCTGACAGGGAACATGCTGCATAGTGTGCTCCGATGTAAGAAGTGTGGTACCTAATCTGACAGCAGGTACAAGCGATGCCCATCATTCATGGCATCATATAAGACAGGTAGACGGATGTCATATCTTTGTATATGAAATGATTGGAATATGTAAGCTATGCAAAGTTCCAACATGTGTACAAACTACAAGACACATTTTATCACAGGTAAGCTGACACAGAAATGCCGCACACAATATCTTCCATAACATCTGCAGAACTTCCACTCTCAGGCACCACATGAGCTCAGCACGCCCCATGTAATTGCTGTCTCCCAGGTGCATGCCTCTGGGGTGAAGGAGCAGAATAAATGTCAGGAGTCGAACCCAGTACCTCTTGTCCACTGGCCAGCAGCTCTACCATCTGAGCTATTCTGCTGGCTGCAAAGTTCCTTGCTGAACCCAGATACCATTGACTGTTCTTCCTGATTGGCTACACCTAGTGCTCTCTTGATTGGGCCTCTGATTGCCAATTACACACCCTATATAAACCTGGCCCTGTGGGTGTGTCATTGCGAGATTATTGTGCTTCCAGCCTTTAGTCAAGCTCTTTCTCCTGCTGTTCCTGCTGTTACAAACACTGCTCTCCTGTGTACCGACCTCCTGCTGCCACCTGACTACGTTATCTGCCTGCTCCTCTGCTACCGAACTGCCTTTCCTGTGTACCGACCTCCGGCTGCCACCTGACTACGTTATTTGCCTGCTTCCCTGCTACAAACACTGCTTCCCTGTGTACCGACCTCGGCCTGCCTTCTGACTACGCTACCTGCCTCTGCTTTCCCTAGTGTTTGCAGTAACATCGGCTCCAACCCAGACGGGATCCTGACAGAATAATCTCGCGCCAAAATGGAGTCCGCTGTGAACACCCTGAGGCGGCAAGTTACGGAGCTTCAAAGTTTTTGTACTGACTCTCAAGGAAAATATGCCAAGTTACAAACTGATTTCACGGCGATACAACAGGAAGTAATTGAGCTACAAAAACAACTACTGGACGTGCGCAATTCAGGGTCCGAATCAAATGCGCGGCTGCCGCTGCCTGCAAAGTTCAGTGGGGATCGCAAGCAGTACCGAGGATTCCTCAATCAATGCCGCATATACTTCCAGATGCAACCTGCTCCCTTTACCAGTGAGAGGAAGAAAGTTTTTTTCATGATAAATCTCCTGACGGATGAAGCTCTTGCTTGGGCTTCACCTTATGTAGAAAAGGACTATGCCCTCCTTAATGACCTGGAAGCTTTCATCGCAGCTATGAATCAAGTTTTTGATGACCCAAACCGCTGTGCCACAGCAGAAACCAAATTACATAATTTGCGCCAAGGACGTCGCTCTGTTGCGGAATATACATCGGAGTTCCGTCGCTGGGTGGCCGACACCACCTGGAATCCAGCGGCCCAGAGAAGTCAATTTCGACGAGGGTTATCAGAACCAGTGAAAGACGAGCTTGCCAGGGTTGAGACCCCTGACCAGTTGGAGGACTTTATTCAACTATGTATCCGGATTGACCAGAGACTTACTGAAAGGAGAAAGGAGAGACTGCGAGCACTTGGGAATAGCCCTGGCTTCTCATTTTCAGCATCAGACCACCAAGAAAAGACGCAAGTTGTGTCTGAACCGATGCAGATCGACGTCATCCGAAGACCACTCTCTGCACAGGAGAAGGAGAGGCGACGTGCAGAACATCTCTGCCTCTATTGTGGGGACCCTGGACACTATGCCATCAACTGTCCTAACAAAAGGACTATAGCCTTTACCAACAACAGGTCTGCCAGCAATACGGACCTTTCTCAGCAGTCGGATTCCATCTTGCAGACTATCTCATCAGTAACGCCAGAAATAGACAAAATACATACCACATCATCTCATTTTGTAATCCCCATTCAGGTTGTAATGGGCACCCAAAAAATACAATGCTCTGCCCTGTTGGATTCGGGAGCAGGAGGAAATTTTATGGACTTAAAATTTACACGTGATAATGATATTTCCAGTAGGACCAAATCCACACCAATTGAAATGGAAACTGTGGATGGATCACCTTTGTCTTCTGGACCTGTCACGCATGAGACAATCGAACTGGAGATTTGTATCGACCCGGATCATCATGAAGCTGTCAGTTTCCACCTTATTTCATCTCCGAAATTTCCGGTTATTCTAGGGATCCCCTGGTTTTCAGTCCATAACCCTTCTATCAACTGGGCATCAAGGACCATCACCTTTCCATCTGACTACTGTAAGAATAATTGTCATAAGGAACCCCCTGTTCTCCAACAAGTCCAAATCTCTGAGATTTCGCATGAGAAGGAAGAGAAACTACCACCTCAATATCAGCAGTTCTCTGATGTCTGCAGTAAGAAGAAAGCAGATCAATTACCTCCTCACCGTCCTTATGACTGTCCCATTGAATTGCTGCCAGGAGCAACCATTCCATTTGGACGGATTTACAATCTTTCTGAACCTGAATTGAAGGTATTAAGAAAGTTCCTGGATGAAAATTTAGAGAAAGGCTTTATTCGACCTTCCACATCTCCAGCTGGGGCACCCCTGTTCTTTGTTGAAAAGAAAGACTCCACTCTGCGGCCATGTATTGACTACAGAGAGATGAATAATATCACTGTCAAGAATCGCTACCCGCTACCCTTGATTCCTGAACTATTTGAGAGACTCCGTTCTGCGAAAATCTTTACGAAGCTGGTGTGTCGACCCGCCACCACAATTGTGGATTACCAGGGCAATGGGGTACTCAGAGCCGAGCCCATGGAAGTCTATGGGGATTTTGTCACAGGTAGCTGTGGCTCGGTCTGTGGCCCGGGCGGTCTGGCGTATGTTGGGGGAATATTTACAGGGGATTGATTATGTACAGTTCGTGACGCCACCTGTAGTGTTCTGGCAATTAGTACCAGCGCTGCTGTAGATCTCTGAGGGGATGGTGAGGCAGCTAGATGTCGGGTCCCCTACAGGTGGGACTGGTCCCTCAAAGTCTATGTGAGTAGTGAAGTCGAGTGCGGTTAAAGAACACAGTCTCACACGGTCAGCGTCTTTCCATACCTTTACTTGCAAGATGTTAAGGCAGGTCCCAGGGAGGCTGATCCAAGGAGAGTGTATCTTGAGACGGCAGCTGGACAAGTTAGAGGCCTCCTTTATCTCCAATATGACGAGTGCAACTAGCATGAAGCGTAGTTCCCTCAATTCTCCAGCTTATCCAAAGCTGTACCTGCCCAGTCAGCTTAGTGTTAGGGGCCTTCCTATGAAGGAGCTGAATTCTTACGTGGTCCTGCAGAACTCCAAAGTCTTCACTCCCCCTGACCCCAGTTACGTACTGACTATAAGGGGCTTGTCTGCCGCGACCTAGGGTCCGGTAGATTCCTGGTTTTCCTGTCACCGTGCCTGAAACAACAATGACTCTTCGGTCCCCAGTGACCGGTTGCAACGTGCTGGACTTCTGCAATCCTGTAGCACTAATTCTATAATCCACTTGCCTTTCGCCTTGTCCACGCTGGTAACATAAGCACTCTCACTAGCCAAGGGTTGAGCAGTCACTTCTCTCCTTTTCCTTCCTATGAAGTTAGCCTCGGATGCTCAGTTATCACAGGCAGGAGCACGTCACTGTACCTGATACCGTCCTCTAGACAGGAATGCTGATGACTTTCCGTGCTATTACTTCTCCTTTCTTCAGTGGGTGCTGAGAGGGTGATACAGCTCTGACCAGACTAAGGTGTATTCCAAACACCTATACCAGACTCCACTAAATGAACTGGGATGAAGCAGGCTAGACTCCTTCCTCCCTCCAACGTCTTCTCACAGATGTCTAAGCTCTACTCCACACGTCCTCACTGTCCAAGACAGGAACAAGACTCCTCACTCTAACACCTATTACCTTGACCACTCCTCTAGAGTATACTTCACTACCCTAGGGGTGTGTCTAGTGTGTGTCGAGTGAATGATTATTGAGCATTAAGCTGCCGTCTCGCCATACACTCTCCAGGGTACTGCGTGTGCCTACCACCAGGGCTACACATTCCCCCATGGTAAACGACAGCACTCCCGGGCTGTGAAATACAAAAGACATTTTGTTTATGCAATAACAATAACAATAACATCTTCCCATCCGGGAGGTGAGGAAATCTTAAACGTTACAAACTTTTATAGAAAAATACAAATATCAATCAGCATTCAATAAATATACAAGATACTTGTGAAGGACCCGCACCAAACCTTCAACGTGGGTCCTGGGTGGGCTGCAGGACGTCCGATTGCAGACCTCACTCAGTGCCACACCATACGGGTTTTGTTTTTCAGAGGTAGTTATGGATGGTTTTTGTAAAACCAAGATAGGGCACCGAAGCGCAACTATGTACAAGAAAGTTCTGGGTTAGCATAGTCCTTAACCTCAAAAGTCCATTTATAAAGAAAGACACATTATATTAAATCACATTATAAAAGTGCGACTGTTTATCATCTATCAATTACTATTTACCCAGCGGGCATTCTATAATTAGAAATATTATTCACTATATATAATACTTGTACAAAAACTTTTTCAAAAACATTTTAAACTTTCTGCTATAGTACTGATGGTAGACCCATTATGGATCTCACCAACTCTTTACTATTTATTCATTTCCTGCAAATACTTTTTCCACTACATTTTCCACCCGGGGGCTGGAACAACGCAATGGGCCCTTGATCCCAAGACCAGCAAATCATGTGCTGCGATCAGGGTCTGGGTTGCAACAGTTCTGGTGCGAACCTCCAGGGGCGCAACTGGTTCAGTCTCTCCACATGACACCGATTGCGTCTCAATTACTGTTAGCGATATGGACCGCGTTAGGGATTGCGATCGAGACTGTGTCGCACGCTGCGATGAAGAGGTGACTTTAATTCGTGATGCACTTTGGGTCGCATGTTGCGATGACTTTGAAGGGGGCGATGCTGGGGCACGGCCGGACGCTGCTTGTACTGGAGACGGGGACGCTGCGGCAATGGTGACGGTACCGGCGTCTGGGACGGGGTCGCGGACGATGGCGACGTTCAGGGCATACCACCCCTTCATTCCCCAATGTCGCGTATAGGTGACTATATCTCCGTTCACTAAGTCCCTCCCGGGATGACCTTGCGGCAGGTGAGATTCCACGTCACGCCTGCTGACAAAGACCGCTGGGTAGAGGCCCGGTTCACGGATAAAGCCCCAGCCCTTCCGGAGCTGGAACTCAGTCACACACCCCCGCCGCCGCGGTTCCCGTAAGGTACCTTTGTCGCGACGGACAGTCTCCTTGTCGGCAATCAGCTCGGCATACTGTCGCTGGCGGTTCTTCTGGATTTCCCGCTCTTCCTCCTGCTGGCGCCTCTTCGTCTCCTCACGACTCTGCCATTCTTGCTCCCACTGGGCGGTGTAGGCGACGTCATCCAGGCGCGCCATTTCGTCCCAGTCCACATCTGGTAGTGACGGACAGGACCCCTCCGGTGTCCCTGCCGGGGACCGATAATCTGCTGCGGCCTCCTGGCCGGGCGGGCGTTCCGGGATTGGCTGTACCTCCTCAACCTCCTCCGCATCCACCGCTTCACCAGTGGGATCGGGAACGGTACTTTCGGGGGCAGCCTCCGGTTGCTCCTTCGCCTTGGGCAGCAGACTTTTCGGTTTTTGGAATCGTGGGGGTTCGTTGAGGGGAGAGGACGCCGTGTTCGTCATTTGCCACTTCAGCAGGTTACATCGGCGTCTCTCTATCTCCTCCAGTCCAGGTTGGAACATCTTCTTTAGGCGTGAGTTCTCCTCCTGAACCTCTAACAACGCCTGTTGCAGGTGCAGGATTGCATAAGTCTCCGATGCCGATGGCAGCTTGGCGGGGGCACGGGGCCTGCCTTCCTCCGCTGCCCCGCTCGGCTGCACACGTCCTGCCTCCATCATTTTCCAGAAGATCCTCTCTTTCTGCGGAGACATCCGGTCTCTTCCGTGGAGGTGGGGTTTGCGTCTCCTCCTCCTCGCAGGGAAGGTGAAGAGGAGGCGGACCTCCTTTGCTGTAGGGCAGGACCGCATTGTTGTAATAGCACTTTGAGAGGGCAGGCATTTTCCTCGCGCCACAGGGGGGTAGACGCCCACGAAGGTACGCCCACCTTCTTCTCCAGCGCCTGAGGGCGCGAATATGGCGACAAAAATGGCGATTTTGGCGCCAAAAGTGCAAACAGTCCTTTTCACAAAAACAGTTCCTTAGGCACACAGGGCTCGCAATTTTGCGAGTTTCGCATCCTGTTCGTGACGCCAAAGTTGTGTCGACCCGCCACCACAATTGTGGATTACCAGGGCAATGGGGTACTCAGAGCCGAGCCCATGGAAGTCTATGGGGATTTTGTCACAGGTAGCTGTGGCTCGGTCTGTGGCCCGGGCGGTCTGGCGTATGTTGGGGGAATATTTACAGGGGATTGATTATGTACAGTTCGTGACGCCACCTGTAGTGTTCTGGCAATTAGTACCAGCGCTGCTGTAGATCTCTGAGGGGATGGTGAGGCAGCTAGATGTCGGGTCCCCTACAGGTGGGACTGGTCCCTCAAAGTCTATGTGAGTAGTGAAGTCGAGTGCGGTTAAAGAACACAGTCTCACACGGTCAGCGTCTTTCCATACCTTTACTTGCAAGATGTTAAGGCAGGTCCCAGGGAGGCTGATCCAAGGAGAGTGTATCTTGAGACGGCAGCTGGACAAGTTAGAGGCCTCCTTTATCTCCAATATGACGAGTGCAACTAGCATGAAGCGTAGTTCCCTCAATTCTCCAGCTTATCCAAAGCTGTACCTGCCCAGTCAGCTTAGTGTTAGGGGCCTTCCTATGAAGGAGCTGAATTCTTACGTGGTCCTGCAGAACTCCAAAGTCTTCACTCCCCTGACCCCAGTTTACGTACTGACTATAAGGGGCTTGTCTGCCGCGACCTAGGGTCCGGTAGATTCCTGGTTTTCCTGTCACCGTGCCTGAAACAACAATGACTCTTCGGTCCCCAGTGACCGGTTGCAACGTGCTGGACTTCTGCAATCCTGTAGCACTAATTCTATAATCCACTTGCCTTTCGCCTTGTCCACGCTGGTAACATAAGCACTCTCACTAGCCAAGGGTTGAGCAGTCACTTCTCTCCTTTTCCTTCCTATGAAGTTAGCCTCGGATGCTCAGTTATCACAGGCAGGAGCACGTCACTGTACCTGATACCGTCCTCTAGACAGGAATGCTGATGACTTTCCGTGCTATTACTTCTCCTTTCTTCAGTGGGTGCTGAGAGGGTGATACAGCTCTGACCAGACTAAGGTGTATTCCAAACACCTATACCAGACTCCACTAAATGAACTGGGATGAAGCAGGCTAGACTCCTTCCTCCCTCCAACGTCTTCTCACAGATGTCTAAGCTCTACTCCACACGTCCTCACTGTCCAAAGACAGGAACAAGACTCCTCACTCTAACACCTATTACCTTGACCACTCCTCTAGAGTATACTTCACTACCCTAGGGGTGTGTCTAGTGTGTGTCGAGTGAATGATTATTGAGCATTAAGCTGCCGTCTCGCCATACACTCTCCAGGGTACTGCGTGTGCCTACCACCAGGGCTACACACTGGATCTTAGAGGGGCTTACAACCTCATACGGATTCGCCCAGGAGATGAGTGGAAGACCGCCTTCAGAACGAGATATGGACATTTTGAATCTCTTGTTATGACCTTTGGCCTTAGCAATGCCCCAGCCACCTTTCAACATTTTATTAATGATGTATTTCGAGATTTCTTGGACCAATTCGTTGTGGCTTATCTCGATGACATTCTTATATTTTCAGACACCTTGGAAGAGCATCGCAGGCACGTCCAGTTAGTCTTGGAACGACTACAGGAGAACCATCTCTACATTAAACTTGAAAAATGTGAGTTTGAACAAACCAGTATCCATTTCTGGGATATATCATCTCTCCAGAAGGTCTGAGCATGGATCCCGGCAAAATCAATGCTGTAGTGGACTGGCCTGTTCCAAGAAATTTAAAAGACGTCCAGCGTTTCATAGGATTTGCAAATTTTTACCGAAAATTTATAAAGAACTTTTCACGGATCATACTACCAATTACTACACTAACAAAAAAGACAAAAGCATTTTTCTGGTCTCCAGAGGCACAGGAGGCTTTTGACAAGTTGAAAACTCTTTTTACGTCTGCTCCATTGTTAGTACACCCAAATCCTGAATTGCCATTTACTGTCGAAGTGGACGCCTCGGACTCTGCAGTGGGAGCTATTCTGTCTCAGCGAGTTGGGGACAAGATGCAACTTCACCCATGTGCGTTTCTTTCCCACACCATGTCATCTGCAGAAAAGAACTACGACATTGGTAATAAAGAACTGTTAGCCATTAAAGTTGCCTTCTCCGAGTGGAGACATCTTCTGGAAGGTGCCAATCACCCTGTGACTGTCCTCACGGACCACAAGAATCTTGAATTCCTCTGTACAGCAAAAAGATTGTCTGCAAGACAAGCACGATGGGCCTTATTTTTCTCAAGATTCAATTTTATAATCTCTTACCGGCCTGGTTCAAGGAATGGCAAGGCTGACGCCCTGTCCAGGATGTGTTCGGAACCTCAGGAGAGGTCTAGTAATGATGATACAATTCTAGGCCCTAAAAATTTTTTGGGAATATTGCACTCTAGAGGACTAGGTAATAGAATTAAAGATGGATATCAAGAGGACTCTTTCCTTAACCATCCTTCGGAAGACGTCGATCTTTCATTCAAAGAGGGGTTTTGGATGCAGAAACACCAAATATATGTACCTGAATCTTCTCGCCTTGAAGTCCTCAAAAGTGTCCATGATTCTAAACTGGCAGGACATCCTGGAGTTGCAAAAACACAAGACTTACTACTTCGTTTCTTTTGGTGGCCTAATTGTAGGAAGGACGTGAGGAAATATGTTTCAACCTGTTTAACATGCGCACGAAACAAGACCCCACGATCGTCTCCTCTAGGACTCTTGCAACCACTCCAGTTCCATCCAGGCCTTGGGGATCTATTTCCATGGATTTTATTGTGGAACTACCCCTTCCAAACAGATGACCGTCATCCTTGTCATAGTGGACCGACTCACAAAAATGGCCCACTTTATTCCAACTGAAGGAATTCCTACTGCTGAAAAAACTGCAGAACTGATGATCAAAGAAGTATTCAGGTTACATGGAATTCCTGACAGCGTGGTGTCTGACAGAGGCGTTCAGTTTACGTCAAAATTTTGGAAGAGTTTCTGTACAGCCTTGGGAGTCACGGTGAATCTTTCTACCGCTTTCCATCCTCAGTCCAATGGCCAGACGGAGAGAACGAACCAGACTTTGGAGCAATACCTCCGTTGCTTCATTTCCTATCTTCAGGATGACTGGGTGGACTATTTACCAACAGCAGAGTTTGCCTACAACAACTCCATACATAGCGCTACATCTCAAACCCCATTTTTTGCTAATTATGGAGTACATCCAGTATTTATCCCTAATCTGCCAGTGAACACTCCCATTCCTGCTGTTAATGACAGGCTTACAAAATTACAGGAATCCCAGAAGGAATTATCAGAGATATTGCTCAAGACCCAGGAAGAATATAAGGAAGCAGCAGATAAACATCGGAGAGTGCCCCCTGCTCTTCAGGTTGGAGACAAAGTTTGGCTGTCCACTAAAAACCTTAAGACACATGTGCCATCCTCCAAATTGGGTCAGAAATTCATTGGACCTTTTCAAATTTCTGCAAAAATTAACCAGGTTGCTTTTCATTTAAAACTTCCCAACAATCTAAAGATTCATCCAGTGTTTCACATATCCTTGCTCAAACCCTTCTGTGAAAACCCGTTTCCAGGAAGAATTCAGCCACCTCCTCCACCAGAAAGGATCCGTGGTGAAGAAGAATACATTGTGGATAAGATTCTGGACTCCCGAAAATTCAGAGGTAAACTGCAGTATCTGGTGCAGTGGAAGGGTTACGGACCAGAGGAAAATTCATGGGAACCAAGGGACAACGTCCATGCTCCTAGACTAACAAGAGCCTTTCATCAAAGGTACCCGGATAAGCCAGCTCCTGAGATGTCCAGAGGCCATCCTGGAAGGAGGGGAGTACTGTCAGGAGTCGAACCCAGTACCTCTTGTCCACTGGCCAGCAGCTCTACCATCTGAGCTATTCTGCTGGCTGCAAAGTTCCTTGCTGAACCCAGATACCATTGACTGTTCTTCCTGATTGGCTACACCTAGTGCTCTCTTGATTGGGCCTCTGATTGCCAATTACACACCCTATATAAACCTGGCCCTGTGGGTGTGTCATTGCGAGATTATTGTGCTTCCAGCCTTTAGTCAAGCTCTTTCTCCTGCTGTTCCTGCTGTTACAAACACTGCTCTCCTGTGTACCGACCTCCTGCTGCCACCTGACTACGTTATCTACCTGCTCCTCTGCTACCGAACTGCCTTTCCTGTGTACCGACCTCCGGCTGCCACCTGACTACGTTATTTGCCTGCTTCCCTGCTACAAACACTGCTTCCCTGTGTACCGACCTCGGCCTGCCTTCTGACTACGCTACCTGCCTCTGCTTTCCCTAGTGTTTGCAGTAACATCGGCTCCAACCCAGACGGGATCCTGACAATAAATTAGTAACATTTATTGGCTGCACCATGATTTCCAGGGCATTGCACATTTTTAGTATTGCATGAACATGCATTGTTGCACACCTTGACAGTGAAGTTGGTGGTGGGACATAGACTGGAGGTCTTACCTTGTCACGCTGTATAGCAGATATATATATGTGATGACAGTAATCTATATCAAAAGGGCAACATACTATATAACATGCGCATAGATATATGATAACATAGAATTACCTGACAGAATGTCCAGTGGGTCAATACGGAATCCGTTATACGCTGTCTCGGCTAGAGGGTGACCGGGGTCTATGCTGACCCTAAACTGGGGTCCTGACTAATCCCTCTACCTGGAGGTACTGTTAAAGGTACAGAGGTCCAGGCCACCAGCGTAAACCCTGTCTCCTATCAATCCCTGCCAACTGTAATCTAGTCCTAAGAAGGACCCTGATTACCACCAAAGGGAATGAACAGGTAACGGTTAATGAACAGAAAGACATACAAGAAAGACAAGAAATAAAGTAAATAAAGTCTTACATACAACACTCACACACAGTAGGAACACCTAAGGTCTCAGAGATAAACTTTAAGCTATAAGAGTAAAAACAACTAAGGAGCTCTTAGCTTAAGTATTCTCAGAACCGATCCAGTCTGCTAGACTACATGAAGGCTTTCACCGGCATCTAACACCCAGACTGGCAGGGATATAAAGGAAGCTAATTAGAACATAATCAAAAGCAGCCGGGCGAGGCTGGACCTAGTCTTAGCAAAGAGCTAGGTAAAATTAACTCTCTCATTACCAAACACAAAGTAACAGCAACTCAGCTGCGAGAAGTCAGAATGTGCAATCGCGACGATCCTCGCGGCGATGCACCCATGACAGTACCCCCCCTTCTACGAGGGGCCTCTGGACCCTCAGGGCCAGGTCTGCCCGGGTAAGTTGTGTGGAAGGTCCGAACCAATCGATCTGCGTTAACCTCCGACGCAGGGACCCACGTCCTCTCCTCAGGACCATACCCCTTCCAATGAACCAGGTACTGAAGGGACCGACGACTGAGACGTGAGTCAATGATTTTCGACCCATGAAATTCCACGTTATCATTGACCACCACTGAAGGAGGAGGTAGAGGTGACGGTATGACTGGTGACACATACTTTTTAAGTAATGACTTGTGAAACACATTATGAATTTTAAACGTAGGAGGGAGGTCCAGACGAAATGCCACAGGATTAATTATGGAACTGATCCTGTACGGCCCGATGAATCTGGGACCCAACTGTCACGCTGTATAGCAGATATATATATGTGATGACAGTAATCTATATCAAAAGGGCAACATACAATATAACATGCGCATAGATATATGATAACATAGAATTACCTGACAGAATGTCCAGTGGGTCAATACTGAATCCGTTATACGCTGTCTCCGGCTAGAGGGTGACCGGGTCTATGCTGACCCTAAACTGGGGTCCTGACTAATCCCTCTACCTGGAGGTACTGTTAAAGGTACAGAGGTCCAGGCCACCAGCGTAAACCCTGTCTCCTATCAATCCCTGCCAACTGTAATCTAGTCCTAAGAAGGACCCTGATTACCACCAAAGGGAATGAACAGGTAACGGTTAATGAACAGAAAGACAAACAAGAAAGACAAGAAATAAAGTAAATAAAGTCTTACATACAACACTCACACACAGTAGGAACACCTAAGGTCTCAGAGATAAACTATAAGCTATAAGAGTAAAAACAACTAAGGAGCTCTTAGCTTAAGTATTCTCAGAACCGCTCCAGTCTGCTAGACTACATGAATGCTTTCACCGGCGTCTAACACCCAGACTGGCAGGAATATAAAGGAAACTAATTAGAACATAATCAAAAGCAGCCGGCCGAGGCTGGACCTAGTCTTAGCAAAGAGCTAGGTAAAATTAACTCTCTCATTACCAAACACAAAGAAACAGCAGCTCAGCTGTGAGAAGTCAGAATGTGCAATCGCGACGATCTTCGTGGCGATGCACCCATGACAGTACCCCCCCTTCTACGAGGGGCCTCCGGACCCTCATGACCAGGTCTGTCCGGGTAAGTTGTGTGAAAGGTCCGAACCAATCGATCTGCGTTAGCATCAGACGCAGGGACCCACGTCCTCTCCTCAGGACCATACCCCCTCCAATGAACTAAGTACTGAGGGGATCGGCGACTGAGACGTGAGTCAATGATTTTCGACCCATGAAATTCCACGTTATCATTGACTACCACTGAAGGAGGAGGTAGAGGTGACGGTATGACTGGTGCCACATACTTTTTAAGTAATGACTTGTGAAACACATTATGAATTTTAAACGTAGGAGGGAGGTCCAGACGAAATGCCACAGGATTAATTATGGAACTGATCCTGTACGGCCCGATGAATCTGGGACCCAACCTCCAGGAGGAAACTTTAAGTTTTATATTCCTGGTAGACAACCAAACCAGATCGTTCACCTTCAGATCTAGACCAGAAACTCTCCTCCTATCAACCATCCGTTTGTAACGGTTCCCCGTAACCTTCAGTCTTAAGCGATCTGGAACTATCAGTCTCCCTGGAAGTCCCACAGGGGCGTCCCCCTGAGCCCCCAATACCTCCCCCTCAAGCTCAGAGCATACAGCTGACACTACAACTCCCTCCTGAGGAATAGGAACCGGATCATCCGTCTTCCCGGCCCCTGGGAAAGTACGAGATAAGGCATCAGGAAGCAACTTTATTGAGCAGTCATATGCGCGATGAGGAGGTAACTCTTTACACCCCTCCTCTGAGAACATCTCCCCAAAGTCCTCCAGAAAAGGAGGCAAAGTCCTAGGCACAACCGCACCGATTACCGTGCTCATGCAGTTATTCCTGCAAAATTCACCCCACTGGCTTATCTTTCTGGATTGCCAATCAATCACTGGGTTATGTTTAGCCAACCAAGGAAGTCCCAACACAATAGGAGTAGGTAGACCCTCCAACACATAACAAGACAATTGCTCTTTATGTATTGCCCCTACTCGAAGATCTATGTTATGAACAGCTTGTACCAAGCTACCTTGACCGAGAGGTCTAGAATCAATAGAGACTATAGGGACCGGTTTGGCCAATACACTCAGTTGCATACCATGCACCTGGGCAAACCGAGCGTCCACCAGATTAGCCCCGGACCCACTATCAAGAAAAACAGAAATCCTCTCAGTTCTAGTACCAATCACCACCTCCGCAGGCACGAGAAACTGAGAGGGATTTGGGGACGAAATACACACTCCCAGGTTAACTCCTTTGCTCAAAGAGGCCCGGGATGGACACCCCCCAACAAAATGTCCCTCTCTCCCGCAAAAGAAACACCTTCTAGTCTTGCGGTGCACCGCCGATTCCCTCCTACAAAATGATGTCCCTCCCAACTGCATGGGTTCCTCAGAACAGACCAGGGGAACCTCAGTATAAGGGACTTTAGTAGTAGGTGGAGTCATCACGGGAGGCGGAGTTACCTCGCGTCTTCCCCGAAGTCGTCTATCAATGCGAATAGCGAGGGCCATAGCAGCCTCCAGTGATGGAGGAGAATCATACTGAGCCAACACATCTTTTAATTTGTCAGACAACCCTTGACAAAACTGGCTCCTAAGAGCTGGGTCATTCCACTGAGTATCTGTGGCGCTTCCCACGGCTGTGGGGCGTCGGGACATGGCATAGCTTGCCTAGCTAGCCAATGCTCCCACGCCGCCAGTCCACGACGACGTGAGGCATGGGTCCCAGATGGTAAGAGAATGTGGACCCACTGGACCACGGAGGGAGACCCGGGCCTGCCCGGACTAGGGAAGGGCAGCGACCGGGATCCGTGGCAGCTGAGCATGTGGGCAAGGTGGCGACCTGCAGGACTAGACAACACCGCACAACTTCAGGTAAGAAGAAACATAAAGTTTACTTAAAGAAACAAAGTAAATAAACATAACATAAGACCGGGCTCCCGATTCCGCACATCAGAGAAGGGTACACAACTCAGGATCACAGACGAGTGCTGGAGGACATCACGGGTAGATGCAGTCCAGGGTTATCTGGTACAGGCATACTTGGACGGCCTCTCTCTCAGGCCTTAGGCGTAGCACAGGCTCAGCAGGAGAACATCAGACACCGACCTCAGACAGACTTCAGACGATGGCGGGGTCATCACGGGTTGATGAAGTCCAGAATCATCTGGCACGGGCATACTAGTATGGCCACACTCTCAGGCCTCGGGCGTAGCACAGGCTCAGCAGGAGAACATCAGACACCGGCCCAGGACGAACGTCAGACGATGGCGGGGTCATCACGGGTTGATGAAGTCCAGGGTCATCTGGCATGGGCATACTAGGACGGCCTCTCTCTCAGGCCTCAGGCGTAGCACAGGCTCAGCAGGAGAACATCAGACACCGACCCAGGACAGACGTCATCACAGGGTAGACAAGGAGGAACCGGCAGGACAGGCAGGTTGTCACGGCAAGTGACCAGGCAGTCTCTGGGACAGGCAGGTTGTCACGGCTAGTGACCAGGGCAATCTCTGGGACAGGCAGGTTGTCACGGCAAGTGACCAGGCAGGCAGGTTGTCACGGCAAGTGACCAGGGCAGGCAGGTTGTCACGGCAAGTGACCAGGCAGGCAGGTTGTCACGGCAAGTGACCAGGCAGGCAGGTTGTCACGGCAAGTGACCAGGGCAGGCAGGTTGTCACGGCAAGTGACCAGGGCAGGCAGGTTGTCACGGCAAGTGACCAGGCAGGCAGGTTGTCACGGCAAGTGACCAGGCAGTCTCTGGGACAGGCAGGTTGTCACGGAAAGTGACCAGGGCAGTCTCTGGGACAGGCAGGTTGTCACGGCAAGTGACCAGGCAGTCTCTGGGACAGGCAGGTTGTCACGGCAAGTGACCAGGCAGTCTCTGGGACAGGCAGGTTGTCACAGTAAGTGACCAGGCAGTCTCTAGACAGGCAGGTATATACGACCTGATATGGTGGAGCCTCCAGGTAGGCTGCAGTCGGATGGCAGATGATCGCTCCCAGGTGAGCAGGCAAGAGCCGGGGATCTCTGCAGATGATGTCCGAACTTCCGGATGGAGCTGCAGTCGGATGGCAGATGATCGCTCCTAGGTGAGCAGGCAAGAGCCGGGGATCTCTGCAGATGACGTCCGAACCTCTGGAAGGACTGCAGACGGATGGCAGACAGGCAAGCCGACAGGTAACAGACAGGTAACTGGAATCAGGAGCTGATGGCTGAAACAGAGTTAGACTGCACAGGAACAACAGGAACACGGATTGGATCTCAGAGAGTCAGGAACACAGACAGGAACACGGACTGGGTCTCAGGGAGTCAGGAACACGGACAGGAACATGGATTGAATCACAGGAACACGGACTGGAACACAGGCCTCGGACTCCGGACATCTGGCACCGATCAGCAGGCTCCGGACATCTGGCAATGATCGGCAGGATCCGGACATCAGGCAGGAAGGATAGGATCCGGACATCTGGAAGTGGTCGTCGGACATCGGACATCAGGCCATGGTCATCAGGCATAGGATCCGGACATCTGGCAGCGACCTGAAAAGGAACCCCAGCGGTCTGGTGCAAGCCCCGCCAGGCTCAACGGGAGCTGGCCGGGGATTGCACAGAGGCTGAGCACAGAGTAACAGAAACTCAGCACACACCGGACTCCTCCTTCCAAGATGAACTCAGGTTATATAGCAAGGATTCACAGTCACTGGCACAGGGTTCTGGACACAGCAGGATTTCAGGAACATAACACAGAGGACACAGTTCAGAAAGTCAGGTACAGGATGCGATCCAAGATCAGGGGTTCAGGTAATTAGACACAGCAGGAACAGGCCTGGATATACAGCCTCCAGGAACGGCGATCTGGGTAATCAGCCCCCAGCATAGGCGGAAACACAAGACACAATTCAGACATTCAGGTACCAGTTTGATCCAGGATCAGGGAACAGACACAGCAGGAACAGGGAATCAGCTCTCCAGAGCTGATCAACTTCAGAGCAGGAGCTGAACACACAACCACATACGGCTAGGTTCAGGGATTCAGTGTGGATTCAATGCGAAGCTCTGGCAACGCCCACTAGGGCTGGGGAACTTTATATATGAGCTGCTTCACAGCGATAGGCTGGAGCAGTAACTCTAGTAAACACCCAATCCACATAAAGCAGGACAGGTGTGGGCCGCGCCCCCTATGCAGAGCCAGCCAGCACAACACAGAGGGAACCCAACAATGGCTGCTGCCAACCACGCAGTAAGTCATGCACCACTGCAGAGGACTTTTCAAGCTACGGACGGCTTTCACAGCAAGTCAGGAACCGCACATGCGGGCGGTCATGCAAAGCAGCGGAGCCACTCACGCAAGTACGGGTACGCAGCAGAGCCGGGAACTGAGCAGCATCCATATAGGTAACAGACAACAGTATCCCAGCTGGTTAGGGGGAAAGGAGCAAAAGGGTTAATGCAAAAAACATGCAAAGTAACGCTGGAAAACAAAGTACAGACAATACCAGCGTTACAGTATCCCCCTCCTCAGGCCCCCTCTTCTGAAGACCCAAGTAAAAAAAAAATTCCCCAGAAAAATTCACTTGGGTTTGGCGGTAAGTCCATAGTTCACAATATGGCAGCAGAGTTAATAGCTCGAAAAGTCCGAACCGCTGACCAAGCGGGGAATCGAGCCATCTAGTCCACCTACCCTGTGGGGACCAAGTAGTCTAGTTCACACATCAGGTGGAGCTTGGAGAAAGTCCTGCAGACCGCACATGCTCAGCGGAGTCCATGGCCAGAGCTTACTGTGGCGCTTCCCACGGCTGTGGGGCGTCGGGACATGGCATAGCTTGCCTAGCTAGCCAATGCTCCCACGCCGCCAGTCCACGACGACGTGAGGCATGGGTCCCAGATGGTAAGAGAATGTGGACCCACTGGACCACGGAGGGAGACCCGGGCCTGCCCGGACTAGGGAAGGGCAGCGACCGGGATCCGTGGCAGCTGAGCATGTGGGCAAGGTGGCGACCTGCAGGACTAGACAACACCGCACAACTTCAGGTAAGAAGAAACATAAAGTTTACTTAAAGAAACAAAGTAAATAAACATAACATAAGACCGGGCTCCCGATTCCGCACATCAGAGAAGGGTACACAACTCAGGATCACAGACGAGTGCTGGAGGACATCACGGGTAGATGCAGTCCAGGGTTATCTGGCACAGGCATACTTGGACGGCCTCTCTCTCAGGCCTTAGGCGTAGCACAGGCTCAGCAGGAGAACATCAGACACCGACCTCAGACAGACTTCAGACGATGGCGGGGTCATCACGGGTTGATGAAGTCCAGAATCATCTGGCACGGGCATACTAGTATGGCCACACTCTCAGGCCTCGGGCGTAGCACAGGCTCAGCAGGAGAACATCAGACACCGGCCCAGGACGAACGTCAGACGATGGCGGGGTCATCACGGGTTGATGAAGTCCAGGGTCATCTGGCATGGGCATACTAGGACGGCCTCTCTCTCAGGCCTCAGGCGTAGCACAGGCTCAGCAGGAGAACATCAGACACCGACCCAGGACAGACGTCATCACAGGGTAGACCAAGGAGGAACCGGCAGGACAGGCAGGTTGTCACGGCAAGTGACCAGGCAGTCTCTGGGACAGGCAGGTTGTCACGGCTAGTGACCAGGGCAATCTCTGGGACAGGCAGGTTGTCACGGCAAGTGACCAGGCAGGCAGGTTGTCACGGCAAGTGACCAGGGCAGGCAGGTTGTCACGGCAAGTGACCAGGCAGGCAGGTTGTCACGGCAAGTGACCAGGCAGGCAGGTTGTCACGGCAAGTGACCAGGGCAGGCAGGTTGTCACGGCAAGTGACCAGGGCAGGCAGGTTGTCACGGCAAGTGACCAGGCAGGCAGGTTGTCACGGCAAGTGACCAGGCAGTCTCTGGGACAGGCAGGTTGTCACGGAAAGTGACCAGGGCAGTCTCTGGGACAGGCAGGTTGTCACGGCAAGTGACCAGGCAGTCTCTGGGACAGGCAGGTTGTCACGGCAAGTGACCAGGCAGTCTCTGGGACAGGCAGGTTGTCACAGTAAGTGACCAGGCAGTCTCTAGACAGGCAGGTATATACGACCTGATATGGTGGAGCCTCCAGGTAGGCTGCAGTCGGATGGCAGATGATCGCTCCCAGGTGAGCAGGCAAGAGCCGGGGATCTCTGCAGATGATGTCCGAACTTCCGGATGGAGCTGCAGTCGGATGGCAGATGATCGCTCCTAGGTGAG
>JARQOD010000003.1:106624007-106645855 GCA_033576555.1 Oophaga sylvatica
AAAGGGGGTGAAATCGGATCCCCCAGTTGCTTTTAAAACCTGTAAAATTCCCGCGTCAATCTCGACGGGGGATTTAACCCCTTCCCCCCAAGGGGGGGTTTGCACGAAAATGACGGGCCAATTTTTACAATTCTGCCCACTGCCTTTAAAGGGTTTTTAATTTGGAAACGTTTCAAGGATCTTCCGATTCTGAGATTGTTTTCTCGTGAAAATTTACTTTGTTATTAAATTTCTTCGAATAAACTTGCGTTTATTTTTGAAAAAAAACGAAAAAATAGGCAAAAAATTTAAAAATTTTTGCAATTTTAAAACTTTAATTTTTTTTCCCTTAAAACAAAAAAATATGTCACACAAAAATTTAAAAATAAATTTCCCACTTTTATTTAAATCAGACAATTTTGGAACCCAAAAATTTTTTTCTTTGTTGGGAAATTAAAAGGGGTTTTAAAAAGTTGACCGGATTTTTCATTTTAAAAACAAAATTTACAAAGCCTTTTTTTGGGCCCCACTCACATTTGAAGTCCTTTGACGGGTCTATAGGGCAAAATCCCCAAAAAGTGACCACCATTATAAAAACTGCCCCCCTCAAGGTACTCAAAAAACATTCAAGAAGTTTTTTACCCTTCGGGTGCTTCACAGGAGGAAGCAACGGGGGGAAAAAAAATTAATATTTAACTTTTTAGCCACAAAAATGATTTTTACAAAATTTTTTTTTATTTCACAAGGGTAAAGGAGAAAATGGACAGAAAAGTTGTTGTGCAATTTCACCTGAGTACGCCAAAACCCCATTTTGGGGGGGAAAAACCGTTTGGGCCACGGAGAGCCGTAAGGGAAGGAGCGCCGTTTGACTTTTTCAAACTAAAATTGGCTGGAATTGAGAATTGGACGCCATGTCGTGTTTGGAGAGCCCTGATACGCCTAAACAGTGGGAAACCCCCCAAGTGCACCATTTTGGGAAACTAGACCCCCTAAGGAACTTACTAGACGTTGTAGCACTTTGAACCCCAAGTGTTCACAAAAGTTTATTATGTGGGTTTTTTGAAAAAAAACAAAACAATTTTTCCCAAAAATATTTTTTAGCCCAAATTTTGATTTTTCCCAAGGAAATTGGACCCCAAAACTTGTTGTCCAATTTTTCCTGAGTACGTGATACCCATATGTGGGGGGGAAAACTGTTTGGGCGCACGGCAGGGCTTGGAAAGAAGCAGTAACGTTTTGGAATGCAAACATTGATGGGGTCAGTTCGTTTGTAGTGCCCAGATGAGCCTAAACAGTGGAAACCCCCCACAAGTGACCCCATTTTGGAAGCTAACCCCCTAAGGAACTTATCTAGATCTTTGGTGAGCACTTTGAACCCCCAAGTGCTTCACACAAGTTTATAATGCCCGGGCATGAAAATAAAAAATCCTATTTTTTTTCCCACAAAAATTATCCTTGTCACTAATTTTTTATTTTCCCATAGGTAACAGGAGAAATTGGACCACAAAATTTGTTGTCCAATTTGTCCTGAGTACGCTGATACCCCATAGTGGGGGGAACCACTGTTTGGGCGCATGGCAGAGCTCGGAATGGAAGGAGCACTATTTGACTTTTTCCAACCAAAATTGGCTGGAATTGAGATTGGACGCCATGTTGCATTTGGAGAGCCCCTGATGTGCCTAAACAGTGGAAACTCCCCACAGTGACCCCATTTGGGAAACTAGACCCCCTAAGGAACTTATCTAGATCTTTGGTGAGCAATTTGAACCCCCAAGTGCTCACACAAGTTTATAACGTAGAGCCGTAAAATTAAAAAATTATATTTTTTCCACAAAATTGATCTTTTCACCCAAATTTTTATTTTCCCAAGGGAACAAAGACTCCAAAGTTATTGTGCAATTTGTCCTGAGTGCGCTGATACCCCTATGTGGGGGTAAACCACTGTTTGGGTGCATGGCAGAGTTTGGAAGGGAAGGAGCGCCGTTTGACTTTTTCAAACGCAGAATTGGTGGATTGCCATGTCGTGTTTGGAGAGCTCCTGATCTGCCTAAACAGTGGAAACCCCCCACAAATGACACCATTTTGGAAGCTAGACCCCTCAAGGAAACTTATCTAGATGTGTGGTGAGCACTTTGAACCCCAAAGTGCTTCACAGAGTTTATAACGTACAGCCGTAAAATAAAAAAAATTCTTTTTTTTTTTACAAAAATGATTTTTTAGCCCCCAATATTTATTTCACAAGGGACAGGAGAAATTGGACCCCCAAAAGTTGTTGTCCAATTGTCCTGAGTATGCTGATACCCAATATGTGGGAAGTAAACTACTGTATGGGCGCACGTCGGGGCTCGGAAGGGAAGTAGTGACGTTTTGGATTGCAGACTTTGATGAATGGTCTGGGGAGTCATGTCGCATTTGGAGAGCCCCTGATGCGCCTAAACAGTGGGAAACCCCCCACAAGGACCCATTTTGGAAAATAGACCCCACAAGGAACTTATCTAGATGTGTGGTGAGCACTTTGAACCCGAAGTGCTTCACAGAAGTTTATAACGTACAGCCGTAAAAATAAAAATCCTTTTTTTTTTTACAAAAATGATTTTTTCGCCCCCAATATTTTATTTTCACAAGGGTAACAGGAGGAAATTGGACCCCAAAAGTTGTTGTCCAATTTGTCTTGAGTAGCTGATACCCAAATGTGGGAGTAAACTACTGTATGGGCGCCACTCGGGGCTCGGAAGTGAAGTAGTGACGTTTGGATTGCAGACTTTGATGGAATGGTCTGGGGGAGTCATGTCGCATTTGGAGAGCCCCTGATGCCCTAAACAGTGGAAACCCCCCACAAGTGACCCCATTTTGGAAAATAGACCCCACAAGGAACTTATCTAGATGTGTGGTGAGCACTTTGAACCCGAAGTGCTTCACAGAAGTTTATAACGTACAGCCGTAAAAAAAAAAATCTTTTTTTTTTTACAAAAATGATTTTTTTTCGCCCCCCATATTTTATTTTCACAAGGTAACAGGAGAAATTGGACCCCAAAAGTTGTTGTCCAATTTGTCCTGAGTACGCTGATACCCATATGTGGGAGAAAACTACTGTATGGGCACACGTCGGGGCTCGGAAGGGAAGTAGTGATGTTTTGGATTGCAGACTTTGATGGAATGGTCTGGGGCGTCATGTCGCATTTGGAGAGCCCCTGATGCGCCAAACAGTGGAAACCCCACAAGGACCCCATTTTGGAAAATAGACCCCACAAGGAACTTATCTAGAAGTGTGGTGAGCGCTATGAAGCCCCAAGTACTCACAGAAAGTTTTATAACATACAGCCGTTAAAAACTAAAAAATCATTTTTTTTTTACAAAAATGATTTTGTCGCCCCCAGTTTTTTATTTTCCCATGGGTAACAGGGAAATAGGCCAAATTGCACAATAAACTCTTGGGGTCCAGAGTATGCTGATACCCCATATGTGGGGTAAACTACTGTTTGGGCGCATGGCAGAGCTCAGAAGTGAAGGAGCACCATTTGACTTTTTCAACGCCAGAATTGGCTGGAATTGAGATCAGACGCCATGTCACATTTCGAGAGCTCCTGATGTGCCTAAACAGCAGAAACCCCCCAATTCTAACTCCAACCCAACCCTAACATCCTAAACCAATAACCCTAGTCCCAACCCTAACCACAAACCTAACCCTAAACACCCATAACCCTAATCCCAACCCTATCCTAACGTTAGCGCCAACCCTAACCCTAATACTAACGTTAGCGCCAACCCTAACCCTAACTTTAGCCGCAACCCTAACCCTAACGGGAAAATGGAAATAAATACATTTTTTTAATTTTATTATTTTCCCTAACTAAGGGGGTGATAAAGGGGGTTTGATTTACTATTTATAGCCGGTTTTTGTGATTGGCAGCTGTCACGCTAAAAGACCTTTTATTGCAAAAAATAGTTTTTTGGCATCACCACATTTTGAGAGCTATAATTTTTTGCATATTTTGGCCCACAGAGTCATGTGAGGTCTTATTTTTGCGGGACGAGTTGACGTTTTATTTGTACCATTTTTGAGCAAGTGACGTTTTTTGATCGCTTTTTATTTCGATTTTTGGGTGGTTAGAATGAACAAAAATCAGCAATTCATGAATTTCTTTTGGGGGAGGCGTTTATACCGTTCCGCGTGTGGTAAAATTGATAAAGCAGTTTTATTCTTCGGTCAGTACGATTACGGCGATACCTCATTTTATATTTTTTTAGGTTTTGGCGCTTTTATAAATGAAAACAATTTTATATAAAAAATCATTATTTTTGCATCGCTTTATTTGCGAGCTATAACTTTTTTATTTTTTCGCTCATGATGCTGTGTGATGGCTCGTTTTTTGCGGGACAAGATGAAGTTTTCGTGGTACCATGTTTATTTATAATCGTCTTTTTTGATCGTGTGTTATTTCACTTTTTGTTCGGCGGTTATGATGATAAAGCATTGATTTTTTGCTTCGTTTTTTTTTTTTTTTAAGGGGTTTCACTAAGGGGTAACTAGTGGGACAGTTTTATAGGGGGGGTCGTTATGGACGCGGCGATACCAAAATATGTGTACTTTTATTGTTTTGGTTTTTTTATTTACAGGAAAAAATGAATTTTGGGAATATTTTTTTTTTTTTTATGATTTTTTTTTACACTTTTTATTTTTACTTTTTTTACTTTTTACTTTGTCCCAGGGTGGGACATCACTGTTTTTTTAGCAGATCGCTGGTGTGACAGTGTGCACAGCACTCTGTCACACCAGCGATCGCTCTGGCCACTGCTGCAGGCTTCCCAGCGCCTGCTCTCTGCTCTGAGGGTCTCAGGGGAGCGCGCAGGGGCCCCCTCCTGCGCGATCCTCCCCTGTGCCCCGGGTACACCGCGATCATGTTTGATCGCGGTGTGCCAAGGGTTAATGTGCCGGGAGCGGTCCGTGACCGCTCCTGACACACAGTCACGGGTGTCAGCTGTGATAATCAGCTGACACCCGGCGGCGATCAGCTGCGCTCCCCCCGGGAGCGCAGCTGATCGCCCATGACGTACTATTCCGTCCATGGGAATTAGGTCCAGGGTCACATGGACGGAATAGTACGTCTGATGGCAGAGAGGGGTTAATGTGATAGTGCCGGATACAAAGTCATTAATCCCGCCATGATCTGATCATAAGCTGTGTGTAGCAGAGGTGATCAGAATATCGCAGCTTCTAGTCTCCCATGTAAACTATTGAAGCAAGTGAAAAGTAGAAAAAAAATGTTTTTAAAATATTTAAAAAAAATAATATAAAAAAATAAAAGTTCAACTCGCCTCCCATTCGCCAATTAAAAAAAAACAATAAAAAACAATAAAAACAAAATACACATATTTGGTATCACCACGTTCAGAATCGCCCGATCTATCAAGATAGAAAAATAATTAATCCGACTGTAAACGGCGTAGCATAAAAAAGTAAAAACACCAGAATTACTTTTTTTTGGTCACCACAACATTGCATTTAAAATGCAATAACAGGCGATCAAAAGATCGTATGTACACCAAAATGGTATCAATAAACGTCAGCTCGGCACGCAACAAAATAAGCCCTCACCAACGCAAATTATGAAAAACGGAGACGCTACCAGTCTTGGAAAATGACGCAAATTTTTTATTTTTTTTTACAAACTTTATTTTTTTTCACCACATAAATAAAAAGGAACCTATCCATGTTTGGCATCTACTTACTCATAGTGACCTGGGAATCTCAATAACAGGTCAGTTTTTGAATTTGGTGAACATGGTACACAATATGATAAAACCAATGATGTCGTTGAAAACTACAACTAGTCCCGCAAAAAACAAGCCCTCACATGGCCATATTGATGGAAAAATAAAAAAGTTATAGTCTGGGAAGCAAAGGAGCAAATAACAAAATCACAAACTGAAAATGGGCTGCGGCATGAAAGGGGTTAAAAAAAATTATGTTGATGTTAAAGTAGACATATAATTCACCAAAATTCTGATGTTTTAATGAATAAATGCAAAAAAAATTCTATCTAACTTTACCATTATCATGAAGACAATGTGTCTCAAAAAAACATTTTCAGAATCACTGGGATTCTTTGAAGAGTTCCAGAATTATTACCACATAAAATGACACTGCTCAGATTGTGAAATTTGTCCGGTCAGGCAGGTGAAAATAGGCTTCGGAGTGAAGGGGTTAAGCAAAATACTCTACTTGCATTTTTTCAAAAATATGCAGGGCAAAAAAACTCACCAAAAACTCATCGTGGGAATGTGGCCTTAGGGTATGTGCCCACGATCCAGAAATAGCAGCATTTAGGATGCAGCTCACATGCACTGCATCCAAAACGCTCCGTTCAAGGTTACAACACAGTGTATGTCAGCATGTCAATATCTGCAGTGGAGACACTAGTCTTCTCTTCACTGCGTAGTCTAACCAATAGTCGTTCATTAGATGCGGTAAATCCGCATGGTTCAATGAACACATGCGGATTTACCTGCGTGATTAGAACACAGCATTTTGGATGCAGCGAAAATATATTGTGTCCAAAACTCTGCTATATCCTTTAGGCTACAGTCATGGCCAAAAGTTTTGAGAATGACACGAATATTATATTTTCACATGATCTGCTGCCTCTGGTTTTTATGTGTGTTTGACAGATGTTTTATCACAGACAGAATATAATAATTGCAAACATATCAGTAACAAAAGCTTATATTGACAGTTAGAATGAGTTATGCAGCAAGTCAATATTTGCAGTGTTGACCCTTCTTCTTCAGGACCTCTGCAATTCTCCCTGGCATGCTCTCAATCAACTTCTGGACCAAATCCTGACTGATAGCAGTCCATTCTTGCACAATCAATGCTTTCATTTTGTCAGAATTTTTGGTTTTTGTTTGTCCACCCGTCTCTTGATGATTGACCACAAGTTCTCAATGGGATTAAGATCTGGGGAGTTCCAGCCATGGACCCAAAATCTCTATGTTTTGTTCCCTGAGCCATTTAGTTATCACCTTTGCTTTATGGCAAGGTGCTTCATCATGCTGGAAAAGGCATTGTTGATCGCCAAACTGCTCTTGGAGGGTTGGGAGAAGTTGCTCTTGGAGGACATTCTGGTATCATTCTTTATTCATGGCTGTGTTTTTAGGCAAGACTGTGAGAGAGCCGATTCCCTTGGCTGAGAAGCAACCCCACACATGAATGGTTTCAGGATGCTTAACAGTTGGCATGAGACAAGACAGGTGGTAGCGCTCATCTTGTCTTCTCCGAATGAGGCGTTTTCCTGAAGTCCCAAACAATCGAAAAGGGGATTCATCAGAGAAAATAACTTTACCCAGTCCTCAGCAGTCCACTGCTGTACCTTTTGCAGAATATCAGTCTGTCCATGATGTTTTTTCTGGAGAGAAGTGGCTTCTTTGCTGCCCTCCCTTAAGACCAGGCTTGCTCCAAGAGTCTCCGCCTCACAGTGCATGCAGATGCACTCACACCTGCCTGCTGCCATTCCTGAGCAAGCTTTGCACTGCTGGTAGCCCGATCCCACAGCTGAAACACTTTTAAGAGACAGTCCTGGCGCTTTCTGGTCTTTCTTGGGCGCCCTGAAGCCTTTTTGGCAACAATGGAACCTCGCTCATTGAAGTTCTTGATGATGCGATAGATTGTTGACTGATGTGCAATCTTTCTAGCTGCGATACTCTTCCCTGTTAGGCCATTTTTGTGCATTGCAATGATGACTGCACATATTTCTTTAGAGATAACCATGGTTAACAGAAGAGAAACAATGATGCCAAGCACCAGCCTCCTTTTAAAGTGTCCAGTGGTGTCATTCTTACTTAATCATGACAGATTGATCTCCAGCCATGTCCTCATCAACACCCACACCTGTGTTAATGGAGCAATCACTGAAAAGAGGTTAGCTGGTCCTTTTAAGGCAGGGCTGCAATGATGTTGAAATGTGTTTTGGGGATAAAGTTCATTTTTTAGCCAAATATTGACTTTGCAAGTAATTGCTGTTAAGCTGATCACTCTTTATAACATTCTGGAGTATATGCAAATTGCCATTAGAAAAGTGAAGCAGTAGACTTTGTAAAATTAATATTTGTGTCATTCTCAAAACTTTTGGCCATGACTGTAGGTTCACAATTGCGTTAGTGCAGTCCACTCAACACATGCGTTAAACTGACGCGCTAACGCAAGATCGCGTTATGCGATCACGCTAGCGCAGATGCTCCATCTGTGCTAGCGGTGACGGACCCCGAACGCTGCAGACCGCATCCGGGGTCCGTCAGGAATGACGGCACATCGCTAACGCATGCCGATTATGACATGTGTTAGCGATGCGCTACATAATGGCAGTCTATGGGTGCGCTAACGTTAGTGATGCTATGTAACGGGTGCCGTCAGCGCATTGCCATTAGCGCAATGTGAACCCAGCCTTATAGAAATCGCATGCTCAATGCACTTTTTTTTCTTCTTTAGGCAGCAATAAACGGACCTACAGAGCCTGTTTCAAATCCTCAATATGTTTATTTGGCTATGTTCACACACAGAGCTTTTGCAGCTTTTCTTGTAGCATTTTTTTTAATGCAAATAAGAATCTGTTTTACAGTAGCAGTAAAAGCTGTAAGATTTCAGACATCTCATGCATACATTTGTTTTTTTTTTTTCCTGACTGAATTTGAGAACTGCAGTGTTTTTAAATCTGCTGCATATCAAATAATTTAGCGTTTCTGCAGAGTTTTTCACTCACATAAAGCAATAAGACAGAGCAAAAATGCTGCAAAAAAGTGTAGAAATCAGGTTTTGCTGCATTTTTTGATGTATGAAACCAACTTTATTGAACATGTTCTGCAGACAAGATACATATGCACTGCACCAAAAATACTCAGCTAAAAACGCTCCAATAAACGCAGAAAAACCATACCTCCCAAGTTTTGAAGATAGGAAAGAGAGACAAAGGCTGCGGCACGCCACGGCAAATTTTAGGCCACGTCCCAACCACACCCATTTCACAACTAGTCACACCCATTTTCCACGCCCGAATCACATAAATTTAGCACGCTGATCACACTGACCGGCACTGAGGGCACAGTGGCTGGCATTATGGGCACAGTGGCTGGTACTGTGGGCACACGATTGGTATGAGGAAAAGAAAGAAAGAACAGAGAGAGAGAAAAAAAACAGAGAGAGAGAGAAAGGAGAGAGAGAAAGAAAGAAAAGAGAAAGAAAGAAACAAAGAAAGAAAGGGGAAAGAAAGAATAAAGAGAGAAAGAAAGAAAGAACAGAGGGAAAGAAAGAACAAAGAAAGAAAGAGGAGACAGAAAAAAAAAACAGAGAGAGAGAAAAAAATAAAGAGGGGAAAGAAGAGCAGAGAGGGGAGAGAAAGAAAGGGGAAAGAAAGAACAGAGAGGGAGAGAGAAAGAAAGATTGGAAAGAAAGAAAGAACATAGAGAGGGGGAAAAGAAAGAGGAGAAAGAAAGAACAGAAAGAAAGAAAGATGGAAAAGAAAGAAACAGAGAGAGAAAGAAAGAACTGAAAGAAAGAAAGAAAAAACAGAGAAAGAAATAGGGGAAAGAAAGAGAACAGAGAGAAAGATTGAACAGAGAGAAAAAGGAAAGAACGAGAGAGAGAAAGAACAAGAAAGAAAGAAAGAACGGAGAGAGAGAAAGCAAGAGGGGAAAGAAAAAAAGAGAGAAAAAAGGAAGAACCAAGAGAAGAAAAAAGAGGGGAAAGAAAGAAAAGAGAGAAAGAAAGAACTGAGAGAAAAAGAAAGAACAGAGAGAGAGAAAGAAAGGACAGAAAGAGAAAGAAAGAACAGAGAGAGAAAGAAAAAGATTAGAGAGAAAGAAAGATTAGAGAGCAAAAGAAAGAGAGAAAAGAAAGAACAGAGAGAAGGAAAGAGTGCGAAGGACGGCCTCCGTCCTTCCACGTCACTAATGTGATGTAACTCCACAGGCACAGCTCTCCGGTGCCCCCTTTGTCTCTCAGGTCAGTAAGGGTATTCTAAAACTCGTGATCAGAGTAAAAGTATACCCCCAAGATTAATTTTATGGTTTAATTGCCTTAAGGGCGCACTAGATAATTACAGAAATATACAGTAAGCTATACAACTGATTACAATGGATTTGCAGTCAGAGTAAAATACAACAATAATGGACAAAGCTTAGAGGTATTAGCTAGAAGTCAATATTACCAGGTTGTAGAGACATGTGGGAGGCAGGGAGCTCTGCGATCCCCGATGAAAGTCTTAGTTGCTGGACAGTCCCCAAAATGTGACCGCTGCTCCCTTGGCAGATCTGTCCCTTTGGTCCTTAGTTTTCCATGGTCTTCCTTCTGTGAGATTGGATTTGGTCTGCCCTTAGCTCACAGTTCTTAAACCTGGCAAGGTCCCTCCCCTCGGTGTCCGAGGGTGGGCTGATAATCTCCACCTTAGCCCCCTGCAGAATTTATTCCCAATACCTAATAAAGGGGGTTAACTTTCTCCAGGACAATCGGATCAGGACACGAGAGGTACCAGCGGATGCAGTATGTTTGCCTGTCGCATGGATATCAAACCTGGCCCGATGGGTCATTGTGGATGGCAATCTCTATCTCAGCCCCCCAAGCCATCACCAGCTCAGGAGTTGACCATCAAATGCCTGAGGTCTGCAGAGTCACACAGATATTTTTCTGAGAATGTACCTACAAAGAATGTCTCATAATTCATAATCCTAGAACGGAGCCTTCGTGTCTGGGATATAAATAGATGTGTTTTTCATGGTCTGGCTGAAGGTATAGTCTAATTGAAACCCCCAGGCATCTCATTACCATGCTAACAAACCTTACTATTCACCATGCTGGCTTGGCTCTGTTTTGGGTCTTAACTCGTTACCATACTAAAGACCTTGCCATTTCAAACATGGGCCTGAATCACTTAGCATACTAAGCCCTTTTGATTCACAGTGGACATCAAACCCGTCGTATTGAATATGCTAACAGGCCCTGTGCAGTTAGCAGCCTGTGGCTCTGTGCACAGACAAAATTGGAGGCTGGTATAGGCCCTATCCAAGATGGCGGCGTCCCTACCTCACACCTCCCTTTTTTTAGAGGGCGCTAGGGGGTATCACATTCCTGTGTTCCCCCATGCGCCCTTCCACACCCTCTCCTTGCCGGGACAACCCTCAGCGTTACCATGGCCCCTGCCTCTTTTGTGGTGAATAGTGAAGTGGTACTGTTGGAGAGTGAGGCTCCAGCGTAGCAACCTCCCATACGTCCCAAAGACCCTGTGTAACCAGCTGAGGGGGTTGTGGCCTGTTTCCACGTGAATTGGCGTCCCTACAAGTATGGCCTCAGATGCTGCAGGGCCCACCAAAATTGCCAGACATTCCTTCTCCATCGTGGAATAGGCCACTTCCCTCGGCAGGAGGGTTCCGGCTCAGGTACAAAACAGGGTTTCATGACCCCTAGTGTCAACCGGCTGAGCACAGCACCGAGGCCGAAGTCGCTGGCGTCGGTCTGCACTAAGAAATGGCCGCGTGAAGTCGGCTGCCTGTAGTACAGGAGAACTAGAAAGGGCGGTCTTGAGCGCCCGGAAAGCTGTCTCGCAGGCGACTGTCCAGTCGACTGCGACGGGCAGCTTTTTTCTTGGTGGGGTTCGTCTGGGGCTTGGCCAGGGCACTATAGTGTGGAACAAACCTCCTATAGTACCCAGCAGTCCCCAAAAATGACATCACCTGCTTCTTGGTCCTGGGGTGGGCCAGGATGCAATGGCATCCACCTTTCCCCGGCTCTGGCTTCAGAGCTCCCCCCGCCTACCCGGTGTCCCAGGTAGTGGACCTCACTCATACCCAGCTGGCATTTTTCCGGCTTAATGGTCAAGCTGCTCGCTGATCCGCCCGAGCACCTGCGCCAGGTGCTCTAGGTGATCCTCCCAGGTGGGACTGAAGATGGCAATGTCATCCAGGTACGCGGTCGCATACCCCTTTCCCGTCCCTCGAGCAGCGTGTTGACCATCCACTGAAAAGTGGCAGGGGCATTCTTCATGCCGAAGGGCATCACCGTGGACTCGTACAGTCCGAATGGGGTGATAAAGGCAAGCGTTCCCGTGCCCCAGGGGTTAGGGGAATCTGCCCAAAACCCCCCTGCTCAAATCCATGATGGTCAGGTACTTAGCCCAGGCCAGCTGGTCGAGCAGGTCATCGATGCGCGGCATTTGGGTACGCATAGGTGACCGTCACAGCGTTGAGCCCCCGGTTTGTCCACGCAGAACCACATAGTTCGGTCCTTTTTAGGGACGAGGACTACAGGCGAAGCCCACGCGCTGTTGCGCTTGGAATCACCCCCAGCTTCAGCATCTCGTCTATCTCTTGGTGCATTTTTTCTGCTGCACCTCAAGAGAGAACGATATGTTGAACGCCGGATTGGGGGTGATTGCCGGTGTCCCGTCGTGGACTGCTGTCTCAGTCCTTCCAGGTAGGCTGCTGAACAGGTCCCGAAAGGGGTGTAGGGTGACCCCCAGCTGGGAATGTTGGTCCTCCGTGAGCTGGTGGTCAACCCCCACATCCCGATGGGTCCCACCCACCTTGGCTTGGGTGAGCAGATCCAGGAGGGGTTTGCCTCTCCTTCCTCTGGAAGGTTGCACATGGGTGGGCATAAGCCTCCCGCTCATGATGGGCCTTTCATCTTGTTCACGTGGAAGGTCTTCCTCCTTCATGGGCGTGGTCCAGGGTGACAAGGTAGGTGACGGCGTTGAGCTGCTCGTGCACGAGGAATGGACCCTCCCAGGCCGCCTGAAGCTTGTTTTGAGGTACAGGGAACCATACCCACACCTTTTTGACCCACTTGGTAGGTCCGCTCACAAGCATTCTGGTCGTACACCGCTTCTGGTCAGCCTGGGCTTGGGCCATATTGTCATGCACCAGCCGTGTCAAGGCCATCATTCGGTCCCGGAAGCGCACAAATACTCAATGACCGACACTCCAGGGGTGGCTAAATCCCCTTCTCATGCTTCCTTCACCAGAGCAAGGGGCCCCCGTACACGTCGCCCGTACAGGAGCTCAAAGGGGGAGAACCCCGTTGAGGCCTGTGGGACCTCCCGGTAGGCAAAAGCAGGTGTGGGAGATACCGCTCCAGTCTCTCCCCGTGGGAGTCGACCAACATCTTCAGCATCTGCTTTAAGTGCCATTGAACGCTCACCACAGGCCATTGGTCTGTGGGTTGATTACGGGCTGGCTACCAGATGTTGCACCTGTACCGCTTACAGAGAGACTCCATCAGCTGCGACATGAACGGGTCCCTCGGTCGGTGAGCATTTTCCTGGGGAAACCCCACTCTGGAGAAAATCTCCATAAGGCAGTGGCCACTTTGTGGGGCCCGAATGGACAACAAAGCTACCCCCTCGGGGACCGGGTGGCATAGTCCACTCCGTTAGTATAAGCATTTCCCGGAGTGGCTGGGAGTGGACAGAGGTCCAATGAGATCCACAGCTACCCTCAAGAAAGGCTCTTCGATGATGGGCAGAGTTACCAGTGGGGCCTTGGGGCGCTGCCCGCCTTCCCCACCCTCTGACAGGTGTCACACGAACGGCAGTAGGCTATCACCTCGGTCCTCATTTCCAGGCCAGTAGAAATGCCTGAGCTAGCGTGGCCCTGGTTTAGCAATCCTAGGTGTCCGGCCATGGGAATCTCGTGTGCGATCCGCAACAATTCCGCACTGAACGGATAGGGTACCACTAACTGTCGGTCCCTGGGCCACGCCTCCGGTGAACCCTGCTGGACCGTTGCCCGGTACAGCCGTCCCTGATCCCAGACCACTCGCGGTCGGACTCCAGGGGGCTGTGCTGCCTGCTCCTTGAGAGTTTTTCAGGCTAGGATCAGTTTCCAACGCTGCCTGAAATCCCTGACTTGATGCGGCAAAATTGATGAAACTGCCACATCCTCTGTCAGTTCCCCGGGATCTATCTCCTGGCCGCGTCTGACTCGGCAGCCACTTGTCGGAGAGGGGGAAACCGTCGGACCTCCGTGAGGCTCCTTGGGCTTTGGCGCTCCCACTCCTGGTAACAGCGGCCACGACCGCTGAGACCGCGGGTAGCGCCTGCTTCCCTTTGTCCCCTGACCAAGTCGCCGGGTCAGGCAGACTTCCCTGGCCTCCTGACATCCCGATGTGGGGAAACTCCTGCCCTGGGGTCTTACCTGGTGGCTCCTCTCCCGGACACCCCCCCCCCATGGCCTGTTCCTCCTTCTGCAGAGGCCCTAGACTCAGCAGGCGGGATTCAGCTAGGGGCCCTATACTGCCCATAGCAGCCCCTCCCTCCACCTCTGAGCTCTCCCCTGCAGCCTCCTCACCTGTCCTCACTGTGACCCTGTGTGTGTAGTGTCAGTGCATGGCTTACCATCAGGTTTTCATTCCCTCCTCCACTGTTGGAGGCACATTCAATACATTAACATTAGCATTCACAGTAGAGTCATGACATTCTTGGGGAGCGAACTTGGGGGTTCAGTGGCCACATACTGGGACACTAGCCGCCCCAAATCGGTCCCAAGCAACACATTGCAGGAATATTTGGCGTTACTCCCACCTCCCGCATCCCCCTCCCGGCACCCCCAGTCCAAATACACCTTGGCGACAGCAGCGCCGTTTCAAACGCCTCCAATTCCGGAGACAGAAAGGGTTTTTCCCAGGCACCAAGTCTTGAGGGGACACCATCTCAGGACGTACCAGGGTTCGTTCAGCGCCTGTGTCCCGCAGTCCCATGACCGCTGAGCGGCTGATGGTGACGGGTTGGTAATTGTCCAGGGACCTCCCACCACCCCCTCCCACACACAAAACAGTGGACGGTTTCTGGGACAGGGATGGGGCCTTCTGGCGCTGGGGACACGCAGCCTTAAAGTGTCCTGGCTGGTTGCAATGATGACAACGTCTGGGTTCTGTTCCTGCCTGGAGAAGGCAGCAGGGGGGTACACCCCTTGCACTCTGGGGCTGGGGATGGGGCCGGGGCAGTATTGGGCTTACCCCCTCTCCAGTGCTGCTGGCAGGCTTCTTCTGCTTAGGCGCCTGTTGTTGGCATACTCATCTGCCAGGGCGGCTGAAGCAGAAGCCCCCTTTGGTTTTCCGGTCACGGAGGAACTGCTGGAGGTCCTCTGGGCAGTTCCACAAGAACTGCTCCGTGACAAACAGTTCCTGGACCTCCTGGCAGGTGGTGAGCTCTAGACCCGAGGTCCAGTGTTCCGCAGCTCTCGCAGGGCCCGCATTGGTCGTCCAGGTGTCCATTGAGCCCCGCTGCAGGCTCCTGAACTCCTGCGGTATGACTCCGAGGTGAGGTTGTAGTGCTGGATCAGGGCCCGCTTGATGCTGTGTAGTCCTTCTCCTCCCCGGCAGGTAAGTCCCCCAAAACCTCCAGGGACTTACCCCTCAAACGGGGGGTCAGGTACCTTGCCCACTGATCCAGGGCCAGATGATGTTGGAGGCAGGTCCTCTCAAAGGCCAGCAGAAAAGAATCCAGGTCTCCATCCTTTTCAAGCAGGAGAAAGTCCTCCGCCCGGACCTTGGAAGCCTTTGTCTCCGGAGGGGCTGGAGCGCCCAGCGGGGCCCATGCTGAGCCTTCTCCTTTCGGTGCCGGCGCTCCGCAGCTTCACGGCGTTCTGTATGCTCCGATGCTCTCTCTGCCGCTGCTTGCTCACGCTCTGCTGCTGCTTGCTCACGCTCTGCTGCTCTCTCTGCCGCTGCCAGGAGTCTGTCATGGGCGGCGTCATTACCAGCCTCGAGCTGTGCCATAGCCGCTTGGAAAAGGGCCTCCGATCTGGACAGGCTAGGACGGGCAGGGGGTGGACAGTCCACTGCGGGACTGAGCACGGGGATCTGGCTCCTTGGGGAGCCCTGGCTGAGCTCCCCCTCGCTTTCATCGGTATCGAACCCCTCATAGACCATAGCATTGGCCTCCCCTTTGCCTTACTCCTGGTGCCTTCCGCCATCTTGGGAACCTTTGGTTACTGACACAGCTGCAACCCTGACCTTGCACACAACTTATTATATTTACACTCTGACCGTCCAGTGTCTGGTCTGACCTTAAGACCCCAGCAGTGAAAGTTACCCGCTGGTAGTCTTTAGTGTCTGGGAGTAGGGGTCCCACGCACACTATTACTCTGATCCCACCGCTGCCACCACATGCGAAAGACGGCCCCCGTCCTTCCACGTCCCCAATGTGACGTAACTCCACAGGCACAGCTCTCTGGCGCCCCCTTTGTCTCTCAGGTCAGTAAGGGAACTACACCTAGAGCAAATGGCCGCCGGGGAGGGTGTCTGTTACCCACTGGGTATTCTAAGATTCGCCCCCTTTGTCTCTCAGGTCAGTAAGGGAACTACACCTAGAGCAAATGGCCGCCGGGGAGGGTGTCCTGTTTCCCACTGGGTATTCTAAGATTCATGATCAGAGTAAAAGCATCAGCCCAAGATTAATTTTAATGGTTTTAATTGCCTTAAGGGCGCACTAGATAATTACAGAAATATACAGTAAGCTATACAACTGAATTACAATGGATTTGCAGTCAGAGTAAAATACAACAATAATGGTACAAAAACTTAGAGGTATTAGCTAGAGGTCAATATTACCAGGTTGTAGGGACATGTGGAGGCAGGGAGCTCTGCGATCCCCAGATGAAAGTCTTAGTTGCTGGACAGTCCCCCAAAATGTGTACCGCTGCTCCCTTGGCAGATCTGTCCCTTTGGTCCTTAGTTTTCCATGTCTTGCTGCTGTGAGAATGGATCTGGTCTGCCCTTAGCTCACAGTTTAAACCTGCTAGGTCCCTCCCCTTTGTGTCCGAGGGTGGGCTGACAATCTCCACCCTTAGCCCCCTGCAGAATTTATTCCCAATACCTAATAAAGGGGTTACTTTCTCCAGACGATCGGATCAGGACACGAGAGGTACCAGCGGATGCAGTATGTTTTGCCTGTCGCATGGATATCAAACCTGGCCCGATTGGGTCCTTGTGGATGGCCAATCTCTATATCTCAGCCCCCAAAGCCATCACCGACTCGGGAGTTGCACATCAAATGCCCGAGGTCCGCAGGGTCACACAGATATTTTTCTGAGAATGTACCTACAAAGATGTGTCATAATCATAATCCTAGAACGGAGCCTTCGTGTCTGGGATATAAATAGATGTGTTTTCATGGTCTGGCTGAAAGGTATAGTCTAATTGAAGCCCCCAGGCATCTCATTACCATGCTAACAAACCTTACTATTCACCATGCTGGCTTGGCTCTGTTTTGGTCTTAACTCGTTACCATACTAAAGACCTTGCCATTCAAACATGGGCCTGAATCATTAGCATACTAAAGCCCTTTTGATTCACAGTGGACATCAAACCCTGCGTATTGAATATGCTAACAGGCCTGTGGCTCTGTGCACAGACAAAATGGAGGCAGGAATAGGCCCTATCCAAGATGGCGGCGTCCCTACCTCACAAAGGGGGGAAAGAAAAAAACAGAGCTAGAGAGAAAGAAGATGGGCAAGAAAGAACAGAGAGAGAGAAAGAAAGATGGGAAAGAAAGAACAGAGAGAAAAAGAAAGGGGAAAGAAAGAACAGAGAGCGAGAAAGAAAGAAAGAAAGAAAGAAAGAAAGAAAAGAAAGAAAGAAAGAAAGAAAGAAAGAAAGAAAGAAAGAGTGGACAGAACAAAAGAAACAGAGAGCGAAAAAGAAAGAAATAGGGGAAAGAAAAGAGAACAGAGAGAAAGATTGAACAGAGAGAAAAAGGAAGAACAGAGAGAGAAAGAACAGAGAAAGAAAGAAAGGGGAAAGAAAGAAAAGAGAAAAAGGAAGAACCAAGAGAGAGAAAAAAAGGAGGGAAAGAAAGAAAACAGAGAAAGAAAACAGAGAAAAAGGATGAACAGAGAGAGAAAGAAAGAACAGAGAGAGAAAGAAAAAGATTAGAGAGAAAGATTAGAGAGAAAGAAAGAACAGAGTGTTAGGGGTCGAGTTCCCACTTCTGCACAAGGGGAATCTCGAGCCATTCCGGATGCGGTCTCCCATTCGCCTCGGCCGCAGTGGACTCTGCTCAGCTTAGACGTTGGTACCAGCGTCTCGCCCAGTCTAACAGTGTGCAGAGGATTGCTGCTGCCTCTCCAGGCTCTGCTATTGTGGCCAGGTACTGGTTAGCGGCGAGCAGACGTCTTTAGGACAAAGTCCTTGTTTCCCCTTCTGAGCATGCCCAGGGTGAAATCTCTCATTGGAGATCAGAGGTCACATGCTCAGGTACTGCAGTAGCTCCTATTGGTCTGCAGGAAGGTCCTGTGACTACTGGTGTTCTGGAACAGTTTCATTTGGTCCTTGTTTGTGGGCAGGTCCTGTAGCTGTTAAGGGGTTATGACACACTAAACGAGATCGCAACGAGATCGCTAACGAGATCACTAAAACGTCACTATTTTTGCGATCTCGTTAGCGACCTCGTTGTGTGTGGCATGTAGCAACGATGTGGCCCCTGCTGTGATGTCGCGATCGTTCACTAAGATTCTGGACCGTTTTTTTGATCGTTGGCGTCCCGCTGGTGAGCCTGATCGCTGTGTTTGGCACCTTTTGCGAACGACGACGACCTCGTTTGTGACGCATATGACTGTTTTGCGTCACGGAGTGGATCGCAATATCTGTAAGTTCTCTTTTGCGTCACAGAGAGGATCGCAGAAGTTGCAAAGCAGGCTAGCAGGACGCAGAGAGCAGGAGCGATGCTGGAAATTCCTATGAATCAGAAGTGCTCAGTACAGCTAATGACATCCTAACGACCGCCAAAGTCGTTAAAGAGATCGCTGACCGCTGATGTGTCGTTTATGAGATCTCCTGTTTGGCAGCTACTAGCAACCTAAAAAGAGATCACACCAACGATTGCGTCGTTATCGTGATCGCTAACGAGATCGCTAGTGTGGCAGTACCTTTACTATAAAAGGGTGGCATGGCATGAGCCGCCATGCGCTAGTATCAATTGCATTATGTGCTTTTGCGCCAGTGTGATAATGCACGCATGTGGTTAGGGCTCGGCTGAAATAAGCCCCTAGAATACCGGCACCTCCGGTGAGGAGATTTGAGTGCAAGTGGTTAAGGCTTGGCTGAAATAAGCCCCTAGAATACCGGCTTCTCCGTGAGGAGATTGCTTGATTGCGTTGCTGTCTGCGTGATCACGGACTGCTATCCGCACAGCAGTTATCTGTGTATCCCTGTGGTGTTAACAGGACACAGTCTTTTTCTCAGCGGCTCTGTGACGCAACAGGGTTCGCTTTATAACGCTGGTTCAGCGCCCTAGCGTTTTACTTTGCGGCTCACTGAAGCTAAGTGAGTTCGCACCTATCGCCATATAGCGCTGTGGCATTACCGTTAGCAGCTCTGGGGAATAACAGAGTTCGCACTTACTGCCACAGCACGCTACAGCGTTTATTTTAGCTACTCTGCGTGATAACAGTTCGCTACTTTCGCCATCTTACTAGCAGCGGGCTTCGCCTGCACGGTGGACCCCGGGCTGCGAACACACCTCTCTAATATATCTATTAGGTGCGTTCCGCAGACCCTAACACAGAGAGAGAAAGAAAGAGGGGAAAGAAAGAACAGAGAGAGAGAAAGAAAGAGAAAGAAAGAACGATAGAGAGAAAGAAAGAGGAAAAGGAGAACGAGAGATAGAAAGAACACAAAGAAAAAGGAAGAACAGAGAGAGAAAGAAAAGAAAGAACAGAGAGAAAGAAAGACAGAGGGGAAAGAAAGAGGGGAAAAAAGAACAGAGAGGGAGAGAGAACAGAGAGAGAAAGAAACAGGGGAAAGAAGGAACAGAGAGAGAGAAAGAAAGATGAGAAAGAAAGAACAGAGAGGAGAAACATTGGAAAGAAAGAATAGAGAGAGAGAAAGAAAAGAGAGAAAGAAAAAAAGGGGAAATAAAGAGAACAGAGAGAGAAAGAAAGAACAGAGAGAAAGAAAGAAACAAAGTAAGAACAGAGAGAAAAAAGAGGGAACAGAAAAAAAGAACACAGAGAGAAAAAAAGAGGGGAAGAAAGAATGAGATAGGGAGAGAGAAAGAAATAGGTGAAAGAAGGAACAGAGAGAGAAAGAAAGAAAGAGGGAAAGAAAGAACAGAGAGAAAGGAACAGAGAAGAAAGAAAAGAAAGAAAGAAAGAAAGAAAGAAAGAAAGAAAGAAAAGGAGAGAAAGAAAGAAAAGAAAGAACAGCGAGAGAAAGAAAGAGGGGACAGAAAGAAAGAAACAGAGAGAGAAAGAGGGGGAAAGAAAGAACAGAAAGAAAGAAAGATGGGAAAGAAACAGCAGAGAGAGAAAAAAGGGGAAAGAAAAAACAGAGGGAAAGAAAGAAACATGGAAAGAAAGAACAGAGAGAGAAAGAAAGAGGGGAAAGAAAGAACAGAGAGAGAAAGAAAGAAACAGCGAGCGAAAGAAAGAGGGGACAGAACAGAAGAACAGAGAGAGAAAAAAAGAAAGAGGGTAAAGAAAGAACAGAGAGAGAAAGAAAGAAAGATGGGAAAGAAAGAACAGAGAGAGAGAGAAAGAAAAGAACAGAGAGAGAAAAAAGAGGGGAAAGAAATAGAAACAGCGAGAAAGAAAGATAGAACAGAGAGAAAAAGGAAGAACAGAGAGAGAGAGAAAACAGAGAAAGAAAGAAAAGAGAAAGAAAGGGGAAAGAAAGAATGGAGAGAAAGAAAGAACAGAGAGAAAAAGGAAGAACGGAGAGAGAGAGAGAAAGAAAGAACAGAGAAAGAAAGGAAAGAAAAAAGAGCAGAGAGAAATAAAGAGTGAAAAGAAAAAACAGAGAAAGAAAGATGGGAAAGAAAGAAAGATGGGAAAGAAAGAACAGAGAGAGAAAGAAAGAATGGGAAAGAAAGAACAGAGAGAAAGAAACAGAGAAAGAAAGAAGGAGAGAAAGAAAGAACAGAGAGAGAAAGAAAGAGGGGACAGAAAGAAAGAACAGAGAGAGAGAAAAGGGAAAGAAAAAAACTGAAAGAAAGAAAAATGGAAAGAAACAACAGAGAGAAAAAAAAGAGGGGAAAGAAAAAACAGAGAGAGAAAGAAAGATGGGAAAGAAGAAAGATGGGAAAGAAGAGAACAGAGAGAAAGAAAGAAAGAACAAAGAGAAAAAGGAAGATCAGAGAGAGAGAAAGAACAGAGAAAGAAAGAACAGAGAGAAGAAGGAAAGAGGGGAAAGAAAGAGAACAGAAAGAAAGAACAGAGAGAAAAAGGAAGAACAGAGAGAGAGAAAGAAAGAACAGAGAGATAGAAAGAAAGATTAGAGTGAAATAAAGATTAGAGAGAGAAAGAAAGAGGGGAAAGAAAGAACAAGAGAGAAAGAAAGAAAGAGGGGAAAGAAATAAAGAACAGAGAAAGAAAGAGGGACAGAAAGAAAGAACAGAGAGAGAGAAAGAGGGGAAAGAAAGAACAGAAAGAAAGAAAGATGGGAAAGAAACAGCAAAGAGAAAAAAAGAGGGGAAAGAAAAACAGAGAGAGAAAGAAAGATGGGAAAGAAAGAACAGAGAGAGAAAGAAAGAACAGAGAGAGAAAGAAAGAAAGAAACAGCGAGCAAAAGAAAGAGGGACAGAACAGAAGAACAGAGAGAGAAAAAAAGAAAGAGGGTTAAGAAAGAACAGAGATAGAAAGAAAGAAAGATGGGAAAGAAAGAACAGAGAGAGAAAGAACAGAGAGAGAAAAAAAGAAAGAGGGGAAAGAAAGGAACAGAGAGAAAAAAAATAGAACAGAGAAAAAGGGAAGAACAAAGAGAAAGAAAAGGAAAAAAAAAAAAAAGAAAAAAAAGAGGGAAAGAAAGAGAACGGAGAGAAAGAAAAACAGAGAGAAAAAGATAGAACGAGAGAGAGAAAAGAAAGAAAAGAGAAAGAAAGACAGAAGGGAAA
>JARQOD010000003.1:106645955-106732414 GCA_033576555.1 Oophaga sylvatica
AGGTTATTAGCAATTCTTCGGAGAGATCATGACTTTAAAAACAGAAAAACGGAGTTTACAGAACAGAAAAAAGTCCAATTGTGGCCCTCAAAATTATTCAGGATGAAAAAAAACTTACTGTTACTTTAAAAATTGAAATTTAAAAAAATAATAAAAACGTTCCCTTTGGCAAATTTGGAAAAGCTCAAATTTTTGATAGAAAAAAAAGAAGGAGAGAAAAATAAAAAAAATAAAAAATGTGCCCCATATGTTGCCTGTCCCCACGTGGGAGAACGGGCATAGGAAAAAACTCTGCAATCCATGCAGCCCCGGCCAGAAAAAAAACAATGTGGAACTGATCCAAAGGGGAAAGCTTAAGGAGGGGAAAAATTAGGCAGTGCCCAAGTCAGGTGAGGGTGAAGCATTGAACCTTTGCTTGAAAGGCCCAGTTGCCAAAACGGGAGCGAATTCCCCAAGGGGATGTAGCGGGGCCCCCCCCACGCAGCTACAGACCCAAAATAATAGGCGCAGATGTGTACCCCAAAGCCAAAGACTCTGCGCCCAAGGTCAAGACGAAGATGGCTACTCCAGTCGGGGTCCAGACTTCCCCATTTGGGGTCAAGGCAGAAGACTGGTACAACCCCGGTCAAGGTTCCTGCCCAGACGATGCTGGTAAAACAGTCAAGGACAAGCCCCCATCATACGGACCAAGGAAACACTATCGGCGGTCAAGTCCCAAAAGAGGTTGAGGTAGCCAGCCAGAAACTTGAGCTGACATGTGAGTGAGCCGTCACTTTCACTTGAACTTCGGTATCAGGTGTGGGCGGGGGAAAGGTGCGGGCCAGTCAGGTTTGGGCTGACCTTGGGAACAGACAGAGCTGATAGATTGGAAAAGAAAACAGACGGCTCGTGGAGGGAAAACAGGGGCTCTTGTAGGACTTGGAAAACCCTGGGTTAAAAGGTGCTCCCCCTAAATATGGGGTTTTCCCCCCTCCCAAATACAATAGGTTGGACTGTAGACTCTGAGCAATCCCGAGATTCTGTATTGTATAAAAACCAATTCCCAAACCTTTGTGTATTTCCAGAATTTTGTGAAAAATTATTCCCGTGTGATTTTCCCTTTTAAAAATAACTTTTTTCCTAAATAACCTGTTAAAGGAATAAAGTAAAATTTGTTCCGCCGTGTCTCCGCTGTTTCCTCGTTAATGTTAACCACAGCAGATCCTTTGAGGGGAGTGGGCCAAAAAAATAACCCAAAAAAAAAACCCATGCCAAAAACTGTAATGACGCCCACCTTCTACCACATCTGTCGAACCCAACCATGTACCCTGTGATTCATATTAATAGAAGGATCACGTAGTGCAGTTTCCCCCCCCTTGCCAATGTAACGTTCAGGTCCCCCTGGGGCTGTGGGGTCAGTTTGGGTACAATTTTACACAGCACCCCCGTCCAAAAGGACCAGAGGCAGAGTGAGTGAGAGGGTGAGGCCAGCAGTCACTCTGAACTACAACCCACAACCCTGGGCATTTTTTGGATTCATTTTACAGGTGGAGAATTCCTGATGCCTTGATGCTTCCCAATTGGAATAAAAAAAAACCTGAAAATGACCCATGGGGGCCTGAGGCGGGTTTGGGAAAAACTGCTTTTCCCCTTAGTTGGGCAACCCTTTTCCCCCCCCCCCCCCCCCCCCCCCCCCCCCCCCCCCCCCCCCCCCCCAAAACCCCCCCCCCCAAACAAACGGGGCCCCCCCCCCCCCCCCAAACCCCCCCCCCCCCCCCCCCCCCACAAAACCCCCCCCCCCCCCCCCCCCCCCCCCCCCCCCAACCAAAAAACCCCCCCCCCCCCCCCCCCCCCCCCCCCACCCCCCACCCCCCCCCCCCCCCTTATGAAATCATAGCTGACTGAACAAAGCAGTTAGAACACATGGCATTCACAGCGAGTCTTCCTGTAGGAGCTTGGAGACTGCTATCTGGTGGGGAGTTGAATTTTGCTCTCTGAAGCTGAGAAAGCTGGGAACCCCTACTGAGCCAGGTGTCCTGTTACAGCTACACATGTTTCAGAAGTATAGTAAGCTGCCATTAAATCCCCCTGTTATGTTTCGGTAGCTGAGGAGTGCAGGTAAAAAGGCAATACACCAGAGAAGTTGGAATCTATGAGATTGCAGTACCCTGACTAACCACCACAACTAGAGGCAGCTGTGGAGCGTTCCTACGTTGGTCCTAGACGCCTCGTCACAGCCTGAGAAACTAACTACACCTAAAGATAGAAAGAGGAAAGCTATCTGCCCCGGAGCAGATCCCCAAAGAACAAAGAAAGCCCCCAAACATGTAATGGCGGTTAGACAAGATGAAATACTGACACAGACAGAAAATAGTATGAGCAAACGTTGGGGCCCAAACTACCTAAATAGAAAAGGATAGGAAGGGCACTTACTGCAATCCCAAAAACCCTGAAAAGCACCAACTCTACTAATTTCAAAATCACCTGAGATCACACGACCTCTACCACCTAAATTAGTTCTCTGGTGTAACAAAATCAAAACAGCAGCCACTGAAAAAACTGGAAAAAGCAAAAGTACAAACATCAGTGGCTGAACTAAACTGAGAGGGCAAAAGACCCCGGAGGGGACCCTGAAGGCCCCCACAGAAGTGCAGGACAAAATGCAAAAATCAAGCACAAAAACAAAAAGAAGAAAATGTCTTATCTGTTAGCAGGAGATGCAGACACGACACAGCAGGCTACAAAGGAAACAGGACTCAAGGATTGAGACCAGAACAATTGATCACCGGCAACCCTGATGGGAAGGCGACTCCCTTATATAAGACCAGTCAGTAACACCTGATTCCCACTCCTCACAATCTTCACTGGACAGTCCAGTACCGCTTGTAACCACCAGAGGGAGCCTCTGCTCAGAACTCATTTCAAGTCCATTCACAACACCCCCCATCCTTCACACTTCCCCCTTTTAAGGGACGCTAGGGGCTGCAATTTCCAGTGTACTCCCAAGTGCCCATCCGCAACCTCCCCTCATCGGGCTAACCCGTCGGCGTTACCTTGGTTCAGGCTCTTCTTGTGGTGAATGGCGAAGTGGTACTGCTGGAGCGCAAAACTCCAGCGTAGCAACCTCCCATTCATTCCGGGTATGGTAGGTACCCAGATGAAAGGGTTGTAGTCGATTTCTATGGTCAATGGCATCTGTAAAAATATGGCTGCAGACACTGAAGGTCCACACAATTGCCAGATATTCCTTCTCTATCGTGGAGTTGCCCACCTACTTCGGAAGTACTTCCGGCTCAGGTACACAACGGGGTGTTGTTGGCCCATAGAGTCGTTCTGGCTGAGCACAGCACCAAGGTCAAAGTCACTAGCGTCGGTCTGTACTACAAACAGCCGTGTAAAGTCAGCTGCTTGTAGTATCGGTTAGCTGGAAAGGGCAGTCTTCAGTGGCTTGAAGGCCACCTGACAATCGTTTGTCCAACTGACTGCAGCGGGCTGCTTATTCTTGGTGAGGTCTTTCAGGGGCTTTGCCAAGCCGCTATAGTGGGAGACAAACCTCCTACAGTAGTCAGTCCTGCTCAGGAAGGATATCACCTGTCTCTTGGTCCTGGGGATGGACCAGGATGACATGGCATCCACCTTCCAGGGCTCCATTTCCAGAGCCCCCCGACCTACTCGGTGTCCCAAATAGCAGACCTCACTCATGCTCAGTTGGCACATAATTGACTTAATAGTCAAGCTTGCCTGGTGGTTTCACCCAACCCCTGAACCAGATGCTCTAGGTCAGGGGTGGGGAATCTTTTTTCTGCCAATGGCCATTTGGATATTTATACCATCCTTCGGGAGCTGTACAAACTCTGACCACAAAGTACATTCTGACTCTGTGTTGTGAATGTGTTAGAGATGGTTTCTGAGCAGAGGCTCCCTCTGGTGGTTACAGACAGTACTGAACCTTTCAGCGAGGAGTGGCAATCTGGGTTCACTGACTGGTCTGATATAAGGGAGGTTCCCTCCCATGATGGTTGCCGGTGATCAATTGTTCTTGTCTCAATTGTTGTTCCTGGTTCATTTGGAAGTTTGCTGGAGTCTTGCCTGCATCTCCTGCTTTCAGATAAGATATTTTTTGCTTTTCTTTTTGTGCTTGCTTTTTGCATTGTTTTCTGCACTTTTGTGGAGGTCAGCCAGGTCCCCTCCTGGGGCCTGAGCTCCTCACAGTTTATCTGCAGCCACTGTTATTTGCTCATTTGCTCTTTCCTGTTTTTTTCAGCGGCTGCGGCTTGGTTTTTGTTCACACTGAGACCTGATTTAGTGGTTGGCGAGATCGTGTGATCTCAGTACTTTTGTAATCAGAATTGTTGGATTTTTGTAGGGTTTTCTGGGTTGCAGAAAGTAATGTCTCCTGTCCTATCCTATTTAGTCAGCTTGTGGCCCCAGCGTTTGCTCAGTCTATTTTCTGCCTATGTTTGTATTTTCATCTTGTCTTACCGCCATTATATGTTTGGGGGCTTCCTATTTTCTTTGGGGATCTGCTCCGGGGCAGATAGCTTTCATCTTTCTGTCTTTAGGTGTAGTTATCTCTCAGGCTGTGTCGAGGCGTCTAGGATCAACGTAAGAACGCTCCACGGCTACCTCTAGTTGTGTCGTTAGTTTAGGAATCTGCAACCCATCAGTTACCAACATCTCAAGTGTTCGGCTGCGCTGCTGTTGTTCCTGTCCTCCTCAGCTACCGAAACATAATACTCTGGCACTGGTGTCAGGACATAATATTTCATTGCATGCCCTTTAGTGTTCAGTAGTGAACACTGCATGTGTGTGCTCACAAAGCAAGAAGAAATTAATGAGTTAGTGGCAATCAAAATACAGCTCCCTGCCCTAGAATGCGGTCCCTGAGAATCTGCCCGAAGGCCTGATAAAAGGTCATCGAGTGCTGTAAATGGCCCGGGGGCCTGAGGTTCCCCACCCCTGCTCTAGGTGATCCTCCCAGGTGGGACTGAAGATGGCAATTTCATCCAGGTACGCAGCTGCATACCCTTCAAGTCCCTTGAGCAGCATGTTGGCCATCTGCTGAAAAGTGGCAGGAGCATTTTTCATGCCAAATGGTACCATTGTAGACTCGTACAGTCCGAATGGGGTGAAAAAGATACAGCATTCCCATGACTTGTGGGTCATGGGAATTTGCTAATATCCCTAGCTCAGATCCATGATGGTCAGATACTTGGCCCCGGCCAACTGATCGAGCAGGTCATCGATACGCGGCATTGGCTATGCATTGGTGACCATGACAGCATTGAGCCCCCTGTAGTCCATGCAAAAATGTGTTGTCCGATCCTTCTTTAGGATTAGGACAGGGCGGAGACCCAAGCACTGTTGTATGTTTGGATGACCCCCAGCTTCAGCATTTCATCAATCTCCTGGTGCATGTGCTGCTGTTCCTCCAGGGAGACCAGATATGCTGAACGGGGGTGATCCCTGTTATCCAGATGATGGACATCTGACTCTGTCCTTCCGGGGTTGATGCTGAACAAATCCCGAAAGTGGTGTAGGGTTGCCCACAGCTGAGATCCTTGGTCCAACAAGAGCTGGTTGCAAACCTCCACATCCTCAATGGTCTCACCTAGCCTTGGCTGTTCCCCAGTGCCGGGTGCTGAAGACTGCTCGCATCATTCTCCCCTGCTCTGTTGGCAATCAGCGTGAGCAGGGGAGAACATTGAGTTATACTGAACTGATAATAGCGAGAGCAGACCGTGGCTGATGGGATTATTACTCCCATCAGCCTACACCTGCTTCCTCTAATAACAGTGAAAGCATGTGGCAGCTGATGGGAGTATTCATCAGCCACCATCTGCTCTATAAATAAAAAAGGCACGAGTTCCCCTGTATTTTTGATAACCAGCCAGGCAAAACTGACAGTTGCGGGCAGCAAGGTTGGTTATCAATAATAGAGGCGTCCCCAAGCTGTTTTTTTTAATTATTAAAATAATTTTAAAAAACAGCAATGGGGTCACCCCTATCTTTTACAACCAGCCAAGGTAAAGCAGACAGCTGGGGGCTGGTATTCTCAGGCTGATAAGGGGCCATTGATATTTATCCCCCAGTCTAAAAATAGCAGTCCATAGCCACCCAGAAAAGGCACATCTATTGGATACGCCATTTCTGGTGCTTTGCTCAGCTCTTTACATTTGCCCTGTAGCAGCGGAAAGTGGGGTAATATTTGTGGGGTTGATGTCACCTTTGTATTGTCTGGTGACATAAAGCCCACGGATTAGTAATGGAGAGGCATCTATAAGACACCTATCCATTACTAATCCTATAGTTGTATTGTAAATAAAGACACAGAAAGTATAAAGTCTTTTATTTGAAATCAAAACAAAACACACTTTTCCATTTTTATTTAAAAATAACAGTTATACTCACCTAACGCCCATTCCATTGAAGTCAACATTTCCTGTAATAAAACAAAAATAAAAAAAACAACACTGTCCCTCACCTGTCCGTCGTTATGCTCCATGCCAGAATCCATGTTTGGTTTTTAGGGTAACGGAATTATCAAGACATGTGAAACCCACCTAAAAGATGCTTTTTATTGCAAAAACAAGTTTTTGCATCAGCATATTTAGATAGCTATAATTTTTCCATATTTAAGCTGTCAGAGTTATATGAGGGCTTGTTTTTTGCGGGACGAGTTGACATTTTTGCTGGTACCATTTTCTTGCAAACTATATTTTTTTATCACTTTTTATTCTGATTTTTGGGAGGCAGAATGAACAAAAATGGGCAATATAGGAACTGTCTTTTGTGCTGTTCAGATCAATACGATGACAGCGATACCATATATATATATATATATATATATATATATATATATATATATATAGCTTTTTTATATTTTAGGCGCTTTTACATAAAAAAAACTTTTATAGAAAAAAATAATTATTTTTGCATCATGAGAATTATAACTTTTTTATTTTTCTACTGACAGAGCTGTATGGTGGCTTGTTTTTTGTGGAACAAGATGACGTTTTCAGATATATCATTATTTATTTACATTTGTCTTTTTGATCGTGTTATATTCACAGTTTTTTTTTTACGTTGTTCACTGAAGGTGTTAACTAGTGGACCAGTTTTATAGGTCGGGTTGTTCCAGACACTGTGATACATTTGTGTACTTTTTATGTTTATTTTTCATAAATAAAAGTATTTATTGGATTCATATTTTTTTTGTTCTTTATTTTGAGATTTTTTTCTAATATTTTTACAATTTTTAATAATTTTTTTTTGCTTTGTTACATTGTTCAGGATGGGACATCAACTTTCCGCTGATCTAATACTCTGCAATACTTCTGCATTGGAGGGCATTAGTTCAGGGTCTCACAGGCCAACGTCCTTGGGTGACCCAGCGACCATATCAGCGTGAGCCCGCAAAACAAGTATCACAAACAAGTACCATATATGTACGACGGATTGCAGGAACACAGCTCCCGCAGCGCCGTACATATACGGTACATGTCAAGAAGGTGTTAACCAACTCACGGTTTCCAAACTCTGAAGCAATGATAAGAAGTAACAAAAGACTGACCATATGAGAAGCAATGTCGTTTTTTAAACTGCTGTGCACTATGTTCATTTTTTGCAATTTTTTTGAGCGGATTCCAGGTGGAATCCACCAGTAAAATATGTCTTGTGCAAATACCCCAACTTCTCAAACAAATCCCCAAAGAAGTATGCAGCTGAAAACTCGTTCCAATTGAACACTTAAAAAAAAAACTCTAAGGCTATACTCATTTAATTTTTTGAGCCATTGAAATGACAAGTTTTTAGTGAAAAACTTTTTTTGGAGGGAGTTTTTATTTTCCTAAATCGTTTTTTGCGGCCCTTTGATTTATCAGTCTAATTTGGAGCTTGAAGGAAGTAATGCACATTTTTTTTTCCATCAAACAATTTTCAAAACCTCTTCAGGAAGTAAAAAATATTAAAAAAAAAAACATTTTATTTGAACTGTAAAGTGTATTTCTCATCAAAATGAATTAGTAGAGTATTCTAAGCATTTCTGAAGACGTTTTGAGGAGGATTTTGGAGAGAATCCACTCCTAAAAAGAAAATAAAAAAAATAATCTGTGTGAGCAGTCCTGGTTGACCTTTTCTTAAAACTGCATTGCGACATTACTCTGCTATCTCTCCACAAAAACATATGAATAAATTGACAATTGGACTCTTCTTAACCCCTTCAAGACCCAGCCTATTTTGACCTTAAAGACCTTGCCATTTTTTGCAATTCTGACCAGTGTCCCTTTATGAGGTAATAACTCAGGAACGCTTCAACGGATCCTAGCGATTCTGAGATTGTTTTTTTGTGACATATTGGGCTTCATGTTAGTGGTAAATTTAGGTCGATAATTTTTGCGTTTATTTGTGAAAAAAATGGAAATTTGGCGAAAATTCTGAAAATTTTGTAATTTTCAAATTTTTAATTTTTATTCTGTTAAACCAGAGAGTTATGTGGCACAAAATAGTTAATAAATAACATTTCCCACATGTCTACTTTCCATCAGCACAATTTTGGGAACAACATTTTTTTTTGTTAGGAAGTTATAAGGGTTAAAAGTTGACCAGCGATTTCTCATTTTTACAGCAAAATTTACAAAACCATTTTTTTTAGGGACCACCTCACATTTGAAGTCACTTTGAGGGGTCTATATGGCAGAAAATACCCAAAAGAGACACCTTTATAAAAACTACACCCCTCAAGCTACTCAAAACTACATTCAAGAAGATTATTAACCCTTCAGGTGCTTCACAGGAACTAAAGCAACGTGGAAGGAAAAAATGGACATTTTAATTTTTCCAACAAAAATTTTCTTTTAGCATCAATTTTTTCATTTTTACATGGGCATCAGGATAAAATAGATCCTAAAATTTGTTGGGCAATTTCTCCTGAGTACACAGATACCTCATATGTGGTCATAAACCACTGTATGGTCGCACGGCAGGGCTCAGAAGGGAAGGAGCGCCATTTGACTTTTTGAATGGAAAATATGCTGGAATATTTAGCGGTTGCCATGTCGCATTTGGAGAGTTCCTGTGTGCCTAAACATTGGAGCTCCCCCACAAGTGACCCCATTTTGGAAACTAGAACCCCTAAGGAACTTATCTAGATGCATAGTGATCACTTTGAACCCCAGGTGCTTCACAAATTGATCTGTAAAAAAAAGAAAGTACTTTTTTTACACAAAAATTTTCTTTTAGCCTCAGTTTTTCAATTTCACATGGGCAACAGTATAAATTGGATCCTAAAATTTGTTTGGCAATTTCTCCTGAGTACACAGATACCTCATATGTGGTCATAAACCACTGTTTGGGCGCACGGCAGGGCTCAGAAGGGAAGGAGCGCCATTTGACTTTTTGAATGGAAAATATGCTGGAATATTTAGCGGTTGCCATGTCGCATTTGGAGAGTCCCTGTGTGCCTAAACATTGGAGCTCCCCCACAAGTTACCCCATTTTGGAAACTAGACCCCCTAAGGAACTTATCTAGATGCATAGTGAGCACTTTGAACCCCCAGGTGCTTCACAAATTGATCCGTAAAAAAAAGAAAGTACTTTTTTTTTACAAAAATTTTCTTTTAGCCTCAGTTTTTTTCATTTTCACATGGGCAACAGTATAAATTGGATCCTAAAATTTGTTTGGCAATTTCTCCTGAGTACACAGATACCTCATATGTGGTCATAAACCACTGTTTGGGCGCACGGCAGGGCTCAGAAGGGAAGGAGCGCCATTTGACTTTTTGAATGGAAAATATGCTGGAATATTTAGCGGTTGCCATGTCGCATTTGGAGAGTCCCTGTGTGCCTAAACATTGGAGCTCCCCACAAGTGACCCCATTTTGGAAACTAGACCCCCTAAGGAACTTATCTAGATTCATAGTGAGCACTTTGAACCCCAGGGGCTTCACAAATTGATCCGTAAATAAAAGAAAGTACTTTTTTTTCACAAAAATTTTCTTTTAGCCTCAGTTATTTTCATTTTCACATGGGCAACAGTATAAATTGGATCCTAAAATTTGTTTGGCAATTTCTCCTGAGTACACAGATACCTCATATGTGGTCATAAACCACTGTTTGGGCGCACGGCAGGGCTCAGAAGGGAAGGAGCGCCATTTGACTTTTTGAATGGAAAATATGCTGGAATATTTAGCGGTTGCTATGTCGCATTTGGAGAGTCCCTGTGTGCCTAAACATTGGAGCTCCCCCACAAGTGACCCCATTTTGGAAACTAGACCCCCTAAGGAACTTATCTAGATGCATAGTGACCACTTTGAACCTCCAGGTGCTTCACAAATTGATCCGTAAATAAAAGAAAGTACTTTTTTTCACAAAAATTTTCTTTTAGCCTCAGTTATTTTCATTTTCACATGGGCAACAGTATAAATTGGATCCTAAAATTTGTTGGGCAATTTCTCCTGAGTACACAGATACCTCATATGTGGTAATAAACCACTGTTTGAGCGCACGGCAGGGCTCAGAAGGGAAGGAGCGCCATTTGACTTTTTGAATGGAAAATATGCTGGAATATTTAGCGGTTGCCATGTCGCATTTGGAGAGTTCCTGTGTGCCTAAACATTGGAGCTCCCCCACAAGTGACCCCATTTTGGAAACTAGACGCCCTAAGGAACTTATCTAGATGCATAGTGAGCACTTTGAACCCCCAGGTGTTTCACAGAAGTTTATAACGCAGAGCCGTGAAAATAAAAAATCATTTTTTTTTCTCAAAAAATGATTTTTTAGCCCACTGTTTTTTATTTTCACAATGGTTACAGGAGAAATTGGACCCCAAAAGTTGTTGTCCAGTTTCTCCTGAGTACGCTAGTACCCCATATGTGGGGGGAACCACTGTTTGGGCACACGTCAGGGCTCGGAAGGGATGTAGTGACGCTTTGAAATGCCGACTTGATGGAATGGTCTGCGGGCATCTTGTTACGTTTGCAGAGCCCCTGATGTGCCTAAACAGTAGAAACTCCCCACAAGTGACCCCATTTTGGAAACTAGACCCGGCAAAGAACTTATCTAGATGTGTGGTGAGCACTTTGAACCCCAAGGCTACACAGAAGTTTATAACGCCGGGCATGAAAATAAAAAAATCATATTTTTTCCACAATCAGGATCTTTTAGTCCTCAATTTTTTTATTTTCCCAAGGGTAACATGAGAAATTAGACCCCAAAAGTTGTTATCCAATTTGTCCTGAGTATGCTGATATCCCATATGTGGGAGAAAACTACTGTATGGGCACACGTCGGGGCTCGGATGGGAAGTAGTGACGTTTTGAAATGCCCACTTGATGGAATGGTCTTCGGGCGTCATGTTACGTTTGCAGAGTCCCTGATGTGCCTAAACAGTAGAAACTCCCCACAAGTGACCCCATTTTGGAAACTAGATCCCCCAAGGAACTCCTATAGATGTGTGATAAGCACTTTGAATCTCCAAGTCCTTCACAGAAGTTTATAACGCAGAGCCGTGAAAATATAAAATCATTTTTTTTCCACAAAAATAATTTTTAGTCCCCAATTTTTTTTCCCAATGTTAACAGGAGAAATTAGAACCCCCAAAGTTATTGTGCAATTTTTCCCGAGTACGCTGATACTCATATGTGGGGATAAACCACTGTTTGGGCATACGTCGGGGCTTGGAATAAAGGGAGCACTGTTTGACTTTTTGAACGCAAAATTTGCAGGAATCAATGGTGGCGCCATGTCGCGTATGGAGACCCCCTGATGTGCCTAAATAGTGGAAACCCCTCAATTCTAACTCCAACCCTAACCCCAACACACCCCTAACCCCAACCCTAACCCCTACACACACCTAACCCTAATACAAACCCTAATCATAACCCTAACCCCAACACACCCCTAACCCTAATCCCAACTCTAACCATAAATCTAACTACAAGCCTAACCCTAATTCCAACCCTAACCCTAATTCCAACCCTAACCCTAATTCCAACCCTAACCCAAATTCCAACCCTAACCGTAATTCTAACCTTAACCCTAATGCTAACTCTAACCCTAGTTCTAACCCTAAGGCTGGGTTCATATTGCGTTTTACCAGCCCGTTCAACACGTAGCGTTGACCGTCTGGTAACGGTATAGCATAACGCGATCGCGTTATGCTATACCCGCTAGCGCAGATGAATCAGCAGATAATCAGCCGCGGATCAGCAGCGAAATCCGCCGTGGATCAGCAGCGAAATCCGCCGTGGATCCGCAGCGAAATCAGTCGCGGATCCGCAGCGAAATCAGTCGCAGATCCGCAGCGAAATCAGTCGCGGATCAGCAGCGAAATCCACCGCAGATCAGCAGCGAAATCAGCCGCGGATCAGCAGCGAAATCAGCCGCGGATCAGCAGCGAAATCAGCCGCGGATCAGCAGCGAAATCCGCTGCGGATTCGCAGCGAATCAGCAGCAAAATCAGTCGCGGATCAGCAGCGAAATCCGCCGCTGATCAGCAGCGAAATCAGCCGCGGATCCGCAGCAAAATCCGCCGCGGATCAGCAGCGAAATCCGCCGCGGATCAGCAGCGAAATCAGCCGCGGATCAGCAGCGAAATCAGCCGCGGATCAGCAGCGAAATCCGCCGCGGATCCGCAGCGAAATCCGCAGCGGATCAGCAGCGAAATCCGCCGCGAATCAGCAGCGAAATCCGCCGCGAATCAGCCGCGGATCAGCAGCGAAATCCGCCGTGGATCAGCAGCGAAGTCCGCCGCGGATCCGCAGCGAAATCAGTCGTGGATCCGCAGCGAAATCAGTCGCGGATCTGCAGCGAAATCAGTCGCGGATCAGCAGCGAAATCCGCCGCGGATCAGCAGCGAAATCAGCCGCGGATCTGCAGCGAATCAGCAGCGAAATCCGCCGCGGATCAGCAGCGAAATCCGCCGCGGATCAGCAGCGAAATCAGCCGCTGATCAGCAGCGAAATCAGCCGCGGATCAGCAGCGAAATCCGCTGCAGATTCGCAGCGAATCAGCAGCAAAATCAGTCGCGGATCAGCAGCGAAATCCGCCGTGGATCAGCAGCGAAATCAGCCGCGGATCAGCAGCGAAATCAGCCGCGGATCAGCAGCGAAATCCGCTGCGGATCCGCAGCGAATCAGCAGCAAAATCAGTCGAGGATCAGCAGCGAAATCCGCCGCGAATCAGCAGCGAAATCCGCCGCGAATCAGCAGCGAAATCAGCCGCGGATCCGCCGCGGATCAGCAGCGAAATCCACCGCGGATCAGCAGCGAAATCCACAGCGGATCCGCAGCGAAATCAGTCGCGGATCCGCAGCGAAATCAGTCGCGGATCCGCAGCGAAATCAGTCGCGGATCAGCAGCGAAATCCGCCGTGGATCAGCAGCGAAATCCGCCGCGGATCAGCAGCGAAATCAGCCGCGGATCAGCAGCGAAATCCGCCGCGGATCTGCAGCGAAATCCGACGCGGATCCGCAGCGAAATCCGCCACACGTTGCGGATTTTGCTGCGGATCCGCGGCGTATTTTGCTGCGGATCCGCGGCGGATTTCGCTGCTGATCCGCGGCGGATATCGCTGCGCATCCACGGCGGATTTCGCTGCTGATCCGCCGCGGATCAGCAGCGAAATCCGCCGCGGATCAGCAGCAAAATACGCCGCGGATCCGCAGCAAAATCCGCAACGTGTGCACAGGGCCTAATAGGAAAAAAAAAATAAAAATCTTTATTTTTTTTTATTTGTCCCTACCTATGATAAAGGGGGGGTTCATTTACTTTTTTTTATTTTGATCACTGTGACAGTTTATCACAGTGATCAAAATAAATTTTTGGACACTGGGGGGCGCACTGCACATGCGCCGGCCGGCGGGCGCACTGCGCATGCGCCCGCCATTTTCCAAGATGGCGGCGCCCATAAAGAGGCCCGGGCGGACGCCGGGACCGATCCAGGGACATCGGTGGATCGGGAGAGGTGAGTAGGGTGGTCGGAAGGTTGGGGGGGGGATCGGAAGGTGGGGGCAGCGGAGCAAAGGAGGAGGGGAGCTGTTAGTGACGGCGGTGACCGATCGCTGCCATCTTTTGGTGGCGGCGGCCGATCGCCGCCGTGACTACGTGTGGGGGGGTCAGGTCTCGGTGTCCAGCCATGGCAGATGCTATTGCAGCATCGGCCATGGCTGGATTGCAATATTTCACCAATTAAATTGGTGAAATATTACAGATTGCTCTGATTGGCTGTTTCACTTTTAACAGCCAATCAGAGCGATCGTGGCCACGGGGGGGTTAAGCCAACCCCCCCTGTGGTGAAGCACAAAGGGTCCTGTAACTGCGGGTCGGGTGACCTTTGAGTGACCCCGGTCTCCCGGCCCGCAGGAACGGGATCCTTTCATGACGCATACGCTGTGTCAAAGGTCGGGAAGGGGTTAATGATTAGTATCGGTGTAAGGACACATTTTTTTAAATGGCAATTGATAGTCAATGTATTCATATTTTTCCAGAAGCAAAGTAACTTTAGGGAGTTAGAAGGAAGTGGAGCATGAAGACTTCAGTCTAATACATATGGCTCCTTCTTCCACAAAAAACAATGTCTTATAACGATATTTAATAGACAGGCAGGCAACAGTAGTCCTCAGGGGTAACATTTATTTCCCTTTACACTAGTGTTCATAAATGAGCACCCTGTGTCTTTCCTTATACAGTAAAGTTGACTTATTGTTAAATTTGATTTGCAGGCTGCACTCCATTAAAGCTCCCTTTGTTATTCCTGGCCATGCTTTCAGCATGTGAGAAGATTACCAATACTTTCTCCCAGGTGATGTGCAATCTGAGCGGATCAAACATCTGGAAATGAATAATGATGCAGATACTAGGCGAGCAGAGTATGGACTGACTAGGACAGTGTCCTCAGAGCATGTATGTCGACTATCCAGTTAGATATTTTAGGAGTGAGATTATGCAGAATTAGGCCAGTTGTTTATGTGAAAAACACAAAAGGTACATAATATGATTGTGTTAATCATCAAAGCAAATCCATGGGACGTGATTTCGGTCACAGCTCACACTGTGATTAATGTGACCTCTTAGGAAGCAAATCAAGAGCGCTATTGTCTCTCTGAGTCCCCAGCCAAAGCAATGCTTCCCTTATCGCTTCACAAAATCTATCCCAAGCTAAGCAAGAAAAGCGGTCATTCTGCATCTGTTTAACAGACATTGCCATAAAATTACATTATACTAAAATTCTACTACTTATGGTAGGAGTACTGTATGAGACTAAAGATGGCCTTTTACATTAGATGGCAGTCGGCCAAACGATGCTGTGGCTGTTTGGTTGTCCGACTGCTATTTCAGCCGACTCGGTTATACACAGGAGCGCTTGCTTGGCCAAATGCTCCTGCGTTCTTTATGAGCAGCCGTCCATTTACACATTGGCCAGCGGCTTACCTCCAGAACAATACAATGCGATCTGCAGTCCAAAATCGTATATGCAGCGGTTACGGAAAGTATTCAGACAATGTAAATTTTTCCCTCTTTGTTTCATTGCAGCCTTTTTGTAAATTAAAAAAGGTCATTTTTTTCTCATTGATGTACACTCTGGACCTAATCTTGACTGAAAAAAAACAGAAATGTAGAAATTTTTGCAAATTTATTAAAAAAGAAAAACTGAAATATCACAGTCATAAGTATTCAAACCCTCTGCTCAATATTGAGTAGAAGCACCCTTTTGAGCTAGTACAGCCATGAGTCTTCTTGGGAATGATGCAACAAGTACATTCCTCAACCTAGAATCTGCAAAAACTCTAGGGCATGCCCTCATCATCTCCTTGACAAATGCAACCTCCTACTTTGTGGCCTTCCATCTAACATTCTCGCACCCCTCCAATCCTAATCTCTGCTGCCCGACTAATCCACCTGTCCCCCCGCTATTCCCTAGCCTCTCTTCTCTGTCAATCCTTCACTGGCTCCCTATTACCCAAAGACTCCAGTTCAAAACCCTAACCATAGCATACAAAGCCTTGTCTCCTGGTACTTACCTACACGCAACCTCCGATCCTCACAAGATCTCCTTCTCTACTCCCCTCTTATCTTGTCTTCCCACAATCGCATGCAAGCTTTCTCCCGTGCATCCCCCCTACTCTGGAACTTTCTACCCGAACATAGACTCTCGCCTACCGTGGAAACCTTCAAAAGGAACCTGGAGACTCACCTCTTCCGACAAGCCTACAACCTGCAGTAACCACGGATCAACCAAACTACTGCACGACCAGCTCTGCCCTCACCTATTGTATCCTCACCCATCCCTTGTAGATTGTGAGCCCTCGCGGGTAAAGTTCTCGTTCCTCCTGTACCAGTCGTGACTTGTATTGTTTAAGATTACTGTACTTGTATTTTATTATGTATACCCTTTTCACATGTAAAGCGCCATGGATTAAAAGACGTTGTAATAATAATAAATAATAATAATAATAATAATAATAAATAATAAATAAGTTTTTCACACCTGGATTTATGGATCCTCTGCCATTCTTCCTTGCAGATTCACTCCAGTTCCATCAGGTTGGATGGTGAACGTTGGTGGACAGCTATTTTCAGGTCTCTCCAGAGATACTCAATTGGGTTTAGGTCAGGGCTCTGGTTGGGCCTGTCAAGAATGGTCACAGAGTTGTTCTGCAGCCACTACTTTGTTATATTAGCTATGTGCTTAGGGTGATTGTCTTGTTGGAAGGTGAACCTTCGGCCAAGTCTGAGGTCCAGAGCACTCTGGAAGAGGTTTTCATCCAGGATATTGCAACCAGTCGTCCTTTCCCTGCAGCTGAAAAACACCCCCATAGCATGATGCTGCCACCACCATGCTTCACTACTGGGACTGTATTGGGCAGGTGATAAGCAATGCCTGGTTTTCTCCACACATACCGCTTAGAATTATCACCAAAAAGTTCTATCTTCATCTCATCAGAACAGAGAATCTTATTTCTCATAGTCTGGGAGTCCTTCATGTGTTTTTTAGCAAACTCTATGCGGGCTTTCATATGTCTGGCACTGAGGAGAGGCTTTCGTAGAGCCCTATGCCATAAAGGCCTGACTGGTGGAGGGCTGCAGTGATAGTTGGACTTTGTGGAACTTTCTCCCATCTCCCTACTGCATCTGTGGAGCTCAGCCACAGTGATCTTGTGGTTCTTAACTCTCTCACCAAGGCTTTCTCCCACGATTGCTCAGTTTGGCTGCGCGGCCAAGTCTAGGAAGACTTCTGGTGGTCCCAAACTTCTTCCATTTAAGGATTATGGAGCTCTTAACTCTTATGCTTAGAATTATGTGCTCTTAGGAACCTTGAGTACTGCAGAAATTCTTTTGTAACTTTGGCCAGAACTGTGCCTTGCCACAATTCTGTCTTTGAGCTCCTTGTCTAGTTCCTTTGACCTCATGATTCTCATTTGGTCTGACATGCACTGTGAGCTGTGAGGTCTTATATAGACAGGTGTGTGCCTTTACAAATCAAGTCCTATCAGTTTAATTATTCACAACTGGACTTCAATGAAGGAGTAGAACCATCTCAAGGAGGATCACAAGGAAATGGACAGCGTGTGACTTAAATATGTGTCTGAGCAAACGGTCTGAATACTTATGACCATGTGATATTTCAGTTTTTCTTTTTTAATAAATTTGCAAAAATTTCTACATTTCTGGGGTTTTTTTCAGTCAAGATGGGGTGCAGAGCGTACATTAATGAGAAAAAATGAACTTTTTTGAACTTACCAAATGACTGCAATGAAACAAAGAGTGCAAAATAGAGTTGAGCGAAACAGGTCAGTCAGATTCATAAGTCGCCGACTTTCGCCAAAGTCGAGTTTCGCCGAGCGAAACCCGACCATGGCGCCAAGTCGGCCATGCGTTCGGCAAAACAAGCGCCAAAGTCGGTTTTCCCATAATGCTTGCAGGCGCCTTTTTTCAGCCAATGAGCAAGGACGTACACTGTGGGCAACGAGATGACATGGGCAGCCTCCACCACCATCTTAGAGAAGGGCATTGCAGTGATTGGCTTGCTTTGGGGGTCGTCATAGTGTCTATAAAAGCCCTGACTGCCGACCGCCATTTTACTTCTGCCGATCTTAACAGTAGGGAGAGGTTGCTGACGCTGTTTATCAGTAGTGTGAGAGTTAGGGCTGGAAAGAGAAGTTCTTCTGTGCTTGTGCTGATAGTAATTGTGCTGTACAGTTAGTGTGCAGTGACAGGGGAGGATTTTCTTGTGTGCAGCAGCGCTGGTTATTAGGCTGCCTGATAGCTGTATTGATGTGTGTACACTGCTGTGCAGACTGCTTTTTACACAGCACTAATACTTTTATTCTTTTTTTCTGCACAGTTACCGAGCGTTCATTTTTTCCCACACAGTATAGAGCTGTACGCTCCTCACACACTACCGTGTACCGGCTGGTATCACAGACAAATATATGCTGACTATCTGTGTGTGTGTTATGTTTCGGTAGCTGAGGAGTACAGGTAAAAAAGGCAATACACCAGAGCAGTTGGAAACTATGAGATTGCAGTACCCTGACTAACCACCACAACTAGAGGCAGCCGTGGAGCGTTCCTACGTTGGTCCTAGACGCCTCGTCACAGCCTGAGAAACTAACTACACCTAAAGATAGAAAGAGGAAAGCTATCTGCCCCGGAGCAGATCCCCAAAGAACATAGAAAGCCCCCAAACATGTAATGGCGGTTAGACAAGAAGAAATACTGACACAGACAGAAAATAGTATGAGCAAACGTTGGGGCCCAAACTTACTAAATAGAAAAGGATAGGAAGGGCACTTACTGCAATCCCAAAAAACCCTGAAAAGCACCAACTCTACTAATTTCAAAAATACCTGAGATCACACGACCTCTACCACCTAAATTAGTTCTCTGGTGTAACCAAAATCAAAACAGCAGCCACTGAAAAAACTGGAAAAAGCAAATGTACAAACATCAGTGGCTGAACTGAACTGAGAGGGCAAAAGCCCCCAGAAGGGACCCTGAAGGCCCCCACAGAAGTGCAGGACAAAATGCAAAAATCAAGCACAAAAACAAAAAGAAGAAAATGTCTTATCTGTAAGCAGGAGATTCAGACACGACACAGCAGGCTACCAAGGAAACAGGAATCAAGGATTGAGACCAGAACAATTGATCACCGGCAACCCTGATGGGAAGGCGACTCCCTTATATAAGACCAGTCAGTAACACCTGATTCCCAATCCTCACAATCTTCACTGGACAGTCCAGTACCGTTTGTAACCACCAGAGGGAGCTTCTGCTCAGAACTCATTTCCAGCCTATTCACAACAGTACCCCCCCTTGAGGAGGGGTCACCGAACCCTCATTTGAGCAACCAGGTCGGTCAGGATGAGTTCTATGATACGCACGGATGAGTCTCCTAGCATGGATGTCCGAAGCAAACACCCAAGAATTGTCTTCCTGACCATAACCTCTCCATTTAACCAAATACTGGAGTTTCCGTCTAGAAAAACGAGAATTCAATATTTTCTCAACCACATACTCCAGATTGCCCTCAACCAAAACAGGGTCAGGAGGCACAGTAGTAGGAACCACTGGCTCAACAAACCTCTTCAACAAGGACTTGTGGAACACGTTATGGATCTTAAATGTCCCTGGAAGAAGCATACGAAAAGAAACAGGATTAAGAATCTCCATGATCTTATAAGGTCCAATGAACCTAGGCTTAAATTTAGGAGATGCCACTCTCATAGGAATATTTCTTGAGGACAACCAGACCAAGTCCCCCACTTTAAACCGAGGACCATCAGTCCTATGCCGGTTAGCAAACCGCTGGGCCCTCTCCTGAGAGAGGGACAACCTCTCCACTACCTGGTCCCAAATCTGTTGCATACGCTCCACAACAGAGTCAACACCTGGACAGACAGAAGCCTCTGTCTGTCCTGAAGAAAATCGAGGGTGAAACCCAGAATTACAGAAAAATGGAGACATCAAAGTGGCAGAGCTAGCCCTATTATTAAGAGCAAACTCAGCCAAAGGCAAAAAAGAGACCCAGTCATCCTGATCAGCAGACACAAAGCATCTTAGATAAGTCTCCAATGTCTGGTTTGTTCTCTCAGTTTGACCATTGGTCTGAGGATGAAACGCCGAGGAGAAAGACAATTGAACACCAATTTTAGAACAAAAGGTCCTCCAAAATCTGGAAACAAACTGGACTCCTCTGTCAGACACAATGTTCTCAGGAATGCCGTGTAAACGAACCACGTGCTGAAGGAACAAAAGCACCAATTCAGAGGAGGAAGGCAACTTAGGTAATGGCACAAGATGTATCATCTTGGAAAACCTATCGCAAATCACCCAGATGACGGTCATTCTCTGAGAAACAGGGAGGTCGGAAATTAAATCCATAGAGATATGGGTCCATGGTCTCTTGGGCACAGGTAATGGCATCAACAAACCAGTAGAACGAGAGCAAGGCTTGGAGCGAGAGCAAGTCCGCAGGACTGCACAAACTCCCTGACATCACGAGACAAGGTAGGCCACCAAAAGGACCGACTAACCAAGTCTCTGGTACCAAAAATTCCGGGATGACCGGCCAACGCGGAACAATGAATCTCAGACATTACACTCTTTTTCCACTGGTCCGGGACAAACAATTTCCCAACAGGGCAGCGCTCGGGCTTATCCTCCTGACACCCCTCCAGAGCCAGTCTCAAATTGGGCGAGATGGCGGAAAGAACTACACCCTCTTTCAAAATAACAGAAGGATCAGATAACTCAGGAGAGTCCGCCAGGAAACTCCTCGAGAGGGCATCCGCCTTAACATTTTTAGTGCCAGGAAGAAATGAAACCACAAAATTAAAACGTGTGAAAAACAAGGCCCACCTGGCCTGTCTAGGATTAAGTCGCTTGGCAGATTCCAGATAAACTAGATTCTTATGGTCCGTAAGGACCACCACCTGATGTTTGGCTCCCTCCAGCCAATGTCTCCACTCTTCAAAAGCCCACTTCATGGCTAATAACTCCGATTACCCACGTCATAATTACGTTCAGTGGGAGAAAATTTTCGAGAGAAAAAGGCACAAGGGTTACTTTTAGAGGTCTCTGGATCTCTTTGGGACAAAACGGCACCTGCCCCAATTTCAGAGGCATCAACCTCCACCTGAAATGGTAGAGAAACATCAGGCTGCCGTAGAACAGGAGCAGAAGTGAATCTCTGCTTAAGTTCCTGAAATGCAGAGACTGCCTCAGGAGGCCAATTCACCACATCAGAACCCTTCTTGGTCAAATCAGTTAATGGTTTAACAATAACAGAGAAATTACCAATAAATTTACGATAAAAACTGGCAAAACCCAAGAATCTTTGAAGAGCCTTTAATGAAGTAGGTTGGACCCAATCACAGATGGCCTGAACTTTGACCGGGTCCATTTCAATAACAGATGGGGACAAAATGAATCCCAGAAATGAGATCCTCTGAACGCCAAAAAGACACTTTGATCCCTTCACATACAGAGCATTCTCTCTCAAAATCTGGAACACAGTCCGAACATGTTTCACATGAGAGTCCCAGTCATTGGAAAAAATCAAGATATCATCCAAATAAACAATCAGAAATTTATCCACAAAATCCCTGAAAATGTCATTCATAAAGGACTGGAAGACAGAAGGAGCATTAGTGAGCCCAAAGGGCATCACAAGGTACTCAAAATGCCCTTCAGGGGTATTAAATGCCGTCTTCCATTCATCCCCGTGCTTAATGCGAATAAGGTTATATGCCCCCCTGAGGTCAAGCTTGGTAAACCAAGTAGCGTTTTTCACCCTGGAAAACAGATCAGAGATCAAGGGTAACGGATATTGATATTTCACAGTAATATTGTTCAAGAGACGATAATCAATACACGGCCTTAATGAACCATCCTTTTTGGCCACAAAGAAAAAACCGGCACCTAAGGGTGAAGAGGATGGTCTGATATGACCCTTCTCCAATGACTCCTTGATATAAGACCGCATAGCGTCATGGTCAGGTACAGACAAGTTAAAATGGCGACCTTTAGGGAATTTACTACCAGGCACTAATTCAATAGCGCAGTCATAGCTCCTATGGGGAGGTAAGGATGCAGATTTACTTTCGCTAAACACATCAGAAAAATCAATCAAAAAGTCAGGAACATCCTGAGCCTGGGGGGAGGCAGAAAAAACAGGAGTGTTGGTATTAACACATTGGCAGCCCCAACTGGTAACAGACACAGATTTCCAATCCAAAACAGGATTATGAGACTGTAACCAAGGGAAACCCAGTACGATAATGTCATGCAGATTATACAGAACCAAAAATTTGCAACTCTCCTGATGATCAGGTTCTACCCTCATTATCACCTGAGTAGAGAACTGAGGTTTATTCTCAGCCAAAGGGGTAGAATCGATCCCCAGTAGGGGAATAGACTTCCGTAGGGGTATCAAGGGAAACCCACAACGTTTAGCAAAATCAAAATCCATCAGGTTAATAGCTGCTCCAGAATCAACAAAGCCTGAGCAGAAAATGAGGACAGAGAGCATATCAGGGTAACAGTTAATAAAAACTTAGTCTGAACACTACCCAAGACAACTGAGCGAGCAAAACGTCTTCCCCGCTTAGGGCAGACAGAAACAGCATGAGAGGCATCACCACAGTAGAAACATAACCCATTGCGCTTTTGAAATTCATGACGCTGTGCCCCAGAAACCACTCTATCACACTGCATGGATTCAGAAGCAGGTTCACAAGGCAACATTATTCCACGCATACCTTTCCGCTCACGCAAACGTCTGTCAATTTGAATCGCTAATGACATAGAATCATTGAGACCAGAGGGAACAGGGAATCCCACCATAACATCCTTTACATTATCTGACAGACCCTTCCGAAAAAGAGCTGCCAAAGCGTCGTCATTCCATTTGGTCAGGACTGCCCACCTACGGAATCTCTGACAGTATAACTCAGCGTCCTCAAGCCCCTGATTTAATGCCAACAACGTTTTTTCAGCTTGATCAGTGATATTAGGCTCATCGTACAATAACCCCAAAGCCTGAAAAAATGCATCAACATCACTCAAAACAGGATCCCCAGGTGTCAGGGAAAAAGCCCAATCCTGAGGATCGCCGCGCAGGAGAGAGATGACAATTTGAACCTGCTGCACTGCGTTCCCTGAGGACTTAGATTTTAAGGCAAAAAACAATTTACAGTTATTTTTGAAATTCAGAAACTTAGCTCAATCCCCTAAAAACAAATCTGGCATGGGAATCCTAGGTTCCACAACAGGCAACCCAGCAAGATAGGTAGTAATACTCCGAACCTCAGTGGCAAGCTGATCCACACGGCCAGACAACCGTGCAAACTCCATTGAGAGAAAAGAAAAAATCCTCCCCAGCACCCAGAGATACAGAGGGAAAAAAAAAAAATCTCTGACAACTTTTTTCTTTAACAATATTTTTTTTTCCCTTCTGAGAGTACAATATAATTTTCAATTTGTTTGGCCGGTGATACTGTTATGTTTCGGTAGCTGAGGAGTACAGGTAAAAAAGGCAATACACCAGAGCAGTTGGAAACTATGAGATTGCAGTACCCTGACTAACCACCACAACTAGAGGCAGCCGTGGAGCGTTCCTACGTTGGTCCTAGACGCCTCGTCACAGCCTGAGAAACTAACTACACCTAAAGATAGAAAGAGGAAAGCTATCTGCCCCGGAGCAGATCCCCAAAGAACATAGAAAGCCCCCAAACATGTAATGGCGGTTAGACAAGAAGAAATACTGACACAGACAGAAAATAGTATGAGCAAACGTTGGGGCCCAAACTTACTAAATAGAAAAGGATAGGAAAGGCACTTACTGCAATCCCAAAAAACCCTGAAAAGCACCAACTCTACTAATTTCAAAAATACCTGAGATCACACGACCTCTACCACCTAAATTAGTTCTCTGGTGTAACCAAAATCAAAACAGCAGCCACTGAAAAAACTGGAAAAAGCAAATGTACAAACATCAGTGGCTGAACTGAACTGAGAGGGCAAAAGCCCCCAGAAGGGACCCTGAAGGCCCCCACAGAAGTGCAGGACAAAATGCAAAAATCAAGCACAAAAACAAAAAGAAGAAAATGTCTTATCTGTAAGCAGGAGATTCAGACACGACACAGCAGGCTACCAAGGAAACAGGAATCAAGGATTGAGACCAGAACAATTGATCACCGGCAACCCTGATGGGAAGGCGACTCCCTTATATAAGACCAGTCAGTAACACCTGATTCCCAATCCTCACAATCTTCACTGGACAGTCCAGTACCGTTTGTAACCACCAGAGGGAGCTTCTGCTCAGAACTCATTTCCAGCCTATTCACAACAGTGTGACTCCGGAAATATATACGGAGATTTCAATTTTCCCCTACACTGTATACAGCTGTACGCTTCTGATACAGTACCTTTTTTCTGCCTTTTTTATATTACGGACAAATCCATACTGAGGGAGCGTCTGTGTGTGACTCCGGAAATATATACGGAGATTTAAATTTTCCCCTTCACCGTATACAGCTGGTATCTTCTGATACAGTACCGTTTTTCTGCCTTTTGTATTACGGTCAAATCCATACTGAGCGAGTGTCTGTGTGTGACTCCGGAAATATATACGGAGATTTAAATTTTCCCCTTCACCGTATAGAGCTGGTATCTTCTGATACAGTACCGTTTTTCTGCCTTTGTATTACGGTCAAATCCATGCTGTGAGAGCGTCTGTGTATGACTCCGGAAATATATACGGAGATTTAAATTTTCCCCTTCACCGTATACAGCTGGTATCTTCTGATACAGTACCGTTTTTCTGCCTTTTGGATTACGGTCAAATCCATACTGAGTGAGCGTCTGTGTGTGACTCCGGAAATATATACGGAGATATAAATTTTCCCCTTCACCGTATACAGCTGGTATCTTCTGATACAGTACCGTTTTTATGCCTTTTGTATTACGGTCAAATCCATGCTGTGAGAGCGTCTGTGTGTGACTCCGGAAATATATACGGAGATTTAAATTTTCCCCTTCACCGTATAGAGCTGGTATCTTCAGATACAGTACCTTTTTTCCGCTTTTTGTATTACGGTCAAATCCATACTGAGAGAGCGTCTGTATGTGACTCCGGAAATATATACGGAGATTAAAATTTTCCCCTACACTGTGTACAGCTGTACGCTTCTGAAGCAGTACCTTTTTCCTGCCTTTTGTATTACGGTCAAATCCATACTGAGAGAGCGTCTGTGTGTGACTCCGGAAATATATACGGAGATTTAAATTTTCCCCTTCACCGTATACAGCTGGTATCTTCTGATACAGTACCGTTTTTCTGCCTTTTGGATTACGGTCAAATCCATACTGAGTGAGCGTCTGTGTGTGACTCTGGAAATATATACAGAGATATAAATTTTCCCCTTCACCGTATACAGCTGGTATCTTCTGATACAGTACAGTTTTTCTACCTTTTGTATTACGGTCAAATCCAAGATGAGTGAGCGTCTGTGTGTGACTCCGAAAATATATACCGAGATTTAAATTTTCCCATACTGTACACTGTATATCGCTGTACACTTCTGATACATTACCTTTTTTCTGCCTTTGTATTACGGTCAAATCCATACTGAGAGAGCGTCTGTGTGTGACTGCGGAAATATATACGGAGATTAAAATTTTCCCCTACACTGTATACAGCTGTACGCTTCTGATACAGTACCTTTTTTCTGCCTTTTGTATTACGGTCAAATCCATACTGAGTGAGCGTCTGTGTGTGACTCCGGACATATATACGGAGATTAAAATTTTCCCCTACACTGTATACAGCTGTACGCTTCTGATACAGTACCATATATCTCCTGGTATTTTTGGTACATTTTCCCAAACATGAGGAAGTATGGTGGAAGAGGCCGCGGACGTGGGCGGGGGGCCAGCTGGTACTGATGGTGGTGTTGGTGCATCGATTGGTAGTGCTAAAAGCACAATAACACCTAAGGCAGGAGGTGTTGAGCCTGCGTCATCTTCTGGCTCCAGAAAGCCTGGAAGGCTCCCTTTTCTGGGAGTAGATAAACCGCTTTTAGAGCCGGACCATCAGGAACAGGTTTTGGCTTACACTGCCGAAACAGCTTCCAGCTGTATCGCCTCCTCTTCTGAAGTTTCAAAAAATGCAAGCACTGAGTCGTCACCCAGAGCACTGCATTGCCCTCGCAGTCTACTGAGAAAGATTCTGACCCGGATGAAACTCAGGTGCCCCTTCCCGCATACTCTACCACCTTACACGGTGACACAGAGGAAGGTGCAGATGAAATTGAAGAGGAGGTGATGATGACCCAGTTGTTGACCCAGATTGGCATCCATTGGAGGAAGAGGGTGCCACTGGCAATAGCTCAGAAGAGGAGGATGATCCGCAGCAGGCATCGAAATCGCAGCTGCGGATATCTAGCAGCCCAATAGCAGTCCAAAAACGTGTTAAAAAAAAAAAGTTGCAGGACAGCTTGGGCAGACGGTCAAATTAGCACAGCGTGCAAGCACTGAAAATTTATCCCATAGTAGGAAAAGTGCAGTATGGCACTTTTTTGACAAAAGTCCTATTGATGAGGCAAAGGTTATCTGTAATAAGTGTGCAAGGACCTTTAGCAGAGGGAAAAATCTCCAAAATTTGAATACCAGTTGCATGCTTAGACATTTAAACACCATGCACTTGCAAGCGTGGACGGACTACAAAACCTCAGGTAGCACATGTGCACCTGCTCCGACTGAAGGTAGCCAGCAACGCTACATCGCTTCCCCCACTGTAAGCCCACCGGTTAGCACACCACCAGCAAGAAATGTTGAGGTGTCGTCGCAAGGCCAAAGCAGTCAGGGAATCACAATGTTTTTCCAATGAAAGACTGAATCTAGGCCAACACCACCACCACCACCACCATCACCATCACCAACCCCCTCTCAGTCCGCCATGTCCACCGCTAGTTCCCCCATATGCAGCTCTCAAGTCCAGCTCAATCTAGCAGACACTCTGAGTAGGACAAAAAAGTACTCATCCTCTCGTCCGCGTACTTTGGCTTTGAACGTCTATATTGCCAAACTGATCTCATTAGAGATGATGCCCTTCCGTTTGGTTGAAAGTGCAGCGTTCCGAGAGCTCATGGCCTTCGCTGTCCCATGCTATGACCTACCCAGTCGGCACTTCTTTTCTGCCCTCCACCTGCATGTGAAAGACCGCATTGTCCATGCACTCAAACAATCAGTGAGTGGAAAGGTGCACCTCACAACAGCTGCATGGGCCAGTAGGCATGGCCAGGGCCTTTACCTGTCCATCACTGCACACTGGGTTAATGTGGTGGATGCAGTGTCCACAGGGGACAGCAGCGGTGGGACAGTGCTACCTAGCCCACGGTATAGGCAACAGTTGGCTGTAGGCGTTCGACCCTCCTCCTTCTCCAGAAGCGAATGCTCGTTGACAGAGCACAGTCGCACGAGCACTCCATCCGCAGCTGCCAGTGTTGCACATGAGGTGTCCCACTATCAAACAGCTAGTGGTAAGTGTCAGCAGGCTATTTTAAAGATGATGTCTTTGGGCGACAACAGACACACCGCAGAGGTACTGGCCAACTACTTGCAGCGAGTAACTGAGTCATAGCTGGTAGTCTGCATCTTGAGCCATGCAAGGTAGTCAGTGATAACGGCCGTAATTTTGTGGCGGCCATAGCCCTGGCAGAACTCAGACACATACCTTGCCTGGCTCACACCTTGAACCTGGTGGTGCAGTGCTTCAGAAATAATTATCCGGAGTTACCAGCCCTGCTCCATAAGGTGCGCACATCCGTAGCTCGCCCATAGACTCCAGTCATATGCAGAGGCTGCAGCGATCGCTCCACCTCCCCAAGCACCGCCTAATCATACACATTGCAACAAGGTCGAACTTCACCATGCACATGGTTGAGAGGCTGTGCGAACAGAGGCATGCTGTAATGCATTTGTAGGAGGATACATGGGCAGGCAGTTTGAGGGCAGACATCGAGTTGTCGGGTGTGCAGTGGTCAAAGCTGAAAGACCTCTGTAAAGTCATTCAGTGTTTGGAGGAATGCACACAGCTGGTAAGCGCAGATGACATCATCATAAGCATGAGTGTTGTGAATGTGTTGGAGACGACTTCGGAGCTGAGGCTCCCTCCGGTGGTTGCTGAGGGTATTGAACCAATTGATGAATGGGTGTCAGGTGGGGCTGACTGGCCTGATATGGGTGAGCTTGCCTCCCATGATCCTCGCCGGTAATCAATTTTTGCTTCCAGGTCTTTGTTGGAATTTCAGCATGCTTTCCTGCTATCATTCAGATAAGTGTCTTTCTGTTTTTTTTTTTGTGGTTGGATTTTCCTTGCTTATTGCAGTCTTACCTTGGACTTCAGCCGGGTCCCCTTTGGGGGCTTGCGCTGCCCTCTGTTCTCATTTTGTATTTGCACTTGTACTCTGTTCCATTGATATTTTTTATTGCTGGGTAGCTGTGTGTCACACCAGAGATCTGATATAGGTGGTCGAGATCGTGTGGTCTCAGGTTTTTTGTAAGCAGAAGTGCTGGTATTTTTATTAGGGTTTTTCTGGGTTGCAGACAGAATTTCTCTCCTGTACTTTACTTTCTAGACAGATTTGGGCCCCAACATTTGCTCATTCTATTTTCTGTCTGTGTTCGTGTTTTCCTCTTGTCTAACCGCCATTACATTTTTGGGGGCTTCCTATTTCTTTGGGGGCTTTACTCCGGGGCAGTTAGCTTTCCTCTTTCTATCTTCAGGTGTAGCTAACTCTCCGGCTGTGCCGAGGCGTCTAGGATCACCATAAGTACGCTCCACGGCTACTTCTAGTTGTGCGGTTAGTTTAGGGATCTGCAACCCATTAGGTTCCAGCCTCTCTGGTGTCTTGCTGCTTTGGCGGTATTTTGCTCCTGTCCTCCTCAGCTACCAAATCATAACACATGAGCATCCCACTTATGCGTCTGCTCATGCAAACTTTGATGCACATTAAGGATCAGGAGTCTGCAGCGAACGAGGAAGACGAGGAGGAGGGAAGCCTTGATGACAGTCAGCCATTGTCTGCTCAGGGAACTGCCCTGGATGAGGTGGAGGAAGAAGAGGAAGAGGAGCAGGATGAGGGGGATGATTATTTTGGCTAGGAGGATGCTTCTCAGGGGGCAAGAGAAAATGTTGGCTTGCCAAGGTCAGGTACAGGGTTTGTGCGTGAATAGAGGGATGTGGATTTGGCAGAAAGTGCTCCTCCACCCACCACTGGCAGTGCATCATTGACACCTGGAACATTGGCCCACTTGTGTGATTATGTCTTGCGGATCCTAAAAAGGGACCCCCGCATTGCCAAAATTATGAAGGATGATGACTACTGGTTGCCTAGCATCCTCAATCCACGCTATAAAGGCAAATTACAGAACATCATGCCACAGGAGAACCTAGAGCTAATACTGGCGAACAATCAAGCAACTCTGGCAAACCATTTTTTACAAGCATTCCCAGCACACAGCAGCGGTGCAGGTTCTACCACGAGCCATACTGGGCAACATGGAAGAGGTGTTCGTGGTGCACACAGCCGAAGTGGCGTTGTAGACGGGTTTTATGACCATGTTGTGGACTGATTTCTCGAGTACCGCTAACACGACTGTTAATACTGAATCAATTGCAACAGACAGGAGGCAGCAGTTGTCAACTATGGTTCAAAATTACCTCTCCTCCCCTATCAATGTTCTCCCTCACAGTTCATTCCCCTTTGACTACTGGGCCTGTAAACTGGACACCTGGCCTGAATGGCACAATATGCCTTACAGGAGCTCGCTTGTCCTGCTGGTAGTGTGCTATCAGAAAGAGTCTTCTGTGCTGCTGGATCAATCCTGACAGAAAGAAGGACCCGGCTGTCAACCCAAAATGTTAGTGATCTCACCTTCATTAAAATGAACCATGCCTTGGTTTCAAAGGATTTTGTACCACCTTCCCCTGATGACACATAGGTTGCCAGCAAAATGGCTCGCTTTGTCCTCCTCTTCCTCCGACTTCTCCAATTCCTCCATTTGCAGCTGCTGAATGTCCAGCCTACACCTCAACATATGCCAGTTTTTCCACCTCACTAACTGGGCTGTACCCCCCACCCCACGGCCGGTGTCAGCACCTGGCACACCCGGGCAAGTGCCGAGGCCCTGAGCAGGTGGGGGGACCCACTCGCCGTCAGAGACACCGGCGTACTATGAAGGGCCCTGTGCCAGTGCCGTTGCCCACAAGTGGGCCCCCCCTACTTGCTCAGGGCCCCAGCACTTGCAATACTTACCTCTCCCTGCTCCACCGCTGTGAGGTCTTCAGCGTTTCTGGACAGTGACATTCAGGTCATAGAGCGCGATGACGTCACATATGTGCGCCCTTTGCCTGAACAGCCACAGTGCAGAGAGCTGGAAGATGGCGACGCTGAGGAGTCCAGAGTAGAGCAGTGCCCAGCGAGGAGAGGTATTTCATTTGTTTAATGTTTGGAGCAATATATGGGGAGCAATATACATTGGAGAATTATATATGGGGCCCATCATACACTTGAGCATCATAGATAGGGCCCATTATACACTGGAGCATTATATATGGGGCACATCGTACACTGTAGCATTATAAATAGGGTCCATCAAACAGTGGAGCATCATATACGGGGCCCATTATACACTGGAGCATCATATGGGGCCCATTATATATGGAGCAGTATATAGGCCCATCATACACTGGAGCATCATCCATGGGGCCCATCGTATACTGGAGCATCATATGGGGCCCATTATATATGGAGCATTATATAGGCCCATCATACACTGGAGCATTATCCATGGGGCGCATTATACACTGGAGCATCAAATGGGGCCCATTATATATGGAGCATTATATAGGCCCATCATACACTGGAGCATCACCCATGGGGCCCATCATATACTGGAGCATCATATGGGGCCCATTAAATATGGAGCATTATATAGGCCCATCATACACTGGAGCATCATCCATGGGGCCCATCATATACTGAAGCATCATATGGGGCCCATTATATATGGAGCATTATATAGGCCCATCATACACTGGAGCATCATCCATGGGGCCCATCATATACTGGAGCATCATATGGGGCCCATTATATATGGAGCATTATGTAGGCCCATCATACACTGGAGCATCATCCATGGGGACCATCATATACTGGAGCATCATATGGGCCCATTATATATGGAACATTATATAGGTCCATTATACACTGGAGCATCATATGGGGCCCATTATATATGGAGCATTATATAGGCCCATCATACACTGGAGCATCATCCATGGGGCCCATCATATACTGGAGCATCATATGGGGCCCATGATATATGGAGCATTATATATGGGGACCATTATATTTGGAGCATTATATGGGGCTCATCATACACTTGAGCATCATATATGGTGCCCATCATATACTAGAGCATCATATGGGGTTCATTATTTATGGGGCATCATATAGGGCCCTTTATATATGGAGCATCATAAGGAGCACATATGGGGCCTATTCTGTATGTAGCATTATATGGAGCCCATTCTGTATGGAGCAATATATGGGGCTCATTATTCTGTATAGAGCAATATATGGGGCTCATTATTCTGTATGACGCACTATGTGGTGCCCATAATACTGTATGGAGGACTATACTGCCTGGTTTTTGAGCTATTGTAGAATTTACAATAGTTATCACTCATGTAATGTAAGAAGTGAAGTATTTGGCATTGTACTATACCTATATTTCTCTGCCGTATCGGAGCATCATGAATTGTGGTATGTGTTAAAGGGGCCCACTGAGACTCTTTCACCCGTGGCCCAAGAAAACCTGGAGCCAGCCCTGCTCCCCCCTCCCACAACTTTAGCCAAATAACCCCCATTTTTCAATGCGTTACTATTATTATAAAGTAAATTAAGGTTGACAAGCTTAAGTAATAAGAATTGATGTCGTTGGCATTGAAATAGGCATTGTAGGTGTGTTTACTGTCCTCCACTCACTTGCGACTTTTCTTCCCCATTGACTTGCATTGGGGTCGGTGTTTCGATCGAAACACGACCTTTTCCGTTAGTCGGCCGATTTCGTTCGACTCAACTTTTGGGAAAGTCGGGTGGTCCGAAACCCGACTCGACCCTCCCGGAGGCAAAGTCGCTCATCTCTAGTGAAAAATGTAAAGGGGTCTGAATACTTTCCGTACCCACTGTACACAATCAACATCTCCCTCCACAATCAGTCGCCAGGGTCTAATACACATTAAATCGTCAACCAAACCCATCAATATCAGCAGGTAGTCTTACGTGTATGGGAGCCTTAAAACAGGCCATAGACAATAGAAAAGAATGACAAAAGAGGTTTTTCTGATTGTTTTAAGTAGGAATGTTCTTTAAGTCATTCATAGGCTTAGTTTTTGCTGTCTCAGCTCCATGATATGCATCTTTTAGACAGGCTGAATACATGTGAGAATTCCCTAACAAGCAGGCATTCCACACATGTATTCAAGCTGTCTAGCAGTCGCAAATCATGCAGCTGAGGCGATGAAAACTAAATCTCCGAGCACGCCAAAATACTCGGAGACCACCCGAGCAACGAGTATACTCGCTCATCACTAATTATTAGTAGTGATGAGTGAGTATACCCTTGCTTGGGTATCCCCAAGCAGACTCGGGTGGTCTCCGAGTATTTGGAATTGCTCGGAGATTAAATAGTTTCTGTTGCCATAGCTGCATGATTTGCGGCCATTTGACAGCCTGAATACATGTGGGAATTCCCTAACAAACAGGCAATTCCCACATGTATTCAGGTTGTCAAGTAGCCGCAAATCATGCAGCTGCGGCAACAGAAACTAAATCTCCTAGCACTTCCAAATACTCAGAGACCACCCGAGCGTGCTCTGGAAAACCCGAGCAATGAGCATACTCGCTCATCACTAATTATTAGGTCTTCCTCCTAGTATAATAATATGGCACCACCTGGCTACAGAAAACCTCACATCAAACCCCAAAAGGCTATGACAAAAGGGGAAAAATTTAATCTTCACCAGTTCTCCATCTGTCACAGGGCTCACTAGTGTGAAACTTTTAGATGAGTCCATTATTTAAGCTCATCATATGGTGATGGTTATGTATGAATGCACTGCTTTCTCACACCTGGATGACATGCCATTATCAATGGACACATGTATTCCGCACCGTATAAGATACTGGTCCAGAAATTATCAGTTCATTTATCTGTTTAAAGGAATATGTCAGCAGGTTTTTGCTATTTAATCTGAGTGAAATATGAGGTAGTGGCTGTGTCACAGATTTCAGGGATGTGTCACTTATTAGGCTGTGTGTTGTAGCTTCAATACAATGACTGCTTTATCATCAGGAGATTAACACTAGAGGACTACTGCTCGTGAGCATCCTGGTCCAACCTCGTCTCTAGTAGAGATGAGTGAATTTGTTCGGATTCGGTTCCGAATACGATCGGAATAGAATATTGTTTTTGCAATATTCGTCGAACACAGCCGAACATCATTAGAGTCAATGGGAGTAGAAATTACTGAATATGTTCGGAACCGATCATAAGACATACATTCGGCACGAACATTGTTCGAATATGGCTCGAATATGTCAAAATCAGATTCGGGGACAAAATCCGAACAAATTCGCTCATCTCTATTCCCCAGCACTGATTAGCAGTTCACTGTCAATATACAATGTGCAGCTGTGGTGTAAACCGGGTTAGCTTTCAGAGCTCTGCTACATCTAAAAACTCTGATTGTATCACAAACTGTTCACACAGTAAACTAAGTGATACATCATTGGAATCGAGGTCTCTTTTCCTGCGTTATGCTGCTCTCAGATGAGGTAGCCAAACCTGGTGATAGATTACCTTTTACTGCAGCATAATTGGTCAGTGTTGGAATATGTTTGGTACAACAACCCCATTCCTGCCTATGAGTGTTTAGTTGCTAGATTTGTATGCTGTTTATAAAGTTAAAAAAAACAACTCCCAGAGGCTCACACAGGGATAGCATGTGACTGTATTGTTTTCCTGTGTCTGTGTATGAGAGAACCAGCCTACTATAGATGCTGCACAGATAGAGACACATAAATGATTTATTCCCGATCTATTAAGCTTATCATATATTGTTCCTGAATAAATAAGTTCTGTTGTCACACGCTTGGAGAGTATCGTGAGTAATCCACTGCCAACAGGTTATGGGCCAAGAGTGACACAGAACCCCAGAGTAACACAGCAACAGAAGCCCAGAGCAGAAGTAGCACAGAGCAACAGAGAAGTTCTCAGTGCCAAGCATCACTAACCAGAAATACCAGGAAATTCAAGGTGAAGATGCTGCTCATAAGAGAAGGTATGTGGAAATATACTCAGGAACAAGTGCCTCATCCATTACCAGATGATTGGCTAGAGAAGGATCAGAAAGCACAAAGAACAATCTCCCTCAGTGTAGATGATAATCAGATTGTGCATTTATGCAAGTGTGCAACTGCAAAGGAGATGTGGGATGAGTTACAGAAAGTGCATGAAAGATCAAATCTCAGCAATAAGCTTTATCTCATGAGAAAGCTGTATCAGTCTAAGCTAAGTGATGGACAGAATATGCAGGACTATGTAAGAAACACCCTAGAGACTGTGGAGCGTCTCAGGGGTATTGGAGAAGAAATTAAATATTTTAATGTTGCTGAACTTCTATTAAGTGGTCTTCCAGAGAGTTATGACATACTTGTGACTGCACTAGATGCACGGCCAGATGATGAGCTGACACTAGAGTATGTTAAAGGCAAAATTGTGGATGAATTCAAGAGAAAAACGCAGCATTTAAGCAGCAGTAATGAATCCAGAGCAGAAACAGCATTAACCCCTTCCCGACCTATGACGCCTATGTCGGCGTCATGGTATAAATCCCGTTCCTGAGGGTCGGGTGACCGGGGTCACTGAAAGGTAACCCGACCCGCAGGCACAAGACCCTTTGTGCTTCACCACAGGGGGTTGGCTTAACCCCCACGTGACTACGATCGCTCTGATTGGCTGTTAAAATTGAAACAGCCAATCTGAGCGATTTGTAATATTTCACCAATGAAATTTGGTGAAATATTACAATCCAGCCATGGCCGATGCTGCAATAGCATCTGCCATGGCTGGACACCGAGATCCAACCCCCCCCACACCGAGTGACGGCGGCGATCTTCATGGGCGCCACCATCTTGGAAAATGGCGGGCGCATGCAAAGTGCGCCCTCCTGCCAGCAGATTCCATACATTTATTTTGATCACTGTGATAAACTCTCACAGTGATCAAAATAAAAAAAAGTAAATAAACACCCCCTTTATCACACCCATAGGTAGGGACAAATAATAACCCCTTCACCCCCAAGGGTGGTCTGCACGTTAATGACCGGGCCAATTTTTACAATTCTGACCACTGTCTCTTTATGAGGTTATAACTCTAGAACGCTTCAACGGATCTTCGCGATTCTGAGATTGTTTTCTCGTGACATATTGTACTTCATGTTAGTGGTAAAATTTCTTCGATATAACTTGCGTTTATTTTTGAAAAAACGCAAATATGGCGAAAATTTTAAAAATTTTGCAATTTTCAAACTTTTAATTTTTTTTTCCCTTAAAACAGAGAAATATGTCACACAAAATAGTTAAGAAATAACATTTCCCACATGTCTACTTTACATCAGCACAATTTTGGAACCAAAATTTTTCTTTGTTAGGAAATTAGAAGGGTTAAAAGTTGACCAGTGATTTCTCATTTTGACAACAAAATTTACAAAGCCATTTTTTTAGGGACCACCTCACATTTGAAGTCACTTTGACGGGTCTATATGGCAGAAAATACCCAAAAGTGACACCATTATAAAAACTGCACCCCTCAAGGTACTCAAAACTACATTCAAGAAGTTTATTAACCCTTCAGGTGCTTCACAGGAGCTGAAGCAACGTGGATGGAAAAAATTAATATTTAACTTTTTAGCCACAAAAATGATCTTTTACAAACTTTTTTTTATTTTCACAAGGGTAAAAGGAGAAAATGGACAGATAAAGTTGTTGTGCAATTTCTCCTGAGTACGCCAATACCCCATATGTGGGGGAAAACCACTGTTTGGGCACACGGCAGAGCTCGTAAGGGAAGGAGCGCCGTTTGACTTTTTCAAACTAAAATTGGCTGGAATTGAGATTGGACGCCATGTCGTGTTTGGAGAGCCCCTGATACGCCTAAACAGTGGAAACTCCCCACAAGTGACACCATTTTGGAAACTAGACCCCCTAAGGAACTTATCTAGATCTGTTGTGAGCACTTTGAACCCCAAAGTGTTTCACAAAAGTTTATAATGCCTGGGTGTGAAAAAAAAAAAAAACAATTTTCCACAAAAATGATTTTTTAGTCCCAAATTTTTGATTTTTCCCAAGGAAATTGGACCCCAAAACTTGTTGTCCAATTTGTCCTGAGTACGCTGATACCCCATATGTGGGGGGGGGAAACTGTTTGGGCGCACGGCAGGGCTTGGAAAAGAAGCAGTAACGTTTTGGAATGCAAACATTGATGGGGGTCATGTTCCGTTTGTAGTGCCCCAGATGAGCCTAAACAGTGGAAACCCCCCACAAGTGACCCCATTTTGGAAGCTAGACCCCCTAAGGAACTTATCTAGATCTTTGGTGAGCACTTTGAACCCCCAAGTGCTTCACACAAGTTTATAATGCCCGGCATGAAAATAAAAAATCCTATTTTTTTCCCACAAAAATGATCTCTTAGTCACTAATTTTTTATTTTCCCATAGGTAACAGGAGAAATTGGACCACAAAATTTGTTGTCCAATTTGTCCTGAGTACGCTGATACCCCATATGTGGGGGGGAACCACTGTTTGGGCGCATGGCAGAGCTCGGAATGGAAGGAGCACTATTTGACTTTTTCCAACCAAAATTGGCTGGAATTGAGATTGGACGCCATGTTGCATTTGGAGAGCCCCTGATGTGCCTAAACAGTGGAAACCCCCCACAAGTGACCCCATTTGGGAAACTAGACCCCCTAAGGAACTTATCTAGATCTTTGGTGAGCAATTTGAACCCCCAAGTGCTTCACACAAGTTTATAACGTAGAGCCGTAAAATTAAAAAATTATATTTTTTCCACAAAATTGATCTTTTCACCCCAATTTTTATTTTCCCAAGGAAAACAAGACTCCAAAAGTTATTGTGCAATTTGTCCTGAGTGCGCTGATACCCCATATGTGGGGGTAAACCACTGTTTGGGTGCATGGCAGAGTTTGGAAGGGAAGGAGCGCCGTCTGACTTTTTCAACGCAGAATTGGCTGGATGCCATGTCGTGTTTGGAGAGCTCCTGATCTGCCTAAACAGTGGAAACCCCCCACAAATGACACCATTTTGGAAACTAGACCCCTCAAGGAACTTATCTAGATGTGTGGTGAGCACTTTGAACCCCAAAGTGCTTCACAGAAGTTTATAACGTACAGCCGTAAAATAAAAAAATCCTTTTTTTTTTTTACAAAAATGATTTTTTAGCCCCCAATATTTTATTTTCACAAGGGTAGCAGGAGAAATTGGACCCCAAAAGTTGTTGTCCAATTTGTCCTGAGTATGCTGATACCCAATATGTGGGAGTAAACTACTGTATGGGCGCACGTCGGGGCTCGGAAGGGAAGTAGTGACGTTTTGGATTGCAGACTTTGATGGAATGGTCTGGGGGAGTCATGTCGCATTTGGAGAGCCCCTGATGCGCCTAAACAGTGGAAACCCCCCACAAGTGACCCCATTTTGGAAAATAGACCCCACAAGGAACTTATCTAGATGTGTGGTGAGCACTTTGAACCCCGAAGTGCTTCACAGAAGTTTATAACGTACAGCCGTAAAAATAAAAAATCCTTTTTTTTTTTACAAAAATGATTTTTTCACCCCCAATATTTTATTTTCACAAGGGTAACAGGAGAAATTGGACCCAAAAAGTTGTTGTCCAATTTGTCCTGAGTACGCTGATACCCAATATGTGGGAGAAAACTACTGTATGGGCACACGTCGGGGCTCGGAAGGGAAGTAGTGACGTTTTGGATTGCAGACTTTGATGGAATGGTCTGGGGGCGTCATGTCGCATTTGGAGAACCCCTGATGCGCCTAAACAGTGGAAACCCCCCACAAGTGACCCCATTTTGGAAAATAGACCCCACAAGGAACTTATCTAGATGTGTGGTGAGCACTTTGAACCCCGAAGTGCTTCACAGAAGTTTATAACGTACAGCCGTAAAAATAAAAAATCCTTTTTTTTTTACAAAAATGATTTTTTCGCCCCCAATATTTTATTTTCACAAGGGTAACAGGAGAAATTGGACCCCAAAAGTTGTTGTCCAAATTGTCCTGAGTACGCTGATACCCAATATGTGGGAGAAAACTACTGTATGGGCACACGTCGGGGCTCGGAAGGGAAGTAGTGACGTTTTGGATTGCAGACTTTGATGGAATGGTCTGGGGGCGTCATGTCGCATTTGGAGAGCCCCTGATGCGCCTAAACAGTGGAAACCCCCCACAAGTGACCCCATTTTGGAAAATAGACCCCACAAGGAACTTATCTAGAAGTGTGGTGAGCGCTATGAAGCCCCAAGTACTTCACAGAAGTTTTATAACATACAGCCGTAAAAACTAAAAAATCATTTTTTTTTTACAAAAATGATTTTGTCGCCCCCAGTTTTTTATTTTCCCAAGGGTAACAGGAGAAATAGGCCAAATTGCACAATAACTCTTGGGGTCCAGAGTATGCTGATACCCCATATGTGGGGTAAACTACTGTTTGGGCGCATGGCAGAGCTCAGAAGTGAAGGAGCACCATTTGACTTTTTCAACGCAGAATTGGCTGGAATTGAGATCAGACGCCATGTCACATTTCGAGAGCTCCTGATGTGCCTAAACAGCAGAAACCCCCCAATTCTAACTCCAACCCTAACCCCAAACACCAATAACCCTAGTCCCAACCCTAACCACAAACCTAACCCTAACACACCCATAACCCTAATCCCAACCCTAATCCTAACGTTAGCGCCAACCCTAACCCTAATACTAACGTTAGCGCCAACCCTAACCCTAACTTTAGCCGCAACCCTAACCCTAACGGGAAAATGGAAATAAATACATTTTTTTAATTTTATTATTTTTCCCTAACTAAGGGGGTGATAAAGGGGGTTTGATTTACTATTTATAGCGGGTTTTTGTGATTGGCAGCTGTCACGCTAAAAGACGCTTTTTATTGCAAAAAATAGTTTTTTGCATCACCACATTTTGAGAGCTATAATTTTTGCATATTTTGGCCCACAGAGTCATGTGAGGTCTTATTTTTTGCGGGACGAGTTGACGTTTTTATTTGTACCATTTTTGAGCACGTGACATTTTTTGATCGCTTTTTATTTCGATTTTTGGGTGGTTAGAATGAACAAAAATCAGCAATTCATGAATTTCTTTTGGGGGAGGCGTTTATACCGTTCCGCGTGTGGTAAAATTGATAAAGCAGTTTTATTCTTCGGGTCAGTACGATTATGGCGATACCTCATTTATATCATTTTTTTAGGTTTTGGCGCTTTTATAGAATGAAAACAATTTTATATAAAAACTCATTATTTTTGCATCGCTTTATTCTGCGAGCTATAACTTTTTTATTTTTTCGCTTATGATGCTGTGTGACAGCTCGTTTTTTGCGGGACAAGATGACGTTTTCAGTGGTACCATGTTTATTTATATCGGTCTTTTTGATCGCGTGTTATTTCACTTTTTGTTCGGCAGTATGATGATAAAGCATTGATTTTTTGCTTCGTTTTTTTTTTTTTTTTTAAGGGGTTCACTAAAGGGGTTAACTAGTGGGACAGTTTTATAGGGGGGGTCGTTACGGACGCGGCGATACCAAATATGTGTACTTTTATTGTTTTGTTTTTTTTATTTACAGGAAAAAATGAATTTATTGGGGAATATTTTTTTTTTTTTTTATGATTTTTTTTTACACTTTTTATTTTTACTTTTTTTACTTTTTTACTTTGTCCCAGGGTGGGACATCACAGTATTTTATCAGATCGCTGGTGTGACAGTGTGCACAGCACTCTGTCACACCAGCGATCGCTCTGGCATCGCTGCAGGCTTCCCCAGCGCCTGCTCTCAGCAGGCACTGAGGAAGCCGCCTCCCTGCAGGACCCCGGCGCCATCTTGGATCCGGGGACCTGGAGGGAGGATGGACCCTCGGAACAGCGCGACACATCGCGCTGCTCTGAGGGTCTCAGGGGAGCGCGCAGGGAGCCCCCTGCCTGCGCGATCCTCCCCTGTGCCCCGGGTACACCGCGATCATGTTTGATCGCGGTGTGCCAGGGGTTAATGTGCCGGGAGCGGTCCGTGACCGCTCCTGACACACAATCACGGGTGTCAGCTGTGATAATCAGCTGACACCCGGCGGCGATCAGCTGCGCTCCCCCCGGGTGCGCAGCTGATCGCCCATGACGTACTATTCCGTCCATGGGAATTAGGTCCAGGGTCACATGGACGGAATAGTACGTCTGATGGCAGAGAGGGGATAAAATAAAGAAAATATTTTTTTTTCATTTTTCTATTAGGGTTAGAATTAGGGTTAGGGTTAGAATTAGTGTTACGGTTAGAATTAGGGTTAGGGTTGAAATTAGGGTTACGGTTAGAATCATGGTTAGGGTTGGAATTAGGGTTAGGGCTGGGATTAGGGTTAGGCTTGTGGTTAGGGTTAGAGTTAGGATTAGTGTTAGGGGTGTTTTGGGGTTAGGTTGGGATTAGGGTTAGGCTTGTGGTTAGGGTTATGGTTAGGGTTGGGATTAGGGTTAGGGGTGTGTTGGGTTAAGGTTATGGTTAGGGTTTGGATTTGGGTTTGGGGTGTGTAGGGGTTAGGGTTGTGCTAAGGGGTGTGTTGGAGTTAGGGTTGGAGTTAGAATTGAGGGGTTTCCACTATTCAGGCACATCAGGGGGTCTCCAAACGCGACATGGCACCACCATTTATTCCTGCAAATTTTGCATTCAAAAAATCAAACAGTGCTCCCTTTATTACGAGCCCCGACGTGTGCCCAAACAGTGGTTTACCCCCACACATGGGGTATCAGCGTACTCAGGAAAAATTGCACAACAACTTTGAGGGTCTAATTTCTCCTGTTAACTTTGGGAAAAAAAATTGGGGACTAAAAAAATAATTTTTGTGGAAAAAAATGATTTTTTATTTTCACGGCTCTGCGTTATAAACTTCTGTGAAGAACTTGGAGATTCAAAGTGCTCACCACACATCTAGAGGAGTTCCTTGGGGATCTAGTTTCCAAAATGTCACTTGGGGGGTTTTCTACTGTTTAGGCACATCATGGGCTCTGCAAATGTAACATGACGCCCGCAGACCATTCCATTAAGACGGCATTACAAAACGTCACTACTTCCCTTCCGAGCCCCGACGTGCGCCCAAACAGTGGTTCCCCCCACATATGGGGTACCAGCGTACTCAGGACAAACAGGACAACAACTTTTGGGGTCCAATTTCCCCTGTTACCCTTGTGAAAATAAAAAATTGTGGGCTAAAAAAATCATTTTTTGAGGAAAAAATGATTTTTTATTTTCATGGCTCTGGGTTATAAACTTCTGTGAAGCACTTGGGGGTTCAAAGTGCTCACTAAACAACTAGATAAGTTCCTTGGGTGGTCTATTTTCCAAAATGGGGTCACTTGGGGGGTTTTCCACAGTTTAGACACATCAGGTGCTCTGCAAACGTAACATGACGCCCACAGACCATTCCATCAAGTCGGCATTTCAAAACATCACTACTACCCTTCCGAGCCCCAACATGTGCCCGAACGTTCCCCCCACTATGGGGTACCAGTGTACTCAGGACAAACTGTACAACAAGTTTTGGGGTCCAATTTCCCCTGTTACCCTTGTGAAAATAAAAAATTGTGGGCTAAAAAAATCATTTTTTGAGGAAAAAATGATTTTTTATTTTCATGGCTCTGGGTTATAAACTTCTGTGAAGCACTTGGGGGTTCAAAGTGCTCACTAAACAACTAGATAAGTTCCTTGGGTGGTCTATTTTCCGAAATGGGGTCACTTGGGGGGTTTTCCACAGTTTAGACACATCAGGTGCTCTGCAAACGTAACATGACGCCCACAGACCATTCCATCAAGTCGGCATTTCAAAACATCACTACTACCCTTCCGAGCCCCAACATGTGCCCGAACGTTCCCCCCACCTATGGGGTACCAGTGTACTCAGGACAAACTGTACAACAAGTTTTGGGGTCCAATTTCTCCTGTTACCCTTGTGAAAATAAAAAATTATGGGTTAAAAAAATCAGTTTTTGAGGAAAAAAATTATTTTTTATTTTCACGGCTCTGCATTATAAACTTCTGTGAAGCACGTGGGGGTTCAAGTTGCTCACCACACATCTGGATAAGTTCCTTGGGGGTCTAGTTTCCAAAATGGGGTCACTTGTGGGGGTTTTCTACTGTTTAGACACATCAGGGGCTCTGCAAACGTAACAAGATGCCCGCACACCATTCCATCAAGTCAGCATTTCAAAGCGTCACTACATCCCTTCCGAGCCCTGACGTGTGCCCAAACAGTGGTTCCCCCCCACATATGGGGTACCAGCACACTCAGGACAAACTGGTAAACAACTTTTGGGGTCCAATTTCTCCTGTAACCATAGTTAAAATAAAAAATAGGAGGCTAAAAAATCATTTTTTGAGAAAAAAAAAAAATTTTTTTTATTTTCACGGCTCTGCGTTATAAACTTCTGTGAAGCAACTGGGGGTTCAAAGTGCTCACTGTGCATCTACATAAGTTCCTTAGGGGTCTAGTTTCCAAAATGGGGTCATTTGTAGGGGAGCTCCAAAGTTTAGGCACACAGGGGCTCTCCAAACACGACATGTTGTCCGCTAACGATTGGAGCTAATTTTCCATTAACCCCTTCACCCCCAAGGGTGGTTTGCACGTTAATGACCGGGCCAATTTTTACAATTCTGACCACTGTCTCTTTATGAGGTTATAACTCTGGAACGCTTCAACGGATCTTCGCGATTCTGAGATTGTTTTCTCGTGACATATTGTACTTCATGATAGTGGTAAAATTTCTTCCATATAACTTGCATTTATTTATGAAAAAAACGCAAATATGGCAAAAAATTTTAAAATTTTGCAATTTTCAAACTTTGAATTTTTATTCCCTTAAAACAGAGAAATATGTCACACAAAATAGTTAAGAAATAACATTTCCCACATGTCTACTTTACATCAGCACAATTTTGGAAACAACATTTTTTTTTGTTAGGAAATTATAAGGGTTAAAAGTTGACCAGCGATTTCTCATTTTTACAACAAAATTTACAAAGCCATTTTTTTTCGGGACCACCTCATATTTGAAGTCACTTTGAGGGGTCTATATAGCAGAAAATACCCAAAAGTGACACCATTCTAAAAACTACACCCCTCAAAGTACTCAAAACCACATTCAAGAAGTTTATTAACCCTTCAGGTGCTTCACAGGAGCTGAAGCAACATGGAAGGAAAAAATTAACATTTTACTTTTTAGTCACAAAAATGATCTTTTACAAACATTTTTTTTATTTTCACAAGGGAAAAAGGAGAAAAAGGACTGATAAAGTTGTTGTGCAATTTCTCCTGAGTACGCCGATACCCCATATGTGAGGGAAAACCACTGTTTGGGCACACGGCAGAGCTCGGAATGGAAGGAGCGCAGTTTGACTTTTCCAAACCAAAATTGGCTGGAATTGAGAACGGACGCCATGTCGCGTTTGGAGAGGCCCCGATGTGCCTAAACAGTGGAAACCCCCCACATGTGACCCCATTTTGGAAACTAGACCCCCTAAGGAACTTATCTAGATGTGTGGTGAGTAGTTTGAACCCTCAAGTGCTTCACGCAAGTTTGTAATGTAGAGCCGTGAAGAAAAAAAATCATATTTTTTCCACAAGCATGATGTTTTAGTCCCCAAATTTTTATTTTCCCAAGGGTAAGAGGAGAAATTGAACCACAAAATTTGTTGTCCAACTTATCCTGAGTACGCTGATACCCCATATGTGGGGGGGAACCACTGTTTGGGCGCACGGCAGGGCTTGAAAGGGAAGGAGCGCCGTTTGACTTTTCCAAACCAAAATTGGCTGGAATTGCGAACGGACGCCATGTCGCGTTTGGAGGGCCCCTGATGTGCCTAAACAGTGGAAACCCCCCACATGTGACCCCATTTTGGAAACTAGACCCCCTAAGGAACTTATCTAGATGCGTGGTGAGCACTTTGAACCCTCAAGTGCTTCACGCAAGTTTGTAATGTAGAGCCGTGAAGAAAAAAAATCATATTTTTTCCACAAACATGATGTTTTAGTCCCCAAATTTTTATTTTCCCAAGGGTAAGAGAAGAAATTGGACCACAAAAGTTGTTGTCCAACATGTCCTGAGTATGCTGATACCCCATATGTGGGGGGGAACCACTGTTTGGGCGCACGGCAGGGCTTCAAAGGGAAGGAGCGCCGTTTGACTTTTCCAAACCAAAATTGGCTGGAATTGCGAACGGACGCCATGTCGCGTTTGGAGGGCCCCTGATATGCCTAAACAGTGGAAACCCCCCACATGTGACCCCATTTTGGAAACTAGACCCCCTAAGGAACTTATCTAGATGTGTGGTGAGCACTTTGAACCCCCAAGTGCTTCACGCAAGTTTGTAATGTAGAGCCGTGAAGAAAAAAAATCATATTTTTTCCACAAACATGATGTTTTAGTCCCCAAATTTTTATTTTCCCAAGGGTAAGAGGAGAAATTGGACCACAAAAGTTGTTGTCCAACATGTCCTGAGTACGCTGATACCCCATATGTGGGGGGAACCACTGTTTGGGCGCACGGCAGGGCTCGAAAGGGAAGGAGCACCGTTTGACTTTTCCAAACCAAAATTGGTTGGAATTGCGAACGGACGCCATGTCGCGTTTGGAGGGCCCCTGATGTGCCTAAACAGTGGAAACCCCCCACATGTGACCCCATTTTGGAAACTAGACCCCCTAAGGAACTTATCTAGATGTGTGGTGAGCACTTTGAACCCTCAAGTGCTTCACGCAAGTTTGTAATGTAGAGCCGTGAAGAAAAAAAATCATATTTTTTCCACAAACATGATGTTTTAGTCCCCAAATTTTTATTTTCTCAAGGGTAAGAGGAGAAATTGGACCACAAAAGTTGTTGTCCAACATGTCCTGAGTACGCTGATACCCCATATGTGGGGGGAAACCACTGTTTGGGCGCACGGCAGGGCTTGAAAGGGAAGGAGCGCCGTTTGACTTTTCCAAACCAAAATTGGCTGGAATTGCGAACGGACGCCATGTCGCGTTTGGAGGGCCCCTGATGTGCCTAAACAGTGGAAACCCCCCACATGTGACCCCATTTTGGAAACTAGACCCCCTAAGGAACTTATCTAGATGTGTGGTGAGCACTTTGAACCCTCAAGTGCTTCACGCAAGTTTGTAATGTAGAGCCGTGAAGAAAAAAAATCATATTTTTTCCACAAGCATGATGTTTTAGTCCACAATTTTTTATTTTCCCAAGGGTAAGAGGAGAAATTGGACACCAAAAGTTGTTGTCCAACATGTCCTGAGTATGCTGATACCCCATATGTGGGGGGGAACCACTGTTTGGGCGCACGGCAGGGCTTGAAAGGGAAGGAGCGCCGTTTGACTTTTCCAAACCAAAATTGGCTGGAATTGCGAACGGACGCCATGTCGCGTTTGGAGGGCCCCTGATGTGCCTAAACAGTGGAAACCCCCCACATGTGACCCCATTTTGGAAACTAGACCCCCTAAGGAACTTATCTAGATGTGTGGTGAGCACTTTGAACCCTCAAGTGCTTCACGCAAGTTTGTAATGTAGAGCCGTGAAGAAAAAAAGTCATATTTTTTCCACAAGCATGATGTTTTAGTCCCCAATTTTTTATTTTCCTCAGGGTAAGAGGAGAAATTGGACCACAAAAGTTGTTGTCCAACATGTCTTGAGTATGCTGATACCCCATATGTGGGGGGGAACCACTGTTTGGGCGCACGGCAGGGCTTGAAAGGGAAGGAGCGCCGTTTGACTTTTCCAAACCAAAATTGGCTGGAATTGCGAACGGACGCCATGTCGCGTTTGGAGGGCCCCTGATGTGCCTAAACAGTGGAAACCCCCCACATGTGACCCCATTTTGGAAACTAGACCCCCTAAGGAACTTATTAGGTGTGTGGTGAGTACTTTGAACCCCCAAGTGTTTCACTAACGTTTATAATGCCCTGGCGTGAAAAAAAATATATATTTTTTTTTCCACAAAAGTGATGTTTTAGTCCCCAATTTTTTATTTTCCCAAGGGTAAGAGGAGAAATTGGACCCCAAAAGTGGTTGTCCAATTTGTCCTGAGTACGCTGATACCCCATATGTGTCATGGGTGTATCGCCACGAGGATCGTCGCGATTACACACTCTGACTTCTCACAGCTGAGTTGCTGTTTCTTTGTGTTTGGTAATGAGGGAGTTAATTTTACCTAGCTCTTTGCTAAGACTAGGTCCATCCTCGCCCGGCTGCTTTTGATTATGTTCTAATTAGATTCCTTCATATACCTGCCAGTCTGCTTGTTAGATGCCGGTGAAAGCATTCATGTAGTCTAGCAGACTGGATCGGTTCTGAGAATACTTAAGCTAAGAGCTCCTTAGTTGTTTTTACTCTTATAGCTTATAGTTTATCTCTGAGACCTTAGGTGTTCCTACTGTGTGTGAGTGTTGTATGTAAGACTTTATTTACTTTATTTCTTGTCTTTCTTGTATGTCTTTCTGTTCATTAACCGTTACCTGTTCATTCCCTTTGGTGGTAATCAGGGTCCTTCTTAGGACTAGATTACAGTTGGCAGGGATTGATAGGAGACAGGGTTTACGCTGGTGGCCTGGACCTCTGTACCTTTAACAGTACCTCCAGGTAGAGGGATTAGTTAGGACCCCAGTTTAGGGTCAGCATAGACCCCGGTCACCCTCTAGCCGGAGACAGCGTATAACGGATTCCGTATTGACCCACTGGACATTCTGTCAGGTAATTCTATGTTATCATATATCTATGCGCATGTTATATAGTATGTTGCCCTTTTGATATAGATTACTGTCATCACATACATATATATATATATATATATATATATATATATATATATATATCTGCTATACAGCGTGACATTTTCACCGGCCTTACTAAAGATTCTCCCCAGCTGTCATGGATCCAGTAGCCCAGCTGGCCCGGCAGTTGCAGGGGTTGTCCATGGAGTTGGCAGACATTAAGTCCAAGGTTTTGTCCCCCCGAAGCAAACCAGATCTGAACCTAAGGTTGCTCTCCCGGACAGGTTCACTGGTGGGCGGGACAAATTTTTTACTTTCCGGGAGGCATGTAAATTGTACTTTCGGCTGCGGCCTCGGTCATCTGGGAGTGAAGAGCAGAGGGTGGGAATTGTTATCTCGCTCTTACAAGGGGACCCTCAATCTTGGGCGTTCTCTATTCCTCCAGGCTCCCCAGATCTCCAGTCAGTGGATCGATTTTTTACTGCCCTGGGTCTGGTATATGATGATCCGGATCGAGTTTCCCTTGCTGAAACAAAGTTACGTAAAATACGGCAAGGAAATCGTCCAGCGGAGGAATATTCTTCTGAGTTCCGTAGATGGGCAACAGATACTCAGTGGAATGACCCAGCTCTTAGGAGCCAGTTTTGTCAAGGGTTGTCTGACAAATTAAAAGATGTGTTGGCTCAGTATGATTCTCCTCCATCACTGGAGGCTGCTATGGCCCTCGCTATTCGCATTGATAGACGAATTCGGGGAAGACGCGAGGTAACTCCGCCTCCCGTGATGACTCCACCTACTACTAAAGTCCCTTATACTGAGGTTCCCCTGGTCTGTTCTGAGGAACCCATGCAGTTGGGAGGGACATCTTTTTGTAGGAGGGAATCGGCGGTGCACCGCAAGACTAGAAGGTGTTTCTTTTGCGGAGAGAGGGACATTTTGTTGGGGGGTGTCCATCCCGGGCATCTTTGAGCAAAGGAGTTAACCTGGGAGTGTGTATTTCGTCCCCAAATCCCTCTCAGTTTCTCGTGCCTGCGGAGGTGGTGATTGGTACTAGAACTGAGAGGATTTCTGTTTTTCTTGATAGTGGGTCCGGGGCTAATCTGGTGGACGCTCGGTTTGCCCAGGTGCATGGTATGCAACTGAGTGTATTGGCCAAACCGGTCCCTATAGTATCTATTGATTCTAGACCTCTCGGTCAAGGTAGCTTGGTACAAGCTGTTCATAACATAGATCTTCGAGTAGGGGCAATACATAAAGAGCAATTGTCTTGTTTTGTGTTGGAGGGTCTACCCACTCCTATTGTGTTGGGACTTCCTTGGTTGGCTAAACATAGCCCAGTGATTGATTGGCAATCCGGAGAGATAAGCCAGTGGGGTGAATTTTGCAGGAATAACTGCATGAGCACGGTCATCGGTGCGGTTGTGCCTAGGACTTTGTCTCCTTTTCTGGAGGACTTTGGGGAGGTGTTCTCAGAGGAGGGGTGTAAAGAGTTACCTCCTCATCGCGCATATGACTGCTCAATAAAGTTGCTTCCTGATGCCTTATCTCGTACTTTCCCAGGGGCCGGGAAGACGGATGATCCGGTTCCTATTCCTCAGGAGGGAGTTGTAGTGTCAGCTGTATGCTCTGAGCTTGAGGGGGAGGTATTGGGGGCTCAGGGGGACGCCCCTGGGGGACTTCCAGGGAGACTGATAGTTCCAGATTGGTTAAGACTGAAGGTTACGGGGAACCGTTACAAACGGATGGCTGATAGGGGGAGAGTTTCTGGTCTAGATCTGAAGGTGAACGATCTGGTTTGGTTGTCTACCAGGAATATAAAACTTAAAGTTTCCTCCTGGAGGTTGGGTCCCAGATTCATCGGGCCGTACAGGATCAGTTCCATAATTAATCCTGTGGCATTTCGTCTGGACCTCCCTCCTACGTTTAAAATTCATAATGTGTTTCACAAGTCATTACTTAAAAAGTATGTGGCACCAGTCATACCGTCACCTCTACCTCCTCCTTCAGTGGTGGTCAATGATAACGTGGAATTTCATGGGTCGAAAATCATTGACTCACGTCTCAGTCGCCGATCCCTTCAGTACTTGGTTCATTGGAGGGGGTATGGTCCTGCGGAGAGGACGTGGGTCGCGATTACACACTCTGACTTCTCACAGCTGAGTTGCTGTTTCTTTGTGTTTGGTAATGAGGGAGTTAATTTTACCTAGCTCTTTGCTAAGACTAGGTCCAGCCTCGCCCGGCTGCTTTTGATTATGTTCTAATTAGATTCCTTCATATACCTGCCAGTCTGCTTGTTAGATGCCGGTGAAAGCATTCATGTAGTCTAGCAGACTGGATCGGTTCTGAGAATACTTAAGCTAAGAGCTCCTTAGTTGTTTTTACTCTTATAGCTTATAGTTTATCTCTGAGACCTTAGGTGTTCCTACTGTGTGTGAGTGTTGTATGTAAGACTTTATTTACTTTATTTCTTGTCTTTCTTGTATGTCTTTCTGTTCATTAACCGTTACCTGTTCATTCCCTTTGGTGGTAATCAGGGTCCTTCTTAGGACTAGATTACAGTTGGCAGGGATTGATAGGAGACAGGGTTTACGCTGGTGGCCTGGACCTCTGTACCTTTAACAGTACCTCCAGGTAGAGGGATTAGTTAGGACCCCAGTTTAGGGTCAGCATAGACCCCGGTCACCCTCTAGCCGGAGACAGCGTATAACGGATTCCGTATTGACCCACTGGACATTCTGTCAGGTAATTCTATGTTATCATATATCTATGCGCATGTTATATAGTATGTTGCCCTTTTGATATAGATTACTGTCATCACATACATATATATATATATATATATATATATATATATATATATCTGCTATACAGCGTGACAATATGTTGGGGGATACACTGTTTGGGCACACGGCAGGGCGCAGAAGGGAAGCAGTGACGTTTTGGAATGCAGACTTTGATGGAATGGTCTGCGGGCGTCATGTTCCGTTAGCAGAGCCCCTCATGTGCCTAAACAGTGGAAACCCCCACAAGTGACCCCATTTTGGAAACTAGACCCCCTAAGGAACTTATCTAGGTGTGTGGTGAGCATTTTGAACCCCCAAGTGTTTCACTAAAGTTTATAATGCCCTGGCGTGAATAAAAAAAAAAAAAAAAAATTTCCACAAATATGATGTTTTAGTCCCCAATTTTTTATTTTCCCAAGGGTAACAGGAGAAATTGGACCACAAAAGTTGTTGTCCAATTTGTCCTGAGTACGCTGATACCCCATGTGTTGGGGGGAACCACTGTTTGGGCGCATGGCAGGGCGCAGAAGGGAAGCAGTGACGTTTTGGAATGCAGACTTTGATGGAATGGTCTGCGGGCGTCATGTTCCGTTAGCAGAGCCCCTCATGTGCCTAAACAGTGGAAACCCCCACAAGTGACCCCATTTTGGAAACTAGACCCCCTAAGGAACTTACCTAGGTGTGTGGTGAGCATTTTGAACCCCCAAGTGTTTCACTAAAGTTTATAATGCCCAGGTGTAAAAATAAAAAATCCTACTTTTATCCTCACAAAAATGATGTTTTAGTCCCCAATTTTTTATTTTCCCAAGGGTAAGAGGAGAAATTGGACACCAAAAATTGTTGTCCAATTTGTCCTGAGTACACTGGTGCCCCATATGTGGGAAAAAAACTGTTTGGGCACAAGTCGGGGCTCAGAAGGGAAGTCGTGACGTTTTGGAATGCAGACTGATGGAATGGTCTGCGGGCGTCATGTTCCGTTTGCAGAGCTCCTGATGTGCCTAAACAGTAAAAAAAAAAACACAAGTGACATAATTTTGGAAAGTAGACTCCCAAGGAACTTTTCTAAATGTGCCCCCCTTCTGGAACTAATCTTTCCTGTAAAGTAAATTAGTAGTGCATTGAGGTGTGGTACAATTTGAAACAATCCTTCATACACAGGCCAGGTTTTTCGGGGCAGGTGTCGCATTGGTAAGTGGTGTCCTTGCGTATTCCCCTTTTGTAACACACTCGGCACCTTTTTTGCGGCTTACCTTTGCTTCCAGTTGGCGGGACCACCCCCGGGAAATGCTGACCTGGTATGATACGAGCACCTTCAGTTCCAGAAGTACTGGGGCCCGCTCTTTCCTGATCGCCAAACATCAGGGCCTTAACCACTACCTCCTGAAACTGAAGGTACGTCGTATCGCTGTTGCGTGCACATCGTGACAGCAGGAAAGCGTTGAGCATTGCCATTTGGACGATGTGCACGGACAGCTTCTTGTACAACACCTTGGCCTTTCTCAAAGCACTGTACGGTTGGAGGAGTTGATCAGAGAGATCAACACCCCCCATGTATTTATTGTACCCCAGTACACAGTCCGGTTTGCGGACCTGTGTAGAGGTACCCCGTACAGTGCTGAGGGCGCTGCCATCACCATGTATGGTGGTCAAGAGAAGGACATCCCTCTTGTCCTTGTACTTGACCACCAACAGGTGGTCGCTACATTGGGCTCTGCTCTCACCCTTTCTGAGCATCTGCCCAAGTAGCGTCTTCGGGAGGCCTCTCTGATTTTTGCGGACGGTACCGCAAGCTGCGGTACCTCGCGCAGAGAGGGATTTGTAGAGTGGGACGCTGGAATAAAAGTTATCGGTGTAAAGGTGATAACCTTTATCCAGCAGTGGGTGCACCAAATCCCACACAATTTTCCCACTCACTCCCAGGACGGGGGGACACTCAGGGGGTTCAATCCTGGTGTCCTTTCCTTCGTAAACTCTAAAGCTGTGCGTGTACCCTGAGGTACTCTCGCACAGCTTGTAGAGTTTAATTCCGTACCTTGCCCTCTTGCTGGGCAGGTACTGGCGGAATCTGAGCCGTCCCTTAAAATGAACCAAGGACTCATCCACGCAGATGTCCCTTTGGGGCACGTACACTTCAGCAAACTTTTTGCTGAAGTGTTCGATGACCGGCCGAACTTTGAACAGACGGTCAAAGTTGGGGTCATTTTGGGGGACACTGTGCATTATCATTATAATGCAGGAATTTGTGGATGGCCTCAAAACGCGTCCGAGCCATGACCATTCGGAACAGTGGAGTGTTGTATAAAATATCAACACTCCAATATTGCCGAAGTTCTGGCTTCTTCAGGATCCCCATATGGAGGACCAGGCCCCAAAACTGCATCATTTCACCTGCGTCTACAGGAGACCAGTTGGAAAATGATGACACTGGGTTTTGCGCCAAAAATTGCCGAGCGTACAAATTAGTTTGCTCCACCACGAGGTTAATAAAATCCTCAGAGAAAAAGACTTTGAAAAAGTCTATTTCTCTGAGGCCCGTGGTGTCAAACTTGATTCCTGATTCTGCCACAAAATCAGGAATCAGTGGCTCGTAATTTTCGGGGGGCGGGGTCCATATGGGGTCCGAAGAGGGGTGCGCTGGTTCATTTTCAGGGGTGGGCGCTGCCTCATCTTCTGTCCTGGGGCGTCTGCGTGGCGGTTCCGCAGGACCCGAGGAGGAAGATGAGGAAGAGGAGGAAGAAGAAGAAGAGGATGAAGAATCTGAAAAGTAAAGAAATGTGGGATCCTCTCCCTCGCTATCAGTGTCGGAGGCAAGGAAAGCGTATGCCTCTTCCACTGAATAGCGCTGTTGGGAAGAACGTGACGAGCGGGACATTTTTTTTGTGAATGTGGTGCTTTGTGTGAACTTTTTTTATAACTGTTGTGTGTGTGTGGGGGGGATAGTGGTTGGTGCAAACTATGCTGAAAGGAAAAAGCTAAAAGAAAAGAAAGAGAATAGGGAAAAAAATGCCTGTGAAAAAAAGTCTAAACCAGCAGGCACGAGCTCTGATAAGTGACCGGTGTCACTTATCAAAGTTCCGCGGCTGCCGGATGTGCGCACAGGAGTGGCGGAAAGGGAAGTGAAAAAAAAAAAAAACGGCAGGAACGAGCTCTGATAAGTGACCGGTGTCACTTATCAAAGTTCCGCGGCTGCCGGATGTGCGCACAGGAGTGGCGGAAAGGGAAGTGAAAAAAAAAAAAAAAAACGGCAGGAACGAGCTCTGATAAGTGACCGGTGTCACTTATCAAAGTTCCGCGGCTGCCGGATGTGCGCACAGGAGTGGCGGAAAGGGAAGTGAAAAAAAAAAAAAAAACGGCAGGAACGAGCTCTGATAAGTGACCGGTGTCACTTATCAAAGTTCCGCGGCTGCTAGATGTGCGCACGGGAGTGGCGGAAAGTGGAGTGAAAAAAAAAAAACTGCAGGAACGAACTCTGATAAGTGACTGGTGTCACTTATCAAAGTTCCGCGGCTGCTGGATGTGCGCACAGGAGTGGCGGAAAGGGGAGTGAAAAAAAAAATGCAGGAACGAGCTCTGATAAGTGACTGGTGTCACTTATCAAAGTTCCGCGGCTGCTGGATGTGCGCACAGGAGTGGCGGAAAGGGGAGTGAAAAAAAAAAAAAAAACCGGCAGGAACGAGCTCTGATAAGTGACTGGTGTCACTTATCAAAGTTCCGCGGCTGCTAGATGTGCGCACGGGAGTGGCGGAAAGTGGGGTGAAAAAAAAAAACTGCAGGAACGAGCTCTGATAAGTGACTGGTGTCACTTATCAAAGTTCCGTGGCTGCTGGATGTGCGCACAGGAGTGGCAGAAAGGGGAGTGAAAAAAAAAAAACTGCAGGAACGAGCTCTGATAAGTGACTGGTGTCACTTATCAAAGTTCCGCGGCTGCTGGAAGTGCGCACAGGAGTGGCGGAAAGGGGAGTGAAAAAAAAAAACAAAAACGGCAGGAACGAGCTCTGATAAGTGACTGGTGTCACTTATCAAAGTTCCGCGGCTGCTGGATGTGCGCACAGGAGTGGCGGAAAGGGGAGTGAAAAAAAAAAAGACGGCAGGAGCGAGCTCTGATAAGTGACCGGTGTCACTTATCAAAGTTCCGCGGCTGCTGGAAGTGCGCACAGGAGTGGCGGAAAGGGGAGTGAAAAAAAAAAAAAACGGCAGGAACGAGCTCTGATAAGTGACTGGTGTCACTTATCAAAGTTCCGCGGCTGCTAGATGTGCGCACGGGAGTGGCGGAAAGTGGGGTGAAAAAAAAAAAACTGCAGGAACGAGCTCTGATAAGTGACTGGTGTCACTTATCAAAGTTCCGTGGCTGCTGGATGTGCGCACAGGAGTGGCAGAAAGGGGAGTGAAAAAAAAAAAAACTGCAGGAACGAGCTCTGATAAGTGACTGGTGTCACTTATCAAAGTTCCGCGGCTGCTGGAAGTGCGCACAGGAGTGGCGGAAAGGGGAGTGGAAAAAAAAACAAAAACGGCAGGAACGAGCTCTGATAAGTGACCGGTGTCACTTATCAAAGTTCCGCGGCTGCTAGATGTGCACACGGGAGTGGCGGAAAGTGGTGTGAAAAAAAAAAAAACTGCAGGAACGAGCTCTGATAAGTGACTGGTGTCACTTATCAAAGTTCCGCGGCTGCTAGATGTGCGCACGGGAGTGGCGGAAAGTGGGGTGAAAAAAAAAAAAAACCTGCAGGAACGAGCTCTGATAAGTGACTGGTGTCACTTATCAAAGTTCCGCGGCTGCTGGAAGTGCGCACAGGAGTGGCGGAAAGGGGAGTGAAAAAAAAAAAAAAACTGCAGGAACGAGCTCTGATAAGTGACTGGTGTCACTTATCAAAGTTCCGCGGCTGCTGGAAGTGCGCAAGGGAGGGGGGTGCAAAAGAAAAACTAGCACGAGTGTTGATCGGTGAACTGCGTCACCAATCAACGCTCGGCGGCTGCTAAATGTGTGCAAAGGGGGGGTAAAAAGAGGGGGAAAGGGAAGGGGGGAGGTGGGAATGGGGGGATTGGGGTGGATCGGGCAGGGATCGGGGCTCAAAAACTCACGTTTGTAGTCTCTCTTCTTTCTTCTCTCTTCTTTCTTCTCTCTTCTTTCTTCAGCAGGAGTTGTGGTGTCACAGGCTACTGTGGCACCACAAGGCCCAGCACAGGAGGAGATCTGGCGTGTGACCGCACTGCAGGAATCCTCAGCAAGTGTGAGGACCCCTGCAGTGCGGTCAGACAGGTCAGATCCAGTTTACAGACAGGTCACAGAGCGGTCACATCGCTGCTGTGACCTGTCATTGGTGGGATCGATGATCACATCGATCCCACCAATCAGAGGAGACCCTTGTTTTGCCGGTTGCTAGGCACCGGCCTAGTAATCGGAGCTCACTGCTCCGATTCCTAGGCAGGTCACCGGCAGGTCAGGAAGCAGGGCACAGAGCGGTCACACCGCTGCTGTGCCCTGTGATTGGCGCGATCGTCGATGATATCGATCGCGCCAATCAGCAGCTGCAGGCCCTACTGGGCCTGTCCTAGGCTCCGGCCTAGGATCGGTGCTATTACTGCACCGATCCAGGCAGGTACAGGCAGGGCACAGCGCGGATACACCGCGGCTGTGCCCTGCGATTGGCGCGATCGATGTGATCTGCGATCGCGCCAATCCAGGGGGGGTCTGCTCCTTTCTATGCCCAGGCCTAGGATCGAGTACATCGGTACTCGATTCTAGCCTGGCATCTCACTGTTTCAGCCCATCGGATTGGCTGAAACAGTGAGAAAGGCTGCGATTGGCTGTTCAGAATTGAACAGCCAATCACAGCGATCGGGAGTGAGGGTGGGCGGTGACAGACCCCGGGATGCCGGCGCCATCTACCTGAGGTAAGATGGCGTCGGAATTTTAATGCGATCATTGCGACTTAAGTCGCAATGTCGCATTAAAGGGCTGGACGTACTATCCCGTCCCCGGTCATACGGGCCCAGGTACCATGGACGGGATAGTACGTCCGATGGCAGTAAGGGGTTAAAAAAGTCAAATGGCGCTCCTTCCCTTCTGAGCCCTGCCGTGCGCCCAAACAGTGGTTCCCCCCACATATGGGGCACCAGCGTACTCAGGAAAAACTGGACAACAACTTTTGGGGTCCAATTTCCCCTGTTACCCTTGGGAAAATAAAAAATAGCGGGCTAAAAAATTATTTTTGAGGAACAAAAATGATTTTTTTAATTTCACTGCTCTGCGTTTATAAACTTCTATGAAGCACTTGGGGTTCAAAGTGCTCACTACACAACTAGATAAGTTCCTTGGGTGGTATATTTTCCAAAATGGGGTCACTTGGGGGTTTTCCACAGTTTAGGCACATCAGGGGCTCTGCAAATGTAACATGACGCCCACAGACCATTCCATCAAGTCGGCATTTCAAAACATCGCTGTGATGATACTGGAAGCTCCATGTCTTGTGCTGTGCAGAACTACAGTCCTCATCTTTTTTTTTGCTGCTGACAGCCCACAGAGCGAAGTTCCCCCCTCCCTCTCACGCTTCTCATCAACCCCCCAGCCTCCACACAAGTAGTGTAACCTGAGTTGCCAGTGCTGGAGTTTTCCCGCCTCACCGCAGGGGGTCCCTATTGTCTTCACATGTGCTGTCCCTCCATGGCAGCCATTATGAGGATTCATTCTTTTGGCTTATACCACGGTGGGAAGTTGCGTCAGAAACACGAAAGTCACTGTTCTGAAACATGCGCTGACAGGCATCGTTCCCGTGGTACTGGTGAACCCGTAACTCCAACAGAACCCGAGAAATGGAATTCTCGGATGCCCCATGAGCTAGCTCACCCAAGTTTGGGCTCATTTGAACAGTTATTTCAAAGTAAGATCATTGATAGGTCTGCCATTATTCTGCTAGAGTTCCCCGCTGAGTTATGGTCCTTATGACTTTTCAGAGCTTTAAACCATCCTTCTATCCCTGGGAGGTGGCCAGAAAAACCATCCCCTTTTGTGAGGTCAGCAGCCCACAGGTATAAGTCTTGCAGTTAAGCCCCCCTTAGTCATTCCTTGCTGTGACGTCTTGACTAAGAGATCTGCAAATGAACTATGACGTGTGGCTCCTCCCCAGCCTGGCTTGCCTGTAAATGATATAACTACCATGTGAGTGATTTTCATCTTTAATCCTATTTTATTTCTGACTGCCTTGTACATAACTATATTGCCTCAGCTTGTTACATCTTTTTTATATTGTATAAGCACTGCCTGTTTTTTAAGGAATAAACCTATAAAATTATTAGTTTGTTTCTCCTGCTCTATAAACGAATTTGCACGTGCCTGAAGTACTACGCTACTGTTTTGGGTTGCTACGGACCCTCTTGATAAATTGTTCCTTAAGTAAATCGTAGCTGGTGGCAGCTTAAAAGAAGGGGTGTAAAGTGTTGACCTATGGGGTGGCGTTGGCAGTGACGGAGCGGGTCTTATAAGAGTATTGCCTGGCTGCGGCCCGGAGCAATTATAATTCCCTCACTGCAGCGTGCCCAATAGCCAGCACACATCCAAGTGACCCGTCTGGCGACTAATTATCCTAGGTGCAGTTCCATGACTGACCTGAGGGTAAGGGGGGCGCCAGAGAGCTGCAAGTTCCAAAGGGGAAGTGGGATAATTATAAATCCCTGCAGTTTACTGGGTCGGACGGCAGCAGCCGTCGTGTGTGTGCGCGTTTTCGTCACATTTGCGGCACGGAGGGATCACAAGCCGTGATACCCCGGGCTACCGTGTGGCGGACCGTGTGCTCGTTTCATCACATGTGGTGGCAGAGCGGTGGGATTATAGAGCATTAGTGATCTGGTTTGAGCAATAATTCCATTCACTAAAAAACTTGCACGGTTCTTTAGGGACCCTGCAACTAAAGTTTTGGAGAACAGACTCAGTGTTTATTAGTCCTGAGACAATTGTGTGTACTTGCGGTTACCCCTCCCTTCTCTTTGTTTTTCTATCCTATCTTTTATTTGGCAAACATGGCTACAAGAGGAGCAAGTTGGTTCGAAAAGCAGAACAGGGACACTCTTGTGGGAATCTGCGTGTACCACGGCCTTGAACACAAGAACCAAACCAAAGCCCGACTGGTCCAGGCCCTGAAGGAACTGGAAGAGCATCAGAGTGTGGCGGGCGCAGGAGCCGGCCCAAGCCAAGGTGGTGCTGCAGCAGAGGCCCAAACCCTGCATGCTTACACCCAGGGCGGGTTGGACCCTTACCTGCAGGCGGCCCTGGAGGGACTCCCCGCCGGCGACCGGGATGAGCGCCTGAAGCTGATCCAGCAATACCAGCAGGAGGCCCGAGCGGAGCGCCAAACCCAGCGAGAGGCCGAGCGGGAGGCTGAGAGAGCCGAGCGGGAAGCTCAGAGAGCCCATGAACTGGAGCTGCTCAGACAAGGGGCAATGCCCTCCACAGCCCAGAGCGGTACACCCAGCAGCTCTCAGAGTCCAAAGCCCCGGCCGGAGCACTTTCCCGTGATGGAAAAGGACGGAGACTTGGACACTTTTCTGCGGGCCTTTGAGAAAGTGTGCAGACAGTACCGGCTGCCTGCCGACCAATGGGCCAGGTACTTGACCCCCGGGCTAAAGGGCAAAGCTCTGGAGGCGTTTGCTTCCCTCACGTCAGATCAAGATGATGACTATGAGGCCATCAAGCAGGCCCTGATCGCCAAGTACCAGCTAACCCCTGAGGTATACCGAAAGAAATTCCGGAACCTCCAACGTGGCCCACATGACAGTTATAGCGATGTGGTGCAAGGACTCAGGAACCACTTTGACCAGTGGATCCATGGACTGACAGTTGACACCTTTGAGGAGCTGAGAGACCTGATGATCAAAGACCAGTTCCTGCATCTGTGCCCAGCTGAGGTCCGACAGTTCATCCTGGACCGAGAACCAGAGGACGCGGTCCTAACAGCACGGATCGCCGACAGCTATGAGGCCAACCGGAAACCCGAGGTGCGGAAGCCCGTCGCCGCCCGCTGGGGAGGGGGTAAGCCTGCAACCAACCCCAGTGCCCCTGCCAGCCGTCCCTCTGGAGGCACTATCCCCTTTGCCAGCGCCAGGCCTACATCCAACCCCCGCCAGTGTTACTCCTGTAAACGGACAGGACACATCAGCGCCACCTGTCCGGAGAGGCAGAAGAACCCCCCAGCCAAGGCCTCCGGGCCCAACGCCTCTGTTCTTTTGGTGGGTGGTGTGGTGGGGAGGGTTGATGACAACATGCAGCCTGTCCGCGTGGGGGCCCGTCTTGCTACAGGCCTCAAGGACACCGGGGCTGAACGAACCCTCATCCGACCCGAACTGGCGGCCCCTGAAGAGTTGATTCCGGGGAAAACCCTAACTGTCACCGGGATTGGGGGCGTCCACTACCCCTTGCCGATAGCCCGAGTTTTCATTGACTGGGGTGCCGGGAGTGGGGTGAAGGAAGTGGGGGTGTCCGAAAACCTGCCCACTGATGTTTTACTGGGGACTGATCTGGGGAGGATGGTCGCGTACTATGTCCCTGACACCCCTCCCCAATCTGATAATAAGGTTAACGTTAACCATGATGTTGATGTTGATGATGATGGGAAACTGATTGTGTTACCTGCCAATGCTTTGCGAAGTGATTATGCAACTGATAACCTTTCTTTCCCTAGGAATGATGCTGATAGTGATGTATCTGTGCCATCTGAACCTGTTAACCCTTTCTCTGAAGTGGTAGATGTGTCCACAGGTACAGGAGCGTTCAGCCACGTCGCTCTGCGGAGTGAGACGGCTGAGGAACCCCTAGCAGGAGCAAGCGACAGTGCTCAAGGAAATGGGGAGGTGCATGGGAACCGTGAGGAAGGTGACGCCATGACACTGACCAGTGCCACCGAGGAAGGTAACTGGCCCATAAGTAGCACTGCTCCTGAAGTGTTGGGGGTGGATGGGGAGGTAGAGCCCATAGCAGCGCAGGCTGATGGGTCTATAGAAATCCCCGGGGAGACTGCATATGTAGCTGCTGTCACCCGCAGTCAGAGTGCCCGGATCGCAGGTAGCTCCCTGCCATCTGGACCCTCCTCTGCTACAGGAGAGACTGAACCAGAGGTGGACCCAGAGCCGGTCCCAGAGGGTCCCAGTGAGGAAGGAACCCTAACATCACTTCTGGCTGCCTCCAGCCAGGAGTTCCAGGCCGCTCTGCACTCAGATGCGAGCCTGGAGAACTTGAGGCACCTCGCCGAGACGCCCACCTCCGTGACTGATAAGGAGAGGGTGTTCTGGGAACGAGGAAGGTTGTACCGGGAGACAGTACCCGGAGATTCCCAAAAGGAGTGGTTGAGGGAAAAACAGCTGGTCGTCCCGCACCAGTTCCGAGGTGAGTTGTTGAGGATTGCCCATGAGATTCCACTCGCTGGACACTTGGGGATCAGCAAAACTAAGGCACGGCTGTCTCAACACTTCCATTGGCCCAAGATGGGGACAGATGTGACTACCTACTGCCGCTCCTGTATCACCTGTCAAAGAGTGGGGAAGGTGGGGCCTGCTCTTAAGGCTCCCCTGATTCCGTTGCCAGTGATAGAGGAGCCTTTCCAGAGGATCGCGTTGGACATCGTGGGCCCGCTGGCCGTCCCCAGCCGCTCTGGAAAGCAATACATCCTTACTGTGGTAGACTACGCTACCCGGTACCCGGAGGCAGTAGCTCTGTCCTCAACTAAGGCAGATAAGGTGGCGGATGCACTGGTGACCATCTTTTCACGGGTAGGATTTCCCAGTTAGATGCTTACCGATCGAGGGACCCAATTTATGTCTCGCCTAATGAAGGCTCTCTGCAGCAAAATGCAGGTGACGCGTATGGTATCGAGTGCGTATCACCCACAGACCAATGGTTTGTGTGAACGCTTTAACGGTACCCTCAAACAGATGCTCCGCATGCTGGTTGAGACCCAGGGACGCAATTGGGAGCGGTACCTCCCACACCTGCTGTTTGCCTACAGAGAAGTCCCGCAGGCCTCGACGGGGTTCTCCCCCTTTGAGCTCCTGTATGGCAGGCGAGTCCGGGGACCCCTTGGGTTGATAAGAGAATCCTGGGAAGATGAGCCAAACCCCACAGAAGTGTCCATCGTGGATTATGTCATGCGCTTCCGCGACAAGATGCAGACCTTGACGCAGTTGGTGCATGACAACATGACGCAGGCTCAGGCTGACCAGAAGCACTGGTACGACCAGAACGCCCGGGAGCGGACCTACCAGGTGGGTCAAAAGGTGTGGGTGCTGGTCCCCGTACCAAAGGATAAGCTTCAGGCAGCCTGGGAAGGCCCGTACGTCGTGCACCAACGGCTCAACCCAGTCACCTACGTGGTCACGCTTGACCACACTCGGGGTAGGCGCAAGGCCTTTCACGTCAACATGATGAAGGCCCATCACGAACGTGAAGCCTGCGTCCTACCGGTCTGCAACCTGCCCGAGGACGGGGAGGAGGATCCCCTCCTGGACATGCTGGCCCAAGCCAAGGCCAATGGGTCCATTGAGGACCTGGAGATAAATGCCTTGCTAACCTCCCAGCGGTTGCAGTTGCTGACCACTCTGGAACCCTTCCGGGCTGAGTTTACTAACCGACCGGAAGGACCAAGTTGGCAGTCCACGAGGTGGACACCGGGAATCACGCCCCGTTACGGCGGACACCTTATCGGATCTCTGAGGAAGTGCAGCAGATTATGCGCCAGGAGATCCAGGAGATGTTGCAGCTGGGGGTGATCCGGCCGTCCAAAAGCGCGTGGACCTCACCTATAGTTCTCGTGCCAAAAAAGGATCGGACCACCCGGTTCTGCGTGGACTACAGGGGGCTCAACGCCATCACTACCTCTGATGCGCACCCAATGCCACGCATCGAGGATCTGCTGGAGCGGTTGGCGAATGCCAAGTACATATCCATCATGGATTTAAGCCGGGGATACTGGCAGAATCCCCTGAGCCCTGCGGCGCAGGAGAAATCCACCTTTATCACCCCTTTTGGACTGTACGAGTCCACGGTCATGCCTTTCGGCATGAAGAATGCCCCTGCCACTTTTCAGCGGATGGTCAACCACCTGCTTCAGGGACTTGAGGAGTACGCTGTGGCGTACCTGGACGACATTGCCGTCTTCAGTTCCACCTTCAGCATCTCCAGGAGGTGCTCAAGCGTATTCGCCAGGCAGGTCTGACCATCAAGCCGGGAAAATGCCAGATGGGCATGAGGGAGGTCCACTACCTGGGGCACCGGGTAGGCGGGGGTTCCATGAGGTCAGAGCCCGAGAAAGTGGATGCGATCGTGTCCTGGCCCACCCCCAGGACCAAAAAGCAGGTGAAGTCCTTCCTGGGCACTGCAGGGTACTATAGGCGTTTCGTACCGAACTATAGCGCCATTGCAAAACCCTTGACGGACCTCACCAAGGGCGGTCTACCCCAAACAGTCAGCTGGACAGATGGCTGTGAGGTGGCATTCCGAGCTTTGAAAACAGCCCTGTGCAGCTCTCCAGTGTTGAAAGCCGTCGACAGCAGTCGGCCATTCCTGGTACAGACTGACGCCAGCGAATTTGGCCTCGGTGCTGTACTCAGCCAGGTTGATTCGGGGAACCAGGAGCACCCCGTGTTGTACCTGAGCCGGAAACTTCTGCCGAGGGAAGTGGCATACTCCACCATCGAGAAGGAGTGCCTGGCCATGGTCTGGGCGCTGCAACGTTTGCAGTCCTACCTGTACGGGCGCACCTTCAAGGTGGTCACCGACCACAACCCTCTGAGCTGGCTGCACACAGTGTCCGGAACCAATGGTAGGTTGCTACGCTGGTGCCTTACCCTACAGCAGTATGATTTTGCCGTACAACACAAGAAAGGCAGCGATCATGGGAATGCTGATGGGTTGTCACGACGTGGCGAACCCGCTGAGGTGCGCATGTCGGATTACCGACAGATCATGCCTCCGTAGCGCCCTCTATTAACCATAGTTAAAATAAAAAATAGGGGGCTAAAAAATCATTTTTTGATAAAAAAAAAAATATTTTTTTATTTTCACGGCTCTGCGTTATAAACTTCTGTGAAGCAACTGGGGGTTCAAAGTGCTCACTGTGCATCTACATAAGTTCCTTAGGGGGTCTAGTTTCCAAAATGGGGTCATTTGTAGGGGAGCTCCAAAGTTTAGGCACACAGGGGCTCTCCAAACACGACATGGTGTCCGCTAACGATTGGAGCTAATTTTCCATTAAAAAAGTCAAAAGGCGCTCCTTCCCTTCTGAGCCCTGCCGTGCGCCCAAACAGTGGTTCCCCCCACATATGGGGCACCAGTGTACTCAGGAAAAACTGGACAACAACTTTTGGGGTCCAATTTCCCCTGTTACCCTTGGGAAAATAAAAAATAGCGGGCTAAAAAATTATTTTTGAGGAACAAAAATGATTTTTTTAATTTCACTGCTCTGCGTTTATAAACTTCTATGAAGCACTTGGGGTTCAAAGTGCTCACTACACAACTAGATAAGTTCCTTGGGTGGTCTATTTTCCAAAATGGGGTCACTTGGGGGGTTTTCCACAGTTTAGGCACATCAGGGGCTCTGCAAATGTAACATGATGCCCACAGACCATTCCATCAAGTCGGCATTTCAAAACATCACTGTGATGATACTGGAAGCTCCATGTCTTGTGCTGTGCAGAACTACAGTCCTCATCTTTTTTTTGCTGCTGACAGCCCACAGAGCAAAGTTCCCCCCTCCCTCTCACGCTTCTCATCAACCCCCCAGCCTGCACACCAGTAGTGTAACCTGAGTTGCCAGTGCTGGAGTTTTCCCGCCTCACCGCAGGGGGTCCCTATTGTCTTCACATGTGCTGTCCCTCCATGGCAGCCATTATGAGGATTCATTCTTTTGGCTTATACCACGGTGGGAAGTTGCGTCAGAAACACGAAAGTCACTGTTCTGAAACATGCGCTGACAGGCATCGTTCCCGTGGTACTGGTGAACCCGTAACTCCAACAGAACCCGAGAAATGGAATTCTCGGATGCCCCATGAGCTAGCTCACCCAAGTTTGGGCTCATTTGAACAGTTATTTCAAAGTAAGATCATTGATAGGTCTGCCATTATTCTGCTAGAGTTCCCCGCTGAGTTATGGTCCTTATGACTTTTCAGAGCTTCAAACCATCCTTCTATCCCTGGGAGGTGGCCAGAAAAACCATCCCCTTTTGTGAGGTCAGCAGCCCACAGGTATAAGTCTTGCAGTTAAGCCCCCCTTAGTCATTCCTTGCTGTGACGTCTTGACTAAGAGATCTGCAAATGAACTATGACGTGTGGCTCCTCCCCCAGCCTGGCTTGCCTGTAAATGATATAACTACCATGTGAGTGATTTTCATCTTTAATCCTATTTTATTTCTGACTGCCTTGTACATAACTATATTGCCTCAGCTTGTTACATCTTTTTTATATTGTATAAGCACTGCCTGTTTTTTAAGGAATAAACCTATAAAATTATTAGTTTGTTTCTCCTGCTCTATAAACGAATTTGCACGTGCCTGAAGTACTACGCTACTGTTTTGGGGTTGCTATGGACCCTCTTGATAAATTGTTCCTTAAGTAAATCGTAGCTGGTGGCAGCTTAAAAGAAGGGGTGTAAAGTGTTGACCTATGGGGTGGCGTTGGCAGTGACGGAGCGGGTCTTATAAGAGTATTGCCTGGCTGCGGCCCGGAGCAATTATAATTCCCTCACTGCAGCGTGCCCAATAGCCAGCACACATCCAAGTGACCCGTCTGGCGACTAATTATCCTAGGTGCAGTTCCATGACTGACCTGATGGTAAGGGGCGCCAGAGAGCTGCAAGTTCCAAAGGGGAAGTGGGATAATTATAAATCCCTGCAGTTTACTGGGTCGGACGGCAGCAGCCGTCGTGTGTGTGCGCGTTTTCGTCACATTTGCGGCACAGAGGGATCACAAGCCGTGATACCCCGGGCTACCGTGTGGCGGACCGTGTGCTCGTTTCATCACAATCACTACTTCCCTTCCGAGCCCCAACATGTGCCCGAACGTTCCCCCCACCTATGGGGTACCAGTTTACTCAGGACAAACTGTACAACAAGTTTTGGGGTCCAATTTCTCCTGTTACCCTTGTGAAAATAAAAAATTGTGGGTTAAAAAAAAATCAGTTTTTGAGGAAAAAAATTATTTTTTATTTTCACGGCTCTGCATTATAAACTTCTGTGAAACACGTGGGGGTTCAAGTTGCTCACCACACATCTGGATAAGTTCCTTGGGGGTCTAGTTTCCAAAATGGGGTCACTTGTGGGGGGTTTTCTACTGTTTAGACACATCAGGGGCTCTGCAAATGTAACAAGATGCCCGCACACCATTCCATCAAGTCAGCATTTCAAAGCGTCACTACATCCCTTCCGAGCCCTGACGTGTGCCCAAACAGTGGTTCCCCCCCACATATGGGGTACCAGCACACTCAGGACAAACTGGTCAACAACTTTTGGGGTCCAATTTCTCCTGTAACCATAGTTAAAATAAAAAATAGGCGGCTAAAAAATCATTTTTTGAGAAAAAAAAATATATTTTTTATTTTCACAGCTCTGCGTTATAAACTTCTGTGAAGCAACTGGGGTTCAAAGTGCTCACTGTGCATCTACATAAGTTCCTTAGGGGGTCTAGTTTCCAAAATGGGGTCATTTGTAGGGAAGCTCCAAAGTTTAGACACACAGGGGCTCTCCAAACACGACATGGTGTCCGCTAACGATTGGAGCTAATTTTCCATTAAAAAAGTCAAATGGCGCTCCTTCCCTTCTGAGCCCTGCCGTGCGCCCAAACAGTGGTTCCCCACCACATATGGGGTACCAGCGTACTCAGGAAAAACTGGACAACAACTTTTGGGGTCCAATTTATCCTGTTACCCTTGGGAAAATAAAAAATAGCGGGCTAAAAAATTATTTTTGAGGAACAAAAATGATTTTTTTTAATTTCACTGCTCTGCGTTTATAAACTTCTATGAAGCACTTTGGGGTTCAAAGTGCTCACTACACATCTAGATAAGCTCCTTGGGGGGTCTAGTTTCCAAAATGGGGTCACCTGTGGGGTGTTTCTACTGTTTAGGCACATCAGGGGCTCTGCAAACGCAACATGACGCCTGCAGAACATTCCATCAAGTCTGCATTCCAAAATGGCGCTCCTTCCCTTCTGAACTCTCCCATGCGCCAAAACAGTGGTTCCCCCCCACTTATGGGGTATTGGTGTACTCACGACAAGTTGCACAACAACTTTTGTGGTCCAATTTCTCCTGTTAGCCTTGTGAAAATAAAAAATAGCGGGCTAAAAAAATCATTTTTGAGGAAAAAAATGATTTTTTTATTTTCACTGCTCTGCGTTATAAACTTCTGTGAAGCACTTAGGGATTTAGAGTGCTCACTACACATCTAGATAAGTTCCATAAGAGGTCTAGTTTCCAAAATAGTGTCACTTGTGGGGTTTTTTCACTTTTTATGCACACAGGGGCTCTCCAAACGCGTCATGGTGTCCGCTAACGATTGGAGCTAATTTTCCATTCAAAAAGTCAAATGGCGCTCCTTCCCTTCTGAGCCCTGCCCTCCGCCCAAACAGTGGTTTATGACCACATATGAGGTATCTGTGTACTCAGGATAAATTGTCCAACAAATTTTAGGATCCATTTTATCCTGTTGCCCATGTGAAAATGAAAAAACTGAGGCTAAAAAAAATGTTTGTGAAAAAAAAGTACTTTCTTTTTTTTATGGATCAATTTGTGAAGCACCTGGGGGTTCAAACTGCTCACTATGCATCTAGATAAGTTCCTTGGGGGGTCTAGTTTCCAAAATGGGGTCACTTGTGGGGAGCTCCAATGTTTAGGCACACAGGGACTCTCCAAATGCGACATGGCAACCGCTAAATATTCCAGCATATTTTCCATTCAAAAAGTCAAATGACGCTCCTTCCCTTCTGAGCCTTGCCGTGTGCCCAAACAGTGGTTTATGACCACATATGAGGTATTTGTGTACTCAGGAGAAATTGCCCAACAAATTTTAGGATCCATTTTATCCTGTTGCCCATGTAAAAATGAAAAAATTGATGCTAAAATAAAATTTTTGTTGGAAAAATGTCCATGTTTTTCCTTCCATGTTGCTTTAGTTCCTGTGAAGCACCTAAAGGGTTAATAATCTTCTTGAGTGTAGTTTTGAGTAAGTAGCTTGAGGAGTGCAGTTTTTATAATGGTGTCACTTTTGGGTATTTTCTGTCATATAGACCCCTCAAAGTGACTTCAAATGTGAGGTGGTCCCTAAAAAATGGTTTTGTAAATTTTGTTGTAAAAATAAGAAATTGCTGGTCAACTTTTAACCCTTATAACTTCCTAACAAAAATAAATTTGTTTCCAAAATTGTGCTGATCTAAAGTAGACATGTGGGAAATGGTATTTATTAACTATTTTGTGTCACATAACTCTGGTTTAACAGAATAAAAACTCAAAATTTGAAAATTGCAAAATTTTCAAAATTTTCGCCAAATATCCATTTTTTTCACAAATAAACGCAAAAATTATTGACCTAAATTTACTACTAACATGAAGCCCAATATGTCACGAAAAAACAGTCTCAGAATCGCTAGGATCCGTTGAAACGTTCCTGAGTTATTACCTCATGAAGGGGTTAAAGAAACAGGATTTCCCTAAATATAAGAGCAATGTAAGAGTAACTTGTAAATGTTTTGTCTGTAAAAAGCCCGGCCACCTTAAAGCAGACTGCAGAATTTGGAAAGCAAGAATGAGTCAGCTTAAAAAGCAGAACACTGATCAAAGGGTTAAAACAGCTATAAAGGAAGATTCTGCTTGTGTTGAAGCTGCATTTAATGCCAGTACAGGCCCATCTGCAAAGCATATATGTTGTATAGATTCTGGTGCAAGCAGTAGTATCGCCCGCCAGGGCAGTGGGATACTTGGTACCGGGCCAGTGTCTTAAAGGGATGTGTCATGGCAGCAGTGACCCGGTCCGTGGCCCTGGGCGTGCAATAAAAGGGGGAATATTTACAGGGGATGATAGAGTTTGTAGTAAAGTGTTCGTGACGCCACCTGTGGTTTCTGGTCAGAGGTGACCAGCGCTGCAGTGCAGATCCTCTGAGACTGATGGTATGATGCAGCAGAGTTGGAATAGCTCTCCACAGGCAGAGCTTGTTGTCTCAGGGCAGAGAGATGTTGTAGCAAGTAATGGTGCTGGAAGATGTAATAGAGTGGAGTGTGTGCCGCAGGAAGAATTTGAGGAGACACAAATGCAGTTTCAAGGCTTTACTCACAGTTCTGGCTGCAACACAGATGCCAACTTGGTACAGTGTCCTCCAGGTGAGTGGCTCAGCAAACTCCCTGGTAGATTGGGAAACACCTTTCCAGGACTCCTTTCTATGTGTCCCTTTCACTGCCCATCTCACTGTGCTGGTTCCCACTCCTTTCTTGCTTTCCAGTACACCACAAACAGTGTCCCAGATCGGCTGCTGCGAATCCTGTCGGATAACGTTTTCTCTCTGCGTTTCCTTGATTCTATATAGCTGCCTGTCCGGAGAAGATGAATGTGGTTGTTGGCTGTGATCCCTACAGTTATCACAGCTGTCAGCTTGCTAGCTGAGTCATAAAGTTCTCCACTAGGCTAGGGGCCGAGTCCCTTCTGCGACCTGGTCCCTCCACACTTGGATCGGGCACCACGGATGGATCACTCACTATCCGTGCCCCTAGGAACCCTTCTATCCTTCCAGAAGCTTCCCTTCTGTTCCTTCCGTAACTCTCTCTCTCTGTCTGGGGACAGCTGCTCTCAGCTCCACGTCCCCTCCCAGACTCTCTCTCTGCAGCTCCCCCTGACAGGGAGCTGCCTGTTAGCAGGTCTGCTTCCTTTCACATTCTCCTCACGTCTCCCTCACTCCTTCCTGCTTTCAAAGGGTAGGGTACGTTCAGGGTGCCCAGCTGCTATAGTCTGTGTTGGGTGCAGGTGTTAGAGTCCTGGGTGGTGCTCCCTCCTTACCTGAGAGTGGAGTATCACACCTCTGGATGAGGTGCAATACCTCTGTGGCGACTGAACCCTCAGGGGTGCCACACAGTCATATGATAAATAACAAGGATTTCATCATTGACCTAAATGAAATCAAGTCAGAAAAGATCATCCTAGCTAATGGTGTCACGCTGTCTAATGATATGACTACAATGTCAGTAAACTATTTATACAGGAACCACACTCAATACAACATATAGTTTAGCAACATCAGAATGTAAGTATAAAATAGATTTACCTGACACAATATCAGCAGAACTTAGGGTTAATCTTGAGGACTAGATGTGCAGAAACGATATCAGTTGAACTCAGGGTTAATCTTGAGGACTTGATGAGCTGTAACAGGAAAGAGGAGGACCGGGGTCTAACCTGACCCTACACTGGGGTCCTAACTAATCCCTTACCTTGGAGGTACTGATAATGGTTCAGAGGTCCAAGTCCCCAGCCTAACCCTGTCTCCTATCAGACCCTGAACCCTGTAATCAGTCCTAAGAAGGATCCTGATTACCACCAAAGGGATAGGGGCTGATCTCAGCTAAATACACATATTAGACATATAAGACAGACAGGATAGCACTCTCTTGCATACACACTCAAACACCGAAGGAACATAAATGGTCTGGGAAATAAACTCTAAGCAAGTTAAGCTTAAAACAACTAAGGAGCTCTCAACTAGAGTCTATACAGATTCATTCCTATCTGTGATCTGCATGAAGGGTTTCACTGGCAACTCCCAAAGCAGACAACCAGAAACTTAAAGGAAACCAATCAACAAATAATCAATTGCAGCCGGGAGAAACTGCACCCAGTCCCAGCACCGAGCACAGACAGAATTAACTCCCTAGCTGCCAAACACAAAGAAACAGCAACTCAGCTGTGAGAAGTCAAAATGTGCAACCGCGACGATCTTCGTGGCAATGCACACATGACAAATGGTCACTATATGACTTCAGAAGGAGTAGGAGACTGCTGCCTCCACTGTCTAGTTACCTAGGCACAAAACAGAAAGATCACAATAAAGGATGTTCTCTATGTTCCCAGCCTTGAAAGCAATATTTTTTCAGTAAAGAAGCTCACGCAAAAGGTAAATGTAGTTACTTTTAAAGATAACAGCTGCATCTCAAAAAAAAAAATCACACTCTTTCAGAAGAAAAAATCCAAGGTGAACTTTATCAGCTAAAATGCAAAGAAAGAGTATACAGTACTATACAAGATCTGCATAAGAACTGTATCCATGTATGGCACAGACATCTTGGGCACAGAGACCCAGAAGCAGTAAGGAAGCTAGCTCAACTTGCTAATGGTATTGAAATCAACCAGTGTAGTCAAATGATGAAGTGCACCAGCTGTTTTAAAGGGAAAATGTCCAGAAAATCCTTTCCTAAAATAAGCACCACTAGATCTGCACAGCCTCTGGATCTGATACCTACAGATGTATGTGGTCCAATGAGGGTTCAAACTACTAGCAAGAAGAGATATTTTCTCACATTTATTGATGACTACTCCAACAGTAAGGATGAAGTTTCACAGAAACTTGATGAATTTCTTGCTGTAGAGTTTAACAAATTTGGAAGAATGCCAAAAGCCCTGGTGCAGATAATGTAACCGAATATACAAGTGGTAAGGTGCAAATCATTTTGAAAACGAATGGAATCATGTTCCAGACTACCATTCCATACAACCCAGAACAAGTTGGCATTGCAGAGAGAAAGAACTGTACTCTCTGTGAAAGTGGAAGAAGTATGTTGTTTGATGCGAATTTACCTACAACGTATTGGGGAGAAGCCATCATGACAGCTTGCTATCTTCAAAACAGAGTGCTGGGTAAAGCCACAAATAAAACTCCATATGAGCTATGGAACTGCGAGAAGCCTAACCTGAAGCACCTCAGGATATTTGGAAGCAAAACGTTTGTGTATGTTCCCAAAAAAAAAACGTTCCAAGTGGGAATCACATGCAAAGCAAGGAGTCCTGTGAGCTATAGCGAAACTCAAAAGTGATACAGAATCCTGCACCCAGAGACCAACACATTAACAATCAACAGAGATGTAGTGATTGATGAAAACTCTGTATCGCTCCAATTCCATGACGTTACACCAGTTATTCAGCTTAAGAAGCAAGAAAAAGAATCTCAATCACCAAACCCAGATGCCGAAAAGGAAAACACTGAAGTGTGGATAAGCTCTGAAGCTACCAAGGAAGACACAGAAGAAGCAAGTTAACTTCTAGTCAGGAGATCAGAAAGGCCAAACAAAGGTGTCCCAGCTAGATGCCTTTCTTATATGGTCAGAACACTTCCTGAACCAGAGCCACAGTCATGGCAAGAGATGCAAAAACTGCCTGTCCACGAGAAACAGAAGTAGATAAATACCGCTAATGAAGAGATGGAGTCCCTTCACCAACTCCAGACATGGGAGCTTACTGAGCTACCACAAGGAAAAAGAGCTATTGGATGTAAGTGGGTCTTCAAAAACAAATATGACTCAGAAGGTAAAGTTCACCGATTTAAGGCAAGATTAGTCACAAAAGGGTACTCGCAAAAGTATGGTGAAGAATATGATGCTACATTTTCTCCAGTTGCAAAGTAATCCACATTCATAACGTTAATGTCCATAGCTGCAGTTCAAGAGATGACAGTGAGACATTTTGAAATCAAAACAGCCTTCCTACATGGTGACATTGAAGAAGAGTTGTACATGAGCCAACCCGAGAGATATATTAAAAAGGGTAAAGAGCACCTTGTTTGAAAAATGCAAAAATCTCTCTATGGACTTCAACAGTTGGCAAGAGGTTGGAACTCGAAAATGAACAAAGTTTTGATGGATGAAGGATTTAAAAGCTCTCAAGCTGATCCATGTTTGTATTCAAAAAATGTAGCAAAGGAGTGGATGTATGTCCTCCTATATGTAGACGATGTAATCATGTCTCATCAAGATGAAAAAGAAATTGCAAAGATATGTGAAATTCTCTACCAGCACTTTGAGACCAAGGACCTTGGAAATGTGATATATTATATGGGAATCCAAATCCAGAGAGAAGATGGGAGTTTTCTTCTCAACCAAAGTTCTAAAATTTCCGCAATACTAAACCAGTTTGAAATGTCAGAAGCCAAAGATGCATCAACACCAATGGATCCGTCCTACTTAAAATTGGAAGGAGAAGATCTGCTACCCAGCAATGAGAGTTACAGACAAGCAGTGGGGGCGCTTCTGTACATAGCTACCACAACTCGTCCGGATATCACAGCCACAGTTGGAATTCTCTGCTGACGTGTAAGCAAGCCACTCCAAAGAGACTGGAATGCAATTAAGAGAATTCTTCAATATCTTAAAGAAACGCAAAGGATAAATCTTAAGATACCTGTAGAGCCCAGCTGTGCCTGGATCCTTACTTCCCAGAAGGATGCACCGAAGGTAATGACCACTAGAGGACCCAATATGCATACACATATCTTCACCAATCCCTAGAGCCACCAGAGGGAGCCTTTTGAGTGTATAAAAGGATGGTGAAGACACAGAGGTAGAGATTAGTTCTCTCGGAGGGAAGAGAGTGTGTGCAGTCTAGCACACGGAGCAGAGCTCAGGAGAGAGAGTTCAGCTGTTTAAGAAGGAACCTGAAGTCTGCAGCTTGAAGCTTAGTTCACACGTGTGGAGGCTAGTACAAGTGGAAAGAAAGCCACTCCAGCCTAGTCAGAACTGAGTCAAGTGAGTGCAGTTCAGTGAGCAAGCGTGCCGACGCTTAGAGAGCGGTGAAGAAAGAGAAGAAGCAGCCACCTACTGCCAGTGTGTGATAGTGTGAGGGTCGAGTAGGACGAAAGGCGAGTGGATAAGAAGAGAGTGACAGAGGTGGAAATAGCATTGATAGCTTACCTCTACTCTGATTAACCGGACACCGGGTCCGAGCTTGCTGGATTCTTCACGACCAGTAGGAGATACCAGAAATCCTGGAGTACTTCAAGTTCCAGGAGCCCATAAGTGTTGATACGTAACTGTGTCAGGAAGACAGGAGTCTGGTCGGCCAACCATTAGAGACTGTGTTCTTTCCAATAGAAGGCCCTACACAAAGTCAGCCGGGTGTAAAGTTGAAGACAGAGTTAGGCCTCGTTTCATACAGGTCAGAGACTCACATTACAGGAGTAAGGAGGCCCTACACCTACTCAGTGGAAAGAACTGGACGTGCATCCTTCACCCTGCCAGTATCCCGGGATGTGCCTGCAATTCCATCAGTAAAGGTACAGAAAGAGACTTTTGTGTGTGTGTTCACATTATTACCCCTACGGCCGAACTCCCCTCCTCCATCCTGCACCCCTACACAGCTTAATTACCCTGAAGGTCCCCAGCCTTACCTGTGGAAGGCTTAACACCTTGCTGCCTAATACCAACCCTTCAGTGGACCTATACAGCAGCGCTGGTCACCCTGACCAGGAACCACAGGTGGCGTCATGAACATTCTACAAACACTTTAATCCCATGTAAATATCCCACATTTAAGGTGAGCCCCAGGGCCACGGACAGCGATGTGCAGCTACCGTGACATCCCCATAGAAGTGAACAGGCTCGGTGCCGAGTACCCCACGGCCCTGGCGGGCGGTTCATCTAACTTGGCGTCACGAACAGGATAATCCCCTGTAAATATCCCACATTTAAGGTGAGCCCCAGGGCCACGGACAGAGCTGCAGCTACCGCGACATCCCCCATAGAAGTGAACGGGCTCGGTGCCGAGTACCCCACTGCCCTGGCGGGCGGCTCATATCTGCATCAGGAGATCTCACTCTCGGAGGTTATGTGGATGCAGATTGGGGTGGAGATTCAAGTGATCGGAAATCAACAAATGGTTACCTGTTCAAGTTAGGAGAAAATTCAATTTCATGGTCCAGCAGAAAACAAGTGTCAGTCGCATTATCTTCTACAGAAGCAGAATATATGTCTGCTGCTTATGCAAGTCAGGAAGTAATTTGGTTGAAACAACTTTTGGAAGATTTCGGCAAGCCACTAGCTCAACCAACAGTTATCTCTGAGGACAACCAAGGATGTATTAAACTTGCCAGCAGTGAGAAGATTAGTGCAAGGACTAAGCACATTGATGTAACACATCACCACTTATGTGACATAGTGCAACGTGGTGTACTCAAGTTTTTTTATTGCAAGTCTGACAAGATGATAGCTGATGGTATGACAAAGCGATTATCAAGAGCCAAGTTTGTGGACTTCAGAACCGCAATGGGACTAACAGGATAAGTAGTTGTTGAGTGGGGGTGTTGGAATATGTTTAGTGCAACAACTCCATTCGTGTCTATGAGTGTTTAGTTGCTAGATGTGTATGCTGTTTATAAAGTAAAAAAAAAACTCCCAGAGACTCACACATGGATAGCATGAGACTGTATTTCCTTTTTTTCCTGTGTCTGTGTATGAGAGAAGCAGCCTACTGTAGATGCTGCACAGAAAGAGACACACAAATTATTTATTCCTGATCTATTAAGCTTACCATATATTTTTCCTGAATAAACCAGTTCTGTTGTCACACGCTTGGAGAGTATCATGAGTAATTCGCTGCCAACAGTCAGTCTGCCTATATATCTATGTGTGTATCTGTATAACCACATCACACATTTTAACCCAAGGATGTAGTTGATTCGACTTTACATTGAGCCCCAGGAGGATGAATGCTCCTAACAACCACAGTCACAGGTAGGAATTCACTACCATTCATTCCTGACACATGAATGATATCACCTGCAGTGCTCACAAGATACACAGTAACACTGGCTGCTGTGACACTTCAGAGTCCTGTAGATACAGAATTCAGTCTTTGCGGAGCACATGGTGCCCTGCCAAGACTGCCAAAGGTAATCTGCATTACAAATAGAGGTATTATGCATCTGCTGGCTGGGCTCCAGAACTAATACACTCTGCTTCTTAAATGAATAATGGAACAAGTGCATAAGTGATATGGTGCAATGCAGAAAAATCTATTGTGTGGATTTTATTTTTATTCTTTATTTTTATTGACTATTACATTTCCTCTACACAAACAATGTACATTATAGAATAAACCACACTGCTAAAGCTGGCGATAAACATGAGCTTGTTGTCATCTAAATGTTTGGCTGGCCGGCAGCTATCTTCCTGACTCCTCCATACACATAATTGCTCGGCTGGACAGTCATAAGGAGAAGTTCACATTTTAACTGTTAGTTTATACATTTCAACTGGTCTGGATATCCGTTTTATGTTAAGAGTGTGCCCCTATCCTCAGTAGTATCATCATAGGAGAGAAATTACTGCCCAGTTCAAAATCAGCAGTGTTGGGGCTCCTCAGTTTCTTGTACCACCCCTGGTCTCTAATCTCAAAGTATATGACACAGGTGTCCATCATGTATCACAATGTCACCCCTGTCATTAGCAGACCTGTCTGTACAAACATCCCCATAGAGGTGGACAGGTCACTGCCTCTCACAAGATCAGCATATTTCTCTTCTGCTGCTGTGGTTAGTCCACATTATTATTATTATTATTCATTTTTATAGTGCCATTTATTCCATGACAAGCCAGTGAAGGGCTTGTCAGAGAAGAGAGGCTGGGGAATAATATGGATTAGTTGGGCGGCAGAGTTTAGGATAGATTGGAGTGGTGCAAGAGTGCTAGAGGGGAGGCGAGGCAGTAGGAGGTTGCAATAGACGAGGCAGAAGATGATGAGGGCGTGCACGAGCGTTTTTACAGTTTCTTTGTCAAGGAATGTATGGATCCAGGAAATGTTTTTAAGTTGGAGTCGGCAGGAGGAGGCAAGGGCATGGATATGTGGCTTGAAAGAGAGGGCAGAGTCAAGGATCACCCCGAGGCACCGAGCATGCGGGACTGGAGAAATGGGGAAAGTGAGCAGCCATTGACATAGATGGTTATGTCTGGTGGAGGGGTGGAGTGACATGGGGGAAAGATGATGAATTTTGTTTTCTCCATGTTCAGCTTTAGGCTAGTTTCACACTAGCATTGCACTGACCTGCATCGGTCAGTGCACGGCCGCCACTAAGCTCCGCCCCAGGCCGCGCCTCCTCCCAATCGCTCCGCCTATGGGCACATGACGCTGCATGCGACCTGCGCACCCTATCTTTAGCATTGGGTTCGCAGGCCATACACAGGTATGCGTTTGCAACACTGTACGTTGGGCGCAGGTCGGCGCACCGTCAAAAGGACACATGCGCTGGTAAACGCATACCTGCACACAACCTGCATACGGCCTGTGAACCCAACGCTAAAGATAGGGTGCATGCAGCGTCATGCGCCCATAGGCGGAGCGGGGGGCCGAGCTTAGTGGCGGCCGTGCGCTGACCGACGAAGGTCAGTGCAACGCTAATGTGAAACCAGCCTTAGAATGTGATCAGAAAAGAAAGATGAAATAGCGGATAGACATTGTGGGATTTTGGTCAGCAAGGAGGTGATGTCAGGTACAGATAGGTAGATCTGCACGTCATCATTGTAGAAATGATACTGCAAACCATGGGATTCTATGAGCTGTCCCAGGATGAAGGTGTAGATGGAGAAGAGTAGGGGTCCTAGTACTGAGCCTTGGGGAACACCGACAAATAGGGGCGAGGTGAGGAAGTGGTGTGGGAGAGGGAGACACTGAATTTCCGGTCTGTTAGATTTGAGATCCAGGATAGGGCCAAATCTGTGATGCCAAGGGATGAGAGAATCTGTAACAAGAGGGGAATGGTCCACAGTGTCAAAGGCAGAAGACAGGTCCAGGAGAAGGAGAACAGAGTAGTGTCTCTTGCTCTTGGTGGTTAGTAGGACATTGATGACTTTAGTTAGTGCAGTTTCAGTTGAGTGATGCAGTCAGAAGCCAGATTGTAACCGGTCAAAGAGGGAGCAGGAGGAGAGGTGGGAGGACAGTTCAAGATGGACATGTTGTTCCAGTAGTTTTGAGGCATAGAGGAGAAGTGATATCGGGCGATAGCAAGACACAGATGATGGGTCGAGGGAGGGCTTTTTGAGGATAGGTGTGATTGAGGCATGTTTGAAGGATGAGGAAAGACACCATTTTCAAGTGAAAGGTTGAAGAGATCGGTTAGGGTTGGGATGAAGACTGTGGCGAGGTTAGGGATGAGGTGGGATGGGAGCAGGTCAAGCGTGCAAGTGGTGAGATGTGATCTTGACAGAAGGGTGGAGAGCTGATCTTCTGTCATGGTGGAGAAGCTGGTTTTGGAAGAACAGGGCTGAGCAGTTAAGAGAAGGGGCATTGGGGTCTGTGGGCCAAAGCTTTCTCTGATGTTATTGATCTTCTGCTTAAAAGGAAGAGACAAAGTCTTCAGCAGAAATGAGAGGAGAGGGAGGAGGTGCTGGGGGACGGAGTAGAGAATTGAAAGTGTTGAAAAGCTGTTTAGGGTTGTGAGACAGAGAGGATATGAGAGATGAGAAGTTTGTTTTGCGGCAGTGAGCATGGACTTGAAGCTGGCGAGGGACTGCTTGTATGCAATAAAGTGCTCGGCAGAACGGGATCTCTTCCATCTCCGCTCAGCGACCCTGAAAGCCTGTCTAAGTTCTAAGGTCAGGCTGGTCAGCCAGGGTTGCCTGTTTATTGTACGAGCTTTGCTGTACGTAAAGGGGCGGCCAAATCGAGTGTTGCTGTTATTGTGGTGTTATAAAAAGTGGCAGAAGCATCTGTATCATGTAAAGAAGCTATGTCTTTAAGACAGAGAAAGGACTCAGAGAGTGAGTGTAAATTGAGGTGTTTGAGATTTCTGTGAGAGTGAGTGAGTTTGTGGAGTGGGGGTTGCGCACTAGGAGAGGAGAGGGAAGAGAATGTTAGTAGGTTGTGGTCAGTCGGGGAGAGTTGAGTTAGTGATATTAGTAAGGGAACAGAGGCAGGTGAAGATAAGATCAAGCATGTGACTATCTTTGTGAGTGGCTGTGGAAGACCATTGAGTGAGGCCGAAGGAAGCAGTAAGTGATAAAAGTTTAGAGATAGCTGAAGTGGAAATGTCAATGGGGATGTTGAAGTCACCCATGATGATAGAGGGGATGTCAGCAGAAAGGAAATGAAGTAGCCAGGTGGTGAGGTGGTCGAGAAAGGTGGAGATGGCTACTTCTGGAGGGCGGTAGATGACAGCCAGCTGGAGGTTGGAGGGGGAATAGATGCGGACGGAGTGCACCTTAAACGAGGGAAGAGTAGCGGAGGGTGGTAGCGGAATTAGGGTAAATGAGCAGGTATCGGACAGAAGCAACCAACTCCTCCACCACGTTTGTTGCTGGGGCGAGGGGTGTGAGAGAGATTGAATCCACCATAAGAAGTGCAGCTGGAGAGGCTGAGTCAGAGGGGGGTGAGCCAGGTTTCAGTGATTCCAAGGAAGGAAAGTTTGTTGGTGATAAGGAGGTCATGGATATATGACAGTTTGTTGCAGATAGAGCGTGAGTTCCATAGTACTCCAGGTAGGGGGATCAGGGGAGTGGGGGCTGGGTGAATGGGTATGAGGTTATCATAAAAGTCAATATGGGCCTATGTTGCTCCCCAGAAAGTCCTCTGATCTGACCTGTCCATGCAAATAAGGAACACAGCCACCCATCGGTTGGGTGTATAAATATATCCAATGAAAAAGGTTATGCTGGGTCCTTGAATTAAAAATATCATTGTCTTTATTTGAAAATCATTAAAAGATCACATCAGGGTAGTCAGTAACTGGTTGACGCGTTTCGGAAAAGAGCCTGAAGCCCGGGTCTCACATAGCGATACACCAGCGATCCTGACAACGATCAGGATCGCTGGTGTATCACTACATGATCGCTGCTGAGCTGCCAAACAGGCAGCTCAGGCAGCGATCAGCACAGCGACGCTGCGGGTAACGTCGCTTAGTTACCCTCAGTGTACGTTGGATACCAGCGCCCTGATGCAGGGAGCTGGTAACCAAGGTACACGTCGGGTTTCGAGGCGCTGCGCGGTGCCTGGAAACCCGACGTGTACCTTGGTTACCATCTCCCTGCATCAGGGCGCTGGTATCCAAGGTACACAATGGGTTTCCAGTCACAGCCCCGCACCTGGAAACCCGCTGTGTACCTTGGTTACCAGCGGATCGCTGGTCTCCCGCCTGTCACACGCAGCGATGCGTGCTGGCCAACGGGAGACCAGCGATCAAAAAAATGTCCAGGACATTCAGCGACGATCAGCGATACCCAGCAGGGGGGCTGATCGTCGCTGAATGTCACACACACAGCAATATCGCTGGGGAGATCGCTGTTGAGTCACAAAACTAGTGACTCAGCAGCAATCTCACTAGCGAGATCGCTGTGTGAGACGGGGGCTTTAGTCGTAATAAATTACAAAATCTGGTGCAATCACTTAAAAACACAATACCACTACCATTTAAGGCTGGGTCTCACATAGCGATACACCAGCGATCCTGACAACGATCAGGATCGCTGGTGTATCGCTACATTATCGCTGCTGAGCTGCCAAACAGGCAGCTCAGGCAGCGATCAGTACAAGGGACACTGTGGGTAAACATCGCTTAGTTACCCGCAGTTTACCTTGGATACCAGCGCCCTGATGCAGGGAGCTGGTAACCAAGGTACACATCGGATTTCCAGGCGCTGCGCGGTGCCTGGAAACCTGCTGTGTACCTTGGTTACCAGATCCCTGCTTCAGGGAGCTGGTATCCAAGGTACACAGAGGGTTTCTAGGCACAGCCCCGCGCCTGGAAACCCGCTGTGTACCTTGGTTACCAGCGGATCGCTGGTCTCCCGCCTGTCACACGCAGCGATGCGTGCCTGTCAGCGGAAGACCAGCAATCAAAAAAATGTCCTGACATTTCAGCGACGATCAGCGATACCCAGCAGGGGGGCTGATCGTTGCTGAATGTCACACACAGCGATATCGCTGGTGAGCTCGCTGCTGCGTCACAAAACTAGTGACTCAGCAGCGATCTCGCTAGCGAGATCGTTGTGTGAGACAGGCCCTTTAGTCCTTTAATCTAATTTAATCTGCCTCCCACAAAATCAGCACACTCCTCTTCTGAGACTGTGATTAGTCCCTTAATCTAATTTGCTACAGTGTTAATTCCTGTGCACCAACTGGACAAGTAGGACATGAGTAAACATGACAATCATTCCTAGTACATCATGTTAGTTATCAAACATAGAAAGGTTGGAATACTAGATAAATAGTGAAAGAACCTGAATAGAAACATGGCATCTATTAGCAGGGATGGGGAAAATCCAAAATGAAAAAGGAAAGCTGAATACCATAAAAATATATAAATTGTATTGAAATATTTAAAAAAAACAAATCAAGATAATGCGATCATGGGAACAACATGTGCAAATAAAAGTCACACATAAAGGTTAAGTGCCAGAGTACCAGATAAAATGCCGAATAATCCTAATAATAATCCTACGAAATGTATATGCAAACATAAGGCCAATGAAAAAGTAAGACAGGAATCAGAGAATGGATTTCCTAATATGTAAAAAAAGGGCAAAATAAAAAATGCTAAGAATAGATCAAATGCGGCATAAAAATGACCCTAGATATATAAGCGCCGCTAAAATAAGCAACCTTTTTTTACATATTAGGAAATCATTCGCTGATTCCTCTCTTACTTTTTACTAGGCCTTATGTTTGCATATATATTTCTTAGGATTTTTTGGCATTTTATCTGGTACTTTGGCACTTTACCTTTATGTGTGACTTTTATTTGCACATGTTGTTCCCATGATCACATTATCTTGATTTGTTTTTTTTAAATATTTCAATAAAATTTATATATTTTTATGGTATTCAGCTTTCCTTTTTCATTTTGGATTTTCTTCAATTTTTTTCAATTTTTGGAAACTACCATTGTTCTAGGTAAATTCATATTTTGATGTAGCATGGATGGAGGACTGAACTGAGACTGGAAATCTGGGATATACAGTTGTGGAGACACGGGGGAGTCCGCTAGCCGATACCGCATGGACCAGGGATCGTCCCGCTCTCCCTTTAACGTGGGCATAACGCTAATCAGACAACACACAGTGAAGGTAAAACAGTGTGGCAACGCTTTATTGAACCACAAAACAAGCAGATAACACGTAGAACAGTCCCAGCACAGCACCCAAGATGGTGCACTTTAAAGAGTCTCACCCTTCCGCTGACTGGCCGTGATAATGGCAGATGTTACGTCAGAGCTCCCATGGTCGACCACCCCACCTGTGGCACACAAACAGAGAGAAGGTAAGAGTAGGAAGATGACAGTCCATTGAGTCCATACAAGATACAAGGCCAGTTGACACGATAGTCGCAACCTGGCTTATTCGAACATCTCCATGGAGCCAGGCGACCAGCGGGTCCCAATCCTGACTTTCTCCAAATGAATACATGGTCCAGAGATAGTCAATGGAGCAGATCTGTATTCTTCCAACCGGAGCCGAAAACCCCTAAGTTGTTTCCTGTAGAATGATAGATCAGTGTCCCTCGTGATGGTGCCATGATGAATTGACTGCTGCCCTGTCTCTGGTTTTTTGGATTTATATGTCTTGGCAGAATTTCTGGCTGTTTCTCTCTCTCAGTCTCTCTGTTTCTGAGTCTCTTTATACAAAGGCATGTAACCCATTTTTAGATTTAACAAGTGTCCATCAGTCCACCATCAAGATAACGGAAACAATGGTGATGAGATCAAGTAGCATTACTTGATTATTTACTTTATTTGCATAGTTTTTCCCTCCCTGCTTTAGGAGTCAACAAACTAGTTCATGATACAATGCATAATTAGCATATCAGCAAACATCACTAGTCAAAGATCAGCGCACACTATGTTATATGGAATATCAGCTTATAAATCACTATTATAGGCTTACACAAGTAAAAGTATAGATTACAGACTATTCTTCTTGATTTGCTAAAAGTATTCGCCTGGATAATTAAGATATAATCCGGTTTCTTCACAACAGTATATAACAATAACCATTTTCTTCAGATATTTTGCCATTGTTCCAAAATCTATTTTTTCTCTACTGCCGCACAAAAATCACAAAAATGTTATAGCATTCCAGATCATTTTGTTACCATGGGCACAATGATTATTGGTATAAGCTGTAATTATTAGATATATTATTTACGCAGCTACGATTGTTCCTGCGGCCAGCTCAAGTTGGAGAGCGGAAACGGCTCTTATGAGAACTTACAAGTCTCCACAGTCATGCCCTGTTGCCATGGAGATACCATAGCTATTGTCATTACTCAATCGGTCCCAATAGATCCCTCAGTCTTTCATTGCTTTTAAAAAACTTGTTTCCTTGCTTTTTTTTCCTTTTATGATTTCTGCTTTCTCATTCTTGACCCTGAGAAGTACAATTTCTCCATAATAAATGGATGTTTACTAGTGATGAGCTAGCACTAAAATGCTGGGGTGCTCGTTACTCGAATCGAGGAAATCATAAAGCTTGGGCGCTCGACCCAAGTAACAAGTATAATGGAAGTCAATGGGAAATTTGAGTATTTTTTAGGTGGCCCCCTTGATGAGGTCTGGAAGGGTCTAAAAATTGTTTAAACAATGGAAACAGCATTTAAATGGCATGGAAACAGCATGGGGAAGACCCCTGGATGCATCTCTGAATCCCAGGTCGGTGTTGAGAACAATGTTGTCAGAATAAGTAAAGACTCTGGATTTTCCATTGAGCCTGCTTTGCCCTTGTCCAAGATGGGGTCTTGTACCTCGTCCTGTCCTGAAACTTCCTGTCTGTCCAGCTATTTAAGTCCAGGTCGAGAGTTCCTCCTTGCCTGAGTATTTTCTTGCTGTTTGATTCTGAGCTCCCTCCTGGCTTGCCTCTGGAGTCCCTGCTGCTGCTCGTTACTCGGTGCTCTGCCTCTCCACTACCAGCTGCCTTCAGTCCTCTGAGCTTCTTCTGGATCCTGCTGGAGTTACCTACTGTCCTGACTTCTAAGAATGTCTTTTGCGGGCTGCTGTGCGGGACTTGAGTGGGACTTTTTCAGCCCTAAAAGGTACTCTTAAGGGTCTTCTCCTTATTATACTCCACCCGTGTTTTTCTGGACTTCCATGAAGGGTGTTGTCTTATCTGTCTGTATAGTTCTGGACTTCCACGTAAAAGTGCCGGACGTACTCTTGCTTCATATTATTGCTGGACTTTCACGTATAAATGCCTGTTGAACTCTTGCTTCGTATTATTGTGGACTTCCACATATAAGTGCCGTTTGAACTATTGCTTGACTTTCACGTATCAGTGCAGTTCACACTCTTGCTTTATATTACTGCTGGCCTTGTTTTCTTTAGCGGACGCGCACCGCTATTACGTTTTCTGGACATTGCTGTTTTTTGCTGTTCATTTCGCCGTAATTGCAGGAGAGCCTCTGTTAGTTTTTGTTATACGTTTTACTGTTAAAATAGTTTATTTGTCTCTACTTTGGTCTCAGATCCATTTTATTCCACGCAATCAGATTCCATAGTACCTACATAATTGTTACAGGATACTCAGGCCCATAAGGAATCTGCTGGGACAATGTCGGCTAAGACAAAGTTGGATCAGTTGTTCTCTATGATTAACTCTTTACAAGGGGACATGAAGGCTTTACAAAACAAGGATGCTAACTTTTTCGGAAGGGGCTGTCAGAGAATGTAAAGGATGTTATGGTGGGATTCCCTGCTCCCTATGGTCTCAATGATTCTATGTCATTGGCTATTCAAATTGACAGACGTTTGAGAGAGTGCAGAGGTATGCGTGAGATAGTGTTGCCTTGTGAGCCAGCTTCTGAGCCCATGCAGTGTGATGGAGTGACTTCTGGGGCACAGCGTCATGAGTTTCGAAAGCGCAATGGGTTATGTTTCTACTGTGGTGACGCCTCTCATGCTATTTCAGTCTGCCCTAAGCGGGGAAGACGTTTTGCATGCTCAGTTGTCTTGGGTAGTGTTCAGACTAAATTTCTGTTGACTGTTACCCTGATTTGCTCCCTATCCACATTTTCTGCTCAGGCTTTTGTTGATTCAGGAGCAGCTATTAACCTGATGGATTTTGACTTTGCCAAACGTTGTGGGTTTCCCATGATACCCCTGCGGAAGTCTATTTCCCTACTGGGCATTGATTCTACCCCTTTGGCGGAGAATAAACCCCAGTTTTCTACTCAGGTGATAATGAGGGTTGAACCAGATCATCAGGAGAGTTGCAAATTTCTGGTGCTGCATAATTTGCATGACATTATTGTACTAGGTTTCCCTTGGTTACAGTCTCATAATCCTGTTTTGGATTGGAAATCTGTGTCTGTGACCAGTTGGGGCTGCCAATGTGTTAATGCTGACACTCCTGTTTTTTCTGCCTCTCCCCAGTCTCAGGATGTTCCTGACTTTTTGACTGATTTTTCGGATGTGTTTAGTGAAAGTAAATCCGCATCCTTGCCCCCTCACAGGAGCTATGATTGCGCTATTGAATTAGTGCCTGGTGGTAAATTTCCTAAAGGTCGCCTTTTTAACTTGTCTGTACCTGAACACGATGCTATGCGATCTTATATCAAGGAGTCATTGGAGAAGTGTCATATCAGACCATCCTCTTCACCCTTGGGCGCCGGTTTTTTCTTTGTGGCCAAAAAGGATGGTTCATTGAGGCCGTGTATTGATTATCGTCTTTTGAATAAGATCACTGTGAAGTATCAATATCCGTTACCCTTGATTTCTGACCTGTTTTCCAGAGTGAAAAGTGCTAGTTGGTTTACCAAGCTTGACCTCAGGGGGGCGTATAACCTTATTCGCATTAAGCACGGGGATGAATGGAAGACGGCATTTAATACCCAGAGGGGCATTTTGAGTACCTAGTGATGCCCTTTGGGCTCACTAATGCTCCTTCCGTCTTCCAATCCTTCATGAATGATATTTTCAGGGATTTTGTGGATAAATTTCTGATTGTTTATTTGGATGATATCTTGATTTTTTCCAATGACTGGGACTCTCATGTGAAACATGTTCGGTCTGTGTTCCAGATTTTGAGAGAGAATGCACTGTATGTGAAGGGATCAAAGTGTCTTTTTGGCGTACAGAAGGTCTCATTTCTGGGATTCATTTTGTCTCCGTCTGTTATTGAAATGGACCCGGTCAAGGTTCAGGCCATCTGTGATTGGGTCCAACCTACTTCATTAAAGGCTCTTTAGAGATTTTTGGGTTTTGCCAATTTTTATCGTAAATTTATTGGTAATTTCTCCGGTATTGTTAAACCATTGACTGATTTGACCAAAAAGGGTTCTGATGTGGTGAATTGGCCTCCTGAGGCAGTTTCTGCATTTCAGGAACTTAAGCAGAGATTCACTTCTGCTCCTGTTCTACGGCAGCCTGATGTTTCTCTGCCATTTCAGGTGGAGGTTGATGCCTCTGAAATTGGGTTAGGTGCCGTTTTGTCCCAAAGAGATCCAGAGACCTCTAAGAGTAACACTTGTGCCTTTTTCTCTCGAAAATTTTCTCCAACTGAACATAATTATGACGTGGGTAATCAGGAGTTATTGGCCATGAAGTGGGCCTTTGAAGAGTGGAGACATTGGCTGGAAGGAGCCAATCATCAGGTGGTGGTCCTCACGGACCATAAGAACCTGGTTTATCTCGAATCAGCCAAGCGACTTAATCCTAGACAGGCCAGGTGGGCCTTGTTTTTCACACATTTTAATTTTGTGGTTTCTTTTCTTCCTGGCACTAAGAATGTTAAGGCGGATGCCCTCTCGGAGTTATATGATCCTACTGTTATTTTGAAAGAGGTTGTAGTTCTTTCCGCCATCTCGCCCAATTTGAGACTGGCTCTGGAAGGGTGTCAGGAGGATAAACCTGAGCGCTGCCCTATTGGGAAATTGTTTGTCCCAGACCAGTGGAAGAAGAGTGTGATGTCTGAGATTCATTGTTCCACGTTGGCTGGTCATCCCGGGATTTTTGGTACCAGAGACTTGGTGAGTCGGTACTTTTGGTGGCCTACTTTGTCTTGTGACGTCAGGGAATTTGTGCAGTCCTGTGGGACTTGCTCTCGCTCCAAGCCTTGCTCTCGCTCTAGTGGTTTGTTAATGCCATTACCTGTGCCCAAGAGGCCATGGACCCATATCTCTATGGATTTTATTTCCGACCTCCCTGTTTCTCAGATAATGACCGTTATCTGGGTAATCTGTGATAGGTTTTCCAAGATGATACATCTTGTGCCATTACCTAAGTTACCTTCCTCCTCCGAATTGGTGCCCTTGTTCCTTCAGCACATGGTTCGGTTACATGGCATTCCGGAGAACATTGTCTCTGACAGAGGAGTCCAGTTTGTTTCCAGATTTTGGAGGACATTTTGTTCTAAACTTGGTGTTCAATTATCTTTCTCCTCTGCTTTTCATCCTCAGACCAATGGACAAACCGAAAGAACAAACCAGACCTTGGAGACTTATTTGAGATGTTTTGTGTCTGCTGATCAAGATGACTGGGTCTCTTTTTTGCCTTTGGCTGAGTTTGCTCTTAATAATAGGGCTAGCTCTGCCACCTTGATGTCTTCATTTTT
>JARQOD010000003.1:106732514-106805888 GCA_033576555.1 Oophaga sylvatica
ATAGGCCACAGTCCAGGCCCTCTTGGCATCGACAGCCAAAGTACGCTATTGACAGGACATGCATGAAAGTGTACAGTATAGCCGCTGGAACACGGATCACGAACCACGAGAATCTCTTCCTAGGCCAGATACCGAAAAATGTTTATATTAGGTTTTGTAATAATGAAGCATTTAGGGGTCTTACGCCAGAAATCCCTGTTTTCCATCACTACAACGTCAATCACGCAGCCTCTACCTGGACGGACAACAGATCCCTGCGAGGCCCTAAAACCCCTAACTTTAATGACTATTAGCGTCAGAGAGTATATGGCTCTCGCACATATATCAGGCAAGCAGAAAGCTGATTGTGCCATGGCCGTGGATCGTGAAGAGTTTATGCCCGGATTCACTCTGTTTGCATTTGATTTATCAGCTGATCAGGAACCCGGCGGTCATTTCCCCTCATTAAAAACAGGTAACCTACGGCTGAGGTCCGGTTTGCACTAGCGACACCCCATACGATAAACATGATTGTTTTTGCAATCAACCCGGCCATTCTGGAAATTATAATAGAAGAGAGATCTTGTACGATTTTAATTAGTGATGGATAGCCTGCAACTCACGACCATACTGAGGGGGATAGCTTTACAGAGCGTGTGTTTGGCGGTGTGTTTCCGTGTGATTTGCTTCCACCACATCGGGTAAATCAACGCCCTGTCGGATTCATCGTAAATACAGACCCCGCACACCAACTGGCAGACACTGGATATTAATTGTGCTCTGTGAGGCCAAGAACGCCATATTTTTTGATAGCTACGGATTATGTGCTGACAACGCTATCTTTCCGAGCGAGTTTGTGACTTTCCTGAACACGAATTGTGAGACTTATTATTACCAAAGCAACCAGATCCAAGACACTATAGTACTGTCTGTGGGCACTACTGCCTGTACTTTTTACATTTCTTAGCTCGGAACATACCGTTCAGTAAGATATTGGAGAAGTTTTCTGCTGATAAACCCGTAATGATACAATTGTGAGAGATTTCATTGCTGAGAAGAAATCAACTTTAAAAAACCCTCACTACACGTGTTGGAGCATTCAACAGCGTTGTTCCTGTCTAGAGAGAATCCCATGACCTGTATTGCCATTTGTGTCGACATTTTGGTGTCACAATTAATTCAATGCTTGAAATGTCTTTGAGATGTATTTATTTATTAAGTAAAATCAGATTATTTCTGGCAATAAACGTTTTTAATATGAATGATCTCTTATGCCTGTCATTTCCACACAGCTTCCCACAGAGTGGTAGTGTGGGAAGACCCTTCAGAAACCCATTGTTTTAAAATCACATTAGTGCATATTTATATTTGCTAGAAACCTTCGGTTTTATGGCATGCTATCAGAATACACATAAATGTGTTGGTTTTAAAAGATCCCACTGACTATACACAATGCAATACTATTTACTGTTTGCCTGAATGGGCTATTTAGTATATGTGGTTTTCTAACATGTCACAATAGCATCGACCTTCACTCATTCTATGGGCACTGCTATCAGAATACACATAAATGTGTTGGTTTTAAAAGATCCCACTGACTATACACAATGCAATACTATTTACTGTTTGCCTGAATTACCGTAGCAGCGACCTTCACTCATTCTGACAATTCAGGTCAACACTGACAGTAGATAAAAAATATTTAGACTTCTACTGTCGGGACAGTTTTCTTGAAGTGATCTATCAGTGAAAAACACTGTTAGAAATGAGGACTATACACAAGGGGTGCCAAGCAGCATTCAGGTATGATCTCACATCTATGGCGCTGCTTTTTTGATATAGCTCCTCATATGGATGTGCTAATTGACTTCATATGCACGCACAGTATGTATTGTGAGCTCTGCACTCGCATGCTAACATCATTATATTAGCAACTGTGATGGAGAAGTTACTTTATTGATATACCTGATTCATTGAGATACTTATAATCCTATATTATAGTGCATATATTCTGCCTATTGGGGGATATTGTGAGTTACATAGATTGCATATATACGGACAAATATATGGAGTTTATTATTGTATAGCCCCGGATTAGTCTATTATCGCTATAACATATAAGATATGTCGATGTGCACTATTATATATTGATTTGAATGTATTCACACCTGTCTGCATTTGGCTATTTTTTCTGCATGCTGTATATCCACTCTTTTGGATTTTTATCCATGATAATGTATTTTAGACCTTAATAAAAATTGTTGACTTTTCCACACAAAAAGACGGATCACAGAACTTGTCCTGTGTGAAACACACACATAGATAAATTACCTCTATGGTGCAGTAAATATGTATATCTTTGTACCATGTTAGCCAGTAGATAGAAAAATATTTAGACTTCTAACAACAGTATAAAATCAAGATTCACTCTTTATTTCACTAAAATCCTTATATACTAGTTATATACAGAAGTCTGTATTTAACTAGAACTCCTTATACAATTACTGGGTCCTTAAAAGTTTTCTTCCTCTGCTAGAAAATAGCTTTACATTTACTGATGGATTCTAATACAGACATTTACCGGGTGCTTCTAATACAAACCCTTTACACTTCATGTCAGGGCATTCTCTGCTAAAAATAGCTTTACATCTACGGATGGAGTTAAAACTACCCTTTAATACACTAAAAACTCCACAGACTAATCAAAGGCACTGAATAAAAATCCAGCAGACCAGATTTCACAGCCTGAGCAAAGTTCAAATCTCCCAGCCTGAGCAAAGTTCAGCCAGAGGGCGTGACGACCTGGATCAATCTGACAGGGAGACGGATAAAATGATAGGGGGCGTGTCGACCTGTCAGATTTGAGTTTGATGAGTAATACAGTTCCTATACTACTATTGTTCTTGTCTCAATTGTGGTTCCTGGTTCATTTGGAAGTTTGCTGAGTCTTGCCTGCATCTTCTGCTTTCAGATAAGATATTTTCTGCTTTTATTTTTGTGCTTGCTTTTTGCATAGTTCTCTGCACTTTTGTGGAGGTCAGCGGGTCCCCTCCTGGGTCCTGTGCTCCTCTCAGTTTATCTGTAGCCACTGTTATTTGTTCATTTGCTTTTTCCTGTTTTTTCAGTGGCTGCGGCTTAGTTTTGTTACACCAGAGATCTGATTTAGGTGGTGGAGATCGTGTGATCTCAGGTGTTTTTGCAATCAGAAGAGTTGGTATTTTTTAGGTTTTTTTTGGATTGCAGTAAGAATCCTTTCCTGTACTTTTCTGTCTAGACAGTTTGGGCCCCAGCGTTTGCTCATTCTATTTTTTGTCTGTGTCCGTGCTTCTTCTTGTCTAAACCGCCATTACATGTTTGGGGGCTTCCTATTTTCTTTGGGGATCTGCTCCGGGGCAGATAGCTATCCTCTTTCTGCCTTTAGGTGTAGTTATCTCTCAGGCTGTGACGAGACGTCTAGGACCAACGTAGGAACGCTCCACGGCTACCTCTAGTTGTGTGGTTAGTTCAGGTTACTGCTGTGAAGGACTAAATTAAGAAAGATCAAAATGAATGTTCCATTTTGTGTTTGTAACTCCATCCTGTCTTTATGAGATAAATTCTGTTGCTTAACAAGGCTATAGTTCCTGGCCGTTGTAGAGAAGTAGAGTAAAGGTTATGGGCTGTGATAAAACCAGACTGCTCCAGTTTGGACAAGATATGAGACCTTGGGATTTATCACTGTAGAATACTTTGAGAAATGAGTATGTTATTGTTCTTTCCTATGTTACGTAGACATGACCATATATGTAGTTTCCTATTTTCTTGTATTCTTATAGGTTAATTTTCCTGTAATTCTTATAGGTCAATTTTCTTGTATTTTCATTGGTTAAATGTTGTAGGTGTGGTTTTATACTATTGGTTGAAGTACAAGCTCACTAAATACTATAAAAGATGATGATGTAATACATGGGATAGGAATCTATGCTAGATTCTCCCAGACGGAAACACGTGTCTGTTTGGTTATTTATGTTGCTAGCAACGTTCTATGAATTAATTTGGAAATCACTAGGTCAACCGTGAAGGGTCACTTAGATCCTACCTTAACACTGCAATCCAATAGGTTCCAGCCTCTCTGGTATATTGCCGTTTTTGCTTTTTCACCTCAGCTACTTAAACATAACAGACAGCTTATTCGTAATTTCTCTGAGATTATTTGACCTATTACTCAACTAACCAAGAAGGAAAAAACTTTCTTGTGGTCAACACAGGCTCAAGAGGCTTTTGATTGTCTTAAGTCCATTTTACATCTGCACCGCTGTTGAGTCATCCTTATCCGGCACATCCTTTCATCGTGGAATTGGACGCTTCAGATTGTGCTCTGGGAGCCATCCTCTCGTAAAGAACAGGAGAGAAAGGTCTGTTTCATCCATGTGCTTTTTTCTCTCATAAACTTTCTGCTACGGAGAAGAATTATAATGGGGAGATAAAAAGCTTCTAGCCATCATTGCTACATTTAAAGAATGGATGCACCATCTGTGGGGGGTAGCACAAAAGTTATTGTGCTCATGGCTCATGACCTCAGCCCATCTTGCCCAAACACATCACAGAAAAAACCTACTTACAACTCCAACAACTACCTGCTCTTTATCTTCCTACTCCTACTGATTTCAGGGGACATCTCCCCCAACCCTGGTCCACCATCCCCCAACCTCAATCCCTACCCTACCTCATATCGAAACCATAATAATCTTATTAATATTACTTGCACTCCCTCATCTCCTTCGTTTAATTGTGCCCTCTGGAATCCACGGTCTGCATGCAACAAGCTATCCTTCCTGCACAACTACTTTCTGAACAACTCTCTTCATCTGTTGGCCCTCACTGAAACCTGGATTCAGGATTCTGACACGGTCTCCCCTGCTGCCATTTCCTATGGTGGCTTACAGTTCTCCCATTCCCCGAGACCCGCAAACAGACATGGTGGTGGAGTTGGCATACTCCTGTCCCCACAATGCACTTTCCAGGTCATCCCCCCAATTCCATCACTCTCATTCCCTTCTTTTGAGGTCCACACCATCAGGCTCTTTCGTCCCCTCTCCCTCAGAGTAGCGGTCATATATCGGCCCCCAGGCTCGCCCACCCGGTTCCTTGACCACTTCTCAGCCTGGCTGCCGCACTTCATGTCCTCAGAACTACCAACCCTTATCCTTGGAGACTTCAACATCCCCATTAACAGCCCTACTTCCACATCTGCATCTCAGCTTCTATTACTAACCACTTCTCTAGGCCTCTCACAGCTTTCAACCTCTGAAACACACAAGGATGGTAACACCCTTGACCTGGTCTTTGTCCGCCTCTGTTCAATATCCCACCTAAATAACTCACCGCTTCTACTCTCTGACCACAACATTCTCTCCTTCACGCTCACAAATCCTCGACCACCCCAGCGCACTCCTACCTACCACACATTCAGAAATCTACAAGCCATTAACCCTCAACACTTTCAGACTCCCTACACTCATCGCTGTCCCCAATCTCCTCTTTTTCTTGTCCTAATCTGGCTGTTCATCACTACAATGACACTCTTAAAAGCACCCTTGACCAAGTAGCACCGCTCACCCTCAGAACTTCCAAACACACAATAAAACAGCCCTGGCTCACATTGCAAACTCAACTTCTTCAGCGATGCTCTAGGAGTGCTGAACGCCTTTGGAGAAAAACCCGCACACCAGAAGACTTCATCCACTTTAAATTCATGTTAAGAACTTATAATGCTGCCCTTCACCTCGCCAAACAGACCTACTTCACCACCCTGATCTCCTCACTAGCCAACAACCCCAAGAAACTTTTTGACACTTTTCACTCCCTCCTCAGGCCAAAAGCACAAGCCCCTATCACAGACATTTGTGCTGACGACCTGGCCTCCCATTTATAGAAAAAATAGATACTATCCGTCAGGAAATCTGCTCTCAACCACCAAGTGCTGTGACTCCCATCCCACCCTGCATTTCCCCTGGCTCACTTTCCACATTTGATCCCATCACAGAAGAAGAAGTCTCCAGACTCCTCTCTTCCTCTCGTCCGACTACATGCACTACCGACCCCATTCCCTCACATCTCCTCCAGTCTCTCTCTCCAGTTGTCACAACTCACCTAACTAAAATCTTTAATCTCTCACTCTCTTCTGGCATTTTCCCATCCTCCTTCAAACACTCCATCATTACTCCACTACTAAAGAAACCCGCTCTCGACCCTTCCTGCACAAACAACTACAGACCGGTCTCCAATCTCCCCTTCATCTCTAAACTTTTGGAGCGCCTAGTCTACTCCCGCCTTACCCGTTACCTCTCCAATCACTCCCTCCTAGACCCTTCACAGTCCGGTTTCCGCCCCCTACATTCGACCGAAACTGCACTCATCAAAGTGACCAATGACCTTCTTACAGCAAAACGTAACGGTGACCACTCTCTGCTCATTCTTCTCGACCTTTCTGCAGCTTTCGACACGGTTGACCACCGTCTTCTACTGTCTAGGATCCACTCACTAGGTATTAAGGACACTGTTCTCTCCTGGTTCTCTCACTGTCGGTGTACCCCAGGGCTCAGTCCTTGGCCCCCTTCTCTTCTCTCGCTACACGGCCCCAATTGGACAGACCATCAGCAGATTTGGCTTTCAGTACCATCTTTATGCTGATGACACACAACTATACATGTCATCCCCCGACCTTACCCCCGCTGTACTACAGAATGCCAGTGACTGTCTGTCCGCAGTCTCCAACATCATGTCCTCTCTCTATCTGAAACTCAACCTCTCCAAAACTGAACTTCTTCTGCTCCCGCCGTCTACTAACCTCCCTAAATCTGACATTTCCCTCTCCGTGGGCGGCACCATAATAACACCCCGGCAGCAAGCTCGCTGTCTGGGTGTTATGTTTGACACCAATCTCTCCTTCACCTCCCATATACAATCTCTTGCCCGCTCTTGCCGCCTACACCTAAAGAACATCTCTAGAATCCGCCCTTTTCTCACCATGGAAACAACAAAAACCCTCACTGTAGCATTGATCCTCTCCCGCATGGACTACTGCAATGCTCTATTACTTGGCCTCCCCATTACTCGACTATCCCCTCTCCAGTCCATCCTTAATGCAGCAGCCAGGGTCATCCATCTGGCTAATCGGTACTCGGACGCGTCCGCTCTTCGCCAGTCAAAACCAAATTATGTAGGAGGGCACCACCAACAAATCACTAAAGAGGGTATCAACCTGGAGTATGTCAAAAACAGATATATAGAGGAGAAGAAAGACACATACTGAAAACCAGGGAACACCTAAATAACATGAATAGTTAAATTTTTATTGAAAACTGCATAAACAACCAAAGTTAAAAACCATTAAAATAAACACAAATGCCCGACAGATCAGGATAACTGGCCCCCACAGCCCTTAAACAATATGCTAACCAATATGCAATACAAAAAAAACCAATCAAACAGATATAACAAAAGTATATACATTAAATAATGTCTCCCCCAAAGGCCTAAATCCAGGAAAAACTAATGCATGAACAAATGTACAAGTATACCTGTGACCAAATGCTGGAAAAGATGGAAAAAGTATGAACATGGATCAATGGAACTGGATTCCTATCAGAGCCAGAGCCGCAGGTAAAAGCCACAAGCACCCATGAAGGTATATGACCAGACCACAAGGGGGAGGGAAAAAGAAACAATAAATAAATAAAGAGGCAGGGGGGCCAGAGCCCAACGCGTGTCGCCACCTAAGTGGCTTCGTCAGGGGCAGGTAAGGTTAAACACACAGTGAAATCATTTATTGTCCAAAATGAAATAAAGAATCCTGAGAATCAAGCTTTTTTGTTCCACAGAGCATTCCAGATCTTTATTCAAAAAATAGGAAACAGCTTGTATTCCCAGCTGATGGGGTATGCTTGTATACAAAGATTCTACATCCATACTCACCAAGATAGTACCATCAGGGATGACCAAATTTTCAACCGTTTGCATCAGGTGAGTAGAATCCCTGGTGAAAGATGCAAGAGACATCACTAAGGGTTGAAGAAAGAAATCCACATAAATACAAGGCCGCTCAAAGAGGCCACCAATGCCAGACACAATTGGTCTGCCCGGTGGCTCAGAAATGGACTTGTGCACCTTTGGAAGTGCATAAAAAGTGTGAACCACTGGATGAGGTGTAATCAAAATTCTGCTTCTTTCTTAGTGATAATATTATCATTTAGGGCACTATAGATAAGTGAGTCAATTTGATCTTTAAAAACTTCGTCGGGTCAGATGGTAAGACCAAATAACATTGTTCTTCATTGAGTTGTCGCATGACCTCTTTGACATCTGAGTATACGTAACCTCCAGGTTTTCTGGACACTCCTCTATGTCTACCCATGATCCTCCTTTCTTCCTGCGCATGCGCAGTAGCGGCGGACTTCGGCCATATTGGTATACCCAATCTTTACCTTTGCCTTCTACTACTTCCGGGAGTCGGCGTGCTGCGGTATGGCGCCGGTCCACAACGCTCAGCTGCTGTGAGTTGCCAATTATTTGTCCTTATATAAATGATTTCACTGTGTGTTTAACCTTACCTGCCCCTGACGAAGCCACTTAGGTGGCGACACGCGTTGGGCTCTGGCCCCCCTGCCTCTTTATTTATTTATTGTTTCTTTTTCCCTCCCCCTTGTGGTCTGGTCATATACCTTCATGGGTGCTTGTGGCTTTTACCTGCGGCTCTGGCTCTGATAGGAATCCAGTTCCATTGATCCATGTTCATACTTTTTCCATCTTTTCCAGCATTTGGTCACAGGTATACTTGTACATTTGTTCATGCATTAGTTTTTCCTGGATTTAGGCCTTTGGGGGAGACATTATTTAATGTATATACTTTTGTTATATCTGTTTGATTGTTTTTTTTTTTGTATTGCATATTGGTTAGCATATTGTTTAAGGACTGTGGGGGCCAGTTATCCTTATCTGTCGGGCATTGTGTGTTTATTTTAATGGTTTTTAACTTTGGTTGTTTATGCAGTTTTCAATAAAAATTTAACTATTCATGTTATTTAGGTGTTCCCTGGTTTTCAGTATGTGTCTTTCTTCTCCTCTATATATCTGTTTTTGACATACTCCAGGTTGATACCCTCTTTAGTGATTTGTTGGTGGTGCCCTCCTACATAATTTGGTTTTGCATGTCTTTTTGGGTAGTTTCTTTTTCTCCCCTTTCTGGAGTGTGGCACACCATTATTATCATACTATATATTTCTTTATTGTTTGATATATATTTTTTTTATTGTTTGTGATTGGTTTATCAGCTGAGCATGGACCTCTCTTCTAGAGAGACGGCCTGGAGTAACAGGGCTTTGGGCCTGTTTGAGAACACTGTCTCTACTGGGTTGGGTGACTCTACAGAGTCTGATTTCCAAACACTTTCCAATAAAGTGATCAATTTGCATCAATCTCTTACTAAAATCTGGTGGAATATTAGAAGCTTGGAGGAATACAAAAAAGCTGGGTTTATCCCACGGGGCCTACGTATTCAAATTTTTCCTGCTTGGGAAGTCTCTACTGAGTTCCAGACTACCTGGGAAAATGGGTTAGCTAAATGCTCCACTATTCTAATTGATATGCTTATAGAACATGATCAGCTGTTACTAATTAAGATCAAGGATGATATCAAGGCTTGTGAGACCAAATTTCTGGACTTCGATAAAGCTTCCCTAGTGAGCCCCTTTCAGCTGAAACTGAAATATTTGATTGATAACTTTGAAAAAGAGATTGTGTCCCGCAAAAGAAATAAATTTAACAGAGACAAATCGGATTTTCATAATGGAAAGGCATACAGATGGGTACATCGGGGTAATAAGCGTCAATTCCCAGAATCTTCAAAACAATTGGGAGAAATACCTTCCAGACAGGAGGCGTCATCCAGTGATTTTTTGTCCTCGGACCCCAGCGACGTAGAGGGCGCCGCCGCAGGGGTCGGAGGAAACAGACTAGACCCCGGAAAGAAAAAAGGCAGAAACCACAGGAAATGGTCGCCAACCTACAGGAGGGAAACACGGTTCAATCGGAAGCATTGATGGCGAATCTGGAGGACACTAACGAGGAAGGTAATTTACAAATTATTAATTTATCTTCGTATGTCTTATCAGACATAGAAAAACAAGTCCTTTCCAAAGGTCTCTCTTTTTCTCCTATGAACCCACTTAATAAATTCATTTTGGTTAAAGACCTATATCTTTTCTGTCGTCAAATTACATTTAAACTGCTGTATCATCAACCTTCCTTGATAGATGACTTTCCAGAAAATGAAAGACAAGCTTTCAACGACCTCCTTGATTTGTTACAAGAAAACGATTCTTCAGGGACCGACAAGAGATTTACCAGACGTCTTCCTTCTCAAGCTACGCCATCCTTCTCCCTATTTCCAGCAGTCCAAATTTTCTTTGAAAAGATGTGTAAAGACATTGACAGACTACAATTGGATCCACATAAGCAGAACAATTTGGGTAAGAAGGAGAGACAAGCTTTGTTGTATTTGAAGAATAAACCTGACTTTGTGATACGGGAGGCAGATAAAGGGGGGAATGTGGTCTTATGGCCACATGACCTATATGTCAAAGAGGTCATGCGACAACTCAATGAAGAACAATGTTATTTGGTCTTACCATCTGACCCGACGAAGTTTTTCAAAGATCAAATTGACTCACTTATCTATAGTGCCCTAAATGATAATATTATCACTAAGAAAGCAGAATTTTTGGTTACACCTCATCCAGTGGTTCCCACTTTTATGCACTTCCAAAGGTGCACAAGTCCATTTCTGAGCCACCGGGCAGACCAATTGTGTCTGGCATTGGTGGCCTCTTTGAGCAGCCTTGTATTTATGTGGATTTCTTTCTTCAACCCTTAGTGATGTCTCTTGCATCTTTCACCAGGGATTCTACTCACCTGATGCAAACGGTTGAAAATTTGGTCATCCCTGATGGTACTATCTTGGTGAGTATGTATGTAGAATCTTTGTATACAAGCATACCCCATCAGCTGGGAATACAAGCTGTTTCCTATTTTTTGAATAAAGATCTGGAATGCTCTGTGGAACAAAAAAACTTGATTCTCAGGATTCTTTATTTCATTTTGGACAAAAAATATTTTGTCTTTGATAGGAAATTCTACAGACAATTGACCGGGACCGCGATGGGGGCACGATGTGCACCATCTTATGCAAACCTTTTTTTGGGTTGGTGGGAGGAGCTAGTGGTTTATGCACATCATGCATTTGGGTCAAATGTATTAAGTTGGCAACGATACATTGACGACATAATGTTTGTCTGGACGGGCTCGGTGGACGACTGTAATTCATTTATCAAGGATCTGAACTGTAACAATTTTAATATTAAATTGACTTCTAATCTTTCGGATTCCTCAATCGATTTTTTGGATTTAAAGTTGTCAATTACTAACTCTGAGATCTCTTGCAATCTTTTTCGTAAAGCCACAGCTACCAACAGTCTCCTACACTTCTCAAGTTTCCATCCTCACCATCTCAAGGCGGGCATCCCTAAAGGACAGTTCCTACGCCTTAGGAGAAATTGTAGCTCGGAACCGGACTTCTGTACACAAGCAAAGGATTTATCCTATCGGTTCAAAAATAGGGGCTACCCTAAAAAACGATCTCTGGAGCCTTTCAATTTGCTTCTTGTCAGAACAGGAAAGACCTACTCACTAAAAAGGTACGTGAATCATCTCGACCATTGGCTTTGATTACTACATTTAACAATCAATGGTCTGATATCCATCATTTGCTAGCTGATAACTGGGATATCCTGATGAGTGATAGGAGGGTTGCATCTTTTGTCTCTGACTCCCCTCGTGTGGTAGCTAGACGGGCTAAGAATCTGAAAGATAGCCTCGCTCATAGCCATTATCAACGACCTACTATCAAACTTAATCGTGGAAGTAAGATCTTTGGATCTTTTCCCTGTGGCAATTGCAACGTATGCCAATACATGATTGGACAAGATAGTTATGTTATATCTACTCTTTCATTTAACATTAAATCTAAGGAATTCTTTAATTGTAGGTCCCGTAATGTTGTCTATGCCATCTTTTGCGATTGCCCTAAGATCTACGTGGGACAGACTACACAAGAGCTCAGGAGAAGAACACAGCAACATTTTTCAAATATTGCAACGGCTCAAAGGGATCGTGAGAAGAATAAGCCTTTGTCATCAATAGCGAGACATTTTCTTGATTACCATCGTAGCAAGACGTCCAGCTTCAAGATCATGGGACTTGAAAGTGTCCATGTGAACATTAGAGGGGGTGATATTGTTAATACTCTACTCCGTTGTGAAAGCAAATGGATATATAATCTTCAAAGTCTCTCTCCCAAAGGCCTAAATGAGGAATTGCTATTTACAGGGTATTACAAACAGTTATGAGATCACCCTAGCCTATATATCTCTATTGGTGTACCCCTTTAGGGTCTTGTATAACAGCTTTATTTGTATCATATGCATTACATTCTTTTCTTGGGCTATTCAGGTCTAAATGAAATAAACATACATGTTACAGTTTGTGTCCCTTCTCTTTCAATCGTTTTTTGATGTCTGTGGGATATATTTATATCCCTCGAGGTTGGTCCCTTGATTATTTCAAAACCCTCTCTGACAATATCATCTGGAGCGTGCTATCCATCTTCCTTTCCATGTGAGTGGCACGATGGTATTTGTCACATGACACCATACTTACTGGCTCTGGGCTGGTCTTGCTGGTTTTTGGCCAGCGTTACAGTCTTGTTGTGTTAACTACCTAATCATGACAAACGGATAAGCTACACTGTGCCTGCATGTCTTATTTAGAATATTAATCAGTGATTTATCAACATTATCCCATCTTGATTATGTGTCCTAATTGGGTGTGTTTTTTGCACATGACACCATACTTACTGGCTCTGGGCTGGTCTCGCTGGTTTTTTGGCCTGCGTTACAGTCTTGTTGTGTTAACTACCTAACCATGATTATTTTAAATTATGACTATATATCAGGCTTAAAAATAACATAAATGATTTCGGGACCCTCTCTGTATAAAAGTCCTGGATTTAGGCCTTTGGGGGAGACATTATTTAATGTATATACTTTTGTTATATCTGTTTGATTGTTTTTTTTTTTGTATTGCATATTGGTTAGCATATTGTTTAAGGGCTGTGGGGGCCAGTTATCCTTATCTGTCGGGCATTGTGTGTTTATTTTAATGGTTTTTAACTTTGGTTGTTTATGCAGTTTTCAATAAAAATTTAACTATTCATGTTATTTAGGTGTTCCCTGGTTTTCAGTATGTGTCGCTCTTCGCCAGTCCTTACACTGGCTATCCATTCATTATAGGATCCAATTCAAAGTACTTGTTCTCACCCACAAAGCTCTCCACAGTGCAGCACCCCCCTACATCTCCTCCCTCATTTCTATATATCGGCCTAACCGACTGCTGCGCTCTGCAAACGACTTTCGACTAACCTCTGCACTAATCCGTACCTCCCACTCCCGAATCCAAGACTTCTCCCGCGCTGCGCCAATCCTCTGGAATGCTCTACCCCAAGAAATTAGGACTAACCACAATTTGCATGGTTTCAGGCGCTCCCTCACAACACATTTGTTCAGAGCGGCCTATCACATTCACTAATCAAAGTCATTCTATGTGTAAGTGTGTGTGTGTAGCCCATTCACTATCTCCAGCCATCCCTCACTCCCTCAAGATGGCTGGACCATCATAGTAAATGCACCATTGTATATACACACCTGTACTTTGTATCTTCCCCATCTCATTGTAGATTGTAAGCTCTCACGAGCAGGGCGGCTTATTTTGCTTTAATTATTGTATTGTTAACGTTGTTACTTATGACTTGTGTTTTGAAACTGTTAAACTGTAAAGCGCTGCGGAATATGATGGCGCTATATAAATAAAGATTAGTATTATTATTATTATGGATCATCCTAACCTTGGTATTTCTTAGGTCTGCTAGATGTCTTTCTCCAAGTCAGGCTCGTTGGAGTTTGTTTTTGAATCAATTTAATTTTGTCATTTCATACCGCCCAGGTTCACGTAATGGGAAAGCGGATGCTTTGTCCCGAATCCATGCCGCGGATTCCGTATCTGGGACCCCGTCGAAGACCATTTTCTCAGATGCCAACTTTGTCAGAGTCATCCAGAATAAGGACTTATGGAATACTATCAAGGAGGCCTATGATGCAGACCCATTCCTCGCTAACCCAACTGATGATGTGAACTTGGTTCTCAAGAAAGGTATGTGGGTTCGGGATCGACGTCTTTACGTTCTGGAGATCGTAAAGCTGCAGGTTCTCAAGTTTGTCCATGACTTCAAGTTGGCTGGTCATAGGGGGGTACAGAAAACACAGGAGTTCCTGAGCCATTTCTTTTGGTGGCCTACCTGTCTGAGGGATGTGAAGAGCTACGTTCTCTATTGTGAGGTATGTGCATGTTTTAAGACTCCTCGTGTATCACCTACTGGATTGCTGCAACCACTGCCCGTTCCTTCTCGCCCTTGGGGGTCTATTTCTATGGATTTTATAGTGGAATTGCCCACCTCTGGGGGAAAGAACTCTATTCTGGTGGTAGTAGATCGCCTTTCGACAGCTGCTCACTTCATTCCTTGTACCGGTCTTCGCTCAGCTAAGGAGACGATAGAGCAGGTCATTCAGAATGTATTCTGGCTGCATGGAGTTCCAGATGAGATCATCTCTGATCAGGGAGTGCAGTTTATCTCCAGATTCAGGAAAGGATTTTGTTCTGCGCTTGGTATCAATGTCAGTCTGTCCTCAGTGTATCATCCTCAAACCAATGGGCAGACAGAGAAGATTTATCAGACTCTGGAGCAGTATCTTCGGTGTTATATCAGCCACAAGGAATGGTGCATGGCAATACACGAGAAAAAAAAACACTGCATTAGAGTTTATGTTCCGCTGCTGTCATCTGGTGGTGTACAGAAGTCTGGCCCAATCCAGCCCTTGTTCATTTTGAGTCAGTCTGTCAGCATTTTCAGTTGACAAGCACATGCACCTATCGGTTATAATACCCCCGGCAGGACTAAAAACCCGCTCTGACAAAATGCTAGCGGCTGAGCAGGCCAGAACTTCCAAGGTGTAGCGAGACAGTTCATGCCATGTGTCTAGCTTAGATAACCAATAGTTGTAAGGCACAGAGGAATCACGGAGGACGCTAGTATGGTCGGCAAGGTACTCTTTCAGCATCTCCCAAAACTTTTCCCTACTTGTCAAATTACACTGTGCATCAGGGCCTGGGAGATGGGAAGGTCTGAGAAAACTGTCCCAGACCTTTGAGAGTGTTACCCTGCCTCTGCTGCATTTGATGTATGTCGCCATAGTCACCACTTCTTGGTTGTCCAAGGAACTGTGACCTCTGCCACAAGCATTGTTAGATTTTTTAAATAATTCTTCAACTAGGACCTTCTGGTACTGTAACATCCTCTTCCTCCTCCTCCTCCTAAGTATCACCCAATAAGAATTTAGAAGATGAGATGAGACTGGGCTGTATAGCATCACCCAGTATAGTTTCTTGCTCCATCTCAACTTGCTCTGCCTGCAAAGTCTCTTTAATTGTGAGTAGCGAGCATTTCAGTAGACAGAAAAGTGGGATGGTGATGCTGCTTATGGTGTCATCACCGCTCCCCATCTTGGTCGAGTCCTCAAAGTTTTGGAGAACCGCACAGATGTCAGACATCCATGCCCACTCATCACCTCAGTAGGTGAGCTGGAAGTTGCAAACGCTGTTGCAGCACTGCCAGAGCAGTGGCAGCTATAGCTGACTTGCGGATATTGGCACACACATGGCATACTTTGACAAGTAGCTTAGGCAGATATGGGTAGCTTTTGATGTTGGCAACATCATCTGTGTCCTGCACCATCTTTTACATTATCCAACATGTCTCCTGATGAACCGTATGGATGGGGAGACACGTTGGGGCGCTGCTAAAACTCCATGATAAATTATTTTCTTACATAATAATGACTCCGTAATATGAATTACCATGTGAGACTTTATGAATTTAGGTATCCTTAGTTAGATAGACTAGAATTTAATCACTTGTTAAAAAGGAAACAAGAAATGTATATCAAATGGAAACGGGGGTATATCTAAAGAAAAATATAATGCTGTTTGCAGGGAATGCAGGGCAAGAATTAGAAGAGCTAAAGCCAATAATGAAGTAAGGCTTGCAAGAGAGACTAAAAGCAGTAAAAAAGGATTTTGGGTGTATGTCAAAAGCAAAAGAAAAGTCAAAGATGCTATAGGATTTTTACAGGATGAAAAGGGTGAAGTGGTCAAAAATGATGTTGAGAAGGCCAAACTGGTATGTCACTCTCCACAAGGAGTAACCTTACCCCCCAGACCCCAGTCCAGAGCCTCTCATCTAGCCAAATCAGATCTCTCCTACTTTGCACTGACGAGGACCAACAGTCCGAAACAACGTGTCTGCAAATGGAGAATCTGATTTGGCTTTTATCCTAAGTCATATTACAAGACTCGTTAAAGGGTTGATTGTGACTTGTAGGATCGCTACTTCCAATAGGTGGCACTATAGAGTACAAGTCCTCTTTGTTTGAAGAGGCAATTTGCATATTAAAATTTCCCAGAGGAGCATTGCACGGCGAATAAGCCTCCTTACTCGACACGCCAGAGCTGGTATGTCACTCTCCACAAGGAGTAACCTTACCCCCCAGACCCCAGTCCAGAGCCTCTCATCTAGCCAAATCAGATCTCTCCTACTTTGCACTGACGAGGACCAACAGTCCGAAACACCGTGTCTGCAGATGGAGAATCTGATTTGGCTTTTATCCTAAGTCATATTACAAGACTCGTTAAAGGGTTGATTGTGACTTGTAGGATCGCTACTTCCAATAGGTGGCGCTATAGAGTACAAGTCCTCTTTGTTTGAAGAGGCAATTTGCATATTAAAATTTCCCAGAGGAGCATTGCACGGCGAATAAGCCTCCTTACCTCGACACGCCAGAGCTGGTATGTCACTCTCCACAAGGAGTAACCTTACCCCCCAGACCCCAGTCCAGAGCCTCTCATCTAGCCAAATCAGATCTCTCCTACTTTGCACTGACGAGGACCAACAGTCCGAAACACCGTGTCTGCAAATGGAGAATCTGATTTGGCTTTTATCCTAAGTCATATTACAAGACTCGTTAAAGGGTTGATTGTGACTTGTAGGATCGCTACTTCCAATAGGTGGCGCTATAGAGTACAAGTCCTCTTTGTTTGAAGAGGCAATTTGCATATTAAAATTTCCCAGAGGAGCATTGCACGGCGAATAAGCCTCCTTACCTCGACACGCCAGAGCTGGTATGTCACTCTCCACAAGGAGTAACCTTACCCCCCAGACCCCAGTCCAGAGCCTCTCATCTAGCCAAATCAGATCTCTCCTACTTTGCACTGACGAGGACCAACAGTCCGAAACACCGTGTCTGCAAATGGAGAATCTGATTTGGCTTTTATCCTAAGTCACATTACAAGACTCGTTAAAGGGTTGATTGTGACTTGTAGGATCGCTACTTCCAATAGGTGGCGCTATAGAGTACAAGTCCTCTTTGTTTGAAGAGGCAATTTGCATATTAAAATTTCCCAGAGGAGCATTGCACGGCGAATAAGCCTCCTTACCTCGACACGCCAGAGCTGGTATGTCACTCTCCACAAGGAGTAACCTTACCCCCCAGACCCCAGTCCAGAGCCTCTCATCTAGCCAAATCAGATCTCTCCTACTTTGCACTGACGAGGACCAACAGTCCGAAACACCGTGTCTGCAAATGGAGAATCTGATTTGGCTTTTATTCCTAAGTCATATTACAAGACTCGTTAAAGGGTTGATTGTGACTTGTAGGATCGCTACTTCCAATAGGTGGCGCTATAGAGTACAAGTCCTCTTTGTTTGAAGAGACAATTTGCATATTAAAATTTCCCAGAGGAGCATTGCACGGCGAATAAGCCTCCTTACCTCGACACGCCAGAGCTGGTATGTCACTCTCCACAAGGAGTAACCTTACCCCCAGACCCCAGTCCAGAGCCTCTCATCTAGCCAAATCAGATCTCTCCTACTTTGCACTGACGAGGACCAACAGTCCGAAACACCGTGTCTGCAAATGGAGATTCTGATTTGGCTTTTATCCTAAGTCATATTACAAGACTCGTTAAAGGGTTGATTGTGACTTGTAGGATCGCTACTTCCAATAGGTGGCGCTATAGAGTACAAGTCCTCTTTGTTTGAAGAGGCAATTTGCATATTTTGTATCTGTGTTCTATAAGAAACCAAATGCAACTTCAAGTGATCTTCACGCCATCATCAAAGGAATAAAATAATCCACTCTATCCATAAACAGAGAGATGGTGAGGGAACACTTACATAATTTAAATGAATTTAAATCTACTGGTCCAGATTAATTACTTCCTAGAGTACTGAGTTAGCAGAGGAAACTTCAGAACCACTAACCAGAATCTTTGAAAAATCCAGGAAAACAGGAGAAGTCCCAGAAGATTGAATATGGGCAAATATTGTCCCTATCTTCAAAAGAAAAAAGAAAGAAGATGGAGCCAAGAAATTACAGGCCAGTAAGCTTTACTTCTATAACGGGAAAGATATTTGAACAAATTATTAAACAGCATGTATGTAAGTACTTAGTAACATAGTAACATAGTTATTAAGGTTGAAGGAAGACTTTAAGTCCATCTAGTTCAACCCATATCCTATCCTAACCTGCCCTAACATGTTGATCCAGAGGAAGGCAAAAAAAACCCAAGTGGCAAACAGTAAGCTTCACATTGGGGAAAAAAATTCCTTCCCGACTCCACATACGGCAATCAGACTAGCTCCCTGGATCAACGCTGTATCTAGGAAACTAGTGAATATAGCCTGTAATATTATACTTTTCAAGAAAGGCATCCAGTCCCTTCTTAAATTTTAGTAAGGAATCACTCATTACAACATTAGACGGCAGAGAGTTCCATAGTCTCACTGCTCTTACAGTAAAGAATCTTCGTCTGTGATTATGGCTAAACCTTCTTTCCTCCAGACGTAGAGGATGCCCCCTTGTCCCCGTCACAGGTCTAAGAGTAAAAAGATCATTGGAAAGGTCTTTGTACTGTCCCCTCATATATTTATACATTGTAATAAGATCACCCCTAAGCCTTCGTTTTTCCAAACTAAATAACCCCAAGTGTAATAACCTGTCTTGGTATTGCAGACCCCCAAGTTCTCTAATAACCTTGGTCGCTCTTCTCTGCACCCGCTCCAGTTCAGCTATGTCTTTCTTATACACCGGAGACCAGAACTGCACACAGTATTCTAAGTGTGGTCGCACCAGTGACTTGTATAGAGGTAAAATTATGTTCTCCTCATGAGCATCTATGCCTCTTTTAATGCATCCCATTATTTTATTTGCCTTGGCAGCAGCTGCCTGACATTGGCCACTAAATGTGAGTTTGTCGTCCACCCATACACCCAGGTCTTTTTCAGTGACAGTTTTGCCCAGTGTTTTACAATTAAGCACATAATTATACATCTTATTTGTTCTACCCAAGTGCATGACCTTATATTTATCCCCATTAAAGCTCATTTGCCATTTATCAGCCCAAGCTTCTAGTTTACATAAATCCTCCTGTAATATATAATTATCCTCCTCTGTATTTATTACCCTGCAGAGTTTAGTGTCATCTGCAAATATTGAAATACTACTCTGTATGCCCCCTACAAGGTCATTAATAAATATGTTAAAGAGAAGCGACCCCAATACTGACCCCTGTGGTACCCCACTGCTAACCGTGACCCAGTCCGAGTGTGCTCCATTAATAACCACCCTTTGTTTTCTATCCATGAGCCAGTTCTTAACCCACTTACACATATTTTCCCCTATCCCCATTGTTCTCATTTTATGTATCAACCTTTTGTGTGGCACTGTATCAAAAGCTTTTGAGAAGTCCATGAACACCACGTCCACTGCATTCCCTTGGTCCAGTCCTGAACTTACCCCTTCATAAAAGCTTATCAGATTAGTCTGACAAGAACGGTCCCTCGTAAACCCATGCTGATACTGTGTCATGAGGTTATTCAGCCTCAGATACTCCAATATAGTATCCCTTAAAAAACCCTCCAGGATTTTACCCACAGTAGATGTTAAGCTCACTGGCCTATAATTTCCAGGTTCAGTTTTTGCCCCCTTTTTGAATATTGGCACCACATTTGCTATACGCCAGTCCTGTGGTACAGACCCAGTTATTATGGAATCTTTAAAGATTAAAAATAATGGTCTATCTATAACTGTACTTAATTCCTGCAGTACTCGGGGGTGTATCCCATCCGGGCCCGGGGATTTGTCAACTTTAGTGATTTTCAGACGCCGCCGTACTTCCTGCTGGGTTAAGCAGGTGACATTTAATGGAGAAATTTTTTTTATCTCTGATCATGTTATCTGTCATGGGATTTTCTTGTGTAAATACAGTTGAAAAAAAGTCATTTAGCATATTGGCTTTTTCCTCATCCTCATCCACCATTTCACCCAGACTATTTTTAAGGGGACCAACACTGTCATTTTTTAGTTTCTTGCTATTTATGTAGTTAAAGAATATTTTGGGATTATTTTTACTTTCTCTGGCAATGAGTCTCTCTGCCTCAATCTTTGCTGTCTTGATTTGCTTTTTACAGAATTTATTCAGTCTTCTGTATTTATTTAATGCCTCTTCACTACCTACTTGCTTTAATTCCCTAAACGCTTTCTTTTTGTCCCTTATTGCGCCCCTTACAGCTCTATTTAGCCATAGTGGTTTCCTCCTAATTCTAGCATGTTTATTCCCATAGGGTATATACTGTGCACAGGTCCTATTCAGGAGGCTAATAAACGTCTCCCATTTTCTTTGTGTATTTTTATGTCTCAGGATATCGTCCCAGTTTATTGCACCAAGATAATCTCTCATCCGTTGGAAATTTGCCTTCCTGAAGTTTAGTGTCCTTGTAACCCCTCGACTACACATCTTATTAAAGGATACATGAAAGCTTATTATTTTGTGATCACTATTACCCAAGTGACCCCCAACCCTTATATTTGATATGCGGTCTGGCCTGTTGGATAATATTAGGTCTAGCAGTGCCCCCCCTCTTGTTGGGTCCTGAACTAGTTGTGAAAGGTAATTGTCTCTCATAGTTGCCAAAAACTTATTACCTTTGCTGGAACTGCAGGTTTCTGTTCCCCAATGTATTTCAGGGTAGTTGAAGTCCCCCATAATAATGACTTCTCCTTGAGTTGCTGCTTCATCTATTTGCTTTACGAGGATATTCTCTGTTGCTTCCATTATTTTAGGAGACTTATAACAAACCCCTATCAGTAATTTATTATTTTTCCCCCCTCCCCTAAAGTCTCAGATATCCCCACCATGTCATAATTATGTTCCAACAAAATTAATTCTAATTCCGCCATTTTGTTGGTGAGGCTTCTGGCATTAGTATACATGCACTTTATGTATCTCTCTGAACCTCTATTCTTTCTTAAATTATTAACTGTTCTAACTCCACCCCCCATGCCACCCCCACCCCAATTTCATTATTTGTGCCCAGGTCTCTATCTGCACTGCCCTCCCCCTAGTCCCTAGTTTAAAGACTCCTCCAACCTTCTAGCCATTTTCTCCCCCAGCACAGCTGCACCCTCCCCATTGAGGTGCAGCCCGTCCCTAGCATAGAACCTGTAGCCAACTGAGAAGTCGGCCCAGTTCTCCAGGAACCCAAACCCCTCCTTCCTACACCAATTCTTGAGCCACTTATTAACCTCCCTAGTCTCCCGTTGCCTCTCTGGTGTGGCACGTTGTACGGGCAGTATTTCAGAAAATACCACGTTGGAGGTCCTTGCTTTAAGCTTGCAGTCTAATTCCCTGAAATCATCTTTAACCCCTTACTGCCATCGGACGTACTATCCCGTCCATGGTACCTGGGCCCGTATGACCGGGGACGGGATAGTACGTCATAGGCGATCAGCTGCGCTCCTGAGGGGAGCGCAGCTAATCGCCGCCGGGTGTCAGCTGATTATCACAGCTGACACCCATGACTGTGTGTCAGGAGCAGTCACGGACCGCTCCCGGAACATTAACCCCTAGCACACCGCGATCAAACATGATCGCGGTGTACTGGGGGCACAGGGGAGGATCGCGCAGGGTGGGGGCTCCCTGCGCGCCCCCTGAGACCCTCAGAGCAGCGCGATGTGATTGCGCTGTTCTGAGGGCTTCCTCCCTCCCAGGACCCGGATCCAAGATGGCACCGGGGTCCTGGAGGAAGGCGGCTACCTCAGTGCCTGCCGAGAGCAGGCACTGAGAAGCCTGCATCTATGCCTGTGCGATCGCTGGTGTGACAGAGTGCTGTGCACACTGTCACACCAGCGATCTGATAAAATACTGTCATGTCCCACCCTGGGACAAAGTAAAAAAGTTAAAAAACTAAAAATAAACATGTGTAAAAAAAAAAATCCAAAATAAATAAAAAAAATATATATATTCCCCAATAAATTCACTTCTTCCTGTAAATAAAAAAAAAAAACAATAAAAGTACACATATTTGGTATCGCCGCGTCCGTAACGACCCCCCCTATAAAATTGTCCCACTAGTTAACCCCTTTAGTGAACCCCTTAAAAAAAAAAAAAAAACGAAGCAAAAAATCAATGCTTTATCATCATACCGCCGAACAAAAAGTGGAATAACACGCGATCAAAAAGACCGATATAAAAAAACATGGTACCGCTGAAAACGTCATCTTGTCCCGCAAAAAACGAGCCATCATAAAGCATCATCAGCGAAAAAATAAAAAAGTTATAGCTCGCAGAATAAAGCGATGCAAAAATAATTATTTTTTATATGAAATTGTTTTTATTCTATAAAAGCGCCAAAACATGAAAAAATGATATAAATGAGGTATCGCCATAATCGTACTGACCCAAAGAATAAAACTGCTTTATCAATTTTACCACACGCGGAACGATATAAACGCCTCCCCCAAAAGAAATTCATGAATTGCTGATTTTTGTTCATTCTAACCTCCCAAAAATCGAAATAAAAAGCGATCAAAAAACGTCACGTGCTCGAAAATAGTACCAATAAAAACGGCAACTCGTCCCGCAAAAAATAAGACCTCACATGACTCTGTGGGCCAAAATATGCAAAAATTATAGCTCTCAAAATGTGATGATGCAAAAACTATTTTTGCAATAAAAAGCGTCTTTTAGCGTGACAGCTGCCAATCATAAAAACCCGCTATAAATAGTAAATCAAACCCCCTTTTATCACCCCCTTAGTAAGGAAAAAATAATAAAATTAAAAAAAAGTATTTATTTCCATTTTCCCATTAGGGTTAGGGTTAGGGTTGCGGCTAAAGTTAGGGTTAGGGTTGGCGCTAAAGTTAGGATTAGGGTTAGGGTTGGGATTAGGGGTGTGTTAGGGTTAGGTTTGTGGTTAGGGTTGGGACTAGGGTTAGGGGTGTGTTGGGGTTAGGGTTGGAGTTAGAATTGGGGGGTTTCCGCTGTTTAGGCACATCAGGGGCTCTCCAAATGTGACATGGCGTCTGATCTCAATTCCAGCCAATTCTGCGTTGAAAAAGTCAAACGGTGCTCCTTCACTTCTCAGCTCTGCCATGCGTCCAAACAGTAGTTTATCCCCACATATGGGGTATCAGCGTACTCTGGACCCCAAGAGTTATTGTGCAATTTGTCCTATTTCTTCTGCTATCCTTGGGAAAATAAAAAACTGGGGGCGAAAATATCATTTTTGTACAAAAAAAAAATATTTTTTTGTTTTTACGGCTGTACATTATAAACTTCTGTGAAGCACTTGGGGCTTCATAGCGCTCACCACACATCTAGATAAGTTCCTTGTGGGGTCTATTTTCCAAAATGGGGTCACTTGTTGGGGATTTCCACTGATTAGGCGCATCAGGGGCTCTCCAAATGCGACATGACGCCCCCAGACCATTCCATCAAAGTCTGCAATCCAAAACGTCACTACTTCCCTTCCGAGCCCCAACGTGTACCCATACAGTAGTTTTCTCCCACATATTGGATATCAGCGTACTCAGGACAAATTGGACAACAACTTTTGGGGTCCAATTTCTCCTGTTTCCCTTGTAAAAATAAAATATTGGGGCAAAAAAATCATTTTTGCAAAAAAAAAAAGGAATTTTTATTTTTACGGCTGTGCGTTATAAACTTCTGTGAAGCACTTCGGGGTTCAAAGTGCTCACCACACATCTAGACAAGTTCCTTGTGGGGTCTATTTTCCAAAATGGGGTCACTTGTTGGGGATTTCCACTGATTAGGCGCATCAGGGGCTCTCCAAATGCGACATGACGCCCCCAGACCATTCCATCAAAGTCTGCAATCCAAAACGTCACTACTTCCCTTCCGAGCCCTGACGTGCGCCCATACAGTAGTTTTCTCCCACATATTGGGTATCAGCGTACTCAGGACAAATTGGACAACAACTTTTGGGGTCCAATTTCTCCTGTTACCCTTGTGAAAATAAAATATTGGGGGCAAAAAAAATCATTTTTGTAAAAAAAAAAAGATTTTTTATTTTTACGGCTGTACCTTATAAACTTCTGTGAAGCACTTCGGGGTTCAAAGTGCTCACCACACATCTAGATAAGTTCCTTGTGGGGTCTATTTGCCAAAATGGGGTCACTTGTGGGGGTTTCCACTGTATAGGTGCATCAGGGGCTCTCCAAATGTGACATGACGCCCCCAGACCATTCCATCAAAGTCTGCAATCCAAAACGTCACTACTTCCCTTCCGAGCCCTGACGTGCGCCCATACAGTAGTTTTCTCCCACATATTGGGTATCAGCGTACTCAGGACAAATTGGACAACAACTTTTGGGTTCCAATTTCTTCTGTTACCCTTGTGAAAATAAAATATTGGGGGCGAAAAAATCATTTTTGTAAAAAAAAAAAAGATTTTTTATTTTACGGCTGTACGTTATAAACTTTAGTGAAACACCTGGGGGTTAAAAGTTCTCACCACACATCTAGATAAGTTCCTTGAGGGGTCTAGTTTCCAAAATGGCGTCATTTATGGGGGTTTCCACTGTTTAGGCAGATCAGGAGCTCTCCAAACACGACATGGCGTCCAGCCAATTCTGCGTTGAAAAAGTCAGACGGCGCTCCTTCCCTTCCAAACTCTGCCATGCACCCAAACAGTGGTTTACCCCCACATATGGGGTATCAGCGCACTCAGGACAAATTGCACAATAACTTTTGGAGTCTTGTTACCCTTGGAAAAATAAAAATTGGGGTGAAAAGATCATTTTTGTGGAAAAATATGATTTTTAAATTTTACGGCTCTACGTTATAAACTTGTGTGAAGCACTTGGGGGTTCAAATTGCTCACCAAAGATCTAGAAAAGTTCCTTAGGGGTCTAGTTTCCAAAATGGGGTCATTTGTGGGGGGTTTCCATTGTTTAGGCACATCAGGGGCTCTCCAAATGCAACATGGCATCCAATCTCAATTCCAGCCAATTTTGGTTGGAAAAAGTCAAATGGTGCTCCTTCCATTCCGAGCTCTGCCGTGCGCCCAAACAGTGGTTCCCACCCACATATGGGGTATTAGCGTACTCAGGACGAATTGGACAACAACTTTTGGGGTCCAATTTCTCCTGTTACCCTTGAGAAAATAAAAAATTAGTGACTAAAAGATAATTTTTGTGGGAAAAAAATAGGATTTTTTATTTTCATGCCCAGGCATTATAAACTTGTGTGAAGCACTTGGGGGTTCAAAGTGCTCACCAAAGATCTAGATAAGTTCCTTAGGGGTATAGTTTCCAAAATGGGGTCACTTGTGGGGGGTTTCCACTGTTTAGGCTCATCTGGGGCACTACAAACGGAACATGACCCCCATCAACGTCTGCATTCCAAAACGTTACTACTTCCTTTCCAAGCCCTGCCGTGCACCCAAACAGTTCCCCCCCCCCCACATATGGGGTATCAGCGTACTCAGGACAAATTGGACAACAACTTTTGGGGTCCAATTTCCTTGGGAAAATTCCAAAATTTGGGACTAAAAAATCATTTTTGTGGAAAATTGTTTTGTTTTTTTTTCACCCAGGCATTATAAGCTTTTGTGAAACACTTGGGAGTTCAAAGTGCTCACAACAGATCTAGATAAGTACCTTAGGGGGTCTAGTTTCCAAAATGGTGTCACTTGTGGGGGTTTCCACTGTTTAGGCGCATCAGGGGCTCTCCAAACACGACATGGCGTCCAATCTCAATTCCAGCCAATTTTAGTTTGAAAAAGTCAAACGGCGCTCCTTCCCTTACGAGCTCTGCCGTGTGCCCAAACAGTGGTTTTCCCCCACATATTGGGTATTGGCGTACTCAGGAGAAATTGCATAACAACCTTATCTGTCCATTTTCTCCTTTTACCCTTGTGAAAATAAAAAAAAGTTTGTAAAAGATCATTTTTGTGGCTAAAAAGTTAAATATTCATTTTTTCCTTCCACGTTGCTTTAGTTCCTGTGAAGCACCTGAAGGGTTAATAATCTTCTTGAATGTGGTTTTGAGTACCTTGAGGGGTGCAGTTTTTAGAATGGTGTCACTTTTGGGTATTTTCTGCCATATAGACCCCTCAAAGTGACTTCAAATGAGAGGTGGTCCCTAAAAAAAATGGCTTTGCAAATTTTGTTGTAAAAATGAGAAATCGCTGGTCAACTTTTAACCCTTATAACTTCCTAACAAAAAAAAATTTTGGTTCCAAAATTGTGCTGATGTAAAGTAGACATGTGGGAAATGTTATTTCTTAACTATTTTATGTGACATATTTCTCTGTTTTAAGGTAATAAAAATTCAAAGTTTGAAAATTGCAAAATTTTAAAAATTTTCGCCATATTTGCGTTTTTTTCAAAATAAACGCAAGTTATATCGAAGAAATTTTACTTCTAACGTGAAGTACAATATGTCACGAGAAAACACTCTCAGAATCGCGAAGATCCGTTGAAGCGTTCCAGAGTTATAACCTCATAAAGAGACAGTGGTCAGAATTGTAAAAATTGGCCCGGTCATTAACGTGCAAACCACCCTTGGGGGTGAAGGGGTTAAGGACCTTCCACCTACCTCTAACTTTGTCATTTGTGCCAATGTGCACCATGACCGCTGGGTCCTCACCAGCCCCTCCCAGTAATCTGTCAACCCGATCAGCGATGTGTCGGACTCGAGCGCCAGGTAGGCAGCACACTGTTCGACGATCCCTGTCTTTGTGACAGATTGCCCTATCTGTTCCCCTAATACTTGAGTCCCCCACTACCAGCACCTGTCTGGCCTGCCCTGCTCTCCTAATTCCCCCCTTACTGGAGCAGACACTCCCCCGGCTTTCAGAGGACATGCCTGGCTGCAGCAGTGCTACCCCTGTACTGACAACCCCCTCATCTGCCAACTTTGCAAACTTATTGGGGTGTGCCAGATCAGGACTAGCCTCCCTGGCGCTCTTCCCTCTACCCCGCTTTCTAACTGTCACCCAGCTTCCTACTTCAGTGTCCTGCAGCTCCACCCTAGCATCCCCCCCTCATCTATCCCATTGAGTGTCTGCTCAGTGAGCAGAAGACTCCTTTCCATATTGTCTATGGATCTCAGTGTTGCCAGCTGCACATTTAGATCCAAGATTTGGGTTTCCAAATGCACAACGTGCTCACATCTCACGCAGCAGTATGCACCCTCGACCGGCTGTTCAAGGACTGCATACATGTGGCAAGATGTACACTGGATGGCATTGGCAATAGTGGAGCACATTTCTAATGGGGATTTCACCAGACAGCAAAGATAAGTAAAAATAAATAAAGAGTATTAATAAAATATACGGTAACAGCAATTCAGTAAATCCTCCCTTGGAAACTCCCTGAATCCAAAGTCACTGAATCTCAAGTCACACTTACCACCGTTCACACTTGCGCACCGGTCACACTCAGCTCGCTCACACTCGCTGAAGCAGAAGATTTAAAGAGATTTTTTTTATTTTTTTTTTTCTCCTTCAGCAGCAAATCACCCTGCTGCTCAAATGCACTTCCAAAAGACTTGAGCCCCAACCAGCTGGCCCTTATAAACCCTTAATTATGAACCCCCACCCTTAATTAACCCCTTGTGAATATAGCTACACCAAGATTTAAATGCAATATAGTTAACCTTTAAACCTTTAAACACACAGATAGTAAAATAAGAGATTAATCCTTTAGAGAGCAAAAATAGGTTAAAAAAGCCCCCAAAAGATAGAACAGGTAGAAAGGCACTTAGCAATCCACAATTCAGCCACTCACACCAATTCACACAGGTATTTGATTAAAGGTTTTTCAAATACTTCTTCACTGAATCTCAAGTCACACTTACCACCGTTCACACTTGCGCACCGGTCACACTCAGCTCGCTCACACTCGCTGAAGCAGAAGATTTAAAGAGATTTTTTTATTTTTTTTTTTCTCCTTCAGCAGCAAATCACCCTGCTGCTCTAATGCACTTCCAAAAAGACTTGAGCCCCAACCAGCTGGCCCTTATAAACCCTTAATTATGAACCCCCACCCTTAATTAACCCCTTGTGAATATAGCTACACCAAGATTTAAAATGCAATATAGTTAACCTTTAAACCTTTAAACACACAGATAGTAAAATAAGAGATTAATCCTTTAGAGAGAAAAAATAGGTTAAAAAAGCCCCCAAAAGATAGAACAGGTAGAAAGGCACTTAGCAATCCACAATTCAGCCACTCACACCAATTCACACAGGTATTTGATTAAAGGTTTTTCAAATACTTCTTCACTGAATCTCAAGTCACACTTACCACAGTTCACACTTGCGCACCGGTCACACTCAGCTCGCTCACACTCGCTGAAGCAGAAGATTTAAAGAGATTTTTTTTTTTTTTTTTTCTCCTTCAGCAGCAAATCACCCTGCTGCTCAAATGCACTTCCAAAAAGACTTGAGCCCCAACCAGCTGGCCCTTATAAAACCTTAATTATGAACCCCCACCCTTAATTAACCCCTTGTGAATATAGCTACACCAAGATTTAAATGCAATATAGTTAACCTTTAAACCTTTAAACACACAGATAGTAAAATAAGAGATTAATCCTTTAGAGAGAAAAAATAGGTTAAAAAAGCCCCCAAAAGATAGAACAGGTAGAAAGGCACTCAGCAATCCACAATTCAAGGGTATGCCACACTAAACAATATCGCTAACGGGATCGCTAAAAAACGTCACTATTTAGCGATCCCGTTAGCGATATTGTTCAGTGCGGCAGCTTCCAGCGACGAGCTTCCTGCTGTGATCTCGCTCGTCGCTGGAATCGTTCCGGACCCTATTTTCTCGTCGGCGCTCCCGCTGGGTAAGTATCTAATCGCTGTGTGGCACCTTTTCTTAGCGATTTAGCGGTACTTTTGTACCGCTAAAGTCGTTAAGAAGATCGCTAACGGCGATAGCGTCGTTAACTATATCGCTAAATGTGGCCGCATTTAGCGATATAGAAACAATCCCGCTAGCGATCGCATTAGTATGCGTCGTTATCGTGATCGCTAGCGGGATTGTTTAGTGTGGCAGTACCTTCAGCCACTCACACCAATTCACACAGCTATTTGATTAAAGGTTTTTCAAATACTTCTTCACTGAATCTCAAGTCACACTTACCACCGTTCACACTTGCGCACCGGTCACACTCAGCTCGCTCACACTCGCTGAAGAAGAAGTTTAAAGAGAGATTTTTTTTTTTTTTTTTTCTCCTTCAGCAGCAAATCACCCTGCTGCTCAAATGCACTTCCAAAAAGACTTGAGCCCCAACCAGCTGGCCCTTATAAAACCTTAATTATGAACCCCCACCCTTAATTAACCCCTTGTGAATATAGCTACACCAAGATTTAAATGCAATATAGTTAACCTTTAAACACACAGATAGTAAAATAAGAGATTAATCCTTTAGAGAGAAAAAATAGGTTAAAAAAGCCCCCAAAAGATAGAACAGGTAGAAAGGCACTTAGCAATCCACAATTCAGCCACTCACACCAATTCACACAGCTATTTGATTAAAGGTTTTTCAAATACTTCTTCACTGAATCTCAAGTCACACTTACCACCGTTCACACTTGCGCACCGGTCACACTCAGCTCGCTCACACTCGCTGAAGCAGAAGATTTAAAGAGAGATTTTTTTTTTTTTTTTTTTTCACCTTCAGCAGCAAATCACCCTGCTGCTCAAATGCACTTCCAAAAAGCCTTGGATAAGAATACAATAATTAACCAGAGCTAGCATGGGTTTGTAGCAAACAAGTCATTCCAAACTAATCTAATTTCCTTCTATGATGGAATCACTAAAAAACTGGGTCTGAACTGAAAAAGTAAGTTGATGTGTATGCAAAATGTAAATGCATATCAAACACATGACCATTAAACAGAGAAAACAAAAAACAAGAAACAAATATCCTAAAATAAAACAAAATAAAAAATATATTGCAAAACATGCATGAAGTTGTAATAATAATAATAAGGGTATTTGGTAAACATAATTTTGATCAAAAGAATGTACAAGCCATCCCGCCACGTCAAGGCAACCCTTTGTGGGACAGTCCTAATCTAATATTAAAAACCTTTCCACTTGTCAAGTGACGTAAATGTGAACAAGGCAGAGGGACTGAACCCACCAGTTGAAGCATAGGCCAGACAGGATTATTACAACTTCATGCATGTTTTGCAATATATTTTTTATTTTGTTTTATTTTAGGATATTTGTTTCTTGTTTTTTGTTTTCTCTGTTTAATGGTCATTGTTTGATATGCATTTACATTTTGCATACACATCAATTTACTTTTTCAGTTCAGACCCAGTTTTTTATTTAGTTCTTAGTGCATTTTGTGCATATAAGGGTGTGACCGCCCTGCTTTTGAGCTGAAAAATCCATCCTGTCTGGCCTATGCTTCAACTGGTGGGTTCAGTCCCTCTGCCTTGTTCACATTTACGTCACTTGACAAGTGGAAAGGTTTTTAATATTAGATTAGGACTGTCCCACAAAGGGTTGCCTTGACGTGGCGGGATGGCTTGTACATTCTTTTGATCAAAATTATGTTTACCAAATACCCTTATTATTATTATTATTATTACAACTTCATGCATGTTTTGCAATATCTTTTTTATTTTCTTTTATTTTAGGATATTTGTTTCTTGTTTTTTGTTTTCTCTGTTTAATGGTCATGTGTTTGATATGCATTTACATTTTGCATACACATCAACTTACTTTTTCAGTTCAGACCCAGTTTTTTATTTAGTTCTTAGTGCATTTTGTGCATATAAGGGTGTGACCGCCCTGCTTTTGAGCTGAAAAATCCATCCTGTCTGGCCTATGCTTCAACTGGTGGGTTCAGTCCCTCTGCCTTGTTCACATTTACGTCACTTGACAAGTGGAAAGGTTTTTAATATTAGAGTAGGACTGTCCCACAAAGGGTTGCCTTGACGTGGCGGGATGGCTTGTACATTCTTTTGATCAAAATTATGTTTACCAAATACCCTTATTATTATTATTACAACTTCATGCATGTTTTGCAATATATTTTTTATTTTGTTTTATTTTAGGATATTTGTTTCTTGTTTTTTGTTTTCTCTGTTTAATGGTCATGTGTTTGATATGCATTTACATTTTGCATACACATCAACTTACTTTTTCAGTTCAGACCCAGTTTTTTATTTAGTTCTTAGTGCATTTTGTGCATATAAGGGTGTGACCGCCCTGCTTTTGAGCTGAAAAATCCATCCTGTCTGGCCTATGCTTCAACTGGTGGGTTCAGTCCCTCTGCCTTGTTCACATTTACGTCACTTGACAAGTGGAAAGGTTTTTAATATTAGAGTAGGACTGTCCCACAAAGGGTTGCCTTGACGTGGCGGGATGGCTTGTACATTCTTTTGATCAAAATTATGTTTACCAAATACCCTTATTATTATTATTACAACTTCATGCATGTTTTGCAATATATTTTTTATTTTGTTTTATTTTAGGATATTTGTTTCTTGTTTTTTGTTTTCTCTGTTTAATGGTCATGTGTTTGATATGCATTTACATTTTGCATACACATCAACTTACTTTTTCAGTTCAGACCCAGTTTTTTATTTAGTTCTTAGTGCATTTTGTGCATATAAGGGTGTGACCACCCTGCTTTTGAGCTGAAAAATCCATCCTGTCTGGCCTATGCTTCAACTGGTGGGTTCAGTCCCTCTGCCTTGTTCACATTTACGTCACTTGACAAGTGGAAAGGTTTTTAATATTAGAGTAGGACTGTCCCACAAAGGGTTGCCTTGACGTGGTGGGATGGCTTGTACATTCTTTTGATCAAAATTATGTTTACCAAATACCCTTATTATTATTATTACAACTTCATGCATGTTTTGCAATATATTTTTTATTTTGTTTTATTTTAGGATATTTGTTTCTTGTTTTTTTTGTTTTTTGTTTTTTTTTTATGATGGAATCACTGACTGGGTAGATCAGGGAAATGTGGTAGATATAATGTATCTCGACTTCAGCAAAGCATTTGATAAAGTATCTCATACTATCCTTATTGAAAAAATCACCAACTATGGGATTGACAAGGCTACGGTTAAGTGGATTCACAACTGACTCAGTGATCGTACTCAAAGCGTGGTAAAAAATGGTTGCACATCCCATTGGAAAAGTGTTTCAAGTGGGGTACCACAAGGCTCTGTCCGGGCCCCAGTATTTTTCAGCATTTTTATAAATGATCTAGATAAGGGAACTGAAGGTAAACTAATCAAATTTGCAGACGATGCAAAGCAAGGAAGGATAGCTAACACTAGAGAAGACACAGAAAGGATTCAGAAGGATCTAGATAAGCTTGAACAGTAGGCAGTGTAAATGTGGCGCCCCGGAGGGTTCAGTCGCCACAGACGTATTGCACCTCACCCAGAGGTGTGATGCCCCACTCTCAGGTAAGGAGGGAGCACCACTCAGGACTCTAACACTTGCACCCAACACAGACTATAGCAGCCGGGCACCCTGGACGTACCCTACGGGAGGATGGTCTCATCCCAGGCTGGGTAGTAAAGAGTGTATGGGTGGGTGGAGCTAGTAAGAAGGATGGGAAGTGAAGCTTTAGAAGGGAGGAAAGGAAGTCTTGTGGGAAAGTCTGAGAGGGGACATTGAGCTGGGAAGAGCTCGGCCCCAGACGGAGAACGTGAAAGCGAGGGAAGCAGAGAAGGAAGCTTCTGTAAGGATAGAAGGGGTCCTAGAGGCACAGAAAGTGAGTGATCCATCCGTGGGGCCCGATCCGATTGCGGAGGGACCAGGTCGTAGAAGGGACTCGGCCCCTAGCATAGTGGAGAACTCTATGACTCAGCTAGCAAGCTGACTGCTGAGGCAACTTTAGGGGTCACAGACAACAACCACATTCATTTTCTCCAGAGAGGCAGCTATATAGAATCAAGGAAACGCAGAGAGAGTACGTTATACGACAGGATTCGCTGCAGCTGATCTGGAACACTGTTTGTGAAGGTGCTGGAAAGGAAGTAGGAGTGGGAATCAGCACAATGAGATGGCCAGTGAAAGGAACACATAGATTGGGAAACACCTTTCCAGAACTCCTTTCTACCTGGGAGTTTGCTGAGCCCTCACCTGGAGGACACTGTACCAAGCGGGCACCTGTGGACACCAGAACTGTGAGTAAAGCCTTGGAAACTGCATCTGATTGTCTCCTCAATTTCTTCCTGCGGCACACACTCCACTCTGCTACATCTCCCAGCACCATTAACCTTTCTACAACACCTCCCTGCCCTGAGACCACCAGCTTTACCTGTGGAAAGCTATTCCAACTCTGCTGCATCACACCATCAGTCTCAGAGGATCTGTACTGCAGCGCTGGTCACCTCTGACCGGAAACCACAGGTGGCGTCACGAACACTTCAATACAAACTCTTATCATCCCCTGTAAATATCCCTTCCCTTTTATTGGACGCCCAGGGCCACGGACCGGGTCACTGCCGCTGTGACACATCCCTTTAATACACCGGCCCGGTATCGAGTATCCCACCGTCCTGGCGGGCGATCCATAAAGGGATGCGAATTACACAACAAAAATAACTAAAAAATTACAGTTAAAGGTGTAACTCTCCCTTCACCTCTATTGAGGTTCGATATTAACTATTAATGCCGAACTTGACTATTAAAAATTACCAATATCCACTTAATAATGCCTTAATGTTATATTTTCCTTATATTATATACTAACTGAGACAAAACAGTGCATCAATAAAATATATTTATTACACACACAAGTCTACAGTCTATTATATATATTTATACCCAAGCAGGCAACTATAAATATATATATGTATATATACATATAAAGATACTACAGCGTTAATACAGTAATATCAACAATATCACACAGTAAAAATCCACGATTAACTGCCCGAATTACCCAAAGCACGCATGCACTATCAGCTCTCCCGACTGTGGCTCAGCTATCGCTGAAGCCTAGTAAGTAACAGGTTACAGAGTAGTATACTCATCCACTATGTGAGTCCAAGATCGTCCAGGAAGCAAGAGATAAAAGAAGAAAGAGCAGAGCAAGTCTTGTCTATTTATGTCCAGAGGTGTATCCAGACCCAGGTGTGCGGGATGAGGTCAGGAGTCTACAGTCATGGCCAAAAGTTTTGAGAATGACACAAATATTAAATTTTTACAAAGTCTACTGCTTCACTTTTTCTAATGGCAATTTGCATATACTCCAGAATGTTATAAAGAGTGATCAGCTTAACAGCAATTACTTGCAAAGTCAATATTTGACTAGAAAATGAACTTTATCCCCCAAAACACATTTCAACATCATTGCAGCCCTGCCTTAAAAAGTCCAGCTAACCTCTTTTCAGTGATTGCTCCATTAACACAGGTGTGGGTGTTGATGAGGACATGGCTGGAGATCAATCTGTCATGATTAAGTAAGAATGACACCACTGGACACTTTAAAAGGAGGCTGGTGCTTAGCATCATTGTTTCTCTTCTGTTAACCATGGTTATCTCTAAAGAAACACGTGCAGTCATCATTGCAATGCACAAAAATGGCCTAACAGGGAAGAGTATCGCAGCTAGAAAGATTGCACCTCAGTCAACAATCTATCGCATCATCAAGAACTTCAAGGAGAGAGGTTCCATTGTTGCCAAAAAGGCTCCAGGGTGCCCAAGAAAGACCAGCAAGCGCCAGGACCGTCTCTTAAAAGTGTTTCAGCTGTGGGATTGGGCTACCAGCAGTGCAGAGCTTGCTCAGGAATGGCAGCAGGCAGGTGTGAGTGCATCTGCACGCACTGTGAGGCGGAGACTCTTGGAGCAAGGCCTGGTCTCAAGGAGGGCAGCAAAGAAGCCACTTCTCTCCAGAAAAAACACCATGGACAGACTGATATTCTGCAAAAGGTACAGGCAGTGGACTGCTGAGGACTGGGGTACAGTTATTTTCTCTGATGAATCCCCTTTTCGATTGTTTGGGACATCAGGAAAACGCCTCATTCGGAGAAGACAAGGTGAGCGCTACCACCAGTCTTGTCTCATGCCAACTGTTAAGCATCCTGAAACCATTCATGTGTGGGGTTGCTTCTCAGCCAAGGGAATCGGCTCTCTCACAGTCTTGCCTAAAAACACAGCCATGAATAAAGAATGGTACCAGAATGTCCTCCAAGAGCAACTTCTCCCAACCCTCCAAGAGCAGTTTGACGATCAACAATGCCTTTTCCAGCATGATGGAGCACCTTGCCATAAAGCAAAGGTGATAACTAAATGGCTCAGGGAACAAAACATAGAGATTTGGGGTCCATGGCCTGGAAACTCCCCAGATCTTAATCCAATTGAGAACTTGTGGTCAATCATCAAGAGACGGGTGGACAAACAAAAACCTAACAATTCTGACCAAATGAAAGCATTGATTGTGCAAGAATGTACTGCTATCAGTCAGGATTTGGTCCAGAAGTTGATTGAGAGCATGCCAGGGAGAATTGCAGAGGTCCTGAAGAAGAAGGGTCAACACTGCAAATATTGACTTGCTGCATTAACTCATTCTAAGGCCGGCGTCACACACAACCACAAAAAATCGGTCCGTTTTAGACGGTCGATTGTCGGATCAAAATGCAAACATCACACATGCTTCTGTCATCCGATTTTCCTTCAAAGATGCGATTAAGTCGCATGTGTGTGTACCTTGTAACATCCGATTTTCATCCCACTTGCGAGAATTTCTCGCAGGCTTGCAAAACTGACATATAATGGATCCAAAAGAATAGTATTAAAATCACAAAAGAAAGAATAGATATATACACATAGAACACATATATATATATATACATGTCATTGTGACATGTATATATATATATATTTATAGTTCTTACACTTCTACATACTGTATTAGCCGCTCATTCAATTGCCGGCTTCTGTGAAATCACAGAAGCCGACATGAAATGATACATTGTTTCCACACAGTTAACCATATAATTTCATGTATTTGGATATATGGTATTAAGTTACAATTACATAAGTATATGTGTGTAAAATTTCAGACATGTAGGGGTTAATTAAAGGTGTAAATTCGTTGTAAATTTTTTTTAATTTTTTACAACGAATTTACACTTTTAATTAACCCCTACATGTCTGAAATTTTACACACATATACTTATGTAATTGTAACTTAATACCATATATCCAAATACATGAAATTATATGGTTAACTGTGTGGAAACAATGTATCATTTCATGTCGGCTTCTGTGATTTCACAGAAGCCGGCAATTGAATGAGCGGCTAATACAGTATGTAGAAGTGTAGAAACTATAAATATATATATATATATATATATATATACATGTCACAATGACATATATATATATATATATATGTATTCTATGTGTGTATATGTATTGATTCGATTCTTTATTAAAGCTGTCAGTGTGCTTTTACAGTATAGGCAGGGAATGAATTGCCGGCTTTTCTAAAGGACACCGATGCGATTTAATCGCAAGTCACACATGTGGTCCGTTTGTAATCAGATTTTTCATCGCTCCCATAGACTTGCATTGGCGATTGTCGACCGACAATCGGTGACAATCGCAGCATGCTGCGATTGCACACGGACGTTTAAAACGGACCACAAAAAATCTGATACTGGGAGCTGCTCCATAGATTAACATAGGTCCGACTGCAATGCGATTTTTCATCGCATTGCAGTCGTCCGATTCTGTCGCCAGTGTGACGCCGGCCTAACTGTCAATATAAGCTTTTGCTACTCATAATATGATTGCAATTATATTTCTGTCTGTGATGAAAACATCTGTGAAACACACATAAAAACCAGGGGGCAGCAGATCATGTGAAAATATAATATTTGTGTCATTCTCAAAACTTTTGGCCATGACTGTATTGTCCACTAAGATACATCCCCTCAATCCTGAAACCTGTTTGACTAGCACATGGCAGAATATAGCAGGCTGGAGGAGGGGCTTCGCTCCATGTGGAATACAATGTGGGGGAATTATATATAAATGTGTATATACACAAAACATTCACTAAACATATCTCTATATAAATGTGTACATTTTGGGCACTCCCTTCTACAGGCAGCAAATAATAGAATGGTATTTAACAGGGAGAAATGCAAGATTCTGCATCTGGGTAAGAAAAAAGAAAATTACATCTACAACAGCACGTGTGAAAAAGACGCGGGTATACTAATAGATCACAGACTGCACATGACTCAACAGTGTGATGCAGCAGCAAAAAATGCAAACACAGTTCCAGGATATATTAGGAGAAGCATAGAGTCTAGATCATGTGAAGTAATTATTCCCCTCTACTCCTCCTTGGTCAGGCCTCATCTGGAATACTGTGTCCACTTCTGGGCATCATATTTACAAAAAAAGATATTGAAAAACTGGAGAAAGTTCAGAGAAGAGCTACCAGGATGGTAAGCGGACTGCAAACTTTGTCCTACGAGGAACGGTTAAAGGATCTGGGAATGTTTAGCTTGCAAAAAAGAAGGCTAAGAGGAGACTTATCGTAATACCTGTCTCCAAATATCTGAAGGGATGTCACAGTGTAAACAGATCATCATTATTCTCATTTACACATGGAAACATGAGAAGCAATGGAATGAAACTGAAAGGGAGAAGATACAGATTATATATTAGAAAAAAAACTTTTTGACAGTGAGGGTGATCAAGGAGTGCCATGAGAGGTGGTGAGTTCTCCTCTAATGGAAGTCTTCAAACAGAGGCTGGACAGACATCTATGTGAGATGGTTTAGTGAATGCTCCATTGAGCAGGGGGCTGGACACAACGACCCTTGAGGTCCATTCCAACTCTAAGGGTACCGTCACACTCAGCGACGCAGCAGCGATCCTGACAACGATACGACCTGGCAGAGATGGTTGCTGCATCGCTTTGTGGTCGCTGGTGAGATGCCAAACAGTCAGATCTTTCCAACGATGCAGCAACGATCGGCAACCCGTAGCAACCTGTGTAACGATGTGTCTCCCTATGTGTCTCAGTGCTGAGTCGCTAGCGAGATCGTTGGTAAAAGGTGTCAAACACAACGATGCATGCTACCCAGCGGGATCTCAACGACCAAAGAAAGGTCCAGGCATTTCTGACATGACCAGCGATCTCACAGCAGGGTCCTGATCGCTGGTACGTGTCAATTAAAGCGAGATCACTGCGGAGATCGCTGTTGCGTCACAAAATTTGTGACTCAGCAATCTCGCTAGCGATCCCGCTTAGTGTGATGGGGGCTTAACATTCTATGATTCTATGACTAGAAGCATTTTTTGTCTCCTGTTGTCTCCTGTTTTCCCACTCACTATTATCTATAATAGGGTTAGCAGGGAATACGGGGGAGCCATTGATAAGCAGGGGTGCCACAAATCCTGGTGTGCTAACCTCCACTGTCGGGCTGAATCAGCCCTAGGCGAGACTACAGGATACATGGTTATCTGGAAGTTTTATCTTTTAGTTATTACCCTATCAAATCCTGAGAAATACTTACAAGATATATACCAACTATTCCCTTAAAAAGGGGTATTACTATCTTTTCTAAGCAATTAACACTGTCCCTGAGGTTACTATACCTTATTTAAGAATAGGACTGTCACAAATTGAATCTGTGCTTTCATCTCTTATTTGAAATCTATTTGTTTTCCCACCTGTTTTCAGTAGGGATATCTAGGGAAGACATGGTCAGGGGCCAGTGAGTGGGGGTGCCACATCTCGTATTCCATCGGGTGCCAACCTCTGCTGTCAGGTAGAAACAGTTCAGGGATACGCCTAGGAACCTGGCATGTATTTTTTAGGCTTTGAACAATTTTGTCTAAAGATGTGATAGAGGTATATGATATTATGCATGGTATGATTATCTAAATTGCTATAATTTATCTAAGCAATTTCATTTTCAGTGTTTATTGCACAGGGTTTGGTGTTTTATAAGTCATTTGTTAACAAAAATATCATTTTAAGGGATTACATGTTCACACTAGATTTTGAGAAAACACTACACCACTAAGTTGAACACGTGGGCCAGGCATGGTATGGGTGCCAAGCTTCAGAGCTGCCACCAGGTTAAAGCCATTGTCACACACAACCATGCCTGACTGTAGGTTCAGGGGCGAGAGTCTCAGACCAGTCTGGTCTGTTAGACCTCAACAACTCTGTGGCGGTGTGCGGTTTGTCACCTAAGCAGATGCTTGGTCGAGACAGTGCTACAGTGCTTCCAGCTTATAACTGATGTTGACGTTTCTGAGATGTGGAGGGTAAGGAGGAGAAGGAGGAGATGCAGGAATTGCTGTAGAAGGTGGAGGCAACCCTCATTGAACCAGGGCCCGCAATCCTCGGTGTCGGTACCACATGTTCCATCCCAGGGTCCCGGCTTCCACAATGTTCACCTAGTGTGCCGTCAGGGAAATGCAGAGTTTCTGGCCACAAGCACTTGTCCACGTGTCAGTGGTTTAATGGACCTTCCCAGTAACAGCGTTGGTCAAGGCAACAGCTGATGTCATGGGACAGTTGCTTGTGTAAGGCGGGGATGGCACACCAGGAGAAATAGTGGAGGGTGGGGACTGAGTACCAAAGGATTGCCACCACCATGAGGTTGTGGAAAGCCTCGGTCTCCACAAGCCTAAACGGCAACATTTCCAGGGTAAGCAATCTGGCTGTTTAATATTGTGGCCTGTGGGTGAGTGGCTGCATATTAGCACTTGCGTTCCAAGGACTGGGGTAGGGACAGCTAAAAATGGGGTAGGGATAAGTAGAAGTGGTTGCTGGCGGTGGTTGCAAGTGTGCAACAACAGGTGCAGGGTGGAAAGCATATTTGCCTACATCATGGACAGGGGATTGGCGTACACGTAGAACAAGGGAAGAGGCAGTGGCATCACCCGAAGACACTGTTTCTAGACCCTGGCGTTTGGCCCAAGTAGTCGGGTGCTTTGCTTCCATGTGCCCGAGCATGCTGGTGGTGGTCAGGCTGGTAGTTGTGCTGCCCCTGCTGACGCTGGCATGGCAGATATTGAAAATGGCCTTTTTTGGATTAACTGAACTGTCTTTAAAAAAGTGCCAGACTCATGAACTCCTAGACGTCCACTTCCCCGTCCCTTACCACACACCTTGCCCATTTTTAATTACGTATGATATATCCCTGTTGAGAAAACGTTGCAATATTACAATGGCAGGAAAATTTGCCCATTTCAGATGGACTTCTTAGACTGCAGCATTAATATAGCGATGCTATTACTAACCAAACAGGTTTTTTTTGTGTTTTGAGGCATAATTGTAGCATGATAAATGCTGTATAAAATTTCACTGCTGAAAAAAAATTGCAGTATTACAATGCCAGGAAAATTTGCCCACTTCAGATAGACTTCTTAGAATGTAGAATCAATATAGTGATGCCATTTCTAACCTTTTTTGTGTGTGTGTGCTTTGAGGCACAACTGGAGCACGGAAAATGTATAAAATTTCACTGCTGAAAAAAATTGCATTATTACTATTGCAGGAAAATATGCACACCTCAGATGGACTGGTTACACTGCAGGAGCAATATAGCGATGCTACGGAGATCCAATCAAGTCTGGCTGTATGCTTCTGATGCATAACTGCCGCAGTAAAAAAGGTACATGCTATTTACCTGCTCAGAATAATAAGAGCAAAACGAATATTTTTATCCCCCGAAAAGGGATTTTGGTATGAGTTGCAGGCTGCAGCATAGAGGACGTGCAATTCACTCTAAACTGTCCTACATAATCCTTTCAACACAATCTCTCCCTAAGTGCAGATAACAGCAGTATTACTATATTATTAGCCCTAAGAAGTTGTACGTAATAGAAATGTTAATGTTGCTGAATCCTTGGCTAATACGCAGCTACAATTCTGTTCCTCTCTCACCAACACCTCTCCCTACTATGCTTTTTCTGGGGTACAGTGTGCCGAGCATAGAATCACGGGTCTTATATAGACCTAATGATGCTCTGTGGCCAGCCAATCACAGTAGTGCCACAGCCAAGATGGATACGGCATTACAGTGATCGCCAGGCAATCCCCACATGTTTTTTGGCTGTCTAAAAAGCACCAAACATGTGGGGCGGGGACTCAAGCTCCCGCTTGAGCATTAAAAAAATACTCGCCGAGTAAAGAGCATCCTGAGCCCACTAATGCTCAAACAAGTAGTGATGAGCACGCTCGCTCATCACCAGGGTTTACCTCCCATCCAGCGTTCCTTTTGTGTTTTTTTCTTGCTTTTTTTTGTTACATTTTTGCTTACTTTTCTTTGTTACATTTTTTACTCAGCTTAAATTCCTAATCTCCACCGTCACCTATGTTGTCTCCTATGTAACTTCCTCCCCCTGAATATCTCTCCACCACACATCTGTTATTATTGTCACCTTTTCTCTCTCTCTTGCCTCTCCTTTCCCACTGTCCTCTGTGCATTTTCAATCCATTATTGATTTGTTTTCGTTCTCAATCCTTGCCTCTTGATTTTTGTGTCATATTTATAATCTTATCTGTGACCATTATTTTATCAAGTTGATCACCAGCATTCTTTTTCTATGTGGTGGGTAGTGAGAGGTTGAGAAAGGGCTTGCTGCATTTTTCTGTTCTTATTTTCTGTTTTTTTGATGATTCTGAAGTGCTGGCTACAAGGTTTTACTACTAGATAATAATTTGAAAGTATAAGAATTAGTGATGAGCAAACGTGCTCAGATATCCTGTTATCCAAGCATGCTCAAGTGTTATCCGAGTATCTCGGGCGTGCTTGAGTAATATGTAAAGCCACCGATTTTGTGATGCAACAGCAACCTAGCCAGCGATCTCGCTTAGTGTGACACGCAGCGACAACCAGCCCCCCTGCTGGTATCGCTGATCGTCGTTGAATGTCCTGGACCATTTCTTCATTGTTGGTCTCCCGATGGTCAGCGAACATCGCTGCGTGTGACAGCGGGAGACCAACGATCAGCGAGCTGGTATCCAATGTAAACATCGGGTAACTAAGGGCGGCACCGCGCCTAGTTACCTGATATGTACCCTGGATACCATCTCCCAGCTTCTGCTGTAGAGCGCTGGGAGCTGGTATCCAGGGTACATATCGGGTAACTAGGCGCCGTGCGGTGCTCAGTTACCCGATGTGTAGATTAGCATGTAGCGTGCTCGCTGGTCCTGATCGCTGGTGCGTCTGCCCATGTGACAGCTCACCAGCGATCAGCTAACGATGGTCCAGGTCGGATCGTTGGTGGGATCGCTGGGACATTGAAGAGTGTGACGGGACCCTTAGAGTGCCTGTGATTGCATAATTCGTGGCTGTTATACGGCCACAACACATGCGTGGATTGCCTGTTTGTTAGGTAATCCCCATATGTGTTGTCTCCGACTAACAGCAGCGAATCATGCAGCTGCGGGGATGCTAACATATTACTCTTTCCTTGATGATGTCCTCTTTCTGTCACCTGACCACAGTGGTCCTCTGTCTTTCAAACAGAGTAGCATCATCTACATGGCTGGAACAGACCTCCGATGTGACCTGCATTGGATCAGCGTAGGAGCTGGAAAGACAGTATGTCACCATTTTTATTATAGGCATATTCTTAAAAAAAAAAAAAAGTTTTCCTATATCAGAAAACTCTTTACAGCAAGAAGGAGAAAAACCGGATTACTTACCGGTAATGCTCTTTTATAGAGCCCACGACAGCACCCACTGAGAGAGGGGATCCGCCCCTAGGAACAGGAAACCTACAGAGAGATAAAAGGGGCGGCCCCCCTCGCTCCTCAGTTGGATTACAGAGAATGAGAGGAACCGCCACACAAGTTTCAGTTAATTTGCACCATAATACATATATATACATATTTACATTACTAGACTATGTACAGCAATTATATACATTTAGCCCTTCACCCAACGGAATACATCGTGCATACCATAATCAGGGGAGGGAAGTGAGTGGGTGCTGTCGTGGGCTCTATAAAAGAGCATTACCGGTAAGTAATCCGGTTTTTTCTATTCGCCACGACAGCACCCACTGAGAGATTTTCAGAGACTATCACCTGGGAGGGACCACCGTGTGAAGAACTGATCTACCAAACACTAGGTCTGTTGAGGAAGATAGATCTAATCTATAGTGATCATAGAAGGTAGAAGGTGAAGCCCAGGTTGCAGCCTTACATATAAAGTCTATCGGGACATCTGCTCTTTCCGCCCATGAGGAAGATATGGCTCGTGCGGAATGTGCCTTCACGCCCTGTGGTGGGACTTTCCCTTTTGTGACATACGCCAGAGATATCGCGTCTCTAATCCATCGAGACAGTGTACTCTTTGTCACTCCTGCACCTTTACGGCTACCCTGGAATGAGACAAAGAGAGCCCTACTCTGCCTCCAGGGTCTAGTCCTGTCTAGATACTTTAAGACGGCTCTTTTAACATCTAAAGTGTGGAGTTTCTCTTCCTGTGGTGATGAGGGATTATCATAAAAGGAAGGAAGGTAGATCTCCTGGGATCTATGAAACTTTGTCGCCACTTTAGGGAGATAAGATGGGTCTGTTTTTAAGACTATTTTGTCCTGAAATACTGACAGGAAAGGAGGATCTATCGATAAGGCCTGGAGATCACTCACTCTTCTCGCTGAGACCAGGGCTATTAATAAAATGGTTTTAAATGAAACATATTTTATTGGAACTGAATGGAGGGGTTCAAATGGATCTTCCGTTAAGGCGTCTAGAACTAAGTTTAAATCCCAAGATGGCATCTGTGGTATATAGATTGGTTGTGCTCGATGGCAGGCTGAGATGAACCGAGCCACCCATCTATTGCCTGCTACGTCATGACTGTATAAGGCTCCTAGAGCTGACACTTGGACCTTAAGCGTATTTACTGATAGACCTAATTCATGTCCTTTTTGCAAAAATTCTAGGATAGCCGGGATAGGTATTTCATCAGATAGGTGTGCCGAATGAAATGTTAAGAATTTTTTCCAGATTCTGGCATATATATTAGTTGTAATCTCCTTTCTACTATGCAGAAGGGTATTAATTAGACCGTTTGAGAACCCTCTTTGCTTTAATAGCTGCCTTTCAAATTCCAAGCCGTGAGGCTCAGGCCTTTGACCTGAGGGTGGTAACATGGCCCTTGTGAGAGAAGGTCCCAGTCCCAAGGGAGGATCCATGGATCTGAGACCGACATGGTCCTCAGCCATGAGAACCATGGCCTTTTGGGCCAGAACGGAGCTATTAGAATTATTCTTGCTCCTTCGTCCCTGATTTTCCGAATGACAATTGGTAGTAACATCATTGGAGGAAAGGCATAAGCTAGGCGAAAATTCCACGGGGTCTGTAAAGCATCCAGTATGTCCGGACTGTCCATCTTGAACAACGAAGCAAACCTTTCGACTTGTCTGTTGTTCCTTGTGGCAAATAGGTCTATTTCTGGTTTGCCCCATCTGACTGATATCATATTGAAGATTCGACGACTGAGCATCCATTCTCCCTGATGTAGAGTATGGCGACTGAGAAAATCTGCTTTGATATTGTCTGCCCCTCTGACATGCAGTGCTGATAGGGATAGGAGATGATTTTTCTGCCAACTTTAGAATTTCTCCCGCGATAAACATGAGCGCTACCGATCGTGTTCCTCCTTGGTGGTTTAGGTATGCTACAGAGGTGGTATTGTCTGATAGAATCCTTGTATGAGATCCTTGTAGCTGCGGAAGAAAGTTATATATAGCATAGTATATAGCTTTTAATTCTCTCATATTTGACGAGTCCTCTACCTCAGATCTAGACCACTTTCCCTGCACAATAAAGTCTTTTAAATGCGCTCCCCATCCCAAGGGACTGGCATCTGTGGTTACTATATTTGAGGGGACCACTACCCAAGGAACTCCTCCCGAAAGATTATCTGGATCTAGCCACCACCTCAGGGAAATGACCACCTCCGTTGGCAGGGATATCATACTTTCTAAATGTCCCTGTAAGCTTTCTCCTTTTTGCAGGATGAATCTTTGTAATTCCCTGGTATGAAATTGGGCCCACTGGACTGCCGGAATACAAGAGGTTAAAGATCCTAGTAAGGACATGCCTGCTCTTAGTGATATTATAGGATTATTTACCACAAGACGTACTTTATTGATTACAGTTAATTTCTTTGCCTCTGGTAGCAGACATCTCTGACTTACTGAATCCAGATGAAGGCCTAGGAACGTCTGACAGGTAACCGGGTGAAGCCTGGATTTTTCCCAGTTTATCAACCAACCTAATTTCTGCAAGGATGAAATTACGTCAGATAGTCTGTGCTCACACTGCAGATACGAATTTCCCACTATTAGAATATCATCCAGATATGGGATTACCAGGGTATCTTTTATTCGCAAGTATGACATCACCTCCAGCATTAGTTTGGTGAAGACGCGGGGTGCCATGGATAGTCCGAAGGGCATTGCTGTGAATTGGAGATGACGGATTCGGCCTTCTAATATTACTGCTACTCGTAGAAACTGCTGATGCGAGATTTGTATTGGTAGATGGTAATACGCATCTTTGAGATCCACGACCGCCATGTAGCATCTAGGAAATAGAAGTTTAATGGCTGACCGTATAGACTCCATTTTAAAAGTCCGGGCCTTCAAAAAGGTATTCAGCTTCTTTAAATTCACTATGGTTCTAAATGAACCGTCTGGTTTAGACACTAGAAACAAGGGAGAATAAAAGCCCTTCCCTCTTTGATGAACCGGAACTTCTACTAGTACATTTTTATGTAATAGGCCTTTAATTTCTAATTCTAATGACTCCTGTTGAGATTGAGACTTTAAGGAAGTCAATAGAAAGGAGTCCGGAGGATTCCGGACAAATTCCAGAGCTAGACCTGATTTTATAATATTAATTGCCCAGGGGTTCGAAGTGATTTTTTCCCAGTGATAGCAGAAATGTAAAAGCCTGCCACCAACAGGCAGATTAGCACTACCGGAATTTTTTTCCTGATTTAAAGGGACGTTTACCGAACAAGTTTCCTTTCGGTCTGAAGTCCTTATTGTTCCAGGAGTTCTGGGCTTTAAAGTCCTTCTTTCTGCCAAACGCTGGCTTTCTGAATGATCTCCTGTAGGATGGAACGTACGGATTAGGGAAGCCTTTCTTTCTCTCTGCTGCCTTGGTTAGGATGTCATCTAGTACTGCCCCAAACAGATACTCACCCTGGCAGGGTATAGTGCAGAGTTTAGATTTAATGTGCGTGTCCCCCTTCCAGACTTTTAGCCATAACGCTCTTCTAGCTGCGTTAGTTAACCCCGCCGTTCTTGCTGCTAGACGGAGAGAATCTATTGAAGCATCTGACAAGAAGGCAGCTGCACCTTTAATTAATGGAATGGAGGCACATAACTTATCTCTGGATAGGCCATTTTTTATATTGTCCTCCAACTGGTCTAGCCATATTAACAGGGCTCTACCCGTACATGTGGACGATATCGCTGGCTTGAATGCTCCTATACATGATTCCCATGATCTTTTAAGCAGTGTGTCAGCTTTCCGATCCAGGGATCCGATAACATTCCAGTATCTTCCACTGGAAGAGAGGACCGGCGAGAAGTTGAGGCTACAGCCGCGTCCACTTTAGGTGCCTTTGCCCAAGAGGTTAGATCTTCATCATTGAAGGGGTATCGTCTTTTGGATGCCGCTGGCAAAAAACCCCTCTGCCCTTGCTTCTCCCATTCTTTTTTAACCATATCTTTATGGCTGGAATTATAGGAAATACTCTACCCTTTCGTTGGGAGAGACCTGAAAACATAATCTCTTGGGGAGTTTTGGGATCTTTAACGTCTGACAATCCCATAGTGTTTCTTATGGATTTAATCAGGTTATTTATGCTATCAGTTGGAAAGCATGTATGTTCCTCTTCCTCCTCCGAGGACACAGAATCCTGCGAAGCCTGTGAAATTAGCTCTCCACTATCTGAAGAAGACCCCACTTTAGGCGGGGTGACCTGTCTAAGGCTTTTTCTTCCCATAACACTGCTTGCTCCCCTAGGGCCTGTAGCTCTTCTCTAATCATTAAACGAATATCCTCCGTTCTAATTGAATTTTCTTCCTGGAGCGTATGGCCAATGCATATTTGACACAATCTTTTAGAATACGCGTCTGGGAGAGGCTGGGAGCATAGGGCACATTCTTTGTGTTTGATTTTGTCCGTTTTTTTCGCCTAAGGATAGACAGAAAGAGGAGGAAAGGGCCATCAGCTTGACAGGTGTGATTAAAAAACACTCACCCAGTGAAGCTCTTGTCAGCACAGTACCGGCTTTGAAGTCAAGGGACCTGGCTGCGGCGTGGAGTGAGATGATTTTTCTCCATCTCTATTAGTGGAACCACTTCGCTTGGAGCGTCCACTTTCACCTTTTTTGCTGCTGCTGCTGCTGCTACGACGTGGATTAGGCATGTCATCAGACAGGTGCGACACAGGGTCAATCGGAACTGACATTGCTGCACACCGGAGGGCCCACAAGCGGTGCTTTTATGCAGCTGCCCGCAAAATAACCTCCCCCTTTTTTTTTTTTTTTTTTTCATAGCGCTGACCCGGAAGTGTAATGCTTCACTTCCGGGTTTCTGCATCCTCAGCGCATGCGCGCCGCTCTATACCGCTCTCTGCCTCCATGGTATCCTCGGAGGGCTGAATCCACCTCCGGCGATCACCAAACGCGCCCTCTGTCTGCGCCGTTTGTCTGCCCAGGCACTTCAGCCCACATTATGACAGAGGAGGCGGCGGCTCCTCCACGCCGACTCACATCCCATCAAGGCTCCCGGATTCAAAAGGTAGGGCAGCCTTATTGCCATATTTATGCGAGCCAGAGCTACATCGCTCCTGGCCTCGCATTTCCACCTGGTGTCTTCTCCAGGTGGTTAATCCCCAGTCGAGGAGGGAGTGAATTAAAAACTCCCCCGACGCTGCTTCTGGTACTGGAACCCCTGCCGCTCTTATAGATACTGCGCAGGCGGTTCCCTAGCCCAGGCATCCTCTTCTTAGTAGGTTCCTCTCTTAGGAACAGGAAACCAACTGAGGAGCGAGGGGGGCCGCCCCTTTTATCTCTCTGTAGGTTTCCTGTTCCTAGGGGCGGATCCCCTCTCTCAGTGGGTGCTGTCGTGGCGAATAGAAAATATAATTCTTAACTCTCCTTCATAAAAGTCTGTTGGTATATGTGACCCCCTAAGGGTCTGAAGTAAGAGAAATGTTTAATAAGGGTATGTTTCCAAGGAGCGCATTCATTGCGCTTTGGATGAAGCGGAAATCCCACTCCGCCCAAAGCCCAGCCCCCTTCTGTACGTGCGGTGATACCGCATGTGTTCATTGAACATATGTGGTATCACCGCATCACATACATAGACCGGGTTATTTACCTTGTGGAGACTGTGCGTCTCCGCAAGTTAAACAGACATGCTGCGTTCTTAAAAGATGTGCCGCATGTCCGGTATCGTGGGTGTGTCACCCGCGTTTTACTACGCATAGTGGAGACGGGATTTCATCAAATCCCCTCCACTATGCTGTAACATTTGGAGGCTGCGGATTAAACGCTGCGGCTCTACGCAGCGTTCAATCCGCAGCTAATCCGGATGTAATACGCCACGTGGAAACATACCCTAAGGTTTGTAGCCCCTTTTTTGGTACTATGCAAGCTTTTTTCGGAGCACATTTGCCACATTTAGGTACCTATTGAAATAATATAGAGTACAATACCTAAAGCATTTTGATAAGTACCCCATACATTGAAGCCATACAATGCATTGTATAAAAAGCTAATGCAATGATTCTTCTATCTGTAAACAATAGAGACATGTCCAAAAATAATTAAAGGTAAAGTTTCCCTTTAATCTTAGCTTTCCTCCATGCGTTTAGCCCTTTGTCTCACCTCCCTAACACCAGTATGATTATCAACTTGTTTTCCAATCTCTTTTGTTATTTTTCTCCATTCTTTTTTTAACACCTTTCTTCTCACACATCAAAAAGCTAATGTCTCTTCGCTTCTCTGAGCAAAATCTGATCCTTCACTGAGGCGGAAATATATTGAAATGCCACTGGATCTGTCCCCGCCTCACCTGTGCCAAACTCTTCCTATTTCCACCCACACATCTAGATTTTTTCTGCTCAGTGTTAGCTGCAGTGGCATAAAGAAGGCCGCAAACGCAAACATAGCAAAGTGTGAATACGTGGACACAGCAAAAGTGAGAGCGTCTACATTCTCCTACCAAGCCACTGTGCCTAAAGTCTAAGAAATCTCACTGCTCGTTGATTGCGGTCATATTCATAATTGGTTAAATTACAATCTGTCACCTCCAGAAATGCTATTTACCTGCAGATATAGTGGTGATCTGTATCTAAATAGTGTTTAAATAATGTCTGTCTGACGAACTGCAGTAACAGCTACAGGGAGAAAATGAAGTTTTATTCTCCCTGCAGCCACTCGCTTAGTCTCATCATGGTGGTACAGCTCACACTGATGGGCACAACAAGCTGACCAACATACACTATGATGGCCCCATATTTCCCCATAAAGTATTATGACTCCCCAGTCATACAGTACATTGTTCTCCACAGCATCCTACACAATATGATGTCTACCACAGCTCCTATACAGTATGAGGAAGGTATTATATCCGAAACATGTGTAGAGGGGGGCGGGTACGGCACGGGAGATCCTATTACTGCATCTTATTAAGGTATTCATTGTTTTCTACTGTTTCATATATGTGCTGGAACTTTTGTATGTTCACTACATTGTCTATGTACAGATACTTCCATTATTACACTTGGTCTTATCAGCCCTACGGCATTATAAGGATGCTGGTCTTTTTGCCCCATCTGTCTCCTTGTTGATTTGATTAATAAAAATTGTTATTTGTTCACCTTTAAGTGGACTTCATGACTGCCTATATATATATATATATATATAAACACACCACACAGGGTGGTCCAAAAGTAGGTGGACAGTATGTGTAATAGGGTTATGAAGGGGGAGATTTATCAAACATGATGTAAAGTGAAACTGACTCAGTTGCCCTTAGCAACCAATCAGATTCCACTTTTCATTCTTCACAGACTCTTTAGAAAATGAAAGGTGGAATCTGATTGGTTGCTAAGGGCAACTGAGTCAGTTTCACTTTACACCATGTTTGATAAATCTCCCCCTTCATAACCTTATTAGGCTAGTTTCACACTAGCGTATAGCTGTGCTGCGGAGGGTTGCGGACTTCCTCCGTGAAGCTCTGCCCACCGCAGCACCTCCTCCGGTCAGCTCTGCCTATGTATGTATGCAGCCTGCGTACCTATATTTAATATTAGGTAAACAGGCCATGCAGATGTATGCGGATGCCGCCGAATGCGTCGTTTTGACGGTGCGGCGACCTGCGCCGAGCGCAACATGTTGCATTTTGTTGCGGTCGCCGCACCGTCAAAACGACGCATGCAGTCCTATGTAACATCACATAACACAGCGATCACCGTGAGTACAGATAATGTGGTAGATGTCACCTGCAGTCCTATGTAACACAATTTGATCATGAGCCAGTCCCAGCGAGGATTCCTTACAGCAGTAATAAAAGCAGGCCACCCTTTCAGAGATACCAGCAGTGATTAGAGATTGTGCTCCCAGCAACATGCTCCGTCGAGAAATCTGATCTTGCACCGACTAGACAGAATGGAGCTTCGGCATCAGATTCATTAAATCTGTCACTAAATCCTGCAGAAGCAATTTACATTCTGGCCCTCACCTACTGCTGAAGAGTCCCTGGGTCCGTGTGTGCAGACACGGCTCAGGACTGGTTGGAAGAAGGGAGCTTTATTCTGTAAGTAAGTAGCTGATGAGGAGTAGCCTATGTGCATGGCCTGGAGGCCAGCGTGTTGGAACTGAGGCACTAAACAATTTGAATTTGAATTGGGTCACCGGTAGTGAGTGGTGTCAGTGAGTGACACTGCTCACCTGAGTACCTGAACCTTGGTCGTAAGTCTGCTGAATGCCTGCGGCCGGAGGAAGGTGCCTGGCGGCCGCAAGTATTCAGCAATGTCAGGTTTTTTTTAAACTGCACCCTCCTAAGGGAGGCAAGAGGTAGCACCCTAGGTGGGTGCCTACCCTTTGTCCCGGCTCTGTCGTCAGCACACTGCGATTAATGAATACATAAACTCCAATACTGCTCTAACGTTAAAAACATAAATGTACTTAGAGGGTTTTTTTATCAAAAGTCATCCAACCACGTCAAGGTGTACACAAATCTGGATGGTCCTGATCACTAATGTCCTATTCTTCATGTGCCAAACCAGGCCTCATCTAAATGGGGCATGAAAAAGAAGACAGGCGTAGCTGGCAATTGAAATTTTGTGTTGGAAAGATGGGTGGTTAAGGGTGCGCTGAGCCCTGGAGGGGGCTACATCCCGAAATGTATACTACAAAAAATAAAAAATAATTGTTTAAAAAGGACCTATCATGTCCCAAATGGGATAAAGTTGCAGATATGGGATTATTCTACATGCACGGAGCAGCTTCAGTCACTGCTCATTACACAGTGAGCGGTGTCTATAAGCACGCCCAGGGTTTTTATTGACAGCTCACACTGTACACTACGCTACATACTCATATATGAGAAAAAAGTACACGGGAAGAAAAAAACAGCACCTTTGGTGATTCTTACATATTAATTAAGTTGTTTCCTACATGTATTACTGGTTCATTAAGAATATCTATATGAAAATAATATTCACATTGTGAACTATTTTTAAAGAATGTGCTAGCTATATAGTACAGTATATATATTTTACATAGGCACAGTGTTATAGTAGTTATAGCCTTGTACATACTGTAGGAGGCAATATAATAATGTACATGGGTGACAATATTATACAGATTATGTTCTTGTACAGAGAGAATAGTATTAAAATAGTTATACTCTTGAACATAGGGGCAGTATTATAGCAGTTATACCCTTGTACATAGTGGGCAGTATTCAATATATTTTTGTAAATAGGAAACAGTATTACAGTATATATAATCTTGTACATAGGGGTGAGTATTATAGTAGTTATATTCCTGTACATAGGGTCAGTATTATAGAAGTTGTATTCTTGTACATAGGGGGCAGTATTATAGTAGTTTTATTCTTGTATGTAGAGGGCGGTATGATAGTAGTTATAATCTTGTACACAGGGGTCAGTATTATAGTAGTTATATTCTTGTACACAGGAGCAGTATTATAGTAGTTATATTCTTGTATACATGGGCAGTATTATAGTAGTTATATTCTTGTATATATGGGCAGTATTATAATAGTTATATTCTTGTATAATGGGGCAGTATTATAGTAGTTATATTCTGGTACATAGGAGCAGTATTATAGTAGTTATATTCTTGTATATAGGGACAGTATGATAGTAGTTATATTCTTGTACATAGGGGCAGTATTATAGTAGTTATGCTCTTACATATAGCGGCAGTATTATAGTAATTATATTCTTGTACATAGGGGGCAGTATAGGACTTATATTCTTGCACATAGGAACAGTATTACAGTAGTTATATACTTGCACATAGTTGGTGGTATTATAGTAGTTATATTTTTGTATATAAGGGCAGTATTATAGTAGTTCTATTCTTGTCCATAGCGGCATTATTATAGTAGTTCTATTCTTGTACATAGGAGCAGTATTATAGTAGTTGGATTTTTGTATATTGGAAGCAGTAGTTATACTCCTGTACATTGAATATGTTGTAGTAGTTATGTTTTCATACGCATGGGACAGGGTTAAAGTAGTTATTTTATTGTACATAGGGGGCAGCATTATAGTAGCTATAATCTTATACATAGAGCAGTATTATAGTGGTTATATTCTTGTACATAGGGACAGTATTATAGTAGTTATATTCTTGTACATAGGGGCAGTACTATAGTGGTTACATTCTTAGACATAGGGGGCAGTATTATGGTAGTAATATTCTGTTACCTAGAAGCAGTATTTTAGTAGGTATATTAAAGTAGTACGGTAGTAGTTATATTCTTGTATAAAGAAAGCAGTAGTTATATGGCTGTACATTGGGAGCATTGTTGTAGCAGTTTTGTTTTCATACATAAGGGGCTGTGTTAAAGTAGTTATTTTCTTACTATAGTAGTCATATTCTTTTAGATAAAGGGCAATATTGTAGTAGTTACATTTGTACATCAGGGGCAATGTTTTAATAATTATATTCTTGAAACTGTTACTATTATCTATGAGGAGAAATCATAATGATGACCCTTTATAATGAACAAACTATACTGCAATATACTTAGCTTTAACATTCTTCAGTCTCTCTGGCCTCTTTTACCTCCACCACTGTCGTTTGGCAATTTATCTACCTATTGCAATATTTATTACATTACATTACTATCAATCGTCATTGTAGCTATTTTAGCCACTCCTGTGAGTGCTTTCCTTAGTGTGCCATTATAACTTGTTTTTCTTCGCATTTTTTATAGAGTGTGGTTCTTTGAGAGTCGAAATACCTTTCCCTCTTGTTTTATTGTTAACTTTTCTAATGTATCTACACACACTGCCTGGTAGGTTTGCCAGCAGCTTTGAGTCCGACAGTAATTAGTGGGTGCTGGTGTTTTTACTTTTTATTGATTAAAAATAAAAAGTTTAAAAACATAAAAGTACTTTGTTGGAATCAATTACATGCTGTCAGTGGTCCAATAAGGGATGTTCTCCAGGACCAAAGGAAAGTAGCTAAAACTTAGCCTTTAATCATACAAGATAAAAAAAATTGTAGAATATGCACATATTAAAAAACATAGCTATGATTAAGTGCATTCCTACCCTAAATGCATAAGCATTATAGGTTTTATTTTTTAATATGTGCATATTCTACCATGTTATTTTATCTTATATGATTAAAGGTTAAGTTTTAACTACTTTCCTTTGGTGCTGGAGAACATCCCCTTCGTTACCATTGATAGCTATTTGACCTGGAAGGCAGACCAGTGTATACTCTGTGCACCCAACTCAGACCACAGACTGAGGAAGTCCCTTGAGAAACTTATCCCTCCCTAGCAAAAGCAGTGAGCTGAATTAACACTTTTTCTATTTTTTTTCTACCAATTAGATGCACAAAACAACCATACACTACTTTCTAAATTGGGAATTGCACCCCTGCACAGAATGTGTAATAGTCTGCACTGCTGAACTTTAATGGATGTACTAGTGTCTAGCCCAGCTGCGCTTGGAGCCACATTGATCCAGGAGGATGCATCAAAGGTAAACCCACAGAGACCTATACGCACACAATACACCTTCACTATTCCCTAGATCCACCAGAGGGAGCCCTTTCACAGTTTATATAGGGTAGTGAAGGACAGCAGACAGTCAGTCTAGTTACCTCAGAACACCTCAGAACGTCGTAGAGATCAGTGAGAGATGAGCTGAGAGAGAGAGAGTTACTGAAAGACTGAAGACTACAGCTTGAACTTGGTTTACTGAGTGGAGTCCAGTAATAGTGGAGGAAGATAGCCACTTCAGCCTGGTCAGAACTGAGTCAACTGAGTGTAGTTTCAGTGAGCAAGCGTGCCGACGCTTTGAGAGTGGTGAAGAGAAAGGAGAATCAGCCATCTACTGCTAGTGTGCTTATGTTAAGGGTCGGAGTAGGACGGAAGGCGAGTGGAAGGGAAAAGAGAGTGACAGAGGTTGAAACAGCATTGATCGCTTACCTCTACTCTGAACAACCGGACACCGGGTACGAGCTTGCTAGCATCTACACGACTAGTAGGAGATACCAGAGACCCTGTGGGACTTCAAGTCGCAGGGGCCCACAAGTGCTGATACGTAACCGGGGTCAGGAAGACGGAGTCTAGCAGGGACCTGCAATACAGAGACACTGTTCTATCCAAGAGAAGGCTCCACCATAAAGTCAGCCAGGCGTATATGAGAAGACAGAGTTAGACTTCGTTTCATACAGGTCAGAAACTCACACATACAGGAGTACGGAGGCCCTACACCTACTCAGTGGGATTACTGGACGTGCATTCTCCACCCTGCCAGCTTCCCGGGACGTGCCTGCAACTACCATCAGTAAAGGTACAGAAAGAGACTTTCGTGTGTGTGTCTGCCTCATTGCTCCTGCACCCCTACACCGCCATATACCCTGAGGGATCCAGTCTTGCCTGTGGAAGACTTAACACCTTGCTGCCCAGTAACAACCCCTCAGTGGATCTATCCTGCAGCGCTGGTCACCCTGACCAGGTACCACAGGTGGCGTCACAAACAAACTGTATATACTTTATTCCCCTGTAAATATCCCCTTTTATTGAGGTGAGCCCCAGGGCCACAGACCGAGCTGTGCTACCCGTGACATTCCCCATAGAAGTGAACGGGCTCGGTGCCGAGTACCCCACGGTCCTGCTAAGGGCGACTCACTAGTACCTTCCTAAATTACTTCCAGTGTATGACCGAATCCAATTACAAATGAGCTTTCTAGTAATTGGGGTTTGAGAGGAAGGAATAGTAAATTATTATGAAATCGATTCATGTGTCAATGCCAAGATTGGGAGCAAAAGATCTACAGTGCACCAGATATAGGCAGTTCTACTGTATAATTGTCAGGCAAACGTGCTAATTTCAGTGGGACTGGATAATTTAATGGGTATGGAGGTGTCACAACTTTCCCCCACAACAGTTGTCAGGAGTAATACAGATTGGGGAAGATAAACAACCACCTGAGGTGCTTTCTTCCCATTCAGAATAAATGCAGTCTCAGCAGAGTATGCGGGGTCAGGAGAAATAGCTTTTAGGCCGGAGTCACAGACAACGTATAAAAAAATCGGACCGTATTATACGCAGAAAAGTCCCCTGAACAGTGATCCGTATGTCATCCGTGTGCAATGCGAAGATGCGATTTCCTCGCATCAAAATATCCGTGTGTCATCCGTATGGCATTCGTATGCCATCCGTACGGCGAGATTTTCTCGCCGGCTTGCAAAACCGACATATAATGGATCCAAATGACAGTTTTTAAATCACAAAAGAAAGAATAGATATATACACACATATATATGTATATATATATATATATATATATATATATATACACCAGGAGAAAAATGAAGCAATCAGGTGAACAATATAAAGATAAAATTCAGATTTTATTACATCAATTATCAGAATAGAAAAACTGTACAAAGCATTAGCAGTAAGACAAACTCATGAAGGAAAACCCAAGGCGCCACAGGGCAGAAAAAAACCCCAGACAATCCCAAATGTATCTCAACAATGTGAAAAGGATAATACCTCTAAAGTGCCAGTGCATTTATGCAGATACATGAAATAGGTAAGTATTCCCAAGTAAAAAGCACTAAAGCAGCAGTATAGAGGTAGAATACCGGGTTCAAAAAGAGCCCATAAATAAAGGGAATCTTACAGAAATAAGGGATGCTAGGGGAGTGCCCTGGGCCAGGTAGAGTCAAGCCCCCTGACGCGCATTTTGCGTGCCCACACAGCACCGCTTCCTCAAGGGGAGTATACTGGGTAATGCACAGAAGGACCTTTAAGAGTGCATGTGACAATGTCACATGGTCTGCTGTGAGCCAATGGCGGTGGGTATAACGGCGCATGTACTAATGCTTTGTACACTGTTTTTCTATTCAGATAATTGATTTAATAAAATCTGAATTTTATCTTTATATTGTTCACCTGATTGCTTCATTTTTCTCCTGGTATATATGTAATCTTGAAGCGGGTGCCGTTTCTTTTTATGTGGACACGTCTACTCCCACTGCTGGCACTATTCCTATGCCATTATGGGGGCTTCTAATGCTTATATATATATATATATATATATATATATATATATATATATATACATATATATATAAACATGTAATTGTGACATATAAAGTACAGACCAAAAGTTTGGACACACCTTCTCATTTAAAGATTTTTCTGTATTTTCATGACTATGAAAATTGTACATTCACACTGAAAGCATCAAAACTATGAATTAACACATGTGGAATTATATACTTAACAAAAAAGTGTGAAACAACTGAAAATATGTCTTATATTCTAGGTTCTTCAAAGTAGCCACCTTTTGCTTTGATTACTGCTTTGCCTTTGCACACTCTTGGCATTCTCTTGATGAGCTTCAAGAGGTAGTCACCAGAAATGGTTTTCACTTCACAGGTGTGCCCTGTCAGGTTTAATAAGTGGGATTTCTTGCCTTATAAATGGGGTTGGGACCATCAGTTGTTTTGTGCAGAAGTGTGGTGGATACACAGCTGATAGTCCTACTGAATAGACTGTTAGAATTTGTATTATGGCAAGAAAAAAGCAGCGAAGTAAAGAAAAACGAGTGGCCATCATTACTTTAAGAAATGAAGGTCAGTCAGTCCGAAAAATTGGCAATATTTTGAAAGTGTCCCCAAGTGCAGTTGCAAAAACCATCAAGCGCTACAAAGAAACTGGCTCACATGAGGACCGCCCCAGGAAAGGAAGACCAAGAGTCACCTCTGCTTCTGAGAAGAAGTTTATCTGAGTCACCAGCCTCAGAAATTGCAGGTTTACAGCAGCTCAGATTAGAGACCAGGTCAATGCCAAGCAGAGTTCTAGCAGCAGACACATCTCTACAACAGCTGTTAAGAGGAAACTTTGTGCAGCAGGCCTTCATGGTAAAATAGCTGCTAGGAAACCACTGCTAAGGACAGGCAACAAGCAGAAAAGACTTGTTTGGGCTAAAGAACACAAGGAATGGACATTAGACCAGTGGAAATCTGTGCTTTGGTCTGATGAGTCCAAATTTGAGATCTTTGGTTCCAACCACCGTGTCTTTGTGCGACGCAGAAAAGGTGAACGGATGGACTCTACATGCCTGGTTCCCACCGTGAAGCATGGAGGAGGAGGTGTGATGGTGTGGGGGTGCTTTGCTGGTGACACTGTTGGGGATTTATTCAAAATTGAAGGCATACTGAACCAGCATGGCTACCACAGCATCTTACAGAGGCATGCTATTATTATTATTATTCATTTTTATAGCGCCATTTATTCCATGGCGCTTTACATGTGAGAGGGGGGTGAATATAGACAAGTACAATAAATATGAGCAATACAGGACACACATAAGTACAGAAGGAGGGAGGACCCTGCCCGCGAAGGCTCACAATCTATAGGGGATGGGTGAGGATACACTAGGAGAGGGTAGAACTGGTTGTGCGGCTGTTTAGTAGACTGAGGATCACTGCTGGTTGTAGGCTTGTCGGAAGAGGTAGGTCTTCATGTTCTTTTTGAAGGTTTCCATGGTAGGCGCGAGTCTGATGTGTTGGGGTAGAGAGTTCCAGAGTATGGGGGAGGCACTGGAGAAGTCTTGTATGTGGTTGTGGGAAGAAGAGATAAGGCGAGAGTAGAGAAGGAGATCTTGAGAGGATCGAAGGTTGCGCGAGGGTAAGTAATGGGAGACCATGTCACAGATGTATGGAGGGGACAGGTTGTGGATGGCTTTGTATGTCATAGTTAGGGTTTTGAACTGGTGCCTCTGGATGATAGGAAGCCAATGAAGGGCTTGGCATAGGGGAGAGGCTGAGGAATAACAGGGAGACAGGTGGATTAGTCGGGCAGCAGAAAGTAGGATGGATTGGAGTGGTGCCAGGGTGCTGGAGGGGAGGCCAGAGAGTAGGAGGTTGCAGTAGTCAAGGCAGGAGATAAGGGCATGCACTAGTGTTTTTGTGGTATCGTGGTCAAGTAATGCACGGATCCGGGAAATATTTTTGAGTTTGAGACGGCAGGAGGAGGCTAGGGTTTGGATATGTGGCTTGAAAGAAAGGACAAAGTCGAGGATTACTCCGAGGCACCGAGCATGCGGGACCGGGGAAAGTGAGCAGCCGTTGACATTGAGGGATAGGTCTGGTGGAGGCGTAGAGTGAGATGGGGGGAAGATGATGAATTCTGTTTTGTCCATGTTCAGTTTTAGAAAGCGAGCAGAAAAGAAAGCTGAAAAGCTGAAATAGCGGACAGACAGTGTGGGATTTTTGTCAGTAAGGAGGTGAGGTCAGGTCCAGATAGGTAGATCTGCGTGTCATCGGCATAGAGATGATGCTGCAAACCGTTGGATTCTATAAGCTGTCCCAGGATGAAGGTGTAGATGGAGAAGAGTTGGGGTCCTAGAACTGAGCCTTGAGGAACACCGACAGAGAGGGGGCGAGGTGAGGAGGTGGTGTGGGAGAGGGAGACACTGAATGTTCGATCTGCTGAGATATGTTGAGATCCAGGATAGGGCCAAGCCTGTGATGCCCAGAGATGAGAGAATCTGGAGCAGGAGGGAGTGGTCCACAGTGTCGGAGGCAGAAGACAGGTCCAAGAGAAGGAGGACAGAGTAGTGTCGCTTGCTCTTGGCGGTTAGTAGGTCATTGGTGATTTTAGTTAGGGCAGTTTCAGTTGAGTGAAGCAGTCGGAAGCCTAATTGCAAGTGGTCAAAGAGGGAGCAAGAGGAGAGGTGGGAAGACAGTTCAAGATGGACATGCTGTTCCAGTAGTTTTGAGGCATAAGGGAGAAGAGATTTCGGGCGATAGCTAGACGCAAAGGATGGGTCAAGGGAGGACTTTTTGAGGATGGGTGTGATTGAGGCATGATTGAAGGATGAGGGGAACACACCATTTGTAAGTGAGAGGTTGAAGAGGTGTGTTAGAGTAGGGATGAAGACTGTGGCGAGGTTAGGGATGAGGTGGGACGGGAGCGGGTCAAGTGTGCAAGTGGTGAGGTGTGATCTTGAAAGGAGGGTGGAGAGCTGATCTTCTGTCATGGTGGAGAAGTTGGTTTTGGGGGAACAGGGCTGAGCAGCTAAGAGGGGCATTGGGGGCTGTGGGCCAAAGCTTTCCCTGATCGTATCAATCTTCTGCTTGAAAAAGGAGGCAAAATCTTCAGCAGTAATGAGATGAGAGGGGGAGGTGCTGGGAGACGGAGTAGAGAATTTAAAGTGTTGAAGAGCTGTTTAGGGTTGTGAGACAGGGAGGATATGAGAGATGAGAAGTAAGTTTGCTTTGCGGCAGTGAGTGTGGACTTGAAGCTGGTGAGGGACTGCTTGTATGCGGTTAAGTGCTCAGCAGAGCAGGATTTCTTCCATCTCCGCTCAGCAACCATGGAAGCCCGTCTCAGTTCTTTGGTGAGGCTGGACAGCCAGGGCTGTCTGTTGATTGTGCGAGTTTTGCTATGTGCGAGGGGGGCGGCCGAATCAAGTGCTGCTGTTATTGTGGTGTTATAAAAGGTGGCAGCACCATCTGTGTCATGAAGTGAGGCTGAAGTGATCCATCCGGTTTGCGTTTAGTTGGACCATCATTTATTTTTCAACAGGACAATGACCCCAAACACACCTCCAGGCTGTGTAAGGGCTATTTGACCAAGGAGGAGAGTGATGGGGTGCTACGCCAGATGACCTGGCCTCCACAGTCACCAGACCTGAACCCAATCGAGATGGTTTGGGGTGAGCTGGACCGCAGAGTGAAGGAAAAAGGGCCAACAAGTGCTAAGCATCTCTGGGAACTCCTTCAAGACTGTTGGAAGACCATTTCCGGTGACTACCTCTTGAAGCTCATCAAGAGAATGCCAAGAGTGTGCAAAGCAGTAATCAAAGCAAAAGGTGGCTACTTTGAAGAACCTAGAATATAAGACATATTTTCAGTTGTTTCACACTTTTTTGTTAAGTATATAATTCCACATGTGTCAATTCATAGTTTTGATGCTTTCAGTGTGAATGTACAAATTTCAGTCATGAAAATACAGAAAAATCTTTGAATGAGAAGGTGTGTCCAAACTTTTGGTCTTTACTGTATATTATATTTTTATTATATTTATATTATATATATGATATGTATATATATAATATATTAAATATATGACCCCAAACACACCTCCAGGCTGTGTAAGGGCTATTTGACCAAGGAGGAGAGTGATGGGGTAGATAGATATAAAAAATAAAGATTATTATTATTATTATTATTATTATCTTCAATATAATGTATTATATATATATTATTTTATGTGTATATATATATACTATATATATATATATATATATATATTCTATATATATTAGATATATATAATATATATATTATGTATCTATATACATATATACAGTATATATTATACATTAGATATATATATCTTATATATATAAATCTAATATACTGTATGTGTGTGTGTCACTGACATGTGTATATATATATATATATATATGTATGTATTCTATGTGTATATATCTAGTGTTTTGTGAGCTGTCAGTGTGATTTTACAAAAGCCACCAAATGAATTATCACCTATTCTACTATGTATCTCTCTATGAAATATAAAAAAAAAATATATATATATTTTTTTATATTTCATAGAGAGACACATAGTAGAATAGGTGATAATTCATTTGGTTTTTCAACTGGAATCTGTGGCCATGGGCCACATAGAAGACCCGGGCTGGGGGAAGAGAGGAAACGGACTGCACCATTACCATCCTGTAGTCCGTTTCAAAACCCCAAAAGCCAAGAGCAGATTTTCCCTAACTCTGCCTTGAACAACCAGCAACCAGCATACTCACTTTGAGGCTAAGTGCACACGTTCAGGAATGTGTGCAGAATTTTCCTGAGCAAAAACGGACTGGGTTTTTTTCACATTTTTTCCGCATTTTTGGTGCGTTTTTTGCGCGGATTTTGCAAGTTTTTACCGCGATTTTTTCCTGAACTTTCTAGGTCAATAATATAGAGGGAAAAACGCTAGAATTCCGTGAAATTAATGAACATGTTGGTTCTTTTTCCGAGATGCGGTTTTCTTCGCGGAAAAAAACGCACCATGTGCACAAAAATTGCGGAATTCATTCTAAATGATAGGATGCTTAATTCATGCGTTTTTGACGCGTTTTTTCCCGTGAAAAAACGCAAAAAAAAAGCAAATAATCCTGAACGTGTGCACTTAGCCTTATTCTGCATTGCAACAACAGCTACGCCTGTGACTGTAATGCACTCCTATGGCCTCAATACCCCTCCGTGCGCATCCTGGGGGGAACACACAGCGACCCCTACATGTAACACCGGTCACTGCCTCACAATATATATATATATTATATGTATAATACTACCCCATGTGAACAAGAGTACAATTTAATATATAAAACTGCTCCTTAATACATTAAGATAATTTATGTAACATTGCTTCCTATGTACAATAATATAATTGCTATACTACTGGCCACTAAATATATTTCTTTAATAGTGCTCATCTATACAAAAAAATACTGCTTCATGGTCAAGAATGTGTAATCTTTGGTGTGGCTTTTCAATGCAGAATATGCATAAAAAAGTACCATCGACTCCCAGCTATACTCATGTACTGTGACCTTGCCATAGTGTAAGAACAGAGAGCAACCTGCCAACTCCATGCAATATAAAATTGATATTCAAGTGAAATCAATGCAACAGCTGCCATCCATTACGTGTGATAGCAGGGAGCTATACTCTGCTGTATAGTATACTTTCATATCCAATAATGTTGCTTATTTGAGTCCGACCTGCAGTGATGTTCCACTGTGTCGCTCTTTCCCTACCTGCTGGGAGAAACATTTCATACTTTATTTCTGTAACTCAGAGCAATGCTTTGCACTTAGTGAAGGAGTTAATAGACTTTGGTGCCATTGCGGATAATTGGTCTGTTTGTCTCAATGAGGACACACCTGTCGTATTGTTTTGTCATGTGTACAGAGTGATTGCTCTCATTATAGAATAGCGCAAGATCATTTTATGGCACTTAGAATAAAAACCCAGAGCTGCGTTTCCTGCATTCAAAAAGGGTCTTAGCTGAGAGACAGATGAGCGGTGACAGTCAACCTATGAAAGTGTTTGAGAAGGCATACAAAAATGCAAATATCCTCTTCGAAGAGGACAGGAATTCTAGTGCCCCCTATTGGGGATAGCAATTCTAATATTCAATATCGATCCTTCAGGCTGTGTGCACACATTGTGTTTTTGCCGCGTGGATTTGTCACAAAACCTGTAAGGGGATTGCTTATGCTAGCTAAGTGACTTGTAGTTAGGGTGCAGTTTCAAATCTGCCACATGTCACTTCTTTCTGCATTTTTGCCTCCATTTGGAAAAAGAGAAAGAAGTGTGCTAAGAGAATCGGGATCACCAAATATAATACAATACAAGCTTACTAAACAAAGCGAACAAACAATGACATATATGATTTAAAAACATTTAAAAATATTTATATATAATATTCTGGCTATATGTGCCTATGTGGTCTAGATTGACTTAAACATGCTGTATGTAGTAATTTGCTTTACTAGCCTAACACCATGTTCTTGATGGTATTTAGTTTGTATTTAGGCACTGCATACTGCTACTGGAAAATTTATTATATCATGTTCCTTTTTGGAATATATATACTGCATATATATGTGTTTATATACACATACATATCCATACAGCACGGTGGCTCAGTGGATAGCACTGCAGCCTTGCAGCGCTGGAGTCCTGGGTCGAGTCCCACCAAGGACAACATCTGCAAGGAGTTTGTATGTTTGTATGTTGTGTTTGCGTGGGTTTCCTCTGGGTTCTCCGGTTTCCTCCCACACTCCAAAAAACATACTGATAGGGAATCTAGATTGTGAGCCCCATCGGGGACAGCGACGATAATGTGTGCAAACTGTGAAGCGCTGCGGAATATGTTAGCGCTATATAAAGATTATTACTATTATACACAATTTCTTCATGAAATGTTACTTTTGTAGTAATTATGTTGACTAACATACCTTTCACAACATAACATCCTTGTTATCACTTTGAGTGTATTATTTCCTTGGTTGTCTCCAGTTAGTGTCCAACAGGTGAATTGATGTCTTCTGCCCATCTTGACTGGGCTCTTGGTCTTTACTCAGACGTGTAATATGTTTCCTAATGGCAGTATTCTCAATCATATGGACATTGGGTATCCTTTAAGGACAGTGTATGATTTTATCTTTAGCATAGTACTCTTCTATGGGATAAATGTGCATTGCCACACACATGTATCTCAATTTATATCATATATCTTTGTATTATTATATTCAGGGCCAGCTCCATGTTTTCGTGGGCCTGGGGCGAGAGTCTCAGTGGGCCCATTTAACACATACATGATGCATACATACGACAGAGAAATATAGGTATAGTACAATGCCAAAGATTTCACTTACTTCTTACATTAAATGAGTGATATCTACAGCAAATTCTGAAATAGCTCAGAAACCAGACAGTATAGTCCTCCATACAGTATTATAGGCATCACATAGTGCTCCGTACAAAATAGTGAGCCCCATATATTGCTCCATATAGTATTATAGGCACCACATAGTGTTCCATACAGAATAATGAACCCCATATATTGCTCTATACAATATAATGAGCCCCATACAATGCTCCAAGCAGTATAATGTGTCCTATATAATGCTCCACACAGTATATGATGGGCACCATAAAATGCTCCAGTATATGATGGGCCCCATATAATGCTCGATATATAATGGGCCCCATATAATGCTCGATATATAATGGGTTCTATGCTCCATATATAATGGACCCCACATGATGCTCCAGTATATGATCGGCACCATATATGATGATCCAGTGTATGTTGGGCCCAATATAATGCTCCATATTTAATGGGCCCCATATATGATGCTCCAGTGTATAATGGGCCCCATATAATGCTCTATATAAAATGGGCCCTATTTGCTCCAAACAAAAAAAAATGAAATACTCACCTTTCCTCACTGGCCGCTGCTCTGCTACAGACACCTCAGTGTCAGCATCTTCCAGCTCTCTGCGCTGTGACTGTTCAGGCAGAGGACGCACACTAGTCACGTCATCACGCCCTCTGACTTGAAATGTCACAGATAGAGGACGCGGAATACGCCGCAGCGGAGATACAGGGAGAGGCAAGTATTGCATGTACCGGTGCCCTGAGTGGGGGGGCACAAGCACCAGGCTTCCATAGCACGCCGGTCTCCCCATTGGCGAGTGGGCCCTCCGTCTGCTCAGCGCCCCAGCACATGTTTATGGATAAATTTATCATGTCGCTGGACCCCTATAGCATCATTTTGAACTTACCTTCTGGTTGTTTTTCAGTAAATACTTTTATTGACTGACGTTTCCCGTTTTCATTTGTTCATTTTGGACCTGGCAAACACACATAAGCATGTTCTTTATAATAAATGGATGATCAACTGGTTTTTATTTCCTATTTATTTTTGAACTAGATGGAGGCCCGATGCTATCGCATCGGGAGGGCGGTAATGTCAAGATGTGGGCAGGCTTTGCAGCGTCTCAGCTCCAAAATTCAAAGATTGACAACTTTGACATAAATGGTTCATGGGACCGCAGCTGTGTTCGTGAATTGTGTTTTCATCATGGGTTACATTTTTTGCTTGTAGTTGAAGTTCATGTCTTTCTTTTTGTATGTGACTTATTTGCCGGCAGATGTTGATTTGTCATAGCTGTTGTAGTCGCACTTCTCTCTGGCTTTGTGTTTCAGCTTGTCGCCGTAGACGGTGTGCTTCTGCATCGTGTGACAGTCTTCTTTCTGTGGTCAATGGACATTGTTCCTGAAGTAGCTTGCGTTGGGAAAATGCCTTCTTAGTTAACCTCATACACTTTGAAGTTGTAGTGTCACAATCCATTTTTGGATCTGTGGCAGACTTTGCTTTTCATATTAAAACTTTTTTCCTTTCAGGCCATCGGGGGTTAATGTCAGTCTTTTCCCCCGGTGGCCGCTGGTGTAATTACATTGCTGCTGAGTTGGCTGGTGCAGGGGGTGACCACTCCCACCATCCTTTAAAGGGTCACCTGATACGTCAGCTGACTGTTGGTGATACACTTGCTCTTTGGAGACCAACCAAGCTGGAGTCGGGAGCTTTTCTGGTGCTGCACTGTATACTGTGATCTAGTGCCTTGCTCTGCTGTGCGGTGCTTGGCAGCAGAGAAAGCTAAGTTTTGTTTTTTAGTTGATTTAACCCCTAGGTGTCTGTCATGTGTGCATTGCCTCGAAGATCGTCGCGGTTGCACATTTTGACTTCTCACAGCTGAGTTGCTGTTTCTTTGTGTTTGGCAGCTAGGGAGTTAATTCTGTCTGTGCTCGGTTCTGGGACTGGGTGTAGTTTCTCCCGGCTGCAATTGATTATTGTTGATTGGTTTCCTTTAAGTTTCTGGTTGTCTGCTTTGGGAGTTGCCAGTGAAACACTTCATGCAGACCACAGATAGGAATGAATCTGTATAGACTCTAGTTGAGAGCTCCTTAGTTGTTTTAAGCTTAACTTGCTTAGAGTTTATTTCCCAGACCATTTATGTTCCTTCGGTGTTTGAGTGTGTATGCAAGAGAGTGCTATCCTGTCTGTCTTATATGTCTAATCTGTGTATTTAGCTGAGATCAGCCCATATCCCTTTGGTGGTAATCAGGATCCTTCTTAGGACTGATTACAGGGTTCAGGGTCTGATAGGAGACAGGGTTAGGCTGGAGACTTGGACCTCTGAACCATTATCAGTACCTCCAAGGTAAGGGATTAGTTAGGACCCCAGTGTAGGGTCAGGTTAGACCCCGGTCCTCCTCTTTCCTGTTACAGCTCATCAAGTCCTCAAGATTAACCCTGAGTTCAACTGATATCGTCTCTGCACATCTAGTCCTCAAGATTAACCCTAAGTTCTGCTGATATTGTGTCAGGTAAATCTATTTTATACTTACATTCTTATGTTGCTAAACTATATGTTGTATAGAGTGTGGTTCCTGTATAAATAGTTTACTGACATTGTAGTCATATCATTAGACAGCGTGACATTTTCACTGGCCATAAAAAATTATCTCTAGTTACCATGGATCCAGTAGCCCAGCTGGCTCTGCAGTTGCAGGGATTATCCATGGAGCTGACGGACATTAAGTCCAAAGTTTTGTCTCCCCTGGAGCAAACCAGAGTTGAACCTAAGGTGGCTCTTCCAGATAGGTTCACTGGTGGGCGAGACAAATTTTTTACCTTCCGGGAGGCATGTAAATTATATTTTCGGCTTCGGCCGCGATCATCAGGGAGTGATGAGCAGAGAGTGGGAATTGTTATCTCACTTCTTCAAGGGGACCCTCAATCCTGGGCATTTTCCCTTCCTCCGGGATCCCCGGCTCTACAGTCTGTAGATCAATTTTTTACTGCTCTGGGATTGGTATATGATGACCCAGATCGGGTCTCTCTTGCTGAGACTAAATTACGTAAGATACAGCAGGGAGATCGTCCTGCGGAGGAATTTGCTTCTGAGTTTCGTAGATGGGCCACGGATACTCAGTGGAATGACCCAGCTCTTAGGAGCCAGTTTTGTCATGGGCTTTCTGACAAATTAAAAGACGTTTTGGCTCAGTATGAGTCTCCTCCTTCTCTGGAGGCTGCTATGGCCCTAGCTATCCGTACTGATAGACGGCTTCGGGAGAGGGGTGAGGTAACTCCACTCCCTGTTGTTACTCCACCTACTACTAAAGTCCCTTATGTTGAGGTTCCCCTTGTCTGTTCGGATGAGCCTATGCAGTTGGGAGGGACATATTTTCGTAGTAGGGGATTGGCGGCACGCCGCAGGACTAGAAGGTGTTTTTTCTGCGGGAAAGAGGGACATTTTGTTGGAGAATGTCCATCCCGTGTCTTGTTAAGTAAAAAGTCGCCGGAAAACTGCTAATCCCAGGTTGTGTGGTGGATGACAACCTGGGAGTATGTATTTCATCCGCCGGTTCTTCTCAGTTCCTTGTACCAGTGGAGGTGGTGTTTGGTACTAGAGTGAAGAGATTGTCTGTTCTTCTGGATAGTGGTTCCGGTGCCAATCTGGTTGACGCTCAGTTTGCTCAGGCTCAAGGTATGCATCCGAGTGTATTGGTCAAACCGATCCCTATTTTTTCCATTGACGCCAGGCCTCTCGGCCAAGGTAGCTTTGTTCATGAGGTTCATAACATTGACCTTCGGGTAGGGGCAATACATAGGGAACAATTATCTTGTTATGTGTTGGAGGGTCTACCTACTCCCATTGTGTTGGGACTTCCTTGGCTGGTTAAACATAACCCTGTAATTAATTGGCAGTCCAGAGAGATAAGCCAATGGGGTGAGTTTTGCAAAAGCAACTGCATGAACACAGTCATCAGTGCGGTCGTACCTAGTACATTGCCTCCTTTTTTGGAGGATTTTGGGGATGTTTTTTCTGAGGAGGGGTGTCGGGAGTTGCCTCCTCATCGTGTGTATGACTGCTCTATTAATCTTCTTCCTGATGCTAAGTTACCTAAAGCTAGGTTGTATAATCTTTCTGGTCCTGAAAGACAGGCTATGAAAGATTATATTTCCGAAAGTCTGGCCAAAGGGCATATTAGACCTTCATCTTCCCCTGTAGCCGCGGGGTTCTTCTTTGTGAAGAAAAAAGATGGAGGCCTACGCCCTTGCTTGGATTTCCGCGAACTTAATCGGATTACTGTTCGAGATCCGTATCCACTTCCTCTTATTCCTGATCTCTTCAATCAAATTGTTGGCGCCAAATGGTTCTCTAAATTGGATCTCAGGGGGGCGTATAATCTTATTTGAATAAAAGAGGGGGATGAGTGGAAAACGGCGTTTAACACGCCGGAGGGACATTATGAAAACCTGGTTATGCCTTTTGGTCTGACTACTGCACCAGCAGTATTCCAACATTTTGTTAATGACATTTTTCGTCACCTTGTGGGGGTGTTTGTGGTCGTATATTTGGATGACATTTTAATTTACTCGCCAGATCTTGTGTCTCACCAGGAGCATGTGAGACAGGTGTTGCAGATCTTGCGAGACAATAAACTATACGCCAAACTGGAGAAGTGTGTTTTTGCCGTACAGGAACTTCAGTTTTTGGGTTTTTTGGTGTCAGCCTCCGGTTTCCGTATGGACCCTGAAAAGGTGAGAGCAGTGCTTGAATGGGATCAGCCAGGGGATCTTAAGGCTCTGCAGCGTTTTTTGGGGTTTGCTAATTACTACCGGAAATTTATTTGTAATTTCTCGTCTGTCGTCAAACCTCTCATGGACATGACGAGAAAAGGGACGGATTTTTCTAGGTGGTCGGACAAAGCTTGCCAAGCCTTTTCCTCTTTAAAGAGATGTTTTGCTTCGGCACCCGTTCTCATCCAACCAGATGTATCTCAGCCGTTCATTGTGGAGGTGGACGCGTCTGACGTAGGGGTGGGTGCTATATTGTCCCAGGGTCCGTCCCCTGGTAAATGGCATCCGTGCGCTTTCTTTTCTAAGAAATTTTCGTGCGCCGAAAGGAATTATGATATCGGCAATAGGGAACTTTTGGCCATTAAATTGGCTTTTGAAGAATGGCGTCACTTTTTGGAGGGGGCAGTCCACCCGGTCACCGTTATTACTGATCACAAGAACCTGCTGTATTTAGAATCCGCTAAGCGTCTGAATTCCAGACAAGCTCAATGGTCGTTGTTTTTTACCAGGTTTAATTTTGTCGTCACTTATCGTCCGGGGTCTAAGAATGTAAAGGCTGATGCTTTGTCTCGCAGTTTCCCAGGGGCCGGGAAAACGGATGACCCGATTCCTATCCTTCAGGAGGGGGTGGTAGTGTCGGCTGTATGTTCTGAGCTTGAGGAGGAGGTGTTAGAGGCTCAGGGGGACGCCCCTGCAGGACCTCCAGGGAGACTGTTTGTCCCGAATCAGTTGAGACAAAAGGTTATTGAGGCACATCATAATTCTGCTTTAGCAGGACATCCAGGGAGTAAGGCTACTTTAGATCCCCTTTCTCGCTGATTTTGGTGGCCTAACGCTAATAAAGATGTTATAACTTTTGTCGCGTCCTGTGGGGTTTGTGCTCGCTCTAAAACTCCTCATACCCGTCCATCTGGGACCCTTTTACCCTTGAAACTTCCGGAGCGTCCATGGACTCATTTATCTATGGACTTCATTACGGATCTTCCTCTGTCGTCAGGGAATACTGTCATACTGGTGGTTGTTGACAGGTTCAGTAAGATGGCACATTTCGTTGCTCTTCCTGCACTCCCTAATGCTAAAACTCTGGCGCAGGTGTTCATTAGGGAGATCGTGAGACTTCATGGGTTGCCTTCTGATGTGGTGTCAGATAGGGGGTCTCAGTTTGTGTCCAAATTTTGGAGGGCATTTTGTTTACGTCGGGGGATGCAATTGTCGTTTTCCTCGGCTTTTCATCCACAGACCAATGGTCAGACAGAGCGTCTGAATCAGAGTTTAGAGACATATCTCCGGTGTTTTGCCTCGGAGAACCAGGAGGACTGGTCATCTTTCTTGCCTCTGGCAGAGTTCGCTCTTAACAACAGGCGGAGCGAGTCCACTGGTAAGTCCCCGTTTTTTGGGGCATATGGTTTTCATCCCCAGTTTTGTACTTTCAATGGGGGGGGTCTTTCTGGGGTTCCTGAGGAGGAGCGTTTCTCGTCGTCACTTGCTTCTGTGTGGCGAGGTGTATTGAATAATTTGAGTACGATGGGGAACCGTTACAAACGTATGGCTGATAGGAGGAGAGTTTCTGGTCCAGATCTGAATGTGAACGATCTGGTATGGTTGTCTACCAGGAATATAAAACTTAAAGTGCCCTCCTGGAAACTGGGTCCCAGATTAATCGGGCCGTACAGGATCAGTTCCATAATTAATCCTGTGGCATTTCGTCTGGAACTCCCTTCTACTTTTAAAATTCATAATGTGTTCCACAAGTCATTACTTAAAAGGTATGTGGCACCAGTCATACCGTCACCTCTACCTCCTCCTCCAGTGTTGGTCAATGGTAACTTGGAATTTCAAGTATCAAAAATCATTGACTCTCGCCTGAATCGCCGGTCCCTTCAGTACTTGGTGCATTGGAAGGGGTATGGTCCGGAGGAGAGGACGTGGGTCCCTGCGTCTGATGTTAACGCAGATCGTTTGGTTCGGACCTTCCACAGAACTCACCCGGGCAGGCCTGGCCCTGAGGGTCCGGAGGCCCCTCGTAGAAGGGGGGGTACTGTCATGTGTGCATTGCCTCGAAGATCGTCGCGGTTGCACATTTTGACTTCTCACAGCTGAGTTGCTGTTTCTTTGTGTTTGGCAGCTAGGGAGTTAATTCTGTCTGTGCTCGGTTCTGGGACTGGGTGCAGTTTCTCCCGGCTACAATTGATTATTGTTGATTGGTTTCCTTTAAGTTTCTGGTTGTCTGCTTTGGGAGTTGCCAGTGAAACACTTCATGCAGACCACAGATAGGAATGAATCTGTATAGACTCTAGTTGAGAGCTCCTTAGTTGTTTTAAGCTTAACTTGCTTAGAGTTTATTTCCCAGACCATTTATGTTCCTTCGGTGTTTGAGTGTGTATGCAAGAGAGTGCTATCCTGTCTGTCTTATATGTCTAATCTGTGTATTTAGCTGAGATCAGCCCATATCCCTTTGGTGGTAATCAGGATCCTTCTTAGGACTGATTACAGGGTTCAGGGTCTGATAGGAGACAGGGTTAGGCTGGAGACTTGGACCTCTGAACCATTATCAGTACCTCCAAGGTAAGGGATTAGTTAGGACCCCAGTGTAGGGTCGGTTAGACCCCGGTCCTCCTCTTTCCTGTTACAGCTCATCAAGTCCTCAAAATTAACCCTGAGTTCAACTGATATCGTCTCTGCACATCTAGTCCTCAAGATTAACCCTAAGTTCTGTTGATATTGTGTCAGGTAAATCATTTTATACTTACATTCTTATGTTGCTAACTATATTTTTGATAGAGTGTGGTTCCTGTATAAATAGTTTACTGACATTGTTTGTATATCATTAGACAGCGTGACAGTGTCTGTCTTTTTTTTCTTTTCATTATATTGGTGCAGTTCATTTTATTCCCTGTCTCACCTCTGGGGAGGGGGTTGAGGGTTTAGCTCTGGGCTAAACGGGACAGGTCAGTGACTTGGGCCTCACTACCTTCAAGTGTACCCCCAAGTTAAGGAAAGACAGGGCACACCCTTAGCCAGAGGGGCAGTTCAGGAGCCCAGGTTCCTCGTCCTCTGTTTTCCCCACTACTGACCCTGCATGTAGACTCGGCCCATGTGGTGTTGCTGGTTCCAGTGGTCATCTTGTGAGCGGGTATTGCTGTTAGACTGCAGATTGTTTGTGGCGCTGTGTTGCCTAATGGCATCCTGTGATAATCTAAGGACTTTTGCATCAGGGACTCATATGCTTGACGCCTACGCTTATATGCATTGTTTTTGTCCAAGCGATGCTGTCTCTCATCTGCCCGTTGATGTCTTCGACGTAGTGCCTTTGCTGTTCCTTTCATTGTCATTGGCGAGCGTTTTAGGGGGAGCCATGTTGGGGATTGATATTTGCATTTTTAAAGGGGTTTTTCCCACGAATGAAAGTTCATTTTAAAAATTGTCTGTGTCATGACCGTGAACAGAACATACCACAGCTCCTGGGCAGGGGAGGAAGCAAAAACAATACTGACATTACAGCAGGAGATTGCAGAGGAAAACATTTTGTGAGGTAAAATATATTTTAAAAACAGTCAGTGAAATATTTTACCTCACAAAATAATCCTCTGTGTCCCCTGCTGTAATGTCAGTATTGTCTCTTGCTTCCTGCCCTGCCCCGGAATGTGGTAAGCTCCATACACGGTCAGACACAGACAATTCTTAAAATTAACTTTTTCTTGTGGAAAACCTCTTTAAAGGACCGGCCTTCCTTGCCTGTGACACCTCCCCTCCCCGCCGCCCCGGATCAGCCGAATGATTCATGCGCCTGTGCGGAATTCGTGCAGGGGCAGTAAAACAAAAGCCGCCTCTTTTTGCAG